>LR746270.1:3372500-3972500 GCA_902729315.2 Spirodela intermedia | reverse complement strand
CCATATTATATCTAAAATATTATTGATGATTTTATTTCAAAAATTATTTATGAAGTTATTTGAAATTTTCAATGATTATTATTCTATTGAGTATAGTTAAATGTCAAAAAACTATCATGATTCAAATCTTGATACATGTTTAAAATTTTAAAATTATTACTTGAAGTAACATCCCACCAAAATAGGCTCTCTTGTGGATATTTATTTTTTCAATGCATAAGATATTGTGTATGTGCTTTTCTAGATACTATTTGGTCCAAAGGAAAGTTTAATATTTTTAAAATTACAAGTATTTGTAATAGTAAATATGTGATAATTATTTGATACTTTTATGTGAATAATAAGTTGGTCGAAAGAAAGGCTTATTATTTGATAGATACTTATTGTCAATATTTATTTATCACACTAAGATATCACTTGCGATTAATATTATTGTCTAAAAATAAAGTCTTAATATTACACTCGATATCTTATGATAAGCAATACTATCATTTGAAAATCAAGTTACTTATGTGAGTTTTATATTGTTCTTTGTACAAATTTAAGTTCTACTTCTACTATTTCTATCTATATAAATTATATTATTATGCTAGATGGCATCAACTTCAAGGCATGTAAAGATAACATTATGCTTGTTCTTGATTCCATGGATCTAGATATTATCTTAAAAGAAGATCATCTCACAAACTCTCATGAGTATAAGAGAAATACAAATAAAAGAGACTGATCAAATCACATGAGTCTTATGGTCTTGAAGTGTGTCATTCTAGAAGCCTTAGGGACACTTTGTTTGAAAAGGTCGCTATAACAAGAGTTTTCTTTGAAAAATTTGAGAAAAAAATTAGTAAGGATGATAAAGCCAAAATAAATACAATCTTAATGAAACTCATCTCTATGAAGTATAAAGACAAGAAAAATATAAGGGAGTATATTTTTGAGATGTCTCATTTTGTGTCAAAACTAAAGGCACTAAAGTTAGAGCTATTGAAAGATTTATTCATGCACTTGATTTTAATTTCTCTTCTTACACCAATTGAATTGATGTAAGGTGAACTATAATTTTCAAAGAAACAAATGATCTCTAAATGAACTCATATCACATTGTATATGAGAAGAAGAAAGAGTGAAGTAAGATAAGTATAAGACTATTCATTTAGCCATGATGTGTAAAACTAAATTAAAAAAAGGACCTATGGTTAATGAAGCTTTAGGTAGACTAGTAATAAAGAAATAAAAAATCAAATAAGATAAAAAATAGACTTATTTCTTATGTAAGTATAATAGACACATGAAGAAAAAATATACTAAATATCATATTTGGTACTAATAAATGTGACATTCTCATTTTAGTTGTTCAAAGGTTAATCTAACTTATGTACCCTTACACACATGGTGGATAGACTCTAGTGTTATTATCCATGTAAGTGTGTCTATGCAGGGTTGTCTCTATTATTGTAAGTTAATTGATGAAGAAAGATACAATAGTAGAGTCAATAGAAACTTTTAGGTTATTGTTAAAAATTAGTCACTATTTTGATTTAATTAAGACTTATGTTATACCATCTTTTAGATAGAACTTGATTTCTATTTCTAACTTAGACAAATTTGGTTGTGGTTGTATATTTAGAAATAAAAAATTTAATCTCTTTGATAATTTAAATCATATTGATACCAATATTTTATCAAGTCATGATAACTTATACTTACTCAACATAATACTTCCTTCTAATAAAATCCTACATATTACTTTAAGGAGTAAAAAAAATAAAATTAATCAATAAAATTCTACTTCATTATGACACAAGAGATTAGGTCATTGACGTGACTCAGTCGTTGTATAATAAATCACACAAATTTAAAATTGATAAAACTAGAAAATATGAATTTTTGGATATTTAGAAGTGTTTCTGAATAAATATATCAAGTATAATTCAATAAAACTTTTAAAAATAGTAGTAATTTCTAGGTCGATCATAGGGATGTAATATAATATCTGGTAATTATTTAGAATTGTTTTCAAAGAATATTATTTTCTATAAATTTTATACTAAGAAATAAAAAGAAAATATATTTAAAATTCACAAAAAATAGAAATAAAGGTGCAGACGTCAGGATGACGTCAACACCTAGCGAACATAAATCGGGTGGAAACAAAGTTCCGCCCAATGATTCTTACATAAGCGATTACAAACATTTTAATTGATCAAATTAAAATTTGTAAAAGTTAGAAGAATCGTAATTGAACAGAGTCTATTTTGGTAAATTAAAATCACACAAATTATCACTAAATGAAGTGTAAAGTAAGTTGAAAGTAGGAAAATAGAGTTCTGGTGTCGTGGCAACGATGCGTCGGCGATGCACTAGAATCCTGAGCATTTGGGAGGATAGTTGTGTAGTGTCCATGGCCTCGAAGGCTCTCTTTGGACAAAGACAATGTGAGCAATCTCTAGATCTCATTGCAAAGTCTAGAGAACAATGAAATAGGTTGTTGAATCATCTTCGGTGGCTATCACCTGGTGGAGTGAAAAAATGACGACTTTGCGGCTCTCCAGCGGCTGTCACCTGATAGAGAGGAGTTGAATGTAGGTGGGGCACGTGTTAGGGAGCCTCATCATCAGGTCCGCGTAGCAAGAGGAGGCTCTTCATCGCATCTGGTACGCTCTATAGAGGTGGCGACTTGTCTCCTGGTGGATCACCCTCTTCCCGACGATGGCTTATTCGTCGATCAATTAGAGATGCTTTACTCAATGGATTCACAATCCTTTTATCATGAATCGTTCAGTAATTTTAGTAACAATGCTCTGCGAATCGCGTTGATGAGATTTTCGCCGATGATCTAGCGATTTTGGTTGCCTAATCCTTCACCGACGATTTGCAAAAAAGTTGCAATAATCAGATAAAAATATGAATTTTGGCTCTAGGAGGATTCGAACCCTCGTTGGTTGCCCTTCCTTTTTGGGGAAGGTGACACAAGTTTAGTCCCACATCAGTTGTGCACTGAAGTTTTTGGTGAATATAAAGTAATATTACATTCCCAATCAAGTCCCTTTCTCATATGTGTATGACCATTCCTTGCCCCACAGTCGGCTGGCCACCGGTGATGTGGAAGAGAAGTGGTGCACATGTGCCCCAATTGGTTCAAGTCGCTCGAGCCGCTGCTCGCGGCTCCTGCCCGACTGCA
This sequence comes from Spirodela intermedia, assembly GCA_902729315.2. Taxonomy (NCBI): domain Eukaryota; kingdom Viridiplantae; phylum Streptophyta; class Magnoliopsida; order Alismatales; family Araceae; genus Spirodela; species Spirodela intermedia. Next base: position 3,969,319 of record LR746270.1, on the reverse strand, counting down.
CTTCTGACTTGCTTACAAGCCCGATTGGCCGGCGGATTCTCTCATTTTGCTATATTTTTATTTTAATTTCTTTTCCTTCATTTATCTCAAAACTAAGATTGTAAAAATTGCATAAAATTACATAATTACCCAAAATTCACGTTAATCAACTGAAAACCACTTTTCACACTTTAACACAAATATAAGTCTATTTATTATGAGTTAAGGCTAAAACTATATTATTTACTAATTATTAACTCATGATAATGAAGACTTATCAGTCATAAACCTAAAAAAAGAATTGACTTACTTGTGTTTGATGAAATTTTTGACTCATTTAGTTATAAAGATTTTGACACTTGTATCGAATGTATCAAAGAAAAAAGAATAAACATAAAGAAAACAAGTGTCAATTAAGTTTTAGACTTCTTAGAGTTAATACATACGAATATTTGTAGACCATTCCCCACAACCTCCTAGAATGATCAACAATATATTATTATATTCATAGACAATTATTCTCGATTTAACTAATTGTATCTTATTCATGAGAATTCTCAATCACTAGATGTGTTTAAGAAATGTAAGACTAAAGTTATGAATGAATTCAACAAATAGATTAAGGCCATTAGATCAGATCGTGGTGATGAATACTATAGTAGATATGGTGGATCAAGTGGACAACATCTCGAACCTTTTGATAAATTTCTAGAACAGTGTGACATCATCCCATAATATACAATGCTAGGATTTCTGAGCATGAATAGTGTTGTTGATGATGAAATAGAATGCTTAAAGATATGGTAAAGAGTATGATTAGTCAATCTACCTTGTCATATAATCTCTATAGATAAGCACTAAAAGCTACAACTTACTTATCTAATTGAGTTTCAACTAAGGTAACTATCAAAACACTTTTATGAGTTTTGGATGGATCATATGCCTAATTTAAAGGATTTATACATTTGAGGTTGTTTGATAGAGACAAGACCTTCTAGATTCTTGAAAGAAAGCTTAATTCTAAAATAATTAGTTACTATATTGTTAGATACCTAAAAAGGTCAAAGGGGTTTATATTTTATAATCCCACTACTAAGGTTATTTTTAAGAAGGAAAAATACTAATTGCTTTGAGAATGTTGACTTTATGAGGGGAGATAAAGTTAGAGACATTGATTTTGAAAATGAATATGTAAATATATTACTTCTATTGTTATTGAAAATGATCTTGATAATATTATCTTAACTAATATTGATTAAGAAATAACTTCAGATTAAAATAATGTCATTATGCCTCCCACTTTAGAAGAACAAACTCAACATACTTAAGAACTGATGTCATTAAGAAGAACTACTAGAGAGATGAGGAATGTGATTTTTGATAAATATATTATCTTTCTTTTATGATAGGATTAACTGAAAAAACTCTAAAATATTTCTTTCAGATGAGATTTCTTTTAGATGAACTAGTGTCATCATATTTCTTTCAGATGAACAAACTCATCATATTTTAGAGTAATACTCTCTAGTAGATCTATTAGTGAATCTACTAGAAGATCTACTAGAGTATTTAAGATTATGACCTCTCTTGTAGATATGAGTATAAATATAAATATGTGTAGAGACTGTCTTATTTTAATTTTATGATAAACTCAATTGAAAAAAGACACCAAGAGGTTAACTACCTCTTATTTTTAAGTAGTGGGTTATGGTCCTTAGGTCACACATTGTGAGTCACTCTTAGAGCATCCCATCTCTTTAGACTAAGTCATTGGATGACTCCTCTCTACTAATTCAAAAGGCTATCCTTGTACTTGTGCCTTCATAGATTTAGGTACAGCTTTAATCTATTTTCATTATATTTTATCATTCTTCATCTATTTTACCACTAGATCCTTCAGATTCAACAAACCAATCATGTGATGAGGATGGTGACAATAACGATCAAATAATTTAAAGCCATTTTTTTAATGTCCCTCAGACATCCCATATACTCTAGGTGTCAATGGTGGATAAGTGTAGGAAGAGTGGCGAATCTAGTTTCCTTCATGCCTCTTATTGATAGTGACCATTGAGGTTGACATTTTGATTAGTCAATATCATTCGCTCCTACGAATTGTGGAACAAAACATAAAAGTATAAGGTCAACCTTGGCTTTGGATGGAGGCACACTTCAATACTACCCAATCTATTTGGTATTGAGACACTTTTTCAAATGCTCATATAGGCAATTGACTTGGATCTAATAAGCCAGAGAATTAATTCAGCTCCAACTTTTGGAAAAGACCTTGACGTATACTCAGGTTACTAGTATGCCATTTGTATTTGTTGGACTATAGTATTGCCTCACTACATGAAATCATCATTTACCTCCAGTGATGAATAACACAATGCATTGAGTGTTTAATTATTTTTAATAGTCAGTTCACCATGCCAAAGAAGAGTTTGTGGGGATTCATTGTTGAGCATTCTTATTTAATTTCCTTTACAAAAGACAATGATCCATCCTTGCTATTTTAACATGAGAAGATAGAATAGATGCCAATATTTTTCAATGCCATTTATACTTTCCCTTGAGTATTCAAATAATATTTTACTTAAGAAACTACTCATGTGAAAATTAGACATTTACTCATATTGAAAATAGTTTGAAATAATGGATGAAGAGAACTTGTAAAAGCTCAATTATAATAGATAGGGAGAAATGAGCTGAGAGAAACCTGAGGAGAATGAAACATCTTCTGATTGTCCCAAGTCAATCACACCCTTATATGCTAAAGAGTTTAACTTTCCACCAAATGGATAATCTTAATGATGAAGTATCTATATGGCAAAAATTGTATCGCATGTCATGCACAAAATTTCAGTTAACTTTATCCAAAAAGTTCTTATTGCATATCTCCTTTTCGCACCAAAATGGGATATGAAGCTTTAAATATATATTTTTTTAAAATGGCTTGTACAAACATAAACTGTTGAGCAGAAGATTGAATGTATAAAATTTTTACTGAAACATGTTGTAATAAACAATAAATCAGGGCATAGCAACATCTCTCTCTCTCTCTCTCTCTCTCTCTTTCTCCACTCTAATTCTCTCCCTCTCCCTTCTTGGTATATCTCTGATTCTAGTTTAGTCTTTGGTTCTCTCTCTCGCACTCTCTCTCTAGCCCTCTCTCCAATTTTACACCATTTATTTCAATTTCCACACTCCATTAATATGACTTTTGAATCTAACACTATGAATATTCCAGGATATTTAGGGAAAATCTATTGGATACTTAGGTTGATGGAAACCATATCTCTTTCATTCCAATGATTCTAAGATGTATGAGTTGCCTCAAAGTTAAGAGTTACAACAATTTTTGAGGGACACCTGTTAATCTCCCATGTTATCCTTGTAAAATAGGAATTGCATTGTAGAGGGTCTACTATTATTTTTTGGTATCCACATTTAGGAATGCCCACTGATAAGTCTTCATTATCATGAGTTAATAATTAGTAAATAATATAGTTTTAGCCTTAACTCATGATAAATAGACTTATATTTGTGTTAAAGCATGAAAAGTGGTTTTCAGTTGATTAACGTGAATTTTTGGGTAATTATGTGATTTTATACGATTTTTACAGTCTTAGTTTTGAGATAAATGAAGAACAAGAAATAAAAATAAAAATATTGCAAAATGGGGGGAATCCGCCGGCCAGCCGGGCCCGCAAGCGGGTCGGAAGCGCAGTCGGGGAGTAGCCGCGAGCAGGGGCTCGAGCGGCTTGCTTGGATTGATAGGGGCACGTGTGCGCCACTCCCCTTCCACGTCACCGGTGGTCAGCCGGCTGTGGGGCAAGGAGTGGTCGTACACGCGAGAGGACTTTGCCTACAAAGCTAACTTTACTATATATTTGCCCGAATAATCCGCGTACAACCGATGTGGGACTAAACCTTCAGGGGCGGGCGACCGCCGCAGGTTCGAATCCTCCCAGAGTCAAAATTCATATATTTTTAACTGATTATCGCGATTTTCCTGCAGATCGCCGGTGAAGGATTAAGCAACCGGAATCGCTGGATCATCGGCGAAAATCTCGTCAACGCGATTCGCGGAGCATTGCTACTAAAATTGCTGAACGATTCGCGATAAAAGGATCGCGAATCCATCGAGTAAATCATCTCCGATTGATCGACGAACAAGCCGTCGTCGGGAAGAGGACGATCCGCCGGGAGACCAGTCGCCACCTCCTGAGAGCGTACCAGATGCGATGAAGAGCCTCCTCTTGCTGCGCGGACCTGAGGATGAAGCTCCCTAACACGCGCCTCACCTCCATCCAGCTCCTCTCCGTCGGGTGACAGCCGCCGGAGAGCCGCAAAGTCGCCATTTTTCCGCTCCGCCGGGTGACAGCCGCCGGAGACGATTCGACGACCCACTTCATTGATCTCTAGACTTTGCGAGAAGATCTAGAGATTGCCCACGTCGTCTTTGTCCAAGGAGAGCCTTCGAGGCCGTGGACACTGCACGACGATCCTGCCGAACGCTCAGAATTCCGGTGCATCGCCGACGCATCGCCGTCGCGACGCCGGAACTCTGTTTTCCTGCTTTCAATTTAATTTACGCTTCATTTAGTGATACTTTGTTGATTTTAATTTACCAAACTATACTTCGTTCAATTACGATTCTTCCGGCTTTTACAGATCTTAATTTGATTAATTGAGTCGTCTGTAATCGCCTACGTAAGAATCGCCGGGCGGAACTCTGTTTCCGCCTGATTCGCGTTCGCCGGGCGCTGACGTCATCCTGACGTCCGCACCCTTATTTCCTTTTTTTTGTGAATTTTAAATATATTTCCTTTTTATTTCCTAGTATAAAATTCGTAAGAAAATCGTACTCATTGAGAAAAATTCTGAATAATTACCAGATATTATATTACATCCCTGTGATCGACCTGGAAAATTACCGCTATTTTTGGAATTTTTATTGAATTATAATTGATATATTTATTTAGAAATACTTCTAAATATCCGAAAATTCGTATTTTCTAGTTTTATAAATTTTATATTTGCGTGATTTAACATACAACGACTGAGTCACGTCAAATTTTGGCGCCGTTGCCGGGGATGTATTGAATAATATTTAGTATTTTTCTGTTTTTCTCTTAGAGTACACAAAAAAAAAAAAAAAAAAAACTTTACTCTTGTTTTATTTTCTTTTTGCCGATTAGAAAAAGGGAACGAAAAGAAGCACGGCAAGGACTGGAGCATCCTGAAGGAGGGTAACAGTTATTAACTTTTTCCCTCGAATTTATTGATTTTTATGCATGGTAGAAGATCCTTGCATCCAAGGCTAGAAAATCCTTTCATTATTTCATTCAAAAATAAAAATCCGAAAGAAAAATTAATTTTGATGGATCCTGAAGGAAGTACAGGTCAAACTGAGAACAATCCTATGGCCATGAAAAATCATTATATCCCTGATTCATTTCAAAGAGCATCCAATATTAGAGTCCCATTAGCACCCACTGTTAAATTCGAAATAAATCCAGGAATTTTTCAAATGCTCCCTAATTTTCATGGATTGCCTTTAGAGGAACCTCATCAGCACTTAGAAAAATTTCATATGGTCTGTGATTTAGTTAATCTCCCTCAAGTTACACCGGAAATTATTAAGATGAAATTATTCCCTCATACACTTAGGGACAAAGCTAGTCATTGGCTATCCACATTAGATAGAGAATTAACTAGCTGGAAAGATATAGAACAGGCCTTTCTTCGAAAATTTTATCCCTTAGGAAAAACTCAAAATATGAGAAAACATATATGGAGTTTTTCTCAAAGACCAGGAGAAACTTTGCATCAGACATGGGAAAAATTCAAAGATTTACTTAGAAAGTGTCCTCATCATGCTATACCCAAGTGGCAGCTCAATAGAATTTTTTATGATGGATTATTAGAACAACATAGAAATATGGTTGATTCTATATGTGGAGGAGCTTTTATGGAGAAAACTCCTGATGAGATTTACAGTCTTTATGAGAATTTAAGTGAAAATTCTAGAGATCAAGCCTCTTTTGAATTATATGACAAGGAAATGAAGAGAGAAATTTATGAATTGCATCATGATGATGATTCTAAACTTAGAAATGAGGTTAATCAGATTAATCAAAGATTAGAAAAAATTGATTTACTTATTGATAATATTAGAAAGCCTTTTAACCCTCAACTTAATTCGAATAGTACATGTCCTATGTATGGTGAAAATGATTATTCTGAACTTCAATGTTATAATTTAGATCAATCATTTCACCCTATGCGAGAACAAGTGCAAGTAGCTCACGGTTTTAATAGAAATAGGGAAAATTTTTCAAATTCTTATAATCCTAATTGGAGGAATAATTTTTCATGGAGAGACCCAAATAATATTCAAAATCCAGAAGCACTTAGACCCAATTCAAACTCTGAATTTCGTCCAAAATAAGAAAATAGATTTCAGAAAAATCAGCCCTCTCAAACCCAACCTGATGCTATGGAAATGATGCAGCAAATGAGCCAAATGATGCAACAAACTATGAATCAAATGATGCAACAAACTATGAATCAAATGATGCAGCACCAGAAACAAATTATAGAGGCCCTTGGGAATAAGAGAGAAGAGGGACAGCTACCTAGTCAGCCCATAGAAAATCCAGGGAACCGCCCAACAATAGGATTTCAGCATGGGGAGTCTAGTAGCATGAATCTAGGAAAAAACCCACGAAATGAAAATGTTAGGACAGTGAATGCATTAAGGAGTGGTAAGATCTTACCTGATCCTTATCCCCAAACATTAGAAGAAAAAGAAAATGTGGACAACCCAAAACAAAATCAAATAGGAGTAGAAGAGGATTTTATAGATTCTACCAAAGAAATTTCGAAAGAGAGGACAACCATTCCATTTCCTAAAGCTCTAGAGCCTAGACAAAGAAAGAAAAAGGAACACAATGAAGAAATAAAGAAAATTTTACAAGATGTGCAAATTAGTCTTCCTTTACTCACTGCCATTGAACATATTCCTGAATATGCTAGAGTTTTGAAAGAAATGTGTACACCAAAAAGGGCACCTAGAGTAGAAAAATTATCTATGCATGCTAGTGCGTTATTATTAAATCAATTACCATTTAAATTGAGAGATACAGGTGCTCCTTTAATTTCGTGTGATATTGGTGGATTCATTTTTCAGAATGCATTACTTGACACCGGTGCTAGTATTAATTTATTACCTGCAAGTATTTGTGATAAATTTAATATTTCTGATCTTAAACCTTCTACTGTTACCTTACAATTTGCTGATAGATCCATAAAACATCCTAAAGGTATCTTAGAAAATGTGATAGTGACAGTTAAAGGGTGTAAATTTCCAGCTGATTTTGTAGTGCTGGAAATAGATTTTAATGGACAGTTTTATGATACACCAATCATCCTAGGGAGACCATTTTTGCATACAGCAAAGATGAATATTGATTTTCCCACAGGTATTGCGAAAATTTCATGTGGAGATCAATCAGTAGAAATTAAAATTTTTGAGGTATCAAATGATCTTAAGAAATCCCAAGTATATGATTGTCATACCATAGATCTTCTAGATGATTTTGATGATCTAGATGTTATTGATGACTGTGTGCTGGAAGAATTAGAGGAAATAGAGAATATAAATTTAGAAGAAAAGAAAGAGGAAGATCATCTGAATTTAGAGTTGAAACCTCTCCCCTCTAGTTTAAAATATATGTTTTTGGAGGAAAATAATTCATTTCCTGTTATTATTGCAGCTGATTTGAGTAATGAACAGGAAGAAGAATTATTAGATGTACTTCGAAAAAATAAGAAGGCTATGGGCTGGAAAATGGACGATCTAAGGGGCATTGATATGAGAGTATGCATGCATAGTATATATTTAGAGGAGGGGGCTAGAACTAGCAGGGAACCACAACGAAGATTAAATCCTAACATGATGGAAATTGTAAAAAATGAAATTTTAAAGTGGCTGGCTGCTGATATTATTTACCCTATTTCAGATAGCAAATGGGTTAGTCCTACACAAGTAGTGCCAAAAAAATCAGGGATCACGGTTATAAAAAACGAAAATGGGGAGGAAATACAAACAAGACTAACTACCGGTTGGAGAGTTTGCATTGATTATAGAAAATTAAATTCAGTTACTAGAAAAGATCATTTTCCCCTACCATTTACTGATCAAATTTTAGAAAAATTAGCTGGAAAAAACTTTTTTTGTTTTCTAGATGGATACTCTGGTTATAATCAAATTTATATAAACCCTTTAGATCAAGAAAAAACAACTTTCACTTGTCCATTTGGTACTTTTGCTTTTAAACGCATGCCTTTTGGTCTGTGTAATGCTCCAGCCACATTTCAAAGATGTATGCTGTCTATTTTTTCTGATATGATTGGAAAATGCATGGAAATTTTTATGGACGATTTTTCTGTTTTTGGTGAATCATTTGATGAATGCTTAAATCATTTACAGCATGTACTTGAGAAATGCATAGAGAAAAAATTAGTTTTGAGTTGGGAGAAATCACATTTTATGGTTAAAGAGGGAGTTGTGTTGGGTCATATTGTGAGTGAAAAGGGTTTAGAGGTGGATAGAGCAAAAATCGATATTATATCTAAAATGAAACCTCCGAATTCAGTAAAACAGATTAGATCTTTCTTGGGTCATGCAGGTTATTACAGAAAATTTATTCAAGATTTTTCGAAAATTTCTAAACCTCTCACCATGCTATTATCTAAAGATGTGCCTTTTAATTTTGATGAGAAATGTTTTGAGTCTTTTTCCGAAATAAAAAGATTACTTACTGAGGCACCCATTTTACAAGCTCCTGATTGGTCCCTTCCCTTTGAAATAATGTGTGACGCATCGAATTATGCAGTGGGGGCCGTTCTAGGACAAACAAAAGAGTCAAAACCCATAGTAATTTCATATGCTAGTAAAACTATATCTGATGCTCAATTAAATTATACCACGACTGAAAAAGAATTGTTAGCTGTAGTATTTTCGTTAGAAAGGTTTAGATCATATATTTTGGGAGCTAAAATTATTATTTATACTGATCATGCAGCATTAAAATATCTGTTAAATAAGAAAGATGCAAAGCCACGTTTATTAAGATGGATTTTATTGTTGCAAGAATTTGACTTAGAAATAAAAGATAAAAAGGGTTTCGAGAATGTTGTTGCTGACCATCTTTCTAGATTAAGTGATACAGGAATAAATGCAGCACCTTTACAAGACGCATTTCCAGATGAACAATTGATGGCAGCTCAACATCAACCATCACCATGGTATGCACATATTGTTAATTTTCTGGTTTCTGGAAAAACTCCAGAACAGTGGGATAAGAACAGAAAAAATCATTTCTTTTCTAAGATTAGAAATTATTTTTGGCATGATCCTGATTTATATTACTTGGGCAATGATCAAATTTTAAGGAGATGTGTTCCTGAAGAAGAATATCATAGCATTATTAACATGTGTCATTCATCTAACTGTGGAGGACATTTCTCTGGACGAAAAACAGCTGCAAAAATTTTCCAGTGCGGTTTTTATTGGCCTACAATCATTAGAGATTCTATAGAATTTAGTAGAACATGTATTTCATGCCAATCTATAAGTAACATGAGTAAAAAAGATGAAATGCCCATGAGTAATATGTTAGTAGTCGAAATTTTTGATGTATGGGGAATAGATTTCATGGGTCCCTTCCCATCAGCTGAAAAATATGAATATATTTTGCTTGCTGTTGATTATGTGTCGAAGTGGGTGGAAGCTATTCCTACTAGAACTAATGATCATAAAATCGTGATGAAGTTTGTGCAGGAAAATATTTTTTCGAGATTTGGATGTCCTAGAGTGATTATTAGTGATGGAGGAACACATTTTACAAATAAAAATTTCAGAGAACTGTTGAAAAAGAATGGAGTACACCATAGAGTAGCCACTCCATATCATCCCCAAACAAATGGGCAAGCTGAAGTAGCAAATAGGGAAATTCAGAGAATTTTGAGAAAAATAGTTAGACCAGATAGGAAAGATTGGCCCACGAAATTACAAGATGCATTATGGGCTTATAGAACAGCTTATAAAAATCCCATAGGTATGTCCCCATTTCGTCTCATTTTTGGAAAGCCATGTCATCTTCCTGTGGAAATAGAGCATAAAGCATTATGGGCTATAAAAAATTTATGTATGGATGAAAAATCAGCTGGTGGGCATAGAATTTTTCAGTTACATGAACTAGAGGAGTTGAGGAATGAAGCTTATGAAAATCATAGAATATATAAAGAAAAAACTAAAACTTTTCATGATAAATACATTAGCAGAAAAAAATTTGATGTTGGACAAAAAGTGTGGTTATATGATTCTAGGCTGAAATTATTCCCAGGAAAATTAAAATCAAAATGGAAAGGGCCTTATGTGGTGGAAGAGACATTTGATCATGGGGCTGTAATGATTAAAGATCCTAAAAGTGATCATAACTTTAAGGTAAATGGACAGCGGCTTAAATATTACATAGAACATGAACGCCTTGCAGAAAAAGAAATTTTATTATTAAAAGAAATTCAAGAGTAAGATAAAGGAGTCCAGCTGGAGACATTAAATTCAGCGCTGCATGGGAGGCAACCCATGGTTTTTATTTCATTTTGTTTGATCTCTGTTTTTCTTAGAATTTCGCAGTACTTGTTTCTGTGTTTGTTTTTCTTTCGAAAAAGTGCAAGAGGAGGAGTGTAAGATGAAGTGGAAAATTAAAAACGAGGTTGAGGTGATGTCTTTCTGAGCTTCATCATTTATGAAAATATTTTTAATGCTTAACTTTGCAGATATGCATGCTTCACTTGAAAATTATATTTTCTGCATATTCTGTTTCGAGTTTTCTGTGTCATTGAGGACAATGTCATTTTTAAGTTGGGGGGTGAAGTATTCATTATTAATTTATGCTGTAGGACGATTAAGAACATGTGTTTGCATTTTATTCAACTTAGAACAGCAACTAAAAAAATAAAAATAAAATAAAATTCGGAAAAATTGCAACATCTATTTTCTGGTTTTCTGTCAGAAACAACAGACTGTCAAAAACAGCAGACAAAAAACAGCCCGAAATTTGAAATTCTAGAAGACCCTTTTCTCACATTTCAATCCCCTAGATATATATTACTGAAATTCGAAATTACAGCTATAAAGAAGATAGTTTTGATTTATTTTTGACAAATTTATTGCTGCTAAAAATAGAACTGAAAATAGAAAATGGAATTGTCAGAACTATCTAATTTACAAATTCCTTACATCATATTACATGCATGAAAAATTAAATCAATTAGATTGATTGATACCAAAAGATACTAGGAAGATTATTATTGAGTCAAAAGAATGATCTAGTAGCATAAAATGTTGGAATACTCCTTGGATACATGATAGATAACATGGATTTGATTTTGCAGATTTTCACTTCATGATCTTGATGGATAGTATTTACTTGATGTGAAAATTTGATTGATCATTTGAGTTTAATGGAGATTTTTGCACCCTGATCTATAGGACTTGTGAGGAGAAATCACTTATTTCGAAAAAAAAAAAAGAGAGAGCAATGTGAAAAATCTAGAAACGAAGAGTACACATGGAGGGTGTGAGACATCATTCTCATTGTCGAAAATCGTGCATAGAAAAACACTTGCTGAAAAATAAGTGGATAAAGTGAAAGCCCTGAAAATGAAGAGTACACATGGAGGGTGTGAGACATCATTCTTATTGTCGAAATTTGTCTACAGGAAAAGCTACTTATCCACTATTTATAAAAAAAATAAAAAAAAAGGGAAGAAATATAGTGCAAACTTCAAAAATCAAGTCATAGAAAAAGGGAAATGTAAGATCAATATTATTCTTGGATGAGTATTGATAATTGGAACATCTTGTAAATACATCTATGAGTGAAGAAGTGATAAAGATGTGAATAGAAGAAGTGAAGTCTAGATTGTTATTCCAAGGAGTGTTTAAACATTTAAGTGCTTGACATCATTCTTAAATACTTGATATAAGAATCCAAAGTGTTTAAAGGTGCATCATTTCTAATTGTATTTTTTTTTTCTGTATTGAAATATGATGTTTGAGATTTGTAAATTTTTATTTTCGTAATTCCATTGCTAAGGGACTAGCAATGATTTAAGTTGGGGGGTGTGATAAGTCTTCATTATCATGAGTTAATAATTAGTAAATAATATAGTTTTAGCCTTAACTCATGATAAATAGACTTATATTTGTGTTAAAGCATGAAAAGTGGTTTTCAGTTGATTAACGTGAATTTTTGGGTAATTATGTGATTTTATACGATTTTTACAGTCTTAGTTTTGAAATAAATGAAGAACAAGAAATAAAAATAAAAATATTGCAAAATGGGGGAATCCGCCGGCCAGCCGGGCCCGCAGCGGGTCGGAAGCGCAGTCGGGGAGTAGCCGCGAGCAGGGGCTCGAGCAGCTTGCTTGGATCGATAGGGGCACGTGTGCGCCACTCCCCTTCCACGTCACCGGTGATCAGCCGGCTGTGGGGCAAGGAGTGGTCGTACACGCGAGAGGACTTTGCCTAAAGCTAACTTTACTATATATTTGCCCGAATAATCCGCGTACAACCGATGTGGGACTAAACATTCAGGGGCGGGCGACCGCCGCAGGTTCGAATCCTCCCAGAGTCAAAATTCATATATTTTTAACTGATTATCGCGACTTTCCTGCAGATCGCCGGTGAAGGATTAAGCAACCGGAATCGCTGGATCATCGGCGAAAATCTCGTCAACGTGATTCGCGGAGCATTGCTACTAAAATTTCTGAACGATTCGCGATAAAAGGATCGCAATCCATCGAGTAAATCATCTCCGATTGATCGACGAACAAGCCGTCGTCGGGAAGAGGACGATCCGCCGGGAGACCAGTCGCCACCTTCTGAGAGCGTACCAGATGCGATGAAGAGCCTCCTCTTGCTGCGCGGACCTGAGGATGAAGCTCCCTAACACGCGCCTCACCTCCATCCAGCCCCTCTCCGTCGGGTGACAGCCGCCGGAGAGCCGCAAAGTCGCCGTTTTTCCGCTCCGCCGGGTGACAGCCGCCGGAGACGATTCGACGACCCACTTCATTGGTCTCTAGACTTCGCGAGAAGATCTAGAGATTGCCCACGTCGTCTTTGTCCAAGGAGAGCCTTCGAGGCCGTGGACACTGCACGACGACCCTCCCGAACGCTCAGGATTCCGGTGCATCGCCGACGCGTCGCCGTCGCGACGCCGGAACTCTGTTTTCCTGCTTTATCTAGAGATTGCCCACGTCGTCTTTGTCCAAGGAGAGCCTTCGAGGCTGTGGACACTGCACGACGATCCTCCCGAACGCTCAGGATTCCGGTGCATCGCCGACGCATCGCCGTCGCGACGCCGGAACTCTGTTTTCATGCTTTCAATTTAATTTACGCTTCATTTAGTGATACTTTGTTTATTTTTATTTACCAAACTATACTTCGTTCAACTACGATTCTTCCGGCTTTTACAGATCTTAATTTGATTAATTGAGTCGTCTGTAATCGCCTACGTAAGAATCGCCGGGCGGAACTGTGTTTCCGCCTGATTCACGTTTGCCGGGCGCTGACATCATCCTGACGTCCGCACCCTTATTTCCTTTTTTTTTCTTGAATTTTAAATATATTTCCTTTTTATTTCCTAGTATAAAATTCATAAGAAAATCGTACTCATTGAGAAAAATTCTGAATAATTACCAGATATTATATTACATCCCTGTGATCGACCTGGAAAATTACCGCTATTTTTGGAATTTTTATTGAATTATAATTGATATATTTATTTAGAAATACTTCTAAATATCCGAAAATTCGTATTTTCTAGTTTTATAAATTTTATATTTGCGTGATTTAACATACAACGACTGAGTCACGTCACCCACTAATTTTTAAGCCCTTGTAACATCAGGTCTAAAGTGTAATACAGGTTTTGGCTGTGTGCAGCCTTTTGGCTCCTCTTGTCTGCATTTTAGCAAAATCAATAATGAATAAAAGACCATGGGATGACTTCTTGTTTTGATTTAGACTTCTCACCTTCCATTCTTCCATTCTTGAGGTGATCATCATATTCCTCAATGTCTAGTCTTGACTATATATTCCTTATCTTATCCTAAGGGTAATATAAAACAAAAAAGTAAAATTTTATTTGCTGCCTTTTTGTAACAGCAATAAATGCGAAAGAGAATGAATGTTTTAAGATTTTTTCCCACACAAAATTTTAAGTCAAATTTAAAATCAATTTTCACATGACTTGGCCACAATCCGTTATAATTAAGAGCTTTAAAAAATTTCAAAACTCTTTTGCCATTTTCCCTTCTCCAATATCAAGAAAGTCCTTCCTCATTAGTTAATAAATGCTTAGTGAAGGCAAATTTTCTGTCCCCTAACAAAAATAGTTCACAATACTCAACTCAAGTGCTAAGAATATTTAGGACAACAAGAATGTTAAGGGGTGAAAAATATTTGAAGCAGCAAAGGATTAGTGATGTAACCCTTTTCTTCCTTTTTAATTGGCTTGCTTTTCTCACTAGAAACTTCTCTCCTTTTACTAAGACTCATTATTCTACAATAGGCAATAAACATAACAAGCGTGGAGAACATTTGTTAGTCACTGTCGACCTCTCATCTCGACCCCATCAAGGAAACTAGGTACGGCACAAGGAAGGTATATAACATATGACAACATCCTTCTGACCTTGTCCTCAGAAGTGGTAGTGTATGTTGATTCTTTGTTTTATGTAGTAGCAAGGGTAGTCTCTTGTAAATTGGTCTAATAGTGTCAGACATGTTAGGGATAACATTTCTTCAGTCAAAATAAGCATTACCTACATAGAAATTTTTTGAGCAAGACATCATATATGAACTTCAATGGAAGCAATGTTCATGACGTGAAGTAAGGTAAGAGAAAGAACAATTCGTAACAAGAGCACTAACATAAGAATTTTACGTGGTTTAGAGGTTGGCCTCTTACATCTATAGGCGATGATGAAAGCTCTACTAGATGTGAAAAGTAGTAGAAGAGAATTACTCTTCAAGAACCTAAAGAAAAAATATTTGATCTTGACCCTTCTAAGATCTCAAAGAACGAATCCTTGATCTTGGTCCTCTAATGCACTCCAACTCAAGAAACTTTTCTTGAAAGTTCTTTACCAAGAACTCTCTCTCTATGCTTTGAGTTGCCCCAAATTGAGAAAAAGTGACCTTCTATTTATAGGCACCTTGCAATCACCTTGGTAACCATGCTAATAAGAATCTTGATAAACATGTCAAAATATTTTTCCTTCTTTTGCTTGCATTGTTCTTTCCTTGCACCATTTCTCCCTTTTGTATTAAATTCAAGCATTTAATGTGATAGTCACCTTAGTAATTGTGCCAATAAGAGCCTTGAGAAACACACCAAATGGTTTCCCCTTCTTCTATCTGCATCATTCCTCTCTTACACTACATTTCTCCTCTTCGCATTAAATGCAAGCATTTAATGTGGCAGCCACAAAAAAAAGGTAGGCCACATAAAATATTGGCAGCTCATCTATGCATGCCTCTTATATGTACTAGCCTCAGCTAAGGCAGCAGCTCCACGCAATTGTTCATACTACAATTTTATGTGATGGGTTATATAATCTAGGCAAACAAACCAACCAAGGCACAAAAAATGTTGCATCTTCTTTCATAGCCCATAGAACTCTTTCCTTTGTTTCTTTCTCAAGAAGTTTATAGATTATACATTTTGCATGGAGCATTTTTCCAAAAAAGTCTTTTAAGACCAATGCCACAAACATGATCTGGTCCATAGAAACTATATGATTTCGAGATACATTTGGTTTCTTTGGGACTTAATAAGCAACTAGTCTTTCAAACTGAAATATTGAGATTGATGCATCAGAATGATTGGCCCTTTAGAAAAATAGAATAGCAATTGTTATATACTTTTATAGCCTAAATTCCCACTTCATACCTAACTTTCTGATAAACTGTTTGGTAATAGTTCAATTTCCAAGGGATTAACTGCAGGCAAACCAAGGAAAATGTTGGATTATCACCAAGTAATTTTGTGGATAAAGATATTATTCTTCTTTCAAGTTGGTATTCCACTTATGAACAAACTCTTTAGCCCTTAGAGGATTTCTTCAATCGAGTACATCATCTCTTTGTACTATTTCATCAATTTTGTACATTCTCACTACTGTATTCATCCTACTTCTAGTATAGGTATTCATGTCTAATGCTCAATATATGGTGGGTAACATGGTGGGTAACATGTCTAATGATCCCACTTCTAGTACAAGCATTCATACCCTTCTGCCATTACAACATAATCCTACTTTTAAAAATGTCTTTCAACTCTTGAGGATTTGTTGATTACTAAATTAGTGTTTTTCACTAATTTGTATGAGGAGAGTTGACTCACTTGAAATGAAGGTCATTGTGACACAGCACAGTAAGACCAAATACAGAAAAGATAAGTTACTACAATGTAGTAGAATTAGATGTTAAAATGATAGTTCATATCATATTTATAACTTTTACTAGCATAAAATTTAAAGATTAAAACCTCTAACATTCCAAGAAATAGTTCTATTGACTATGTTCAATATTTTGACCTATTTGCTAATGAGGACCTATCGTTTGGCTGAACATGAATAATCCAAATTGCCATGTTTATTTAAAGAAAAGATGCATTGATGATTAGCTACAATTTAATGGAAAGTGATAAATATGCTCCACGTGTTGATGTGAACATAATAGCAATAGTGGATGCAAAAGGTTCAATAATTACTCAGCCAAGCCAAGCTAGTGTTTAAAGCTACTTTCGTTCAACATGTTTTACTGATGAATGGGACTGGTAGTAGCAGCAAACACTAATTCACCAGTGTATACTAGGTGTTATACAACACTATAGATTTTCAGATTTTACCACCAAGGCATGATCCTATTGGAACTTGTAACATTGTTCATCTCTCTCTTTTATCATCTACCTGTTTGCCCTTCCTCACCCTTTTCCAACACCTCTTTTTCATATAGAGACAAGACACAAATCAATTGTATGTCTCTTTCTTGCCCTCCTCTTTGTCTACCTTTATTCTGTCTCTCTCATCACCATTATCCATCACATAGCATTTGATTTCATATATGTAGAAAGAATATTAAATCTCTTAATAAAAGTTCCTAGGTGCCTAATAAGCACAAAAACTCATGCAAATAGAGAAGTCGAATTAGGTGTGTGAGAGAGAAAACTATTAGAATATTCAAAAAGGATGTGCCTGAGTCGTTCCCTAAACGATACAAGTGGTGGGCACGGAAATTGAATGCTGGACGAATATTCTGATGCAGTATAACATACAAATCTGCTGAGAATTGAGTTTGTTCAAATGAAGTGAAATTCAACATTATTGTCCAGCATGACTTTGGATGGAGATTAATTGGTTGCGGAGTAATTCTTTCAAGATATGAGGAAAGCAATGTGTTGACTAATTACCGTCCAATCTGGTTTCAAACCATTTGTAAAGATTATTCAGTGTTTTAAGAAGCACATTCGCAAAGAGTCACATGACAAATATATTTATTGACCTCAATTTGACTTATTTTAAGATCTCGTTTCCTACAAATGTATCGGTAAGTTTTGTTCAAATTACTTCATCCGTTGGATATTATGACAAAGCATAAAGTTGAAGCTTCAGTTTGATTAATTTTCTAATTTCGATTGGTCATGTTTAGACTCATGGCATTAGCCTTGCTCCATATCATCATAGCTCCCTCTCTCTCTCTCTTGCTATCGCTTGCTCACTCCCAATCTCCTCTACTTTTTCTTATCTCGATTGGTCATATTTATACTCATGACAACAACTTCAGTTCATTTGATGGATGCCCCAATTTGGATTGGACAGACCTCGAGCTAAGGATGGGCACCAAGGGAGGAGTGAAGAGACAGGTTGCTGGAACTTCACTGATTTACGAACGCTAAATACAGAGTGAGGGTCCTCAGACTTTGAAGACCATGAGGAACTTAGGGAAAGGGGATACAAGAAAGGTAGTGTTAAAGGATCAACTAACACCTAATCATGACAGCCCATTAATAGATGTACAAGTGGGCTCACTACAAGAAGGTTATAATCATTTTGCCAGCTTAGGTGTTTGATTTGTACCAATGAGAGCATGTCCTTGAGACCTCATAAAATAGGAAATCAGACTCCTATAAAAGGAGGTGTACATCAAGAATCCTCATTGTATTCAGTCTCTTCTTCTTCTTCTCTCTTATCTTTCTCATTTCTCTTCTTGGTGTCAGAGCCAATGGCAGGACAGAATTCTTGATCAATGATGAATTCCTCATTGTCAATAGAGATTACAAGGTACGGAGATAATCAGGTTCTCTTTGTCATGCAATCAGCCTCTTCGAGTTCAATTGGATTGCACATTTTGATCAAGCTCAGTTGGGAGAATTTCCTCTTATAAAAAACTCAACTTTTCCTTTTGCTGAATTGTTATGATCTTACACATATTCGCAATCAAGATCTACCAATTTCGATACAAACAAATTTTGCAAGCAAAGTTATTGTGAGTCCTACATATTAAACATCGTGGAAGCAAGATCAACAAGTTCTTTCTCTTATTGTTTCTTCTTTCATAGATGGGTTTTACCTACATAGTTAGTCAAATAATTCAAGAGCCTTCCTTATGCAAAAAGTGGCAATGGACCTATGGCATCAACAACTTGGTCATCCGAATTTTAAACTTCTTCATCACATAATTACTACTTATAGACTCTCCACTTTGGCTTTTAGTAAAAAATCCACTTGTGATGCATGCCTCTCATCCAAATCACATAGACTTCCTTATGGAGATTCAATGAATCAATCAAACATACCACTTGAATTAATTCATTCAAACCTATGGGGCCCCTTGCCAACTACATCACATCTTGGTAACAAGTATTATGTTATCTTCATTGATGACTTTTCTAAGTACACATGGTTGTATCTGTTGAAACTCAAAAGTGATGCTTTAGAGACATTTGTGAATTTTCATTAGCAAGTGGAGCGATAGTTCAACTTGAAAATCCAAAATTTTCAATAAGACTAGGGAGGTGAGTTTCAAGTAGTGAGTAAATATTTAAAAGAACATGGTATAAATCATCGATTATTCTATACTCATACACCAGCTCAAAATGGCACTACTAAAAGGAAGCACAGATGTGATTGAAACTACCCTTTCTCTACTCACTTAGTCATCCATGCCTCACAAATTCTGGGATGCAGCCATTTGCACTATAGTCTATTTGATTAATTGGATGCCACCAAGTTGAATTCTCAGTCAAAGAGGTGTGTTTTCATTGGTTACAATGCCTTTCATCACAGTTATAGGTGTCTTTCCTTGACATGTGGTCAAATTTACATCTCTCGGGATGTCATTTTCACTCAAAATTCTTACCCTTATGTAGAGAATTGGGGTTGCAATTCTTCACCTACTCAAACTGCTTATGGTGTTCTTGGCTCATGCCCAATTGAACCCTCAACACATACACCCATCCTTAACATCATTAACTCCTTTACTCTCTCTCACACATCTCTTGTTTCCAACCTTAACTTGCCACCCACTCCTTTACCATCATCACCCCACTATGATTTCGACCAACCTCCTTGTGACAGCCCTTTACCTACCTCACCACTTGATCATATTCCATCCATTAATTCTTTGTCTCCCTTTAATTTGGACCATCACTCTTCACCTTCCCATACTCAAACCAAATCACTTGTAGACATTCTTCACTCTGTTGACCAAGTCAACCTTGTCAGACCTGTTAAATATCCTCTCCCTCATTGCTTTTCAATCACCATAGTGACCTTATTCGAACCACCTAGCTACTCTTCTGCTTCTCGACAGTTTAATTGGGTTCGAGCCATGAACAAAGAGTACAATGCTTTGATTCGAAATCACACATGGTGGCTTGTGCCTTGCCCATCAAATTGACTGGTCATTGGGTGTAAGTGGGTGTACAAAACTAAACTCTCACTCGATGGCAAATTTGAGTGATTCAAAGCTCAATTAGTGGCAAAGGGTTTTCATCAAGAGGTGGCCATTGACTATCATGAAACCTTTAGTCCCGTGGTCAAGGTCACCACAATTTGACATCTACATTCATTAGCAGTCAATCAACAATGGTATATTCGTCAACTTGACATATCTAATGTGTTTCTTCATGGCGATTTGAAGGAACTTATCTACATGGAGCAGCCTCAAGGATTCAAGCATCCTAAGTTCTCTAATTGTGTCTCCCAACTTTAGAAGTCTCTATATGATTGATAAGTCTTCATCTTCATTATCATGAGTTAATAATTAGTAAATAATATAGTTTTAGCCTTAACTCATGATAAATAGACTTATATTTGAGAATGATTTTTGGTTTTCAATTGATTAACGTGAATTTTTGGGTAATTATGTGATTTTATACGATTTTTATAATCTTATCTTTGAGATAAATGAAGAACAAGAAATAAAAATAAAAAACATTGCAAAATGGGGGGACCTGCGAGCGGGTCAGAAGTGCAGTCAGGGAGTAGCTGCTTGGTCTGTAGTAGGTATTTGGTTTATTGCTTTAGGTATTAGTATTATGGCTTTCAACCTAAACGGTTTCCATTTTAACCAATCCGTAATTGACAGTCAAGGTCGTGTTATTAACACTTGCGCTGATATCATCAACCGTGCTAGTTTGTTTTCATGTAAATAGATTAAAGAAGTTCCCACCTTATCCAACCCCTTTCATTAAGTACCTCTCCCTTTCCTTTTGTCGAGTGACTTTGTTCCTCCTCTTCCTTATTTTATACTGTAAGTCAAATAAGATGTACCCTTAACACGTAGAAAGCAAGATGGGTGTTCTCAATCGGCGAAGCCTCACTCCCTAGCCCAGAGATATAAATAAAACCAACCGAAAGATGTTCTCAATCGGCGAAGCCTCACTCCACTAACTCAAAAACCAATAATAAAACCGACAGGGGCATGTTTGCGCCACTCCCCCCTTCCATGTCACTGGTGGCCAGCCGGCTGTGGGGCAAGGAGTGGTCGTACACACGAGAGAAGGGACTTTGCTTTCAAAGTTAACATTACTATATATTCGCCCGAAAGGCACACAACCGATGTGGGACTAAACCCGCGTCACACCTTCCTCACAGGCGGGAGACTGGCACGGGTTCGAATCCTTCCATAGTCAAAATTCATATATTTTTATCTGATTATTGTGACTTTCCTGCAGATCGCCAGTGAAGGATTAAGTAATGAGAATCACTAGATCATCAGCAAAAATCTCGTCAACGCAATTTGCAGAGCATTGCTACTAAAATTACTGAATGATTCCTGATAAAAGGATCGCAAATCCATCGAGAAAATCATCTCCGATTGATCGACGAACAAGCCGTCGTCGGGAAGAGGACGATCCGCCGGGAGACCAGTCGCCACCTCCTGAGAGCATACTAGATGTGATGAAGAGCCTCCTCTTGCTGCGCGGACTTGAGGATGAAGCTCCCTGACACGCACCCCACCTCCATCCAGCTCCTCTTCGTCGGGTGACAGCCACTAGAGAGCCGTAAAGTCGCCGTTTTTCCGCTCCGTCAGGTGATAGCCGCCGGAGATGATTTGACGACCCACTTCATTGATCTCTAGACTTCGCGAGAAGATTTAGAGATTGCCCACGTCGTCTTTGTCCAATGAGAGCCTTCGAGGCCGTAGACACTACACGACGATCCTCCAAAATGCTCAGGATTCTAGTGCATCACCGACGCATCGCCGTCACGACACCAAAACTCTGTTTTCTTGCGTTCAATTTAATTTATGCTTCATTTAGTGATACTTTGTGTGATTTTAATTAACCAAACTATACTTCGTTCAATTACGATTCTTCTAGCTTTTACAGATCTTAATTTGATTAATTAAGTCGTCTGTAATCGCTTACATAAGAATCACCGGGCGGAACTCTGTTTTCGCCTGATTCGCGTTCGCCGGGCGTTGACGTCATCCTGATGTCCGCACCCTTATTTCCTTTTTTTTCGTGAATTTTAAATATATTTCCTTTTTATTTCCTAGTATAAAATTCGTAAGAAAATCTTATTCATTGAGAAAAATTCTAAATAATTACCAGATATTATACTACATCCCTGTGATTGACCTGGAAAATTATCACTATTTTTAGAATTTTTATTAAATTATAACTGATATATTATTTAGAAATACTTCTAAATATCTGAAAATTTGTATTTTCTAGTTTTATAAATTTTATATTTACGTGATTTAATATACAACGACTGAGTCACATCAATGATCTTAAGCAAGCACCACAAGAATGGTTCCATAAGCTTACCAATCAACTCACGAGACTTGGCTTCACTAGTTCAAAAATTGATACCTCACTTTTCTTTACACACTCTCGACCAATTTATGTTCTCATCTACATGGATGACATTTTAATCCTTAGGCCATCCTCAACTCAAATTGACACTCTTGTGAAATCCCTCAAGTCACATTTCACTCTCTAAGATCTTGGTCCTACATCTCATTTTCTCAGAATTGAATTTCGACCTTACAAGGACGAGTACCTTCTCACTCAAGGACATTAAGCCTATATTCTCAAGAATTTGCATATGGACTATTGCAAACCTTTGCCCACTCTGACTCTCACTACTTCTCTTGCTTCAACCATGAAATCGCATGGTGATCCTGCTATCTATCATAGTGTGGCTGGAGCGCTGCAATATCTAAGTCTAACACAACTAGATATTTCCTTTGCAGTTAATCAAGTATGTCAATCTATGCATTCCCCACAATCAACCAATTTGACTTATCTCAAGCATCTTCTCCGATATCTTAAGGGAACAATTGCCTATGGCCTCTATCTTAAATGCCACTCAGATCTCTCTCACCACCTATAGTGATGTTGATTGGGCAAGCAGCACCTCTGATTGTCGATCAGCTGGTGGATTTTTGATCTATCTTGGCTCTAGTTTAATCTCCTGGAGCTCCAAAAAGCAACCAACAGTGGTTTGATCTAGTACAGAAGCAGAGTATAAGGCGATTGATAATGCTTCTACGGAATTAATTTGGATCAATTCTCTTCTTCGCAAGCTCCAGATATCTTTGCCAGCTCTTATACTTTGGTGCGACAACATTGGAGCCACCTATCTCTTAGCTAATCCTATGTGTTATGCACAGATGAAACATACTGAAGTCGACTTTCATTTTGTCCACGAGCAAGTCGCCGCATGGAAACTCCACATTTGTGCCATTCCCAGTCGTGATCAGACAGCTGACCTCTTGACCAAGGGGCTTCCCAAGCATCGTTTTCTCTTTCTACGGTCGAAGCTCAATGTCCTATCCGACGCTTCACTTGCGGGGGAGTGTTAAAGGATCAACCAATGCCTAGTAATAATGGCCCATTAATAGATGTACGAGTTGGCTCATTGCAAGATGGTTATAACCATCTTGCCAACTCAGGTGTTCGATCTGTACTAGTGAGAGCATTTCCTTGAGACCTCCTAAAATAGGAGAATCAGACTCCTATAAAAGGAGGTGTACATCAAAGATATAATGCATCAAGAATTCTCGCTGTATTCAGCCTCTTCTTCTTCTTCTCTCTTATCTTTCTCATTTCTTTCGCTGCAAACTATTCTCGAGATTATTCGGCATTTTTAGAAGCACTTCCAGACAGAGTCAAATGACGAATATATTTATTGGCCTCGGTTTGACTGATATTAATACCTCGTTTCCAACAAATTTATCGGTGTGTTTTATTAATATCGCTTCACACATTGGATATTAAGACAGAATGAAGTTGAAGCTTCAGTTCGATTGACTTTCTAATCTCGATTTGCCATCTCTCTCTCGCTCGCTCCCTATCTCCCCTGCCTTTTCAGCTTCTCTTCTCCTTGTATAACCTGACTAGATAACAACTTCAGTTCATTCCATCGACATTTCTTCGTCAACGCTTTCCCTTTCCTGCTTTCGTACTTTATCTTCCCCTCTCTGTCCGACTGCCCGTCTATGTAGGTTTCTAATCTCCCTTTCGCTCTCCCCTGTCGTAAAGTCACTCGCTATTCCTCTCATTCAAAACCCGGTCTGATACTGTCTAGAAGGCACGAGATAGTGGAGTCGTTCAGAATCTATAAAGAAACGGCACCTAGTCGGCGCTTATTTTAACCGAGAACTACACGATAACACGAGCATATATCACCGACCAGAGCGGTAGCGTGCTCTAAACAGTTCAGGTTTCATCCAGGTGGCCGTCCGTGGCCGTCGATGAGACGCCTCCTTTTATTTCTTTGATACATCAGGCACTTCCTCTTATTTGACTTGGGAACGGTGAGGAAGGTTGAAGAACCGCATCCCGCCGCCTAGCAGCACCGAAGGCAGAAGGGGCCAACACTAAAGCAGCAGCACCGAAGGCAGAAGCCGCTAACACTAAGGCAGCATCGCGTGCAACCACAGGGCGTCGTACTAATAATCGGACGGTGACAACAAACAAGGCACTTCCCGGCATAGAAACGGCAGCAACGAAGACAGCAGTAGTACACGGATGAGGTTGCAAGGGGCTGTGAGTTCCCCCCCACCGCTAAGCTGAGGGCACCTGAAAAAAGGTTCATAAAAAAGAAGCTTGCGTGCGTTTAACAGTACGAGCTCCGCCCATTTCCACCGCAAAACAGATTAACTGGAAGGAGACTCAAAGTAAAGCGCACTAAACCGCTCTCACCTGGGGGCGCAGGTGGCTCGCCGGCGTCTGCGACGGTCGAGAAGAGGACCAGTCCAGCGACGAGGATGGTGAGAATCAGTGCCAGACGGGTTGGAGCCATCTTTCTTTCCGTCCCTCCTCTTGAATTCCCAGATACCCCAGTCGTGGATGGTGGACAAGAGACGCGGGAAGACTGGTGCTTCGAGTTTCCTTCGTGCCCGTTATTTATAGGGAACACTCGGAGCGACATTTTGATCAGACAATGTCGTTCACTGCTGCGATTCGTGGAACAAAACAGCGTTCAAGGATAAGGTCTGACTTGGGTTTGGAAGAAGGTGGGCTTCCACTTCTCTACCATAAGCCTCCCAATCCAATGGCATGGAGACACATTTTCAAACGCACATTAAGGGTATGGCGTTAGTGATGGATTTCGATGGGCAATGGATTTCGATGTAATTAGTGAGAGGACCAATTCAGCTCTGACTTTCGAAAAATACATTTGCATATACTAGTATTACTGGTATGGCGTTAATATTGGTTGGACAGTTGTATTACCTCATCACGTGAAATCATCGTTTGCCTCCGACAATGAGTTACAGAGCATTCATTGTCTAATCTTGTATTAACTCTTTCAAAATGTCGGATAAGTGGATGTCGGGGTTTACTAGTTAGAGCATGTTTATTTAATTAACTTTTCTCAAACGAACGCTCCATTCCAATTTATTTCACACGTGGAATTAGAATACATCCCAATATCTTTTAGTGTCATTTATACATTCCAGTTTGACCGTTCAAAAAGTTACTACTAAAGAAACTACTCAGATGAAAAGTAGATTCTACGTCCATGTTGAGAATGGTTTGAAACAATGGATGCGGACAACTTTAGATTGGCCCAAGTCAATGAGACACTCATTGGCTTTAGAGTTGGAAGTGGTTTTCTATCAACTGAATAATCTTTAAGATTAAGCATCTAGATGGAGAAGTTGATATCGCATATCATGCACGAAATTTCTTTTAACTTCTTTGGCCGAAACGGTTTTCAAGCAATATCTCTTTATGGCACCAAAACCATCCATGAAGCTGTACAAATTTTATTTTTTAATTGACTTAACAAATAGAATCTTGACGGGACCATACCGTTAATAAACAATAGACTAGCACGTAAGATAACTCTCTCCCTCTCCCCCCCCCTCTGCCAATGTCGGTCTCGCTCTGCCAATGTTTATCTCTTTAAACTCTCTCCCACTCAGTCCCACCATATCTCCGGCTCTCTCCCACAGATTTAAATATTTTATCGATAAGTTATGATAAAAAGAATTTTCACTAGAGTGTTGGCAGTATCTATCCATCATGGTTGACTATTTGGGAGATGTGTAAGGAGTGAGGGGTGGTGACATAGTTGTCACCTCATCCTTTTTGACCCATTCGGGGTCATGTAGGGAGAGGGAGCGGAAAACGAGGGAGGTTGAAGACGTCACTCTCTCCATCAACTCTATTCCTCTTTCTATAAATAAGGTATATATTTTCTCTTTTTTGGACAACGACAACAAGGATATTTCTTTCTCTCTCTTCATTAACTTTATTCCTCTTTATTGATCTCTCCTATATCTTCTAATACAGGTAAAATCTTTATAGAAGGAGTAAAGAGTCAATTGCTAACTCTCAAGTGTGTGAGTTGTCTCGAAAGCATTGAGATCTGGATTAGAAATGTCTGGTAAAAGTTTTATTCTCATTAGGATTCTTGATAGTTTAGTGATTTCTCTTCTATTTGTTCTCATTGATATCTAAAAATTAAATTTTCGTTGCTTTGTGATCATATGCTTACATATTTATTCTTACACAGAGCTTAAAAAATCCAATGGTCTCTCACTCTCGCTGTCTCTAACTCTCTCTTGCACTCATTTTTCTCAGTCTTCTCTCTAATTATAGATCATTTAATTTTAACTTATGGACTTCACATATCCTACTTCTTAAGATAACTATAAGAATAATGTAGGATATTTTAGAAAAACTTTATTAGATGCTTAATTGTCTTTCACTCTTATGATCATATTATGTATGAGCTGCTCCCAAGACAAAAGCCATCACCATTTTGAAGGTCAAACCTGTTAATCTCCCTTGTTACCCTTGTAAATATAATGTTGATATGTATAAGGTCTACTAGTATCTAGTCCCTGTGGCATTTTTTAATGGAAAGAGTAATATCGGGTTTGTCTGTGGCGCGGGGTTTTTCGTGTCTCTCTTGAAAGAATCAATACTGAATAAATGAAACTGAGATGACTTCTTGCACAGATTCAGATCTCTCACTTTCCGTTCATCTGCTCTTGATGTGATCTGCGTATTCATCAATATCTAGCCTTTACTAGATATTCCTTGTCTTATCCAAAACTTAAGAAAATCCTAAAATAGCAAAGGTTTCTTTGCTGTCTGTTTCAAGCAGCGATTAATGCAGACGAGAATGAATATTTTTGATTTAAGCCCGCACATAATTTCTAGTCAAATTTACCATCGATTCTCACAGGGCCTGCCAGCTATCCGTGGCAATTAAGAGCTGCGAGGCAATTTAAAATTCGTGTGCCATTTACCTGTCTCCCATATCGCAAGCTGTATAGCCTGATTGACGTAAATAGTCCTCAAGTCATAAACGCCTAGCGAGTGTGGTTTCTTTCCGTCGACGATACTAGTTCACAGTACTCAAAACTTAAGTACTTGGCATATTTAAGACGGCAGATTGTTAAGGGGTGAAAAACATCTGAAGGAGCAATAGATCAACGGTGTAACCTTTCCTTCTTACTTAATCAGCTTGCTCTTTTCACCTGCGAATTTAGTCGTTTTTCTAAAACTTAATAAAATCTAGCAGAGGCAATAAACAATACAAGCGAGGAGAACGTTCGTTAGTGACTGCCGGCTTCGGAGCACGACCCCCACCGGGGCAACCAGGTATGGCGGAAGCCACCGACTATACGGGTGCATCTCTGCGGCTTTGTCCCGGAGACCCGGTAGTGTACACGGATTCCGCCTTCTGTACGGCACCAAGGGTAGTGGCAATGCGCTTCCTTATTCGCACTCACTCGGTACGTTTTCAAAAGCCGTACGACTCATCTCTGCTGTGGACCAGGATGGTGGGGAGTCGAACACTGGGGTTCGTGGGACCCACGAATCTCTTCTGAGGGTACGCACCGTTGCCTATGGATTACGAGCGTCTCTGATCTATAGCGTCCTGGAGGAGTGCCTGTAGGAAAGGAAATCTCAAGGAACTAATGGCAAGTAGACAAGCATCAAGAACAGGGATAATGGTTTGTATAATCTTGATATTTCATCTATTTTTTGGTAATTTTTTGTTCTGTGTTTCACAGCTGTAAGTCCATGAACTAATAAAATGTGTCACATGTATTTTTCAGATATATTCCGGTTTTACAATGATGTTTAAATGATGCCCTTCAGGAGGAAGGTATTATGTCGACATTAAAGAAAAGGTGTGCATGGAGACTGAGAGTTTCATCTAGGTTGTATCTGTCAACCGGTTTGATGGAGTGAGACATGCTAGGCTTAAGGTATGAAAATATGTATTACCTGCTCAGTAAATCTTGCCAGCTCGTCTATGCATGCCTCATGTATGTACTAGCCTCCGTTAACGCAGCAGCTCCGCGAAATTTTGGACACTATAATTTTATGTAATGTGTTATAGAATCAAGAGAAATGAACCAACCCTAGCTCAACAAATGTTGTGACACTTTTGCAAAGATTTTTGTTCTTCTACTTGTAGAACTCTATCCTATATTTCTTACTCTGGAAAATGTAGATTCTACATTCCCAATGTAACATTGTCTTGACAAAAACCTTTTTGCAAACCAAGGCCGCAAACCCGATTTCGTCCAAAGAAAGCTATATGAATTGGAGATGAATTTAGTCTCTATGGGATTTAATTGATAAACATTAATCTGGGCCAGGTATTGCGATTAGTTTTACTTTTGGACTCAGTATCGAGTTCGCTGCATCAGACAAATTGGCGCTTTACATCTTTGACCTGATGGCAATTCATCTCTTCTTCAAGTGTAACCTGTTAGAGCTTTATTACTCTAGAATGCATTTAGTTGCTCTATACGTAGCCTTTTGTTCCTCAGTCATTTCCCGATCCTCAGAAGTATATAACTGCTGTTAATTTCAATGTACTCAACCTCTTCATTTTCAGTAAGCTTTTAATTTAGAACTGTTTCCCAATTGTGATATCATATTTTAACATGTACAATCTGAACCACCTGGTAATTAATAAAAACAGCTTAAAAAACCTTTCACATTGCACACACTTTATCTCTGAAGGACCAAAAGCTTATGAAGACATTAATGATAGTTTTGGTAGATACATTAATTTACTTGGACTATACCAGGATCGGATTTCATTTTTTTGTCATTGTTATGTCGTCTTCCAAAAATTTCTGAATTCCTTGGTCTTGCAAGTTCTGCCATACAAATAGAAACAGAACATGTCTGCATTGCAGCTTTTAAGAGGACTCATTTAGGACCTATCCTTCTGTTGAACACGTATAATTCAGATCGCTATTTTATTTAGAGAATTCAAGCGTCGACTATTAGCTACAATTAAATAAAGGTGCTGGATATGCTCCACGTGATAACAGGGACGTAGTAGCAATAGTGCACGGAAAAGGTTCCATAACTGCCCAGCCAAGGCACATGAGTGTCGCAAGCTACTTTCGTTCACAATGTTTTACCGATGCATGGGTCTCGTACTAGGTAGGAGAAAGCACTGATTCACCGGTGTATATCATGGTGTTATACAACACTGTCGTCTTTCAGATTTCATGGTCATGCCCGATCCTATCGTTCTCTCTCACTTTGTCCGTTCTATGGTCTCCCCGTTTGTTCTTTCCTCACCATTCCCCAACACCCTCCACCACTTTTCGTATAGAGATCGGAGTCAGATCAACTGTATGTTTCGTTCTCTTGGTCTCGTTCACTCTCTCTACGTCTCACCTTTATTCTGTCTCTCTCGCCCCCATTATGCATCACCAGTATTTTGTTTCATGTCCAAGGAAAGAGTATTGAATCTCTTATTCAAAGTTCCTAGGTGCCCAATAAGCACATAACATACTCGTGCAATCATAATAAGTCGAAAGAGAGAGCAAAGAGTTTTAGAATATTCAGAAAAGATGCGCCGGAGTCGTTCCTCGAAAGATCCAAGTGGTGGGTAAGGAAATTTTTGCTGGACGAATATTTCGACGCGGTAAAACGTACAACCCACTGAGCCTTGAGTTTGTTCGAAGGAAGTAAAATTCAACGGTACTGTCCAGTTTTGCCTTCGGATGGAGACGAATTGGCGGCGGAGCTATTTTTTCAAAACGTGAGGAAAGGAATGTGTTGAATAATTCCCGTCCAGTCTCACTGCAAACTATTCTTGAGATTATTCGGCATTTTTAGAAGCACTTCCAGACAGAGTCAAATGACGAATATATTTATTGGCCTCGGTTTGACTGATATTAATACCTCGTTTCCAACAAATTTATCGGTGTGTTTTATTAATATCGCTTTACACATTGGATATTAGGACAGAATGAATGTGAAGCTTCAGTTCGATTGACTTTCTAATCTCGATTTGTCATCTCTCTCTCGCTCGCTCCCTATCTCCCCTGCCCTTTCAGCTTCTCTCCTCCTTGTATAACCTGACTAGATAACAACTTCAGTTCATTCCATCGACATTTATTCGTCAACGCTGTCCCTTTCCTGCTTTCGTACTCTATCTTCCCCTCTCTGTCCGACTGCCTGCCTATGTAGGTTTCTAATCTCCAGTTCTCTCTCGCACTCGTTTTTTCCGGTCTTCTCTCCAATTAAAGATCATTCAATTTCAACTTATGGACTCCACATATCCGACTTCCTTTCGTAACTGTAAGAACATTTTAGGATATTTTAGGAAAACTCTATTAGATGCGTAATTGACTGCGAAACCATGTCTTTCACTCCAAGGATTATAATATGTATGAGCTGCTCCCAAGTCAAGAGCCACCATCATTCTGAAGGTCAAACCTATTAATCTCCCTTGTTATCCTCGTAAATATACTGTTGATAAAATATGTATAAGGTCTACCGTTATCTGCTCGTGACATTTTTTAATGGAAAGAGTAGTATCGGGTTTGTCTGTGTGCGGCCTTTTTCCTCCCTTTCTTGTGTCCCTGTTGATAAAACCAATAATGAATAAATGACAGTAAGATGAGTTCTTACACAGATTCAGATCTCTCGCCTTCCTTTCTTCTGCTGTTGATGTGATCTGGATATTCATCAATATATAGTCTTGAGTACATATGCTTTATCTTTTCAAAGCTTAAGGAAAACCAAAGTGCCAAAGGCTTCCTCGCTGCCCTTCTCGAGGAGCCACTGATACAAAATGGAACGAATATTTTTTTAATCTAAACCTGCACATAATTTCTAGTGAGATTTACCATCGATTCTCACACGGCTTCCCATCCGTCGCAATTAAAAGCTGCGAAGTAATTTATAAGTCGTACGTGCGCTATTTACCCTTCTCCCATATCACAAGCCATATGGCCCGAAAGACGTAAATAGTCCTCCTCAAGTCATAAATGCGTAGCGAATATGGGTTCCTTCTGTCGACGAGAATAGTTCGCAGTACTCAAAAGTTTACTTGGCATATTTAAGACAACAAGATTGTTAAGGGGTGAAAAACATCTGAATTAGCAGTAGATTAACGTTGTAACCCTTTTCTTCCTACTTACACAGCTTGCCCTGTTCACTTATGAATTTTCTCATTTTTCTAAAACTGATTAATCTAGCGGAGGCCATAAACAAGACAAGTGAGGAGAACGTTTGTTACTGACTGTCGGCTCCGGAGCTCGACCCCCACCGGAACAACCAACCAGGTATGGCGGAAGCTACCGAGCATAATATGGGTGCATCACTGCGGCCTTGTCTCGGTTGCCCGGTAGTGTACACGGATTCCACCTTTCGTGTAGCACCAGGGGTAGTGGCAATGTGCTTCCATATTTGGCCTCACTCGTTAAGTGTTCAAACGCCGTACAGCTGATAGGATCACAGGATCTAATGAAGAATCTTCCACTCATGAAAGTCAACTCAAGTCAACGGATGATGGCCAATCGGAGACTCAACCTTTGAGGTCAACCCTTCCAAGAAGAAGTGTCAGAATCAGGGTTCTTCCACCTCGAAGAGTTCATCTCCAAGTCAACCGACACTTTCCTCCTCTATTGGATCCAGGACTAATGGGTCCTTACCAGCAAGCAAGAGGGTTCATCTACAAAGGATGGCCCAACAAGAAGAAGAAGAAGAATGGGGAGAGGATGCCATGTCATCCTCACGTCCCCCTCTCCTTAAAAGGGGGGTCGTTGCCACCTAGAAGCGCCACATAGTATCTCTTGGGAAAGGGTGTCTCCATCACCCCCTTCTTTCTTGTTCTCTCTCCATTCCGTGAAAAACCATCGCTCTTCTTTTTCCCTCTATAAATGCACAGACTATTTTGTGTTTCAGATAGTGATTGACAGAATTAATCAGGCTTATCTTGCCCCTTGGACTGGGGGTCCCTCCCCTCCCTTCATTGCCTCTTGGACTAGGGGCTGAGGGTGACCTCCTTCTCTTCCTCTTTACGTTGTCCTCGCCACCCCGTCATCGTTGTACCGCCTCTTGTCGTCCGCTTCATCACTGCCACTCCTCTTCATGCCAGCCACCCTGTCGCCGTCGTCCTGCCTCCTCGCCGTCCGCCCTATTGCCGTCGTCCCGCCTCCTCGCCGTCCGCCCCATCGCCGTCGTCCGCCTCCTCGCCGTCTGCTCCATCGCCGTCGTCCTGCCTCCTTGCCGTCCGCCTGTCGCCGCCACTCCGGCTCCTGGCTGTCCATCCCGTTGCGGCCACTTCATCTCTCTCTCCCGCCGAAACTCTCGTTCTTCTCTCTCCGCCGTCGCCACGTCTCCCCGTCCTTCTCTCTCTCTCTCCAGCCGAAACCCTCTTTCTTCTCTCTGCCGTCGTCACCACGTACCCCCTCATTTTCTCTCTCCCTCTTCCTCTCCCGCCGTCGCCACGTACCCCCATCTTCTCTCTCTCCCTTTTGACCCGCCGTCGCCACGGACCCCCTCATCTTCTCTCTCTCCCTCTCACCCCACCGTCGCCACGTACCCCCTAATTCCTTTCTCTCTCTCTCTCTGTCCCGCCGACGCCCTCTCATTCCGCCCCTTTTTCTCTCCCCTCCCTTTTATTTATTCTGATTATTATTTTATTCTCTTATTCTTTCTATTTCTCATTTAAACCTTTTTTCCTCCCTTATGTTTTTTTTAATTATTCAAATACTTTGTAGACGTCAGCTACTCAACTTAGACCTACCATTTTCTTGAATCATTACCTATTAGAAATTCATCAACAAGGCTCATGGATCTCAAGTCACTAGAATCAAGAAAATCATTTCAAAATCTCTTTTGATTATGCATCATTGATTTCAATTCCCTTTCTGAAATGATCATTATTTTTACATCTTTGCTCCTTATAGGAATTGAGTGAACCATAGTCTAGCCCTCTTTATATCTTTCATCAGTGATCTTAACACCTTGATTGAAATTTTATCTGAATCCTTGAAAGTATAATTTTACTCAAGTAATTATGATTCTAATTCTTCTAAAATCAGTGAGATTAACCTACTCAGAAGCTTCCTTAATTTAGCCAAGGGTAATCTTACATCTCAACCTTCTATTCAGTATTGATATTTCTCTTTGGTCCCACATCAACAACTCATCTTTGCTGTGGACAAAGATGGAGGGGATAGAAACACTAGGGTTTGTGGGATTCATCAATCTCTTCTAAGCATACGTACCATTACTTATGGATTATGAGCGACTCTAATCTATAGCATCTTGGAGGAGCGCCTGCGGCAAAGGAAATCTCAAAGAACTAATGGCAAGTGGACAAGTGCCAAAAACCTGTATCATAGCTTCAATGAGATCACTCTTTGACTCATTGAGACTACTACTAGCTTTCAAAAGTTGCATTAGAAAAGTGGCTGACGTAAATTCTTCTTGTTCACTGAATTCAGTTGGTTGATGTAGTAATGTTCATATATACTAATAGGGAACTTTCATGATTTATCACACTTGAAATTAAGAATCCCTTTCATGATCCATGTCAAAAAGGTAGGCATTTAATTTATGACGTGAGAATGGTTTGCTCCTTGATTTAAATGATTTATCATTTTGATTCACAATGAAGGAATAGAAAATTTGAGTAATGTATGTTAAGGAGTTAGCGAGGAAATCCTATTACTGTTTCCATAAGAACAGACTTATGATTAATACTGCCAAGAGCAGCCTATTTGATGGAGATAATGGAGGAATCCCGAACTTGTTTTGGCTGCCTTCGTAAGTATATTACTAAACTAGTAGAAGGAAGATAGATTTTAGCAGAAAAATAGTACTACATTTACTTTCCAGTGACTTTTTTGTGGGCCAATAAACAAGAATATCCCACTGGGTGACGTTATAATGAAACATAGACACCCTGATGATTTGACGTCTTTGTGAAATCTTGAAGTTTTGTGGCACACTCTTTTCCCTTCCACTGGTCTAGAATTTGATTAATTCGACCAATATTTTACGAGAGTAGTTTTTCTCAATGATGCTTGTTAGAATTAATCTCCATATTAGAGAATTGGACAGCGATGCATATCTAATCAAACAATCACTAGTCAATTGTTTTAGATTCTCATTTGTGACATTGATCTCATCTTATTTAACTTTTTGTATCATTCCTTTCAAATACATTAGGGGATTGATGCTATCTCGTCATTGATCTTCAAATCTTTGAATACATGCCATGAGAATTCGTGCCTAAAGTTTTGGCATATGTTTTGAGAATAAATTTATGAATAAAAAAAAATTCTAGTGATATTTAAAATAATCTCACTGCTGCTACTAATGTTACTAGAATATTTCCAGGCAATTTTCTTGATTTCATGTGAGGAATGAGCTTAAGATTGTTTTCTCAAAAAACTGATCATTTATTTGTAGTAAAATTATTTCAAGTGAGGATGGGGGTGTAAGAGCTAACACATACAAGATTGAACGAGCAACTCTAATCAATATCTTCTAAGCATATGTACCATTACTTATGGATCATGAGCGACTCTAATCTATAGCATCTTGGAGGAGCGCCTGTGGCAAAGAAAATCTCAAAGAACTAATGGCAAGTGGACAAGCGCCAAAAACCTGTGTCATAGCTTCAATGAGATCACTCTTTGACTCGTTGAGACTACTACTAGCTTTTGAAAGTTGCATTAGAAAAGTGGCTAACGTAAATTCTTCTTGTTCACTGAATTCAGTTGGTTGATGTAGTAATGTTCATATATAGAATTTTATATCCTATTATATTAATTGGTTTTTAAGATATTGATATTTCAGCTATTATTGGTCATTTTTTCGTTCTGGATCTCACAACTGTAAGTCCATGAACTCATAAAATGTTTTGGATTTATTTTTTAAAATGATGCTCTTTAGGAGGTAGTTATTGTACCAACCTTAAGGAAAAGGTGTACAGATTGATAGTTTCATATAGGTTGAAACAATCTCTTGTTAAATGGTTTGATAGAGTGAGACATCTTGGGGTTAAGGTTTCTTTAATCAAAATAGGTATACCTACACAGTAAATATTGGCACCTCGTCTATGCATGCCCATCTATGTACTAACCTCCATTAAGGTAGCAGCTCCTCGCATTTGTCAACACTATAATTTTATGAAGTGTGTTATAGAATGTTGACAAATAAACCAACCCAAGAAAATAGAGTTCTGATGTCGCGACGACGATGCGTCGACGATGCACCAGAATCTTGAGCGTTTGGGATGATTGTCATGTAGTGTCCACAGCCTCGAAGGCTCTTCTTGGACAAAGATGACGTAGGCAATCTCTAGATCTTCTCGTGAAGTCTAGAGATTAAGGAAATAGGTCGTTGAGTCATCTCTAGTGGCTGTCACCTGGCAGAGTAGAAAAATGGCAACTTTGCGGCTCTCTGACGGCTGTCACCCGACGAAGAAGAGTTGGATGGAGGTGGGGCGCATGTCAGGGATCTTCATCTTCAGGTCTGCACAGCAAGAGGAGGCTCTTCATCGCATCTGGTATGCTCTCAGGAGGTGGTGACTCGTCTCCCGGTGGATCGTCCTCTTCCCAACGACGACTTGTTTGTCGATTAATCGGAGATGATTTACTTGATGGATTTGTGATCCTTTTATCACGAATTGTTCAACAATTTTAGTAGCAATGCTCTGCGAATCGCATTGATGAGATTTTCACCGATGATCTAGCAATTCTGTTTGCTTAATCCTTCACCGGTGATCTGCAGGAAAGTCACGATAATTAGATAAAAATATATGACTTTTGACTCTAGAAGGACTCGAACCCGCGCCAGTCACCCACCTCTTCTGAGGAAGGTGTGACGCGGGTTTAGTCCCACATTAGTTGTACGCTGATTTTTCGAGTGAATATATAGTAAAGTTAGCTTTCTAAGCAAAGTCCCTTCTCTCACGTGTACGACCACTCCTTGCCTCACAGTTGACTGGCCACTAGTGACGTGGAAGGGGAGTGGCGCACACGTGCCCCTATCGGTCCAAGCTAAGCCGCTCGAGCCCCTGCTCGTGGCTACTCCCCGACTACGCTTCCGACCCACTTGCAGGCCCAGATGGCCGACGGGTCCTCTCATTTTGCAGTATTCTTATTTTTATTTCTTGTTCTTCATTTATCTCAAAAGTAAGATTGTAAAAATCATATAAAATCACATAATTATCCAAAAATTTACGTTAATCATTTGAAAACCACTTTTTACACTTTAACACAAATTTAAGTCTATTTATCATGAGTTAAGACTAAAAATATAATATGTAATAATTATTAACTTATGATAATGAAAACTTATCGCACCCCCCAACTTAAATCATTGCTAGTCCCTTAGCAATAGAATTACGAAAATAAAAATTTACAAATCTTAAACATCATATTTCAATACAAAACAAAAATACAATTAGAAATGATGCACCTTTAAACACTTTGGATTCTTATATCAAGTACTTAAGAATGATATCAAGCACTTAAATGTTTAAACGCTCCTGGGAATAACAATCTAGACTTCACTATTTCTATTTACATCTTTATCACTTCTTCACTCATAGATGTATTTACAAGATGTTCTAATTATCAATACTCATCCAAGAATAATATTGATCCTACATTTTCCTTTTTCTATGGCTTGATTTTTGAAGTTTGCACTATATTTTTTCTTTTTTTTTAATATATATAGTGGATAAGTAGCTTTTCCTGTAGATAAATTTTGACAATAAAAATGATGTCTCACACCCTCCATGTGTACTCTTCATTTTTAGGACTTTCACTTTATCCACTTATTTTGCAGCAAATGTTTTTCTATACATGATTTTCGACAATGAGAATAATGTCTCACACCCTCCATGTGTACTCTTCGTTTCTAGATTTTTCACATTGCTCTCTCTTCTTTTTTTTCAGAATAAGTGATTTCTCATCACGAGTCCTATAGATCAGGGTGCAAAAATCTCCATTAAACTCAAATGATCAATCAAATTTTCACATCAAGTAAATACTATCCATCAAGATCATGAAGTGAAAATCTATAAAATCAAATCCATGTTATCTATCATGTATCCAAGGAGTATTCTAACATTTCATGCTACTAGATCATTCTTTTGACTCAATAATAATCTTCCTAGTATCTTTTAGTATCAATCAATCTAATTGATTTAATTTTTCATGCATGCAATATGATGTAAGAATTTGTTAATTAGATAGTTTTGACATTTCTATTTTTTTTAAAGTTCTATTTTTAGCAGCAATAAATTTGTCAAAAATAAATCAAAACTATCCTCTTTATAGTTGTAATTTTGAATTTCAGTAATATATATCTAAGGAATTGAAATGTGAGAAAAGGGTCTCTAGAATTTCAAATTTCGGGCTGTTTTTTTGTCTATTGTTTTTGACAGCCTATTGTTCGTGATAGAAAACTAGAAAATAGATGTTGTAGTTTTCCTGATTTTTTATTTTTTTTATTTTTTTAGTTGCTATTCTAAGTTGAATAAAATTTAAACACATGTTCTTAATCATCCTACTGTATAAATTAATAATGAATACTTCACCCCTCAACTTAAAAATGACATTGTCCTCAATGACATAGAAAAATCGAAATAGAATATGCTGAAAGTTCAATTTTCACGTGAAGCATGTATATATGCAAAGTTAAGCATTAAAAATGTTGTCATAAATGATAAAGCTCCGAAAGACATCACCTCAACCTCATTTTTAATTTTCCACTTTGTCTTACCCTCCTCCTCCTGCACTTTTTCGAAAAAACAAATATAGAAACAAGTACCACAAAATTCTAAGAAAAACAGAGATAAAAAAAATCAAACAAAATGAAATAAAAACCATGGGTTGCCTCCCATGCAGCGCTGAATTTAATGTCTCCAGCTGGACTTCTTGATCTTACTCTTGAATTTCTTTTAATAATAAAATTTCTTTTTCTGCAAGGCGTTCATGTTATATATAATGTTTAAGCCGTTGTCCATTTACCTTAAAGTTATGATCACTTTTAGGATCTTTAATCATTACAGCCCCATGATCACATGTCTCTTCCACCACATAAGGCCCTTTCTATTTTGATTTTAATTTTCTTAGGAATAATTTCAGCTTAGAATCATATACCACACTTTTTGTCAAACATCAAATTTTTTTCTGCTAATATATTTATCATGAAAAGTTTTAGTTTTTTCTTTATATATTCTATGATTTTCATAAGCTTCATTTCTCAACTCCTCTAGTTCATGCAGTTGAAAAATTCTATGCCCACCAGCTGATTTTTCATCCATACATAAATTTTTTATAGCCCATAATGTTTTATGCTCCATTTCCACAAGAAGATGACATGGCTTTCTAAAAATGAGACAAAATGGGGACATACCTATGGGATTTTTATAAGCTATTCTATAAGCCTATAATACATCTTGTAATTTCGTGGGCCAATCTTTCCTATCTAGTCTAACTATTTTTCTCAAAATTCTCTGAATTTCCCTATTTCCTACTTTAGCTTGCCCATTTGTTTGGGGATGATATGGAGTGGCTACTCTATGGTGTACTCCATTCTTTTTCAACAATTCTTTGAAATGTTTATTTGTAAAATGTGTTCCTCCATCAACAATAATCACTCTAGGACATCCAAATCTCAAAAAAATATTTTCTTACACAAATTTCATCACAATTTTTTAATCATTAGTTCTAGTAGGAATAGCTTCCACCCACTTCTACACATGATCAACAACAAGCAAAATATATTCATATTTTTCAGCTAATGGGAAGGGACCCATGAAATCTATTCACCATATATCAAAAATTTCGACTACTAACATGTTACTCATGGGCATTTCATCTTTTTTACTCATGTTACCTATAGATTAGCATGAAATACATGTTCTACTAAATTCTATAGAATCTCTAATGATTGTAGGCCAATAAAAACCACACTGAAAAAATTTTGTAGCTATTTTTCATCTAGAGAAATGTCCTCCACAATTAGATGAATGGCATATGTTAATAATGCTATGGTATTCTTCTTCATGAACACATCTTTTTAAAATATGATCATTGCCCAAGTAATATAAATAAGGATTATGCCAAAAATAATTTCTAATCTTAGAAAAGAAATGATGTTTTCTATTCTTATCCCATTGTTCTGGAGTTTTTCTAGAAACTAGAAAATTAACAATATGTTCATACCATGGTGACGGTTGATGTTGAGCTGCCATCAATTGTTCATCTCGAAATGCATCTTGTAAAGGTGCTGCATTTATTCCTGTATTACTTAATCTAGAAAGATGGTTAGCAATAGCATTCTCGAAACCTTTTTTACCTTTTATTTCTAAGTCAAATTTCTACAACAATAAAATCCATCTTAATAAACGTGACTTTACATCTTTCTTATTTAACAAATATTTTAATGCTACATGATCAGTATAAATAATAATTTTAGCTCCTAAAATATATGATCTAAACCTTTCTAACGAAAATACTACAGCTAACAAGTCTTTTTCAGTCGTGGTATAATTTAATTGAGCATCGAATATAGTTTTACTAGCATATGAAATTACTATGGGTTTTGACTCTTTTATTTGTCCTAGAACTGCCCCCACTACATAATTCGATGCATCACACATTATTTCAAAGGGAAGGGACCAATCAAGAGCTTGTAAAATAGGTGCCTTAGTAAGTAATCTTTATATTTTGGAAAAAGACTCAAAATATTTCTCATCAAAATTAAAAGCCACATCTTTAGATAATAGCATGGTGAGAGGTTTAGAAATTTTTGAAAAATCTTGAATAAATTTTCTATAATAACCTACATGACCCAAGAAAGATCTAATCTGTTTTATTTAATTTGGAGGTTTTATTTTAGATATAATATCAATTTTTGCTCTATCCACCTCTAAACCCCTTTCATTTACAATATGACCCAACACAACTCCCTGTTTAACCATAAAATGTGATTTCTTCCAACTCAAAACTAATTTTTTCTCTGTGCATTTCTCAAGTATATGCTCTAAATGATTTAAGCATTCATCAAATGATTCACCAAAAACAGAAAAATCGTCCATAAAAATTTCCATACATTTTCTAATCATATAAAAAAAAAAAGACAGCATACATCTTTGAAATGTGGCTAGAGCATTACATAGATCAAAAGGCATGCGTTTAAAAGCAAAAGTACCAAATGGACAAGTGAAAGTTGTTTTTTCTTGATCTAAAGGGTTTATATAAATTTGATTGTAACTAGAGTATCTATCCAGAAAACAAAAAAAGTTTTTTCTAGCTAATTTTTCTAGAATTTGATCAGTAAATGGTAGGGGAAAATGATTTTTTCTAGTAACTGAATTTAATTTTCTATAATCAATGCAAACCCTCCAACCGATAGTTAATCTTGTTTGTATTTCATCTCCATTTTCATTTTTTATAACCGTGATCCCTGATTTTTTTTGGCACCACTTGTGTAGGACTAACTCATTTGCTATCTGAAATAAGATAAATAATATCAACAGCCAGCCACTTTAATTTTTTTTTTTACAATTTTCATGATGTTAGGATTTAATCTTCGTTGTGGTTCTCTACTAGTTCTAGCCCCCTTATATCATGTATACTATGCATGTATACACTCATGTCAATGCCCCTTAGATCATCCATTTTCCAGCCCATAAACTTCTTATTTTTTCGAAGTACATCTAATAATTCTTCTTCCTATTCATCACTCAAATCAGCTACAGTAATAATAGAAAATAAATTATTTTCTTCCAAGAACATATATTTTAAACTAGAGGGAAGAAGTTTCAACTCTAAATTCAGATGATCTCTCTTTCTTTTCTTCTAAATTTATATTCTTTATTTTCTCTAATTCTTCCAGCACACAGTCATCAATAACATTTGGATCATCAAAATCATTTAGAAGATCTATATGACAATCATATACTTGGGATTTCTTAAGATCATTTGATACCTCAAAAATTTTAATTTCTACTGATTGATCTCCACATGAAATTTTTGCAATACTCGTGAGAAAATCAATATTCATCTTTGCTGTATACAAAAACGGTATCCCTAGGATGATTCGTGTATCATAAAATTGTCCATTAAAATCTATTTCCAGCACTACAAAATCAGTTGGAAATTTACACCCTTTAATTGTTACTATCATATTTTCTAAAATACTCTTAGGATGTTTTATGGATCTATTAGCAAATTCTAAGGTAACAGTAGAAGGTTTAAGATCAAAAATATTAAATTTATCACAAATACTTACAGGTAATAAATTAATATTAGCACCAATGTCAAGTAATGTATTCTGAAAAATGAATCTACCAATATCACATGAAATTAAAGGGGCACCTGTATCTCTCAATTTATATGGTAATTGATTTAATAATAATGCATTAGCATGCATAGATAATTTTTCTACTCTATGTGCCCTTTTTGGTGTACACATTTCTTTCAAAACTCTAGTATATTTAGGAATATGTTCAATGGCAGTAAGTAAAGGAAGACTAATTTGCACATCTTATAAAATTTTCTTTATTTCTTCATTGTGTTTCTTTTTCTTTTTTTTGTCTAGGCTCTAGAGCTTTAGGAAATGGAATGATTGTCCTCTCTTTTGAAATTTCCTTGATAGAATCTATAAAATCCTCTTCTACTCCTATTTGATTTTGTTTTGGTTTGTTCACGTTTTCTTTTTCTTCTAATGTTTGGGGATAAGGATCAAGTAAGATCTTACCACTCCTTAATGCATTCACTGTCCTAACATTTTCATTTCGTAGGTTTTTTCCTAGATTCATACTACTAGACTCCCCTTGCTGAAATTCTATTGTTGGGCAGTTCCCTGGATTTTCTCTAAGTTGACTAAGTAGCTGTCCCTCTTCTCTCTTATTCTCAAGAGCCTCTATAATTTATTTCTGATGCAGCATCATTTGATTCATAGCTTTTTACATCATTTGGCTCATTTGCTAGATCATTTCCATAGCATCAGGTTGGATTTGAGAGGGCTAATTTTTATAAAATTTGTTTTCTTGTTTTGGATGAAATTCAAAGTTTGAATTAGGTCTAAGTGCTTCTAGATTTTGAATATTATTTGGGTCTCTCTATGAAAAATTATTCCTCCAATTAGGATTATAAGAATTTTTAAAAGGTTCCCTATTTCTATTAAAACTGTGAGCTACTTGCACTTGTTCTTGCATAGGGTGAAATGATTGATCTAAATTATAACATTGAAATTTAGAATAATCATTTTCACCATACATAGGACATGTACTATTCGAATTAAATTGAGGGTTAAAAGGCTTTCTAATATTGTCAATAAGTAAATCAATTTTTTCTAATCTTTGATTAATCTGATTAACCTCATTTCTATCTTTAAAATCATCATCATGATGTAATTCATAAATTCCTCTCTTCTTATCCCTGTCATATAATTCAAAAGAGGCTTGATCTCTAGAATTTTCACTTATTCTCATAAAGATTGTAAATCTCATCAGGAATTTTCTCCATAAAAGCTCCTCCACATATAGAATCAACTA
Organism: Spirodela intermedia; assembly: GCA_902729315.2. Lineage (NCBI taxonomy): Eukaryota > Viridiplantae > Streptophyta > Magnoliopsida > Alismatales > Araceae > Spirodela > Spirodela intermedia. The sequence goes on along the minus strand of LR746270.1, from coordinate 3,926,410 downwards.
TATTTTTATGTTGTTCTAATAATCCATCATAAAAAAATTTATTGAGCTGCCACTTGGGTATAGCATGATGAAAATATTTTCTAAATAAATCTTTAAATTTTTCCCATGTCTCATGCAAAGTTTCTCCTGGTCTTTGAGAAAAATTTCATATATATTTTCTCATATTTTGAGTTTTTCCTAAAAGATAAAATTTTCAAAGAAAGGCGTGTTCTATATCTTTCCAGCTAGTTAATTCTCTATCAAATGTGGATAGCCAATGACTAGCTTTGTCCCTAAGTGTATGAGGAAATAATTTTATCACTGGTGATTTGTAGGAAAGTCACGATAATCAGATAAAAATATATGAATTTTGACTCTAGAAGGACTTGAACCCTCACCGGTCGCTTGCCTCTTCTGAGGAAGGTGTGACATGGGTTTAGTCTCACATCGGTTGTGTGCAGATTTTTCAGGCAAATATATAGTAATGTTAGCTTTCTAAGCAAAGTCCCTTCTCTCACATGTATGACCACTCCTTGCCCCACAGCCGGCTGGCCACTGGTGACGTGGAAGGGGAGTGGCGCACATATGCCCCTATCGATCCAAGCCAAGCCGCTCGAGCCCCTGCTCGCGGCTACTCCCCAACTATGCTTCCGACCCCCTTGCGGGCCTAGCTGGTCGGTGAGTCCCCTCATTTTGCAATATTTTTATTTTTTTTCTTATTCTTTATTTATCTCAAAAGTAAGATTGTAAAAATCGTATAAAATCACATAATTATCCAAAAATTCACGTTAATCAATTAAAAACCACTTTTCACATTTTAACACAAATATAAGTCTATTTATCATGAGTTAAGACTAAAACTATATTATTTAATAATTATTAACTCATGATAATAAAGACTTATCAGTTATTAATAACAAACATTACTTCATAATAGTTTTTTTACTTCGTAGCAAACCACGACTGGAAGTTTACGCTTAAAGCATATAACCTTCTATTTGTCAATCTAGGTTACCTTACATTAGGCGCCTAACACTTATTATACAGGGGGTTAGACCCCTCCATTCCTAGATTAAGTGAACTCAAAATCAATAATTTAAGGCCTCCGTTCTTGATATCACACGAGACATCACACCCCTATTTGGCATCCACGTCACATTGCGCCATGCCTGAGCTACTCATCAATTCTGAGATTCCACCCACAGGATCTTGCCTCGCCATTCTAGGCTTGTGACCAAAATCACTAGTGCATTTCTTTTCTACCTCAACTTTGATCTTTAATCTATCGCAAGTTCAAAAAGTTATATCAAATTATTTAAAGAAAGATAAGTTGGGACTTGAGATCTACTCGAATAACAAGAGAAGTAACTCATTACAACATTTTGATAATGTGGTTAGTCCATTAGATATCCTTTATAATACTAGTTGATTACTTACTGATAATATTGCACGTTTTCCAACAATATCGAAGCATGCAAATATATCACATATCATCACTTGCATTACTTTGCTTGGATACTACGATCATATTTAATAGAAATTTACTACTGAGTTCTTTTACACTGTTATATGCGTCGGACATCAGAGATAACCACAATATTTGCATGTTATATCAGAAGTTTAACTCCCTCTATCCTTCTCTCTCTCACTCTCAGCCCCCTCTCCTCTCCTTTTTTGCCTCTCTCCCACTAGATATTACACTCAGACTCCCCCCATCTCTCTCCTCTACCTCTTTCCTTATCTCCCATTGGACGCTCGATTCAGACTCTGCCCTCCATCATGCTCTCTCTCCCTCTCTCCCTCCCTCTTTCTCTCTCTCTCCTCACTCTCTCTACCTCCCCCTCTTCCTCTTTTCTCCTCCCTTTCTCCCTCTGCCCCTCTGGTGTTCTATTCAAACTTTTTCTCTCTCTCTCCATCTAGCCTTCCAATCAGATTCTGCCCCTTCTATCTTTTCTACTCCCTCTCTCCCCCTCTCCCTCTTTGATTCTTTTCCTTCCTCTCCCTCTCTTGCTCTAGGTTTCTAGTCAGATTCTCCTATCTCTCACTTTCTTTCTCTTGCCTCCTTCCACCTCTCTCTCTCTCTCTACTATATATCTCCTTGCCTCTCACTGGTTTGCTTTTATGGAATTTGTTGCGTTGAAGTCTCCTTGATGTTGCTGACCTACAATGAACTTCATGAGAACCATAGTTTTATGTAGTTAAAAGCTATCAGTCTAGACCAATCAAACTATTCAGGAAAATACTTATTTCCACTAATGGAATATTGACCTCGTGATGTCCACGACAAGAAGGATAGGGAATAATAATCAACCCACAGCAAAATATTAATACGAGAAATTTAACACAATTCTAAAGCTGGCTCTTAAATAAATAGGGGACCAAGACAGAGGCTTCACTAGGTGTAGATAAATTGACAAAGGAACAATCACCAAAAACTCGAGGAATAGATCCTCTCTTGCACTTATTGCATGGTTGGTCGGAGTCTGTATTGACGTAATTGAACCAGACAAAGATCCTAAAATGCGTTATTTCTTATATCTATAACTGGGCCAAGATCATGAAAACATCATTTGATAGAGACAAGTATATAACTAGTACCAAAATTTTCTAGTTTTTGGCAGAAGGTGTGTCTTCAACTACACATCTGCATCCGGCTTCAACTGAATTCTCTGAGTCTACATTGGCAGAAAACCAAGACACATTATTATTCTAGATGAATGCAAGTTTATGCAAGTATATACTTTAATTTTGATCATGCCTATCTTCTGTAAATTAGATCATACATATAAGAAGTCCACAATGAAAACAAATCATTTCATCATATCTTATTGTTCTTTTCGAACGTAGTCGAAGCTCGAAAGACGTCCTCGAGGGCTATAGTAACATCTGCCCAATTGAAAGAGTGTGCAGCTGAAAACAATGCACTCAACCACCCCAAGGATTTGCTTTCATATCATGCCCAGATGACATCCTTGTTCCTCAGTGGGGCACTTGATTTCAGTTCTTGAAGTAAATGATTTCAAACGTCTATCAATAGGAACCATGTAGAGTTTCACAACGTAACTTTACCAATGTAATGTGTGTCTATTTTTATGGCAAACTACTAGTGAATCACAGTTCTTTCGGAAACTGTCTAGCCCAAGTTACCCTCGTTAATCCAGCTGAATAACTTCAGCAACACTAGTCCATATAGAAGTGGATTGATAAGTCTTCATTATCATGAGTTAATAATTATTAAATAATATTGTTTTAGCCTTAACTCGTGATAAATAGACTTATATTTGTGTTAAAGTGTGAAAAATGGTTTTCAATTGATTAATGTGAATTTTTGGGTAATTATGTGATTTTATATGATTTTTATAGTCTTACTTTTGAGATAAATGAAGAACAAGAAATAAAAAATAAAAATATTGCAAAATGGGGGGACCCGGCAGCAAGCTGGGCCTGCAAGCGGGCCGAAAGCGTAGTCGGGGAGTAGCCGCAAGTAGGGGCTCAAGCAGCTTGGCTTGAACTGATAGGGGCACGTGTGCGCCGCTCCCCTTCCACGTCACCGGTGGCCAACCGACTATGGGGCAAGGAGTGGTCGTACACGCGAGAGAAGAGACTTTGCTTAGAAAGCTAACATTACTATATATTCGCCCGAAAAATCGACGCACAACTGATGTGGGAGTAAACTCACACCTTCCTCAGAAGAGGCGGGCAACTGGTGCGGGTTCGAATCCTCTCAGAGTCAAAATTCATATATTTTTATCTGATTATCGTGACTTTCCTACACATCGCCGGTAGAGGATTAAGCAACGAGAATCGCTTGATCATCGGCAAAAATCTCGTCAACGCGATTTGCAGAGCATTGTTACTAAAATTGCTGAACGATTTGTAATAAAATGATCGTAAATCCATCGAGTAAATCATGTCCGATTGATCGACAAATAAGCCGTCATCAAGAAGAGGACGATCCACCAGGAGACGAGTCACCACCTCCTGAGAGTGTACCAGATGCAATGAAGAGCCACCTCTCACTGCACGGACCTGAGGATGAAGCTCCTTGACATGCGCCCCACCTCCATCTAGCTCCTCTCTATCGGGTGACATCTGCCGGAGAGCCACAAAGTCACCATTTTTCCGCTTCGCCGAGTGATAGCCGTCGAAGAGCCGCAAAGTCACTATTTTTCTGCTCCGCCGGGTGACAGCCACCAGAGACGACTCGACGACCTATTTCATTAATCTCTAGACTTCGCGAGATTACCCACATCGTCTTTGTCTAAGGAGAGCCTTCGAGACCGTGGACACTACACGACGATCCTCCTGAACGTTCAGAATTCTAGTGCATCATCGATGTATCACCATTTCGACGTTGGAATTCTATTTTCCTACTTTCAATTTACTTTACACTTCATTTAGTGATAATTTTTATATTTTTAAGTTACCAAAATATACTTTGTTCAATTATGATTCTTCTGGCTTTTACAGATCTTAATTTGATTAATTAAATCATCTGTAATCGCTTACGTGAGAATTGCCAAGTGGAACTCTATTTCTGCCCGATTTGCATTCGCCGGGCGCAGACATCATCCTGACATCCACACCCTTATTTCCCTTTTTTTTGTAAATTTAAAATATATATATCCTTTTTATTTCCTAGTATAAAATTCATATAAAATTGTATTCATTGAGAAAAATTCTGAATAATTACAAGATATTATATTACATCCCTATGGTTGACTTGGAAAATTACCACTATTTTTGAAAGTTTTATTGAATTATAATGATATATTTATTTAGAAATACTTCTAAATATCCAAAAATTCATATTTTCTAGTTTTATAAATTTTAGATTTGCGTGATTTAATATACAACAACTAAGTCACATCAAAGTTGGTGCCGTTGTTAGGGATGTATTGCATAATATTTAGTATTTTTCTGTTTTTCTCTTAGAGAGTACACAAAAAAAATTAACTCTTGTTTTATTTTCTTTTTGCTGATTTTTTTTAGAAAAAAGGAACGAAAAGAAGCAAGGCAAGGACTGGAGCATCCTGAAGGAGGGTAACAATTACTAATTTTGTTTCTCAAATTTATTGATTTTTATGCATGGTAGAAGATCCTTGCATCCAAGGCTAGAAAATCCTTTCATTATTTTATTTAAAAATAAAAATCTGAAAGAAAAATTAATTTTGATGGATCCTAAAGGAAGTACAAGTCAAATTGAGAATAATCCTATGGCCATGAAAAATCATTATATCCCTAATTCATTTCAAAGAGCATCAAATATTAGAGTCCCATTAGCACTTAGAGTTAAATTCGAAATAAATCTAGGAATTTTTCAAATGCTCCCTAATTTTCATGAATTGCGTTTAGAGGAACCTCATTAGCACTTAGAAAAATTTCATATAGTCTGTGATTTAGTTAATCTAACTCAAGTTACACCAGAAATTATAAAGATGAAATTATTTCCTCATACACTTAGGGACAAAGCTAGTCATTGGCTATCCACATTGGATAGAGAATTAACTAGTTGGAAAGATATAAAACAGGTCTTTCTTTGAAAATTTTATCCCTTAGGAAAAACTCAAAATATGAGAAAACATATATGGAGTTTTTCTCAAAGACCAAGAGAAACTTTGCATGAGACATGGGAAAAATTCAAAGATTTACTTAGAAAGTGTCCTCACCATGCTATACCCAAGTGGCAGCTCAATATAATTTTTTATGATAGATTATTAGAACAACATAGAAATATGGTTGATTCTATATGTGGAGGAGTTTTTATGGAGAAAACTCTTGGTGAGATTTACAATCTTTATGAGAATTTAAGTGAAAATTCTAGAGATCAAGCCTCTTTTAAATTATATAATAGGGATAAGAAGAGAGGAATTTATGAATTGCATCATGATGATGATTCTAAACTTAGAAATGAGGTTAATCAAATTAATCAAAGATTAGAAAAAATTGATTTACTTATTGACAATATTAGAAAACTTTTTAATCCTCAACTTAATTCGAATAGTACATGTCCTATGTATGGTGAAAATGATTATTTTGAATTTCAATGTTATAATTTAGAACAATCATTTCACCCTATGTAAGAACAAGTACAAGTAGTTCACAGTTTTAATAGAAATAGGGAACTTTTTTCAAATTCTTATAATCCTAATTGGAGGAATAATTTTTCATGAAGAGACCCAAATAATATTCAAAATCTAGAAGCACTTAGACCTAATTCAAACTTTGAATTTCGTCCAAAACAAAAAAACAGATTTCAGAAAAATCAGCTCTCTCAAACCCAACTTGATACTATGGAAATGATGCAGCAAATGAGCCAATGATGCAACAAACTATGAATCAAATGATGCAGCATCATAAACAAATTATAGAGGCCCTTGGAAATAAGAGAAAAGAGGGACAGTTACTTAGTCAGCCCATAGAAAACTTAGGGAACCACCCAATAATAAGATTTCAACAAGGGGAGTATAGTAACATGAATCTTGGAAAGAACCTACGAAATGAAAATGTTAAGACAGTGAATGCATTAAGGAGTGGTAAGATCTTACCTGATCTTTATCCCCAAACATTAGAAGAAAAAGAAAACGTGGACAACCCAAAACAAAATCAAATACGAGTAGAAGAGGATTTTATAGATTCTACCAAGAAAATTTTGAAAGAGAGGACAACCATTCCATTTCCTAAAGCTCTAGAGCCTAGACAAAGAAAGAAAAAGGAACACAATAAAGAAATAAAGAAAATTTTACAAGATGTGCAAATTAGTCTTCCTTTACTCACTACTATTGAACATATTCCTGAATATGCTAAAGTTTTGACAAAAATGTATACACCAAAAAGGGCACCTAGAGTAGAAAAATTATCTATGCATGTTAGTGCATTATTATTAAATCAATTACCATATAAATTGAGAGATACAGGTGCCCCTTTAATTTCGTATGATATTGGTAGATTCATTTTTCAGAATGCATTACTTGACACCGGTGCTAGTATTAATTTATTACCTGCAAGTATTTGTGATAAATTTAATATTTTTGATCTTAAACCTTCTACTGTTACCTTACAATTTACTAATAGATCCATAAAACATCCTAAAGGTATTTTAGAAAATGTGATAGTAACCGTTAAAAGGTGTAAATTTTCAATTGATTTTGTAGTGCTGGAAATGAATTTTAATGGACAGTTTTATGATACACCAATCATCTTAGGGAGACAATTTTTGCATATAGTAAAGATGAATATTGATTTTCCTACAGGTATTGCGAAAATTTCATGTGGAGATCAATCAGTAGAAATTAAAATTTTTGAGGTACCAAATGATCTTAAGAAATCCCAAGTATATGATTGTCATACCATAGATCTTCTAGATGATTTTGATGATCTAGATGTTATTGATGACTGTGTGTTGGAAGAATTAGATGAAATAGAGAATATAAATACAGAAGAAAAGAAAGAGGAAGATCATCTGAATTTAGAGTTGAAACCTCTTCCCTCTAGTTTAAAATATATATTTTTAGAGGAAAATAATTCATTTCCTGTTATTAGTGCAGCTGATTTGAGTGATGAACAAGAAGAAGAATTATTAGATGTACTTCGAAAAAGTAAGAAGGCTATGGGCTGGAAAATGTACAATCTAAGGGGTATTGATATGAGTGTATGTATGCATAGTATATATCTAGAGGAGGGGCTAGAACTAGTAGGGAACCACAACGAAGATTAAAACCTAACATGATGGAAATTGTAAAAAAGGAAATTTTAAAGTGGTTGACTGTTGATATTATTTATCCTATTTCAAATAGCAAATGGGTTAGTACTACACAAGTAGTGCCAAAAAAATCAGGGATCACGGTTATAAAAAGTGAAAATGGGGATGAAATACAAACAAGATTAACTACTAGTTGGAGGGTTTGCATTGATTATAGAAAATTAAATTCAGTTACTAGAAAAGATCATTTTCTCCTACCATTTACTAATCAAGTTCTAGAAAAATTAGCTAGAAAAAACTTTTTTTGTTTCTTGGATGGATACTTTGGTTATAATCAAATTTATATAAACCCTTTAGATCAAGAAAAAACAACTTTCTCTTGTCCATTTGATACTTTTGCTTTTAAATGTATGCCTTTTGGTCTGTGTAATGCTCCAGCCACATTTCAAAGATGTATGCTGTCTATTTTTTATGATATGATTGGAAAATGTATGGAAATTTTTATGGATGATTTTTCTGTTTTTGGTGAATCGTTTGATGAATGCTTAAATCATTTACAGCATGTACTTGAGAAATGCACAGAGAAAAAATTATTTTGAGTTGGGAGAAATCACATTTTATGGTTAAAGAGGGAGTTGTGTTGGGTCATATTGTGAGTGAAAGGGGTTTAGAGGTGGATAGAGTAAAAATTGATATTATATCTAAAATGAAACCTCTAAATTCAGTAAAATAGGTTAGATCTTTCTTAGGTCATGCGAGTTATTACAGAAAATTTATTCAAGATTTTTCAAAAATTCCTAAACCTCTCACCATGCTATTATCTAAAGATATGGCTTTTAATTTTGATGAGAAATGTTTTGAGTCTTTTTCCAAAATAAAAAGATTACTTACTAAGGCACCCATTTTATAAGCTCCTGATTAGTCCCTTCCCTTTGAAATAATGTGTGATGCATCGAATTATGTAGTGGGAGCTGTTATAGGATAAATAAAAGAGTCAAAACCCATAGTAATTTTATATGTTAATAAAACTATATCTGATGCTCAATTAAATTATACCACGATTGAAAAAGAGTTGTTAGCTGTAATACTTTTGTTAGAAAGGTTTAGATCATATATTTTAGGAGCTAAAATTATTATTTATACTGATCATGCAGCATTAAAATATCTGTTAAATAAGAAAGATGTAAAGCCACATTTATTAAGATGGATTTTATTGTTGCAGGAATTTGACTTAGAAATAAAAGATAAAAAAGGTTCCGAGAATGTTGTTGCTGACCATCTTTCTAGATTAAGTGATACAGGAATAAATGCAGCACCTTTACAAGATGCATTTCTAGATGAACAACTGATGGCAGCTCAACATCAACCATCACCATGGTATGCACATATTGTTAATTTTCTAGTTTTTAGAAAAACTCCAGAACAGTGGGATAAGAATAGAAAACATCATTTCTTTTCTAAGATTAGAAATTATTTTTGGCATGATCTTGATTTATATTACTTGGGCAATGATCAAATTTTAAGGAGATGTGTTCCTGAAAAAGAATACCATAACATTATTAACATGTGCCATTCATCTAACTATGGAGGATATTTCTCTAGACAAAAAACAGCTGCAAAAATTTTTCAGTGTGGTTTTTATTGGCCTACAATCATTAGAGATTTTATAGAATTTAGTAGAACATGTATTTCATGCCAATCTATAGGTAACATGAGTAAAAAAGATGAAATGCCCATGAGTAACATGTTAGTAGTCAAAATTTTTGATGTATAGGGAATAGATTTCATATGTCCCTTCCCATCAACTGAAAAATATGAATATACTTTGCTTGCTGTTGATTATGTGTCGAAGTGGGTGGAAGCTATTCCTACTAGAACTAATGATCATAAAATCGTGATGAAATTTGTATAGGAAACTATTTTTTCAAGATTTGGATGTCCTAGAATCATTATTAGTGATGGAGGAACACATTTTACAAATAAACATTTCAGGGAACTGTTGAAAAAAATGGAGTACACCATAAAGTAGCCACTCCATATCATCTCCAAACAAATGGGCAAGCTGAAGTAGCAAATAAGAAAATTCAGAGAATTTTGAAAAAAATTCTGAATAATTACCAGATATTATATTACATCCCTGTGATTGACCTAGAAAATTACCACTATTTTTGGAAGTTTTATTGAATTATAATTGATATATTTATTTAGAAATACTTCTAAATATCTAAAAATTCGTATTTTCTAGTTTTATAAATTTTAGATTTGCGTGATTTAATATACAATGACTAAGTCATGTCATGGATCATTCGGTAGGTGATTGGGGCGATCTGGTAGGGGGGAGTCGATTACCCCACCAATAGTGGCGGAAGCGGTGCTTTCAAAAATACAAACCAATCTATCTACATCTTGCAATTCTAAGATGAGATCTACGACTTGGTTTTCGCAATCAGTAACCCACCGGTCTAGACCCTCGATGGGCCCCTCTCCAAAATCTAAATTCCACATCACACTGATTCTCCGTCTAACCAGACAAAGAATCTATCAGGGAACCTCATCAATATGTTATTTTACTACCAAAGTAATTACAAGAACCCTCTCAGAAATTGTACTTACTCAAACCAAGAAAAATAAATTTGCACGCAAGTTTTACGCATTGAGTTTCCTCCATGTAAATGGTATTAGATATGTCATTTTGTTCAGAAAACAAAGAACTATAATAGTGAATATCAATCAAATCAAAAGGATCCTTGGGAAGGTAGAGAGATTCATTGATACTTCTGATTTCAAAGTAATGCAATAGTTGATAGTATCAGACAAGGGAATGTTGAATCGGCAATAAACACCACTATATTACATCAATAATATATGAATTCAGCACAAGTGAGGAGAAAATTCTGAACAATAAAACAATTTAATTGGCCTTCAAGGAATAGAAATGGAGAAAGCTGAAACTGATATGTATCCACATCCAAGAATATATAATTTAACATGGTGCACATCCAAGAAGAGCCAACATGCCAGGTAATGATGAATCGTCGATGATTAATAAAATAAAGAATTAGAAAAGCTGTTGTAAACGGATTTTTTGTTAGTCTATTGGTTTCACAAAAAGGAAAGGAGATTTCTTGAAGAAACTGTGAAATCTGAAGCACAACAACTTGGAGTGGTATTTTTTTCAAATAAAAAGTTGTCTTTCATAACGTATATAGTCTCCATGTTGAACCTTTTGTAATGGGGAGACTGAAAATAATTCCAAGTTACGAAGTCGAAATAGATATGAGAGAGAAGAGGAGCAGTCAATATTCAGAAACTCGCCACCATTATGCACGAGTTCCAAGTTCCAAGTTTCGACTTCTTCTGTTTGCACGAGTTTCTCTCGCAACCATTATGCATCAGAATATTCAGAAACTCGTGCAAACAGAAGAAGTCGAAATAGATATAAGAGAGAAGACTTTTAGAATATTCAGAAAGAATGCGCCGGAGTCGTTCCTCGGAATTTAATGACTAATATTCCGACGCGGTATAATGCACCAATCCGCTGAGCCTTGAGTTTGTTTAAACGAAGTAAAATTCAACTATACTGTACAGCTTGCCTTCGGATGGAGACTAATTGGCTGCGGAGCTATTTTTTCAAAACTTGAGGAAAGCAATGTGTTGACTAATTCCCGTCCAGTCTCGCTGCAAACTATTCTCGAGGTTATTCGGCATTTTGAGAAGCACATCCACACAGAGTTAAATGACGGAAAAAAAAAACTTATTGACCCCGGTTTAACTGACATTAATACCTTGTTTCCAACAAATTTATTGGTGTGTTTTATTCGTATTGCTTCATGCACTGGATATTAGTCAGAGCATAAAGTTGAACCTCCAGTTCGATTGCCTTTCTTATCTCTATTGGTAATGTTTAGACTCATGTCATTATCCCTGCTCCCGATCCTCATAGCTCTCTCTCTCTCTCTCTCTCTCTCTCTCTCTCTCTCTCTCTCTCTCTCTCTCTCTCTCTCTCTCTCTCTCTCTCTCTCTCTCTCTCTCTCTCTCTCTCTCTCTCTCTCTCTCTCTCTCTCTCTCTCTCTCTCTCTCTCGCTCCCTCCCTGCCTCCCCAGCTCTTTCTGATCACTATTGGTCATACTTAGACTCATGACAAAGATTAAGTTGATTCCATCGACATTTCTTCGTCAACGCTGTCCCTTTACTACTTTCGTACGCTTGCCTTTCCCTATCTGTCCGTCTGTCTCTGTCCATGTAGGGTTTTAATCTCCCTTTCGCTCTCCACTGTCGTCAAATCACTCGCTATTCCTCCCACTCATATTCCTTTCGAAAATTTTTACCAATCGCTCGCACAATATTTGTTATTGACTGCTCCTCTTTGCCCATTAAACTCGAGGAAACCCCGTCCGATACTGTCTAGAAGGCACGAGATAGTGGAGTCGTTCAGAATCTATAAAGAAACGGCACCTAGTCGGCGCTTATTTTAACCGAGAACTACACGATAACACGAGAATATATCACACCGACCAGAGCGGCAGCGTGCTCTAAACAGTTCAGGTTTCATCCAGGTGGCCGTCCGCGGCCGTCGATGGGACGCCTCCTTTTATTTCTTTGATACATCAGACACTTCCTCTTATTTGACTTGGGAACGGTGAGGAAGGTTGAAGAACCGCATCCCGACGCCTAGCAGCACTTAAGGCAGAAGCCGCCAACACTATTGCAGCATTTCCTGCAACACGGCTTCGTACTAATAATCGGACGGTGACAACAAACAAGGCACCTCCCGGCATAGAAACGGCAGCAACGAAGACAGCAGTAGTACACGGATGAGGTTGCAAGGGGCTGTGAGTTCCCCTCCACCGCTACGCTGAGGGCACCTGAAAAAAGGTTCATTAAAAAGAAGCTTGCGTGCGTTTAACAGTACGAGCTCCGCCCATTTCCACCGCAAAACAGATTAACTGGAAGGAGACTCAAAGTAAAGCGCACTAAACCGCTCTCACCTGGGGGCGCAGGTGGCTCGCCGGCGTCTGCGACGGTCGACAAGAGGACCAGTCCAGAGACGAGGATGGTGAGGATCACTGCCAGACGGGTTGGAGCCATCTTTCTTTCCGTCCCTCCTCTTGAATTCCCAGATACCCCAGTCGTGGATGGCGGACAAGAGACGCGGGAAGACTGGTGCTTCGAGTTTCCTTCGTGCCCGTTATTTATAGGGAACACCCGGAGCGACATTTTGATCAGACAATGTCGTTCACTGCTGCGATTCGTGGAACAAAACAGCGTTCACGGATAAGGTCTGACTTGGGTTTGGAAGAAGGTGGGCCTCCACTTCTCCACCGTACGCCACCAAATCCAATGGGCCTGGAGATACATTTTCAAAACCATATTAAGGCAATGGATTTCGATGTAATTCGCCAGAGGACCAATGCAGCTCTGACTTTTGGAAAATACCTTGGCATATACTCATATTACTGGTATATCATTGGTATTCGTTTGAAAATAGGATTACCTCACCGCATGAAATCGTCCTTTGCTTCAGATGATGAGTTACACAGCGTTCATATTTTAGTCTTAAATAATCCTTTCAGCATGTCGGATAAGAGGATGACGGGGTTTACTAGTTGAGCATGTTTATTTAGATACCTTTTCTTAAGAGAACGATCCATTCCAGTTAATTTAACGCGAGAAATTTGATGGCAATATCTATCACTTCCATTTGTACTTTCCTTTGACCTTTCAAAGAGTATGTTTCGAGGAAACTACTCACATGAAACAATTATATTTTGCGTAACTGTCTAAAATGGTTCCAAACAACGGATGCAGACAACTTCACATTGGGCAAAGTCAATATCACGCTCAATGGATATAGAGTTTTTTCTATCAAATGGATAATCTTCATGGTGAAGCATCTAGGTGGAGAAATTCGTACTTCATTTCATGCACGAAATTTCATTTAACTTCTTTATCCGAAAAGCTCTTCGAGCGATCTCTCATGAGATATCGCTCGCTCACGCTGTCTCCGGCTATCTGAGGCACACTCTCTCCCGCTATCCAATATTACATTATTTTATATCTATTCAGGGACTGCATCTATCCGAGTTTTGAATGTAACTCTCAGAATAATGCAGCAAATTGTAGATAATCTCTATTCGATGCGTAATTGTCTGAAAAACCGGATCTCCTTCCCTCCAAGGATAATAATATGTATGAGTTGCATGCAAGATAAAAAAATTCACCATTTCGAAGGACAATTTTGTTAATCTCCCATGTCAGACTTCTAATATAGTGTCGCTTTGTATAGGGTTAACTATTAATATTTTGGTATCCATATCTAGCAATGGCCACTACTTTGTCTGAGTATGGCCTTTTTCTGCCCTCTCTTGTCCGCCTGTTGAAAAAACCAATATAGACTAAATGAGACTGAGACAACTTCATGCATAGATTCAGATCGCTCACTTTCCTTTCTCCAAATTCGTCAATATCTACTCTTGACCACATATTTTTTTATCTTATCCAAAATTTCAGGAAAAAACAAAACTAGTAAAGATTTCTTTGCTGCCCTTTTCCAGCAGCGACTAACGCAGAAGAGATCGAATACTTCTTTATTTCTGCCCGAACATAAATTTCAAGACAAATTCACTATCGATTTTTACATGGCTTGCCACCTATCCTTGCAATTAATAGGTCGATGAAACTTTAAATTTGTATGCCATTTACCCTTCTCGCACATCACAAGCTATATTGCCTGATAGACTATTAAATAGTCCGTGCCCATCAATTAATAAACGCATTGCGAATGCGGTTCTGTCCGTCGACGAGAATAGTTCACAGTTCTCAAAACTCGAGTACGGAGCATAGTAATGATAGCAAGATTGAGAAGGTTGAAAAACATATGAAGTTGCAAAAGATCAACGATAACCGTTTTCTTCTTTCTTAAACAGCTTGCTCTTCTCACTTGGGAATTCTCCTTTTTCTAAGACTCATTACTATAGCAGAGGCAATAAGCAGGGCAAGCGTGGAGAACGTCTGCTGGTGACTGTCGGATTCCGACCTCGACCCCGACCGGAGAAACCAGGTGTGGCTCCAACATGTGGCTGCATCTCTGCGGCCTTGTCCCGGGGACGCGGTAGTGTACACGGATTCTGCCTGTTGTATGTTGTATAGCAGCAGGGGTAGTTGCAATGCGCTTGTTTATTCGCCCCCACTCGGGGACATTCAAAAGCCGTACAAACTCCTCTCTCAAGTCGCGGTGGCATTGAACTCGTTGAGGATGAGGATGGCGGAGAGAGAAAACTATGGGCTTCGTGGGACCCATCAATCTCTTCTGTGGGTACCCACCGTTGCTTATGGATTTCGAGTGTCTGATCTAGAGCATCTTGAAGGTGTTCTTGTGGCAAAGGAAACATCAGGGAACCGATAGCAAGTGGAGAAGCACGTAAGAACTGGTGTAATCATTTCTGTGAGAGCACTCTTTGGCTGACCGAGGCTACCACTGGCTTTCAGAAGTTGCATCACAACGGAGGTATACCAAAAGAAGGAAGCGAGGCGTGAACAGTAAATTCCAGTTGCGTTTCAGTTGGATAACCTAGTAATTGAAGTAAATATAATTTTGTATCTTGGTAGATTTATTGGTTCATAGAATCGTTAAATTTTAGCCATTTTTCTTCCTTTTTTCGTTCTTGTTCTCACAATTGTAAATCCAGGGACTGGTAATGTTTCATATTCCGGTTTTTCAATGAAGCTTAATGACACTCTTCAGGAGGAAGTTATTGTATCGACATTAAAGAGGTATGAAGACTGTGAGCTTCATATAAGTTGAAACAATCTCCTATACCCTGGTTTGATAGAGTGAGATATGCTAAGGTTACGTTTCTTCAATCAAATAATCATTACCTGCGGAGAAAGTATTGGCAGCTCATCTATTCATGCCTCATATATGTACTGACCTACGCTAAGGTAGCAGCTCCACGCAATTTTTCACACTATAACCTTGTGTGATGTATTATATAACGCAGAGAAACAAACCAACCAAGGCACAACAAACGCTGCGAATCTGATAAGATTTTGGCTTCGTCTACTTGTAGAACTCTTTTCTTTGTTTATTCCTCTGAAAAGTATATACATTTTACGTCAAGTATGGGACATAATTTTTAAAAAACGTTTCAGTAATAAGTTTATACCACTCTGTTAAATAGTCCCAGTGGAGAGACCGATACCACATACGCGATTTTCTCCAAAGAAAGCTACATGTTGATTGAGAAAGGTTCAGCTGGTCCGGACATTGCTATCACTTTTACTTTTTGACGCAATGTTAAGCTCGATTTAACCGACGAATGTGTGATTTATGAACATAGAACCCGAGGTGTTATCAGCTTCTACAGTATGAAGCTCCGTTTCAAACCTAACTTGGTGATAACCCTCATGGTAATAGTTGGATTTCCAGCTGATTGACTTCAAGGGGACCAAGGGAAACGCTGGATTATCTCCTAGTGGGGTCAATTACTTATCCTTTCGATTGGCAGAGAATCAAATTACTTATCCTTTCGATTGGTAACATATTTAAATGTTCGACTTCCACTATGGTTATTCATATCCTTTGGATATTAAAACATACTTTAACATTTAAAAACGTCTGCAGCTCTTTAGGGGTTTTTCTTAGAAAAAATTAGTGTTTCACAGGACATTTTTGAAAGTTGACTTACTAGACAAAAAGGCTGTTGGGGCACAGCATTGCAAGTCCAAATACAGATAGCACAAGGTATTGTGATTGAGGACACCTAGATGTTGAAATGATCGTTTAAAAAAAAAAATTGTCTTACACGCGTAAAATTCAAGTATTAAACCCTCCAACATGCTAAAAAATATTTCCACTCTACGAAATCAACATTTTTGCATATTTGCCAACCATTGAAGCAGCTCCTCATTTAAAGAAGATTTCACTTCATCAGGCCCACACGTTCAAGCCAAAGGTAGCTATGTGCCGAAATATTAAGACTTCTTTTAAAAAATTCTTTTTATTTGAGTAGTTAACATACTTGGCCTAATCTCAAATCAATAATCTATAGAAAATTAGCTAAACCCCAGTGTTTGATGAATGTATCGAAATGAAATATTGGAACCTAAGGACACAGTCATTGGAAAGGACAGCAGGCCTGATAAACCGTATCATTATAATTCTTAGTTAAAAAAATAGCAGGA
This sequence comes from Spirodela intermedia, assembly GCA_902729315.2. NCBI lineage: Eukaryota > Viridiplantae > Streptophyta > Magnoliopsida > Alismatales > Araceae > Spirodela > Spirodela intermedia. Next base: position 3,909,546 of record LR746270.1, on the reverse strand, counting down.
AACCTGAATTTAAATAAAAATCTAAAAAAACACTGATTCACTACTCTCCTAGTTCTGTCTACAATCTGGTAAAAATCAATACAGGTTTCGTGAATCTAGCTTCAAATGTTTGTCATCACCGCTATGATGTTCTACCAATAATGGGATGGGCACGTAGATATCTGGTCTGTTATCAGTACATCACTAGTTTCTTAGATCTGTCTTACTAGATAAGCATTCGTGGTATTATCTCATACTGACTGACCCTGCAGCTCTAGCCCACCAAACACTTCATGTTCCTATCAAACTTGAGTGCAACCTACTGAGAATTTCAGCATAGTACAATGACATGTAAAATACTACAATGATGTAATTCAATTTACAGGGTTGGGTACTCTTCATATAACTTGAAAGCAACGAAAATGAGATTCAACTAATGATATTCTCCAAAGCATGGGAAGGACCCAATCCGTTATAGATTGTTTTTATGGCAGCGTCTAAATTCAACTCCCTTGAAAGTGTTGATCAATAGGTTGCCTTTAATGCCTCGACTAGCATCTTGCAAGATAGGTGCGCATGATGGATGATTATTTTTTATCTCAATTATTATCTTAGAATGAAGAAAATTTATAGTTATTTTATAAAACGACATTATATTCATGTAACATTCACATATATTCATTACAAACAAACCATTAATCTTTAGAATCATTAATCTTTAGATAGGTGCGCATGCCTTTATTGTCGCACTAAATAATTTCCCATCTTGTCATGCACCTATCACACCATTTGGGAAAACCATTAATCTTAATAATCATGTCACTTCGAATTATTGGATTATTTTTATTGTTTCTTGGATCAATTTAGTTTTAAAAGATATTTCTAACAAGTATACACACTTATGATTATAAGAAATTTCAGGGTTAAAAATTTACTTCAACATTAGTTTACACTAAGCCTCTAAAATATAAAAGCTTAGTATATTATTATATACTATGGTTATAAGTAATGTATTAACATAAAAGCATCATGAAAAACATATTCAAATTTTTAGATGACAACTTGGATTCACGAGTATATGTGTAGTGGACAGTATAAAGTATAAAGAAGGTTAGGTAAAATAAAGTTAAACCACAGTGAATCTTCATCAATTTGGAAATATAACATCAAACATGTACTATGACTTAATCGTGGTAAACTCTAAGAAAATTAATGTGAAATTTATAACACCTTCCAAAAATCGTTCAACATTTTCTTGAAATCAAGAGTTCAACAGTTGACCATAATGATTCAAATACACTATTATTAATGTATGATTATTGAAGTTAGTTTACCTTTTATATTCTAATTTATTTGAATGACACTGCTCTTAAGTTAAGGTATAAGATACACAACATCTACATAACTCAAAACTAACAGCTCATAAGTAGATTAATAATTGTTTTTAATTATAAGATAAACATGATTTTATCACCTTTTGTGATGTATCAAATTACTTTATCAATTAGAAATATTAAACACTACTTTTCTCAATTAAACACAAAGATAAGGCTATTTATCATGAGTTAATAAATAAAATATATTATTAAATAAATTATTATATCATGATAATTAATACTTATTAGGTATCAAGCTTTTTAGCCAACATTATTTATTATTTGCAAGTACTAATTATTAAAAAAATATTTGATAAATTTAAATTTTTGAAAAATAATTTAAAATAAAAAATATATCTAAAAAGGAAAAAGACTGCAACAACATCATGATGAGATAAAAGGGACAAATATTTCTGTCATAAAAAAAAGTTGAGATTTTTTCAAGGGAAAGGCACAAGGACAGAAGAATTGGGCTGACCATCCCAGTTGATGACAAAAATCTCCTACGAGGTCATTGGTGCATCTTAACATATTCAAGCATGCCCAGTACTTCACAGTACCAGGAATCACCAAAGATAGTAAGGTCAGTATGTATGACATGGTGGACGTGAGCTGAGCAGCAGCAGCTTGATTATAATGACTGAACTGATAGGACAGGGGATGCACCGATAACCACTCATGTTTGTAAAACGAAATTAAGGTAAAGGGAATGTAATAAAATAAATTAAGCATATGATGCATGGTACTATACAACGAACACAAACTGAAGCATTTTTCCACCTTATTAATCACATTACACTGTCCAAAACTTAGCTGGCATTGCTTCTGATTACCACTCTCATGGTATTAAGCTGTAGTATCCAGAAAAAATATCATCAATATTCATCCCACATTCCTAGAAGCCACAGAAGTGAATGTCCTCACAATTGGTGGTGGAAGCACCTTAAGTGGGCCATTTCCTTGAGAAATAGTTCACCCTTTTATTGGCCATTTCGATCCATGAAGATTGGTCCACCAATTAACTGTTTTTCTCTAAAGCATGTCTCTTCATTAAATGGGGCAGCCTTAAACGGCAAACCACATTTAACAGTCTATGAGAAATTAAAAGCTTATTTTGATAAATACATTAATTTTCTTAGATGCTAAGTAATTTTCTCTTGATCTCAATTCATTTATATGACATTGTTATGTCTTCTACCCCAAATATACCAATACCTTAGTCTTCTAATCTATGCCATAAAATATATTTAGACAAAAAAAAAATATTACTGAGAATGTTTTTGAGGGATGCTTAACCTATCTCCATTGCAGTTTGTAATACTTATAGGGTCCTATCTTTTCGGTTGATTGCAAATTATGCAGATAACCAAAGTGATCGATTTTCTCCATGCAGTGACGGGAACCTAATGAAAATACCTTTTGTAAAAGGTTCAAAAACTGTCCAGCCAACGTACGTAAATGGTGCAAGCGGGTTCTGTTTATCCTGTTTTACAATGCATTGGAGTCGTACAACGAGCACGGACTGATCGCATTGTATGATTCGGCACGGACTGTCACTAACTGCTCCTGTGTGCACATTAAATTCAATGAAACCTCGTTCGATACTGTCGAAATGTCACGAGATAGAGAATCCTTCACAATCTTCGAAGAAACAACACCACATATTACATCCAGGCGCCCGTCCTTGCCCGTCGAAGACTCGCCTCTTATTTCTTTTAAGGCCTATGTTACATCAGTTACTTCCTTTTATTTGACTTGGGAACGAGGAAGAAGGTTCACCGGCAGCACCGATAGCAGTAGCCATTAACCTCGACGCAGCATCGGGAGCAACAGGTACCAAGTGTCGGTGTGTGACAGCACTTAGTGCAATATACGTCTTCAAAACGGCAGCAACGACGACAGCAGTATTGCACGTCCGAGCTGGGAAGGAACTGTGCATGCCGCCACTCCGCTATGGTCTGGGCACCTGGAAAAAAGGTTCATTAAAAGAAGGTTTGCCTGTGTTTAACAGTACGGGTTCCGCCCATTTCCACGGCAAACAGACATTAACTGGAAGGAGACTCAAAGAAAAGGGCACTAAACCGCTCTCACCTGGGGGGGAAGGTGGCTCCCCGGCGTCTGCGAGGGCCGAGAAGAGGACCAGTCCAGCGACGATGATGGTAAGAATCACTGCCAGACGGGTTAGAGCCATCTTTCTTTCCGTCCCTCTTTTCCAAGCCCAGATACCCCACTCGTAGATGGTAGACAAGAGACGTACGACGAGTGGTGCTTCGAGCTTCCTTCTTGCCCCTCATCTTATAGGGAACACAGGGAGTGACGCTCTGGCAAGTCAGTGTCGTTCACTCCTACGAATGGTGTAACAGATCAAAACTCAAGGATAAGGTCTATCTTGGCTTAGATGGAGGCGCAATCCATTGTGCGCGGAGGCGCTTTTTCAAACCCTCATAAAGGCAATGAATTTCGATATAATCATTGAGAGGACCTGTTCAACTCCGACTTTTGGAAAGCAGCCTGACATATGCTCGTATTACTAGTATGTCATTAACATTCGTTTAGCAATAGTATTACTTCGTTGCCTACAAAGTCATAGGTGTGTTTTAGTAATAACGCTCTACAGGTTGAATTTTTCAGCACCGCATGTAATAAACCTTTGCCTTCGATGATAGTTAACATCTACGAATTTAAAGTACAAACTTAGTACTGTGCTGGATAACATGTTTTTATTGGTCAGTTCTTGACCATTTTGATTTAATTGCATCTGGTATAAGAACCCTCCATCCCAGATTTAATTGATTTAATCTTATGCCACCCCTTTAATTGCATTTTGAGCATTTTGCCTTCAATATGCGAAACTAGAACATGTCTGATGATTTTTCAGTCCCATTTAGACTTTTCCTTGAGAATTAATAAAATGTTCATCTGAAAAACTACTCTCAATAAATGTAGATGTCTGGTCATGTTGAAATTGTTTAAAACTGGATTCAGATAACCATTAAATCTTAGCCAATGGACTGGGACAAATCAATTAAGAGAGACTTGAGGAGAACAAAACAACAAGCTTTAGCTAACTTTATATCAAATGGATAATCTTCTCGGAGAAGCTTTTAGATTGAAGATTTTTCGCTCCAATTTCCCGGCCAAAACATCTAGTTACTGGATGGGGAAAATTCCTCCAGCAACTCGGACACGACGCTATACATATAATGATTTTGTCAAATGGCTTAACCAAGTATAGATTATTAACAGATAACTTCTCAAAAAAATAATTTTCCCCAGAGCATATCATAGCTCATACCTAGGCTCACCGTCACAACAACATCTCTCTCTCTCTCTCTCTCTCTCTCATTTTATACCATGTCATTTCAATCTACGGACTCAATACATCCGACTTTTGAATGTAACTCTAAGAATATGGTAGGATATTTTAGGAAAACTGTGTGGGAAGTTTAATTGACTGGAAAACCGTCTCTTTCGTTCCAGAGATCATAACATGCATGACCCATCACCATTCTGGAGGACAAAGCAATAGAGAATAAATGACACTGAGATGACGTCTTGTATAGATTCTGACCTCTCACCTTCCTCTTTATGTGATCACCACTTCGTCCATATCTCGTCTTCGTTATAAATATTTTTCTTATCCAAAAGTTAAGAAAAAAGAAAAAACTAGTAGTGTTCTTTGCTGTCCTTTTCGAACAGCAACAAATGCAGAAGAGTATGAATATTTTATGATTTATGCCCGCACATAATTTCAAGTCAAACTCACTATAGAATTTTCACAAGGCTTGCTGCCATCCATAGCACCTAACAATTTTAAATTCTTCTGCGATTTACCATTCTTCCATATCGTAAGCCATATAGTCTGATAAACTCCTAAAAGGGTTCTCAGCTAAAAAGCGCCTAACAAATATGGCTTCTGTCCGTGGAAAAAAATAGTTCACACTACTCGAAACGTTTGTACTCGGGATATTTACGACAGCAAGATTGTTAAAGCGTGAAAAAGATCTGAAGGAGCAAAAGATCAACAATATAACCTTTTTCTTCTATCTTAAAAAGCTATCTTCTCCCTAATCAATTCTCTCTTTTTTCCTGAGATTCATTAATCTAACTGAGGCAACAAACAACACAAGCGAGGAGAACGTCTGTCAGTAACTGTTGGCTTCTGTCCTCGATCCTCATCGGGGAAGCAAGGTGTGGGAGAAGCTATCCAGCATATGGCTGCAGCATGGGCAGCATCTCTGCGGCCAAGTCCTGGGGACTCGGCAGTGTACACGGATTCCGCCTTTTGTATAGCAGCAGGGGTAGTCGCAACACACTTATTTATTCGCTCTCATTCGATTCGCCGTCATCTCTAACAGAGGAAGAGGCCCTTTAAAGAGCAGGAAGAAGTAGATTGCGTATGGAAATCAGTCTGAGGTGTCCGAAAGCGGTACAACTCATCTCTAATGTCACGATGGCATGGAACTAGTTGAGGACAAGAATGGTGGATAGAGAAACTATGGGGTTCGTGGGATCCATCAATCTCTTCTGAGGTCCGCACCACTGTTCATGGACTACGTGGGGCTCTGATCTATATAGCATCGTGAAGGAGTGCCTGTGGTAAAGGAAATATCAAGGAAATAATGGCAAGTGGATAAGCAAGCCAGAAGTGCTAGAAGAGTAAATTCTTCTTGTCCGTTGATTTGAGTAGGATGGCCGAGTAAGTAAATATATTTATATATCCTAATAGACTGATTGGTTTACATAATATGCATGAGTTGCACACAAGATGAAATTCTACACTGTTTTGAAGGCCAATTCTGTTAATCTCCCATGTGACCCTTCTAATATAGTGTCGCTTTGTATAGGGTCAACGAATGTTTTTTGGTATCCATATCCAGAAATGCCCACAACTTTGTCTGTGTGCGGCCTTTGTCTACCCTCTCTTGTCTGCCTGTTGAAAAAACCAAGATAGAATAAATGACACTCAGACGACTTCATGCATAGATTCAGATCTCTCACTTTCCTTTCTCCTGTTCTTGATGTGATCACCAAATTCGTCAATATCTACTCTTGACTACATATTTTTTTGATCTTATTCAGAAGTTCAGAAAAAACAAAACAGTACAGATTTCTTTGCTGCCCATTTCAAGCAGCGACTAACGCAGAAGAGAATGATTTTTTTATTTCTGCCCCCAACATAAATTTCATGTCAAATTCACTATCGATTTTCACATGGCTTGCCACCAATCCGCTGCAAATAAGAGGTCGAAGCAACATAATGTTTGTATGCCCTTTACCCTTCTCGCATATCATAAGCTATATAGCCTGAGAGACTATTAAATAGTCCTTGCTCATCAATTAATAAATGTGTTGCGAATGCGGTTTCTGTCCGTCGAGGAGAATAGTTCAAGTTCTCCAAACTCGAGTACGGAGTATAGTAATGACAACAAGATTGAAAGTTTGAAAAGGATCTGAAGTAGCAAAAGATCAACGATGTAACCTTTTTTTCTTTATTAAACAGCTTGCTCTTCTCACTTGCGAATTCTCTTTTTTCTAACACTATATTACTCTAGCAGAGGCAATAAAACAGGGAAAAGTTGGAGAGTTTCGGATTCCGATCTTGACCCCCACCGCGGAAACCAGGTGTGCCAGAAGCTACCAAACATGTGGCTGCATCTCCGCGGCCTTGTCCCGGGGACGCGGTAGTTTACACGCATTCTGCCTGTTGTATGTTGTATAGCAGCAGGGGTAGTTGCAATGCGCTTGTTTATTCGCCCCCACTCGGGGACATTCAAAAGCCGTACAAACTCCTCTCTCATGTCGCGGTGGCATTGAACTAGTTGAGGATGAGGATGGCGGAGAGAGAAACTATGGGCTTCGTGGGACCCATCAATCTCTTCTGTGGGTACTGACCGTTGATTATGGATTACGACCGTCATTGATCTATTGCATCTTGAATGGGTGCTTGTGGCAAAGGAAATATCAAGGAACTGATGGCAAGTGGAGAAGCAGGTAAGAACTGGTGTAATCACTTCTGTGAGAGCACTCTTTAACTGACTGAGGCTACCACTGGCTTTCAGAAGTTGCATTACAACGGAGGTATACCAAAAGAAGGAAGCGAGGCTTGAAGAGTAAATTCCAGTGATTTCAGTCGGATAACCTAGTAATTAAAGTAAATATAATTTTATATCTTGGTAGATTAATTGGTTCATAGAATCTTTAAATTTCAGCCATTTTTCTTCATATTTTCGTTATCGATTTCAAAATTTTAAATACATGAACTCATAAAAGGTTACATATTTACTGTTATGATATATTCCGGTTTTTAAGTGATGTTTAATGATGGCCTTCAGGAGGACGTTATTGTGTCGACATTAAACAGACGTTGTGAAGACTGCGAATTTCATACAGGTTGTAACAATTTCCTATAACCTGGTTTGATAGAGTGAGGTATGCTAAGGATAAGGTTTCTTCAAGAAAATAAGCATTACGTGCGTAGAAAGTATTGGCAGCTCCTCTATGCATGCCTCATATATGTACTAGCCTCCATTAAGGTAGCAGCTCCACACAATTTTTCACACTATAACTTTGTGTGATGTATTATATAACGCAGACAAACGAACCAACCAAGGCACAACAAACGCTGCGAATCTGATAAGATTTTGGTGCTTCTACTTGTAGAGCTCTTTCCTTTGTTTCTTCCTCTGAAAAGTATATAGATTTTACGTCTAGTATGGGACATAATTTTTAAAAAACATTTTAGTAATAAGTTTATACCACTCACTTAAAAGGTCCCAGTGGAGACTACACGATTCGTTCCAAAGAAAGCTATATGATTTTGAGATGCATTTATTTTCTGTCTGTCTTGGACTGGGAAATGTTCAGCCGGTCCAGACGTTGCTATCGCTTTTACTTTTGAACGCAATGTTAAGCTCGATTCAACCGATGAATGGGTACTTTACAAACCTCTGTGATAACCCTCTTGGTAATTGTTCAATTTCCAAGTGATTGATTTCAAGGGGACCAAAGGAAACGCTGAATTATATCTCCTGGAAATTTGGTAGGCAATCACATTACTTACCTTTTCGTTTGGCCTTCCACCTAAAAAAAATAACCCTTTAATCCCCTCCATGGACGTAGGAAGATTTCATTGAAATGATCATTGGTGATAATTGTTTTTGTTTTACAAGCATAGAATTCAAGGATTAAACCCTCCAACATTGTAAAAATATTTCCACTCTCTGAAATCAACATTTTTCCATATTTTCCAACCATTGAAGCAGCTCATCATTTAAAGAAGCTTTCAACTTCATCAGCTCCACGCATTCAAGCCAAAGGAAGCTATGTGCGGAAATATTAAGACCATTATTTTAAACAATTCTTTTATTCAAGTATTTCACATACTCGGCCTAATCTCAAATCAATAGTCTATAGACAATTAGCTAGCCCTTATTTTGGATGCTAGCTAAAGCCTTAGTGTTCAATGAATGTACCGAAATGAAATATTGGTACCTATGGATGCAGTCTTTGGAGAGGACAGCAGCCCCGATGAGCCATACATTATAATTCTTAGTTCCAAAAATTACAGGAAACCAGAAATTAGATATAAATTTACAAAAGATTAACTCAACACTCTCCTAGTTCCATTTACACTCTAGTAAAAATCAACATAGAATTCATGAATCTAGCTTCAAATATCTGTCATCACTATTGTGATGTTCTACCAATAATGGGACTGGCACATAGATATCTGGTCTGTTATCAGTCCATCACTATTTTCTTAGATCTGTCTTACTAGATAGGCATTCGTGGTATTATGACATTGACTGACTCTGTAGCTCTAACCCACCAAACACATCATGTTGCTATCAAACTTAAGTGCAACCCATTGACAATTTCAGCATAGTACAATGACATATAAAGCATTACAATGACAAGTGTTGATCAGTAGGCTTTCTTTAATGCCTCGGTTGGCATCTTGTAAGATAGGTGTGCATTATGGATTTTTATTTTGGATCTCTCTATTATTATCTTTAAGTGAAGAACAATTTAGTTATTTTATAAAACATTCACCAATACTGGTTACCAACAAACACTTATTGTCGAACTCAATAATTTCCCATCTTGTCACGCACCTATCACACCATTTTCGGAAGAGCATTGATCTTATAAGAATCATATCACTTCGAATTGTTAATTTTTTTTCTACTTTTTCCTCCATCATTTTAGTTTTAAATTATATTTCTAACAAGTATTCACATACCTATGATTATGAGAAATGTCAAGGTCAAAACTTTACTTCAACATGCTAGCATTAGTTTGCGCTAAACCTCTACAAGTATAAAAGCTTCGTATATTATTAGATACTATCGTTATAAATAATTTTTTTCCATAAAATCATCATGAAAAAAACTTTCAAATCTTTCAATGACAGGTTAAATTCACAAGTATATATGTAGTGGACCTAGGGACCAAAGTTTGAAGAAGATTAAGTAAAATAAAGTTTAACCACTAAAACTTTGCAAGACAATGAGTCTTAATCAATTTAGAATTGTAACTTCAAACATGTACTATGACTTAATTGTTATAAACTCCAGCCAAATTAATCCAAAATCTATGACACCTTCCAAAAAATTCAACATCATCCTCGAAATGAAGAGTTCCAAATGTTAGCCAGAATGTTTCAAATACATTGTTATTAATGTATCATTATTAAAGTTAGTCTACAATTTCTATTCCAAATTATTTCAATGTGATATGCTCTTAAGTTAATAATTACTCAAAAGTAGCAGAAGCTCTTAAGCAGATTAATAATTACTTTTTAATCATAAGATAAATATGACTTTATCACCTTTTGTGATGTATCAAATTACTTAATTTATTATAAATACTATGTTTTAAGACATGAACATTATATCACGGTTTTATAATGTGAAAAGACCAAGGTTGATAATCATCCTTAACAGAGTTTCTTCTGCCCTAGGAATAAAATGTTTGATGATCATGAGAGGTAAAGATGGACGAATAAGCGTCTAGGGTTTAATAACTCCTATTATCATGAACTCCTTTGCTCCGTTTCTCCTCGTTTTCCCTTTGTAGTGCATTCATCGTGCAGCACCTTTTTTGGAGAACAAGTGCAAGTGCAATGGTTGGAAGACATTCCTTTATTCATCTGGCAGGAGTAACCTTCGTATTCCTTGAATGCAGAACCAAAACTTCAAACATTCATTTTCGGCAAACTACCTGTTACCTCCATTCTCTCTTTTGGGTGGTCATCTCAGCATTACTATTTGCTGCCCTAAGAGGCAAGATTGTAGCCTAGGCGAAAGGCAATAACAGGCCCTAACTATATGCGACAAAAGCTCAAATTTAACGTAAAAATAAACTATGAAAATGCACCCCCGTCGAAGCAAACTTCAACAGAAGATATAGAAGATAAGAACCATAACCAGCGTGGAAGTCAACACAGCGGGAGGGAGAACGGTACTAGGTTGTTTCAGAGTCAGTGCAACTGATACCGCCGGAAGTAATCAGCGTAGTAGTTGGGTTGGTTCCCGGGCGGCAATTAAAGCACTCACTAGCCTCCGTTCAGGCAGAAGCTTTGCGCAATTAGTTGAGCAATAGCCTGTCTTTAGCGCCTCAGCTCGCATCCTGCAAGATAGGTGTGCATGATGGGTTGTTATTTTGGAGCTCTCTATTTTTATCTTAGAACGAAGAATAATGCAGTTATTTTCTAAAAAAACATTATATTCTTGTAGCATTCACCAATAATGGTTGCCGACAATTACTAACTGCCGATAGTGCAATAATGATCTATCATGTCATGCATCAATAACACTACTCAAGAAAAGAATTACTTATAAAAGTCATATGACTACAAATTCTTAAAGCTTCTGTGTTGTTTCTTGCATCATTTTAGCTTCAAATGATGAGTGAAACAAGTATATACATACCCGTAACTATCAGAAACGTTAAGGTTTAAAAAATATTCAAACATGGTAGCATTAGTTTACAATAAAGCTCAAAAGCTCACGAGATTATTATACTATAATTTAATAAGTCAATGTTAGTGATAATAAATTAACATAAAAACATTACAGAAGCAACACAGAAAACGCCTTCAAATCTATTGCTGAGAAGTTGAGTTCACAAGTATATGCATAGTAGCCAATATGGGGTACAAAGATGATTATGGCAAATTTGTGTAACAAAATCATCTTGTGATTACAGATTTGAACAAATACTATGAATTAATAGGGGAAAACTTCAACCAAATTAATCCAAAATGTATAATACCTTCCAAAATGTTTGTCATAGGGTTTCAATTATATTATTCTATCGATGTATGATTATTTAAATGACATATGCTCTAAAATTGAGACATAAGGTGCACATTACAAATAAGCTTACATAATCTGATCTACACATGCATCTACAAAACTCAAAAGTAGAAAAAGTTCTTAAGAGCATTATTGATTACCTTTTTACCATAAGATAATAGGTTTCATCATGCTTTTTATTTATCAAATTAGTTTATCAATTATTGATACTTTTCTTGAGACATGGACATTTTAACATGGTTTAATAGTGTGAAAAGAGGAAAGGAAAGTTGCTCATCATCATTAATGGAGTTTCTTCTGCCCTATGAAAAAAAGACTTGATGAACATTAGTGGCTTAGGACAGTAGTTATAGTTGGAAAAATGAAAATAAAGGGTTTCATAACTCTAGTTATTTATGGTCTATTTCTCCTCATTTTTCATTTGTAAAGTAATCACCGTTAAAATCTACCCTTCAATGCTGAACCAAAACTTGTTCCGGCAAAGATTCAAAGATGCAATTTCAGCAAATTATTTGTGTACCTTCATTCTCTCTTTGGGTCTTCTTCTCATCATCACTATATGTTTCCCTAAAAAGTCAAGGCTGTAGCCAAGGCAAATAAGAATAGCAAACCCTAGAATGTATTAGAAAACTGGTCAAACTGTGACAATAAGTTGACCTTGGGTACATGTCAAATATGAAAATAAGCTATGAAAATTGATAATTTAAGCAATTATCAAATTAAAGGGGCAAGAGTATTATTGTTTAAAGCCTAAGAAATATAAGAATATGATGAGTATTGATAAGTTCTCATTATCATGAGTTAATAATTAGTAAATAATATATTTTTAGTCTTAATTCATGATAAATAGACTTACATTTATGTTAAAGTGTGAAAAGTGATTTTCAGTTGATTAACATGATTTTTTAGCTAATTATGTGATTTTATACGATTTTTACAGTCTTACTTTTGAGATAAATAAAGGAAAAGAAATAAAAATAAAAATATAAGAAAATAAGGGGGGGCTATTGGGCAGTCGGGCCTGTAAGTGGGTCAGAAGCGCAGTCAAGCAAGAGCCACGAGCAAGTGCTCGAGCGGCTTGAACTGATGGGGGCACATGTGTGCCACTCCCCTTCTACATCACTAGTGGCTAGCCAAGTGTGGGGCAAGGAGTGGTCGTACACACGCGAGAAAGGGACTTGATCGAGAATGTAATATTACTTTATATTCACCATAAACTTTGGCGCACAACCGATGTGGGACTAAATCTCTGTCACCTTCCCCAAAAAGGGTGGGGCAATCGGCGTGGGTTCGAATCCTCCTAGACCTAAAACTCATATTTTTTTTATTTGAATATCGTGACTTTCCTACAGATCGCCGATGAAGGGTTAAGCAACCAAAATTGCTGGATCATCAACGAAAATCTCGTCAGCGTGATTTGCAAGCATTTTTACTAAAATTGATGAACAATTCACGATAAAAGGATCGTGAATCCATCAAGTAAAGCACCTTCGATTGATCGACGGACAAGCCACCGTCAGGAAGAAGACGATCCACCGGGAGACAAGTCGCCACCTCCTGAGATCATACTAGATGCGATAAAGAGTCTCCTCTTACTGTGCGGACTTGAAGATGAAGCTCCCTCACATACGCCCCACCTCCATCTAGCTCCTCTCTATTGAGTGACAATTACTAGAGAGCCACAAAGTCATTATTTTTCCACTCCACCAAGTGACAGCCGCCGGAGACAATTTGATGACCTATTTCATTGATCTCTAGACTTCACAATGAAATCTAGAGATTGGCCACATCGTCCTTGTCTAAGGAGAGCCTTCAAGGCCATGTACACTACATGACTATCCTCCCAAATGTTCAGGATTCTAGTGCATTGCCGACGCATCACCACCGCGATACCGGAACTCTATTTTCTTACTTTCAACTTAATTTCTATTTCATTTAGTGATAATTTGTTGATTTTAAATTTACCAACATATACTTCATTTCATTATGATTCTTCCAACTTTTACAGATATTTATTTGATTAATTAAATCATCTGTAATCGCTTATGTAAGAATCACTGGGCAAAACTCTTTTTCCGCCCAATTGGTGTTCACCGGGCGCCAATGTTATCTTGACGTCTACACCCTTATTTCCCTTTTTTTTGTGAATTTTAAATATATTTCTTTTTTATTTCCTAGTATAAAATTAATAGAAAATAGTATTATTTGAAGACAATTTTGAATAATTACCATATATTAAATTACATCCTTATGATCAACTTGGAAAATTACTGCTATTTTTGGATGCTTTATTGAATTATAATTGATATATTTGTTTATAAATACTTCTAAATATCCAAAAATTCATATTTTTTTAGTTTTATAAATTTTAAATTTGCGTGATTTACTATACAACGACTAAGTCACGTCAAGTACACATTCAATACTACACTTATTTATTTTCACATGATGATTTATGAACTGTATTATTTTTCTATTTTTCTACAAGGATAAGAATGTGAAGATAAATGAGAAGAGAAATCTATGATTAATAGTTATTGAAGGGAAGAGAATTAATAGATAATCATGATGCATGAGCATGAGCATATATTTATTCCTAGTTTCATCATAGACTATTGAAGAAGTAATGAATATAAAAAGGTAAAATTGTAAAACTGACTTATTATTTTTGTAGATTGAAAGGGGCCTAACGGGCATGCCTACAATAAGGCATATGATCCCAAAAGGGATCCACCATCAGCTTAGCCACACATTTGCGATCACCTCTTCGTCTTCCCTTGTTTGGTGTAGTTCTCTCCTACAATAGAACCAACCTCCTCTCCCCTTCTCCCTCAGCACTACCTGCACACCATAGGCAAGCCAACTCTTCCCTCCTTCCCCTTCTAGCGATGACAACACCAAGAAACGATCATAGATCTCCTCCCTTGGCGCAGCAAGAAGAGGATCAATTGAAGAAGCCCTTGTGTGAGGCTGTCGTTCTCTCCCACATCTTTTAGAACGAAAGGGAAAAGTTTATTTCCGTTTTGTTCCTTTTAATTGGTTGTAATTGAACTCATTTTTTAATTCACATTTTGTCAATCATTGTCCCTCCTCATTTCAGTGATTTGATCATTCAACTTCGTTAAAGAAATTGAAGAATCCTTTTCATCAAACATCCGTAACCAATTTATGTGGTGCTTGGTGAGACTTTGAGAGGATTTCTCTTCTCAACATGCATTCAACCTTCTTAAAGATTTATGGAATTTCACATTCATCTAGTTGTTGCTGAATTTCAGAAAACAGAATTAAACCATTAATTAATATACATGATCAGTCACATAATTCTCCTTTTGTTCAACCCAAAATCCACTATATAATTGAAATACAAATATAATTTTATTTGGTATATAAATTTAAGATTTGAGGAATTTAATTAACAACAACATAGTCCATAAAAAATTCAGCACATTAGAGCTAACTTCAATAGATGTTAATAGTCATAATCCTGACTTTTCCCATTCTTTTTATATTAGGGAACTCCATAATCAAGTAGAGAAGTCTTTCATGACGTTCAAAAATAAAAAAGAAAAATTCATAAAAGTTTCTCTCTTTGAATAGGTATTCTTTGCATCAACAAGTTACAGATCTTTGACTTCAAAACAACTAGGAAACAAGTATTTTACTTGGGCTTCTATTAATCAGTATTAGTTTATAAAATTTTTATTACTTGTTAACTTGAAAAACCAAATTTATTGTGCTAGTCTAATTTTTTATCTCAAGAAAGTGAATATGTAATATGTGTCAAAAACAATTTATTAGAAGGTAGTTAAGTGCTAATGCACAATTTATTAGTATAGAACTTGTATGAACTACAATAAAAATTTACATCCATTGATTTAAATTCTAGGGAATATTCTCTTTCCGGCATTTCATATCTAACAATTGCTTCTAGATCCACACCTAAAACCTAAAAAGGGTCAAAGATTTGTCCTAGTTTAGAGGATAATAATCATAAAATATTAACAATTTTATGAATAGTTTTTATTTTTCAAAAATAAATAAATTATTAAACCCAAAAATAAAGCCATGAAAAGGCTATATTCTTATCTTGACGTTGAAAATCCTAACTAGGCTTGAAAATTATAGAGAGAAAAGGAGAGTGGTTGTGCCAGATAACCTATTTGGTCAACTAAATGTTTGCAGCTCATGACTCTTTTGCTTTTTGTATTATGAGGGGAAAGCATTGGAGATGTCTATCTTTCATTTCAATTTCACTTTCTTTTGATGAGTTACAGATGCGCTCAAATAAGAAAAATATAAGATCCTTCATAGGAGCCTTCTATTAAACTGATTTTTTTAAAAAAAAGGAAAGAAGTGAATCAAAATATGAATATGATTTCTTTAGTAATGACCACCTCAAAAGAAGTTGAGACTTTAAAAAATAAGTCAAGTCTTGTGGTAAACGAATGAAAAACTGATCTGACATTGCCAAGAATAGTTGATACTAGAAAGTGAAAAATTAATGCAAAAAAGAATTAATGATTTCTATTGTGTGGTTTTTAAAACCTTCATTCATTTAAAGCTAGCTTTTGATGAAACTTTCTGAAGAATCAAGATTTTCCAAAAGTTGAAAACAGAAGGAACAAGATTTTCCAAAGGCCTTACGAATTGAAAAGAATTTAATTGAAAAATTGAAAAGATAATAATTGAAAAGATAAAATGCACAAAGAAAAAAATTACTACAGTGTGGGCTTCCAAAAAGGTCAACTTAAAAAGACTTGATAAACTCAATTAATGCAAAAGATATGGGAATTTAAAATAAAATCCAACGAATTCATATATATAACTGATTTTAAATAAGTTATTTTTATAGAGTAGTTATATCCTAGTCATACTCACTATTATTTAACATGACATGATGTCTTCGTTTTCAATATGATATATTTTATATTCACTGAAACATTATTTATAAATAAGGCTATTTGTTGAATAATTTATGATTTTAATTCTCATGTATACAGATTTTAACAAGGAAAAAAATATTGTGACAACGTCACAAAGTATATTGATGCATATCTTTGTGATTTGTAGTGTCAAGGAGCAAAAGATCATGTTGCGAATGCCTAATATTTTTGTTTAGTAACAGGGAACTTTCATGATTTATCACACTTGAAATTAAGAATCTCTTTCATGATCCATGTCAAAAAGGTAGGCATTTAGTTTATGACATGAGAATGGTTTGTTCCTCGATTTAAATGATTTATCATTTTGATTCACGATGAAGGAACATAAAATTTGAGTAATGTATGTTAAGGAGTTAGCGAGGAAATCCTATTACTGTTTCCGTAAGAACAGACTTATGATTAATACTGCCAAGAGCAGCCTATTTGATGGAGATAATGGAGGAATCCCGAACTTGTTTTGGCTGCCTTCGTAAGTATATTACTAAACTAGTAGAAGGAAGATAGATTTTAGCAGAAAAATAGTACTACATTTACTTTCCAGTGACTTTTTTGTGGGCCAATAAACAAGAATATCCCGCTGGGTGACGTTATAATGAAACATAGGCACCCAGAACCGTGCGTAAAAACATAGACAGCCTGATGATTCGATGTCTTTGTGAAATCTTGAAGTTAGCACACTCTTTTCCCTTCCACTGGCCTAGAATTTGATTAATTCGACCAATATTTTACGAGAGTAGTTTTTCTCAATGATGTTTGTCAGAATTAATCTCCATATTAGATAATTGGACAGCGATGCATATCCAATCAAACAATCACTAGTCAATTGTTTTAGATTCTCATTAGTGACATTGATCTCATCTTATTTAACTTTTTGTATCATTCCTTTCAAATACATTAGGGGATTGATGCTATCTCGTCATTGATCTTCAAATCTTCGAACACATGCCATGAGAGTTCGTGCCTAAAGTTTTGGCATATGTTTTGAGAATAAATTTATGAATAAAAAAAAATGCTAGTGATATTTAAAATAATCGCACTGCTGCTACTAATGTTACTAGAATATTTCCAGGCAATTTTCTTGATTTCATGTGAGCAATGAGCTTAAGATTTTTTTCTCAAAAAAATGATCATTTATTCTCAGTAAAAGTATTTCAAGTGAGGATGGGGGCGTAAGAGCTAACACATACAAGGTTGAACAAATATCTGATACCCAAGGAACATTTATGCAGCAAAATCCTTAAAAAATGCTGGTTAGGAGGATTCCCAGATCCAAGTATTAATCTCAGTCACCATAATAAAATATGTGGTGGCTACCCATTAACTGAGCGATCTACCGTAGGCAATGAACAGCACCGAGTAGACCCTGACCAGACCCCGGTCCAGGCCAAGGGCAGATTTCGGACCCTAACCAGATGTTGGCCAAGCATACACAATTGGACTTGTAAACTATTTATTCGCCTTCGCTACTTTTTATCGAGCATCTGACTTACTCCATTCATCGTCAATTGAACACTATATAACGACCTCGCACAGCCCTACCGCATTTCAAGTTCTATGATATTTAGCAGTCCATAGAGTTCGACAGGGCTTTATCCATTCCCTATCTCTCACTCCCTCTCTCGCTTGCTCCATCTCGATTTCTTTACTTCTCTCTCCCCACAACCCACCAATTCATGAGTAGTACTTTGGTCTCATTTATGAGTATCAAGTGTATGGGATATGGTAGTACGCGTAAAGCGCCAGTGTGCTGATTAAACGCGTAGAATTCCCGCGCAGTAGTACCACGCAGGTCGCAGTAAACGACCAACGTAGTCGGTCGGGGCTTATTTTCTAACTCCAGGGAAACGATAGCACGAGCAGTTCCCACCACACTTCACTCTGCGGTGGCTCTCGAAGAGAAACAAGTGACGCCCGCGTCTATGTCAAATCAAATACTGTCTCCCTCGGGTCTCCGGCCAGCGGGGGACAGCAGCTAAGGCAGAAAGTATTACTCCAGCTGCAGCATCGGCGGCAACACCGCGGACCATCGAACCGTCGTCCCCGTCCGGGTCCGGGTCCTCGTCCCCGCCCATCTCGCCCGCGAAGTGGCGGCAGCGCCGGCACTGGTTGCGGCGGCGGCGCAGGGTCAGGGGTGCAGCAACCGGAGCACTTGTCATCGGTGATTGCGCAGCAGCGTCCACAGCAGCGTCCTGTGGTTGAGTTCCCCGCCCATTCCGCCACCCGGCGAGCACCTGAAGAATCAAAGTCCGAGTAGCGGAGGGTGGAGATCAGTGGGGCGATGCATGTGCATGCGTTAGAGATACGAACCCAATACAGTCTTTCGAAGCAGACGACCACCCACGAAGAAAGAAGCCTCCCACGGTAGTTCCGTGAAGATATCTCACCTGGGGGATTAGGCGGGAACGGCGGCGTCTGAGCGGCTGTAAGGGACGAGAGGAGGACCAGCGCAGCGCCGAGTATTTTCAAAAGGAGGAAAACCCGGCCCGTGGGCACCATCTCTCCTCCCTTTTCGCTCAGCCCGTGCTACTGATCTCGCCGATACCAGACAAGAGACGCAGCTGGCGGTAAGAATGGCGCGCTCGGACCCCCAAGATGGCCCCTATTTATGGAGATCGCGATGACCTACGTTCCCATCATCACGACCGATCGAATCAAGCAAAAGTCGACGATAAGGTTTGCTACCCAAAAGTCAACAACGCATTCGACGATTAGATCTGTTTCAAAGCTCCAATAACTCACCCATTTGGACGAAATTATCATCTCCGTCCCTACAAGTTTGTCGGGGGATTTTGTTGACAACCCTCCATGTTAAACACCACGGCATCGGATTTTCTGCCCTCCAACTAACGCTAAATCTCTCTCTCTCTCTCTCTCTCTCTCTCTCTCTCTCTCTCTCTCTCTCTCTCTCTCTCTCTCTCTCTCTCTCTCTCTCTCTCTCTCTCTCTATCTCGCTATCTCTCTCTCTCTCTCTCTCTCTCTCTCTCTCTCTCTCTCTCTCTCTCTCTCTCTCTCTCTCTCTCTCTCTCTCTCTCTCTCTCTCTCTCTATCTCGCTATCTATCTCTCTCTCTCTCTATCTCGCTATCTCGCGCCTGCTCTCCTCTCAATGCAGCGCTACGTTTTTTAATGGCCTAGTTGCAGGCACTTTGAGAAGCATCTGGTGCTAAGAATGCCGCTTTTTTAAGAGGTTTCGAAGAAAAAGCTGTGCATTTAAGCTAAAAATAAATGCTCATCACTTGTGGTGCGACCTCCTTATTAGATGCAATGTACGGATTAATGTCGCTCTTATCCAAATAAAGACTTGTCCAGAGGTAGTTGGGAGTTTTGGGAAACATATTAATACATAAAATTCTGTAACTTGATTTCATTGACGCCTCTCTATACATGTTAAAGATTACACAATTCTTTCCTTTCCCATCGTCATTTGCTCACCACCTTCTCTCCCTCCCTCTCACTGAGGGCCAGGCCAAGGCTTCATTCCCACGGCGCTGACCCAGGGCTTGGCTTGGTACTCATCAATTTGGACTCTTTAAAGTCAATGACAAGATCATTCTCCAAGCTTTGTCCCTGATCCTCTCCTTAGATGCATGATCTCAACCACGTAGAGAGAAGAACTTCACGACTTGCAACAATGACGACCAGAATGCGAACCCGTCCCAGGAATGCTTCACATTTCTTCAGAGTTCAGGATGGCTGGGGGCGGCGGCTCCAATGGTGGAGACCACTCAGGCCGAATCAGAGCTCCAGGCCTCCAGAAGGGAGAGAAGGCAGGCGAGAGGTTGGCTGGTGAGAGCTGCGGGCAACAGTTGGTCACCCTGCAGATTGAACGAAGGTGAAAACCAATCAGAGAATAACTGGTCACCCTGGTGAGGTTGATCATGAGGTATCAGCATCAGGATATTCTCAGACTTTGCGAAAAGAAAAGAATTTGATTAATTTCCCTACTACCCTGATGATGATCGGTTTGCGTTATACGAAAGCCATGACTCGGTGATGCCAAGAAGATTGAAATGTGGTGAAGAGAAGGAAGAAGGGACATACACGGCGGTGGGTCTTGCTTCCGGTGGATTAATGAGGAAGCCATCGCCAGCAGTGAATCAGGCGCCTGTGGAGAAGAAGACACATTTTTTGGAAATGAATAATCTCATCAGAGAGGAGAGGAGAGGAGATTACTGACCATCATCTTCCCAAGCCTCTTAATTTTTCAATAAGTCTCTGAGCGTTTTGCCGGTCCGATCTCCCTCTCTCGAGGTCTCCACGCTCAGATATCTTCTTCACTCTCTTCAGGGGAAGACGAAGGCCGTACATGCTGGGTTTGACCCACGGGGCATCTCTCCATGGCTTCATCGCAGAGCTCGAGGGTCAACTCAATCTGCCCCTCGCTGTAGCTGAAGTCAATGAAGCTGTTGTATATTTCTCTGTCAACAGAGAGCCCCCCCGCCCTCATCTCCTCAAAAAAGCTCCTGGCCTCCGCCACTCTCCTCCTCTTGAGGAGCCCGCGGATGAAGGCGTTGCAGGACCTCCCTCTGAGGTGAAATCCTTTCTGGGTCATCTCCATCTGCAAGTAGCAGGCCTCCTTCATGTTCCTCGCCTTGGAGTGCCCCCAGACCAGAATATTGTAGGTGTTCTCGTCGGGCTGCACCCCCCTGGACAGCATCCCCCTGTAAATCTCCATGGCGGCGTTCATCTTCTTCTCCATGCAGCGCCACCGCATGAGAGCGTTGTGGGCGGCGGCGCCCGGCGTGATCCCACTCTGCAGCATCCACTCCAAGAGCCTCTCCCCGTCCTCCACCATTCCCCGGCGGCACAGCCCGTTCATCAGCACGTTGAAGGTGACGGCGCTTGGCCGGAGACCTCGTGCTAGCATCTCCCGGAGAAGCTCGTGGGCCTGATCCATCTCCCCAGCCTTGAAGCAGGCGTCCATGAGAGTCGTGAAGGTGTGGGCATCCGGGGAGAGGCCGGCGGCTTCCAGCTCTCCGGCGATCTTCCTCGCCTGGTCCAGGTTTCCGGCCTTGCAGAGGCCGTTGATGAGGGAGTTGTAGGTGAAGATGTTCAGCTCCAGGCCCTTGCCGCATACCTCGTGGAGGAGCTCGTTGGCAGCGGGAAGGTCCCCCTGCTTGCAGAGCCCGTCGGAGAGGGCCGTGTAGGTGACGATGTTGGGGACGAGGCCCGCTTGACCCATCTGGTTGTGAAGATCGAAGGCGTCGTTCATCCTCCCGTCCTTGCAGAACCCGTCGATCATCACCGTGTAGACCACTTCGTCCGGTGTCAGCCCCTTTCCTAGCATTTCTCTGAAGATCCTCTGAGCTCCCTCGAGCTTCCTTCCATGGCAGAGTCCACGGATGAGGGCGGTGTAGGCCACCACGTCGGGGGTTAAGCCCCTCTGCGCCATTTCCTCGAACAGCTTTTGCGCAGTGGCCATGTCCCCTACCCGGGAGAACCCGTCAATGAGAGCAGTGTAGATCGCTCTGTCTGGAAGTACTCCGCACCTCCCCATCTCCTTTACCAGATCCTCTGCGTCTTTGATCCCTCCGTTCTTGCAGAGATGGGTGATCACGCTGCTGTAGGTGAACAGATTGGGCCTCAATCCCCTGGTTCTCATATCCTCCATCATCTCCGCGGCCTTCTCCAGCTGCCCCGACCGGCAATACCCATCGACGAGAGTGCTGTAGCTCACCACGTCGGGAGAAACATGGCCGCCCTTTTCTTCCATCACCTGCAAGAATTGGTGGGCTTCTTCCACTCTCCCGATTCGGCAGAGATTGTGGATGATAATGTTGTGGGAGACGAGGTCCCACCGAACCCCAGATTCAGGGAGCTCCTCAAAGGCCCGGAGCATCTCCTCCGCCGGAAGCCGGACCAGAAGAGCGTTCAGGGAACTGGCGGAGACGACGATCCCGTGGCTGAGCAGGCGCCGGAAGAGAGCTCGCGCATCGCTGAGCCTGCCCTTCTCGCAGAGGGCGCGGAAGAGAATGTCGAAGACGACTGGTTCGGAGCTCCAGTGCTTGTATGTGTAGATCACCTGCTCGACGAATTGCCTGTGGGAGATGATGCCGTCGAGGACCACCTCGCCGGCGGCCTTCCAGTGTCCGGCGGCGGCTGCGATGTGGGCAGCAATAGCATGGGCCTCTGCAGAGGCGGGACAGCGGCGGGATTGCGCCCAGCGTAGGAGGGAGAGGGCAAGGGAGGGCTCGGTGCGGAGGTGGGGGAGGACCCAGAGGAGGTGGTCGGAGCGGAGGACGGCGCCGAAGGGACGGAGCACGCGGCCGAGGGGCTCCGACCGCCGGAGGAGGAGGGCAGTGGCGACGTCGCGGACG
This sequence comes from Spirodela intermedia, assembly GCA_902729315.2. Taxonomy (NCBI): domain Eukaryota; kingdom Viridiplantae; phylum Streptophyta; class Magnoliopsida; order Alismatales; family Araceae; genus Spirodela; species Spirodela intermedia. The sequence continues at coordinate 3,886,611 of LR746270.1, read as the reverse complement.
AGCTCTGCGTCGCGAATGGTGGGTCTTCTCGGGGAGTAGTCGGGGAAAGGGCGGAGGGAGGAGGCGAAGCAGTCAACAGCGGTGGAGAAGAAAGGCTTCACAACGGCGGCGACGGCGGCGGTGTCCGTGAAAGCCCGACGGGCGACAAGAATGAGAGAGGTTGCTGACTTGTGGGAGAGGACCATCAGAAGTAAGAGAGAGAAGAAGAGAGAGAGAGAGAGAGAGAGGGGTGAGCAGAGAGGAGAGGGAAGGGGAGGGAAATGCCCGGCTAGGGGAAGCTACTGTGCTTACGTCAGCATGAGATATTTGGACCGGCCCATATACTTCCCCCGCCCAACCCTTTTCGACCTTTTGAGCTATTTATCAGCCCATTAGTCCATATTGGGCCGAAAATCGAGTGACGCTCTTCCATAGCGCACACTAAAGAGAAACAATCCAAATATATATTTAATAAAAAAAATATAATTTAAAATTATATAATATATTTTTGGATTTAATCAAAAAATATGCCAACCCCCCCCCCCCCCCGACCCCCCAACTGCACACAGATAAGCGAACCTGCGGGCTTCTAGCACCGAAACCATCCACTTCCGACAGCCATCTTCTTATCCTCTCTCTCTCCCTGTGTCTTCATCTACTTACTGTATATATGTAGGCTCCTCCCCTCGCGTGGGAGCTACAGTCGAACAGAGGTTTAGCTCACTCTCCCTTCAGCAGTCTCCTTCTGTAAGAACTCAGCCAGAAGCTCAGTCACGAGAATATCTTCCGATGTCGACGCTCATGGAGAGGTGGACCGGTGAGATGACGAAGGTAGAGGAGAAGAGTCGGAGTCTCTTCCCCTCTGGCGAGCCAGGCTCAACCGGAGAGCAGGCGGCGCCGCCAGCTTCTGTGCAGCCGGGAGGGGTAAGCCAGCTGCTGCGCAGGCGCCGCCCGCCGTTGTGCAGTCGGGGGGCGACGTCGGCGGTCCCCTTTTCCGATGCGGCCCTCTCCATGGTGATGGACTGCTTCAGCGCTTAGAATGAGGAGAGAGGAGGGCTTTCGTTTTTTCACCAAAACGAGATGTACGTGGTGTGTGAGTATATGAGCTTTGTATTCGACTGATAGTTGGAAAAATTAAAAAATCTCTATGGTTTTAGTTTTACGAGTTAAATGATCGCCAAAAATATCCAATGTTTCACCAAAACGAGGAAAAAGATCGTATCTTGAATATCTCTCTCTCTCTCTCTCTCTCTCTCTCTCTCTCTCTCTCTCTCTCTCTCTCTCTCTCTCTCTCTCTCTCTCTCTATCTATCTATCTATCTATCTATCTATCTATCTATCTATCTATCCATCTATCCATCTATCTATATCTATCCCTCTTTACCTCTCACAGCTCCCCCTAACCTCCCCTTCTCTTTCTTTCCCTCTCTTCATCTGTCTCCCTCTCCCCACTCCAGCTCTCTCACCCCCCCTCTTTCCCGAGTGTTGACTATAGGCTGAGCTGTCGCATATACCACGTGGGTACATCCATTAAAACCCTGAGCCACCTCATGAGACGTGGGACGTTCTTATCTCAACAACTAGGGCTTATCCACAATCAGATGACGTGCGCATCTTGGAAAAACTTTCGCCCCTCCGTCATAAATACCAGTCAAACCATTAAAAAAACTAATATTAAATTCAAGTTAATATTTTTAAGCAAAGTAAACATTAAATTTTCAATCTTTCTTAAAAAATTAATAAACCCAGTTAATTAATTAATTATGTTTAAAATATTGAAGTGCCTTTTTCAGTTGAGGCTTTCCACGGGGTCTAAAATATTAAAGCGCTTACATTATCCGCAGAATCCAAGGAACAATGTCCAGACGGTATCTGTATCCCGCGGGCCTGGACACAGTTTCGGCCTTGAATCCGTGTTGGCACCAGGTTTTCAGTGTACGCGGTCTTCATCCTCACCCATACACGCCTTCTCTCTCTCTCTCGCTCTCTCCCTCTCTCCCTCTCTCTCTTTAAATCCATCTCCAGAGCAGCAACAAGGCCGCCATCAGGAAGCAACGGAATTCCCAGAGAGAGTGAGTTTGAGCAGAAAAACGGGTTTCAGCGAGTTTCAGCCATGTCGACGATGGTGGACATCTGGGTGAGCGAGGTGAGGAGGCTACAGGCGAAGCGCCGGCAGTCGGCGAGCCCGGCGGCGGAGGAGGAAGGTCACCAGAAGCAGCAACAACAGCAGCAGCAGCAGCAGCAGCAGCAGCAGCAGGCCCCCAGGCAGAAGCCAGTCCGGCGGACAACCCTCTCCGAGGCAACCGTCTGTATGCTCATGGACCGCTTCGCCCCCTGTTGATGATGGCTCCCCTCCGATCTCTAGAGAGAGAAAGAGAGAGAGAGAGAGAGAGAGAGAGAGAGAGAGAGAGAGAGAGAGAGAGAGAGAGAGACCTTTACATGAAATCTGTGTACATCCCGTTCATTCCCTTGTGTAATTAATGGAGAGCTCGCGATTTCGGAAATCCATCTGGTTGACCAGGATCCGCTGCGTTCCCTCAAGAACTCTCAAGCTTCCGTCCCGATCCCCATGATGCTCACATTGTTTCGTCATTCCCTCTTCTCTGGGTTCGTTCTTTTTTTCATATGTTCTTGTCCCAGATTTATTCACAGATTTATGAGAGTTGGGGCATTCCACAAGTGGAAATATGTTATGATCTTAGATCTATTCGAGTTGCTGGATCATCCATAGATTATCTTCTTTTTTTCCACTAAATATCTAAAATCCCAGGTTTACTTTTATATTTAACAATAGACAGTAGTCTTGGGACCCATTATGCACACCAAATATCCTCCAACGTTTTATAAGAATCTTAGAGAGAGAGTGAGATCGTAAAGTAGTCTCCCAGATACTCTCAAACTGCGCTGACTTAAACCCATGTTAAAAAATAGAAGATAATTTTGTTATGTCGGCAGAAGTTTATGGCCCAAGCTATAAAAAAGATGTTTGGTTTGGATGCATCTATAAATGGGCATAAAGTCAAAGTAGCCACATTCATATGGGCATAGTTAATTAGATGATATTTTTTCTTAATATCTTATAAAGGACGCCATTCTGCCCAAGTTCTTATATTTCCATCTTGACCATTATGGTTTAACTCATAAGTGAAATAAATATACACATGAAGGGTAGCCCCATCTCTCTGCCCTCTTCCCCTTCCCCTTCCCCTCGGTTTCTCTACTGCCCTCCATGTAGACCTTATTTTAGTAGTAAAAAAATTCCTACTATTTTCAGTGGCGGTCGCTCTCATCTTGCTATAAATAGGGTGAATGTGAAATACTACTAGGTAAGGCAAACAAGTCTTGAGAAAAAAACCATTGACTTGGGTCACTCTGGGCCATCAGATTTGAAGGGTATTTTAATTTTTTTTTTCTAGGCAATCTCCCTTGAGTTAATACATATTTTTCCATCAAAACATTGTACAATCATGTTGAAAATAAAAATATAAATCTCTCTAGAAGATGGTAACTCTTCCTAGTTGTGTCATTTAATTGGAGGTCATTTTTCATCGGATATTTCACATGAATGAAAACATTAATAATGCAATATTAAATCAATACAATGAACATATGTATTGTGGGAGAAATATTTTTAAATTCCTTTGTAAACTGATTTAAAAATTAATAACTTTGAATAAGAAATATTTGAATTAATCTTATCTGACATCTTTAGATAGAAAGTGTCACTACAATTCATGGATTAAAAAATTGCCTACATATGAAACTCACAATATGTGGATAAGATTATTATAGAGCATTGCAACACTATGAAGAAGCTCGACAAGCATTTGACGGCGCACTAACCATTATGAACTATGAAGAACAATTACCTCATTCAGCATGAAGAGCATGAATTAGTAGGATAACGCAAGGTTACACCAGTAGGATCCAACACCGTTAAGATGATCACCCATGTGTGAAGTGGTAATTAGACCGGTTAGATTTCATGCGGTGTTTCTAAATATATCAAAGTATTTGGTCAGATTTTATGTACTTTGTCTTCCCACCCTAAATAGAGCAATGAGAACCGATTTCACGAGCATTGACACCACAGCTCTTGGAACCATGAAAGTGACCTCGAGAGTTGGGGAGAACTGGTTGAGTTTTTTTTCCATGGAAAATGGGATTTTAAAATGTTTTTAAATTGAGATATTCCGAGGGGATAATAGGTTCCGGGTATTTGGAAAGTCAAAGCCGTAAATATCTCCGGCGAGCCGCCGCTCCTTTTTCCATCGGAAACCCGACGCGGTTTTCCTCTCTCTCTCTCTAGCTTCTCTATAAAACCCGTCCTGCAGAGCGGAAGCGGAGCTTCATCAATATCCAGAAGAGTTCCCCCACCACAAGAGAGGAGATACAGAAGAGAGAGAGAGATCCAAGGAGATTCAGCCATGTCGACCCTGATGGACACGTGGGCTAGCGGGGTGTCGAAACTACGGGAGAAGTGCTGGCCGGGGACGGCGGAAGATGAAGGCCGGCGCCGGCAACCACAGCAGCAGCAGCAGCAGCAGGAGGCCCTCAAGCAGAAGCCCCTCCGGCGGTCAACCCTCTCCGAGGTCACCGTCGGCTTGCTCATGGACCGCTTCTCTCCCTGTTGACGGCTCTCGGATTCCGAGAGAGAGAGAGAGAGAGAGAGAGAGAGAGAGAGAGAGAGATTTGGATGAGATCCCTCTCTCTCTCTCCCTCTGTATATATGTACTTTGTCGTTCTATGTACACTCTTCACTAGATTTCCATAACTTTCCGTAAATATAGAGCTTTCCATTTCCGAACCGCATCGCGCCCCTAAAATCGTGTGCCTTCTTCAAGAGAGAGAGATCCGGAGATCTCCTACGAGGAAGCCCCTTTTTTTCTCCGCATTGGAGGCGATTCTTCCATGTTTTCCCATTCCGGTTCTAATTATCTATCATGTCCTACGCAACCTCTCAAAGCTGTTTTTAATTCTTCTTCCAGATTTGTGTAGAGAGAGTGTAAGAGTGAGAGTGAGAGCCCCTCCCCCATTCCCAGAACCCATCTCTTGCCTTCTTTCGTGGCTGATTCGACCTCCTCATTCCCCAAATCTGGTCTCACACTGAATCCCAGCGCGCGCGCGCGAGAGAGAGAGAGAGAGAGAGAGAGGAAGAGAAAGAGAGGAGAAGAAGAAGAAGAAGAGTGCAAGAGGGAGAAAGAGAGATGGAAGAAGAGAGCGAAAGACAGAGACAGAGAGAGAGAGAGTCTGGTGGGGGGCGTACACTAGCGAAACCGGAGTTAGCCCATCGGCAACCCCTTGTCTTGACAGCCCAACTTCGTTTTCCCGTCAACGGAATGTTTCCGCATTGCGGAAGAATATTCCGCTAACTCCAGAAATATCCACCGGGGCTCATCCTTCGGGCCGGCTGGACGTGTCCGGGACGGCCCCGGTCCAAGGCGGGGTGCTGAACCTCGGCTCCGTCGGCTTTTGCCCGAAGTCCGAAACGACGCTGCCACCGTGGAACGTTATTTTGTCCTCGATAGGCGCCACGTGTATGCTAGCGACACCTGTACTGGGCCCCACCGGGAGAAATATCTCCCCCGGATATTTATTCCTGGCCGAATCGTTATTCTCTGGGCTCTTCAAAGGCATCCGCATTCACATTCGAGACTATATACGTTTTTTAAAAAAGAAATGCATTTTTTAATTCTATAATCGAATATAAAAGGGTTGAGTCGTCTACATTTCCCTGCACAGTACTTAGATGCAGCCTTTGCCACGTCATCCACTGCCTCCCGATGTATGACATCAGCAGTACTCGTGAATCGTACGATGGAATCGAGCTGTCGATGAGGATAATCCGAACGATCTGGACCGTCCAATTGAGAGAATCCCTCTCTCTCTGGCCCCTTTGCTGTAGCTCTTTCCCCCGTCGTACTGGGCCGCCTTCCTCTCTCGTCCTCTCTCTTGAGCGGACTGGGCAGCCTCTCTTACATTCCTCTCTCTCTCTCTCTCCAGGTCAAACCATGCAGGTGAAGCAAGATAGGTAAAAAAGCTTAATTTTCGGTAATAAAGACGCAGTTTATACGTATCAGTGAAATGTGAAATTTCACATAATGTATAATTATTAGGGTATTTGGAAAAAAATAAAATAACACCACCATTCGGCCAACTTCTCATAAGAGTTCCCCTCGGATTTTGTAGTGCCCCCTTGGCTACCTCTAGCCGTGGAGGCGGCTTGAAGAAGGCTTTCTCTCGTCTTCTCTTCTCTTCTCCTTTGGGGGAAGAAGGTAGATCGGCGGCGGCGATGGCCGGAGCCCGCCTCGGGAAACGTACGCCGGAGGAGAACGTCGTGATGGTGGCGGTCAAAGCCGAGAGGGAGATGTCTAAGATGGCCCTCTCCTGGGCTCTCACCCACGTCGTTCGCCCCGGCGACATCGTCACCCTCCTCGCCGTCATCCCTAACCACTATGAGGGTATTCCAGCTCTCTCTCACCCTCTCTCTCTCTCTCTCCCCCTCCCCTCGTCTCTCTGAAGACGTTTCCTCGTTCCATTTTTGCGGCATTTAGCCACGATTTACGTGGCGAATTCTTTCTCTCTTTCTCTCTCTCTCTCCCCTGCCCTCGTCTCTCCGAAGACGTTTCCTCGTTCTATTTTTGCTGCTTCCAAACACGATTTACGTGGCGAATTCTCTCTCTCTCTCTCTCTCTCTCTCTCTCTCTTTCTTCATCTTCATCTTCATCTTCTTCCTGTCAGGTCTTTTTCTGAGTAGTTTGATCTGGTCTGTTTAGGCCAGAGAAGGAGGCTGTGGAGCTTCCCGAAATTCGCCGGCGAGTGCGGGAGCGGCGGCGGGGGAGGGTCGCCGGAGAGTCGCCGGAAGGCGGAGGTTTCGGCGTTGTGCTCCCGGATGGCGCTGCAGTTCCACGCCCGCCACGACCCCCAGGCGGTCAACGTGAGGATCAAGGTCGTGGTGGCGGAGCCACACTCCGCCGGCGGAAGCGGCGGCGCTGTGGTGGCGGAGTGGAAGCGAGTCGGAGCCAACTGGATCGTCCTCGACAAGTAATGCCCTCACTGACTCGCTCACTCAGTTAATTCTCTTCATCGGTAGAGCGTCGTTGACCTTGGGGTTGCATCGGCCCGGCCCCGAGCCGCTGGCGGTGGAGGTCGCCGGGCCGGACCCACACTGGCATTGGCTGGTCCGGGCCGAGACCGGCAGATCGGGTCCGGTCTTTTAAGAAGCCACGTGGGTGTCAGCGAGACTGTTGACACCGGTAGGCCCACCGGGGGGAGGACCACGTCATCAATCAAATACCGGAAGGCGGCCGAGAACATGCCCCTGCCACGTCCCGGGAATTATTGGACCTAGTCCAGTGCAGCTCACGGCCCGCAGAGTCAACCCCGGAAGTGAGCAGGAGAAACTAGTGGGGCCTACCCAAGGGTAGGCCACATCTGTGGCTGATACGTGGCCGCGTGGATTTACAGAATTTAAGAATTTTCAGAATGAGTCGGATATTCTGACGTGGCCCTCACGTGCCGAACCAGGCAGCTGAAGCAGGAGGCCAAGCACTGTATGCAGGAGCTCCCGGACTGCAGCATCGTGTTGATGAAGCGAACCCACGCAAAGGTGCTCCGCCTCAACCTTCGCGGCGGCGGTGAGAAGCAGAGCTCAAGGGAGGAGGGAGAAGAAGATGATGACGACGACGATGATGACGACGACGATAATGAGGAGGACCGCCAGGGCCTCTACCGCCGTCTGAAGCACTCGACCCCAGCAAGCAGCCCTGAAGATGAACGCACGGCCACTAATGGCGGCTCCTCCTCCGTCGTCTGCTACAGAGACCCTTCTTCGGGTATCAAGACCCTGCAGGAGATATTCATCGAGTCAGGCGGAGATTCCCCTGCCGACCGGTTACAGCCCACCACCGTCCGGCCGGCCGTACGGCGGCGGAGCAGCTCCACCGCTGTGGCGCCGCCGCTGTGCAGCGTGTGCCGGCACCGAGCCCCCGTGTTCGGGAAGCCTCCCAGGTGGTTCGGTGTCGGGGAGCTGGAGGAGGCTACCGGTGGCTTCTGCGACGAGAACTTCCTGGCGGAGGACGCGCTCACGTGGGTTCACCGCGGTGTGCTTCGCAATGGCCAGGTGGTGGCGGTGAAGAGGCTGAAGCCATCACCGCCGGCGGCGCCGGGGATGATGGCGGTTTACCCGTGCGGCGGCGGCGGCGGCGACGGCGGCTTCCGGGCGGAGGTAGAAGTCCTCAGCCGGGCACAGCACCGGAACGTGGTCATGCTCGTCGGGTTCTCTGTGGAGGCCACGCAGAGGGCTCTGGTCTATGAGTATGTCTGCAATGGCTCCTTAGCCGCTCATTTGCACGGTGAGCCCTCTCAATTATTTTGCCGTCCACGTGAAGGAAAAAGCACGCTTTGATCTTGTGTCCTCGCCGGCGGCGCGCAGGAGGTAGGGCGGCAGCGCCGCCGCTGGACTGGCCGGCGAGGCTGAGGATCGCCGTTGGGACGGCGAGAGGACTCCGCTACCTCCACGAGGACTGCAGAGTGGGCTTCATCCACGGCGACGTCCGCCCCTCCAACATCCTCCTCACCCACGACTTCGAGCCTCTGGTACGTCGCCCTCCCCTCTCCATCGAGCTCTCAGCGTCTCTCTGATCGTCTCCACGGAATTCTTCAGATCGCAGACTTCGGATTCTCGCGATGGCAGCCGGAGGGTGGCGGTGCTGGCCGGCGGATGCTCGGGAAATTCGGGTAGGCAATTCGGTGACTTTTATGCTCTTTGAATCGTAAATGTCAACGCCGGAGAAGGCTGACGCAGGGCCGGTGTGAAGGTATCTCGCGCCGGAGTACATAGAGAGGGGGAGGATCACGGAGAAGGCAGACGTTTACGCCTTCGGCGTGGTGCTGCTGGAGCTCCTCACGGGGAGGAGAGCGGTGGACGCCGCAAGGCCCAAGGGACAGCAGTTCCTCGCCGAGTGGGCACGGCCGGCTTTATCGTCGCTGGCGGCCGGCGGCGCCACCGCCACCCCGGCGACGGCCGTTGACCGGCTGTGGGACCCCCGCCTTGATCCGCAGCAGTCCCGCCGCTTCTCCCGGCGGCTGATCGCCGCCGCGGAGGCGGCCGCCGCCTGCCTCCGGCGGGAGCCCCAGGCCCGGCCCACCATGTCCAAGGTACCCACATACTTTGAGAAAGCCCGGGTTTTTCTCAATAAGCGGATCAGCCACCATATGGTAAAAATAATCGATGATTTCTCTCAATATGGTTGACTATACTGGGCGTAGGTCTTGCGGATGCTGGAAGGGGAGGAGCCCGTTGACCTCGGGGGGTCAAGCATGGGCCCCAAGGGCGAGGCCAGTGGGCGGCGCTGCGTCAATCCATGTCAGGAGAGGAATGGCGGCTGGTCAAAGGGGAGCCTCTCCCAGAGGATCCCACACGAGGCCATCACGAGAGCCCTCCTTCATGCGGCGGAGAGGAACCCGGCCCGCATCTACTAACACCTCCACTTTAATTCTTTCGCGGTGTGATTTTTTTTAATTATTATTTTAAAATATCGACACCTTTGTTTTTGGAAATTATTTAATGGGAATGTAGTCTTAGCCGTACTCCGTGTACCATTCTGGAAGGAGAAGGAAGACGAAGATGTAAAAGACTATTTTGCCCTCAGTGTGAAAACTTGAAACAATTCCAGGTTCGGACGAGAGAGAGAAGGAGAGGGTAGTTTAGACTTTTAGAACACCGAGGATTCTGTTGTTGTCGTTGTCATCACTCTTCGTGGGGGCAGGATCTGCTTCTTCGTATGGCGGATGGGATTCCCGCCTTCTCGGCTGGCAGGGATGAGATTATGGCCAGCGATGGGGAAGCCTCGAAGATGCAGTGGAGCAGAGTGGGCGGATGGTGAGAAATCCTGATTACCTGCGCGATGCCCTTCGAGGGGGCGGTGAGGTCGCGTGTGGCTTCCTGGCTGGGGCCATGGCTGCGGGAGCAACCGGACGCGGAGATCAAGCTAGGGTTTGTGAGATGTCAGGGGACTTGGAGAGACCTGGAGTTCGATCCTTTGAAGCTCGACCCCTTAATCGAGGGGTCTACGGGGCTCGCTTTCAAGCAGGTACGGGTGGCGGAGCTGAGCGTCCGGTTCAGCCCATGGTCGAGGCCCAACCTGCGCGTTAGCGTCACAGGTTTCCATGTGGTTCTGGTTCCTAGGTCTGTTTCTCGTCTCATGTTGCTCCACATCTTTATGGTGATGGACCGTTTCGGCCCGTCCTGTCATTATGAAATTTGTTTCCTTTTTATTTTTTTATTTTTTTATTTTTTAAAAGGGAATTAACTGAAGAGAGCAGCCATGTAGTGAGATATTCAAATGCAGAATCAGAAGATATTACGGTGGATTCAGTTGATCAAGAGGTATGAGGAACATTTCCTTTTTTGTCTCTAGTAAAGTGAAAGTCAAAGTGAAATGACATAATTTTTCCGTTTTCCTGATCAATCAAGGACGCTTTCTTGCGTCAAGTCCTTGAAAACGCTCTCATGGCGGCTCCCTCTGGCAGCTGGCTGAAGACTTCCTTAACTGAAGGCTTACTACAGCGTTGCCAGTTTCAGTTCTATGATACATGTTTCCAAGTTCAATTCACTGGAGAAAGTAAACTATGTATGCTGAGATCAAGGGAAATTTCTCTGGAACCTCGTCTTCTCAATGAGACTAGTGTGCACAAAGGAACTGCTACAATGTTCTTTACGTCAAAGAAGGAGAGTTTGTCCTTGTCATGGAAGTGCACTTCTCTAGAGTTTGGATTAAAGGAGAATGGCCTTGTAAAAATCTTGGTGTCTTCAAGGGATCCATCCGTTTCTATTATTCTAAGAAAACTAAAAACTATGAGATTTGACATCAATTTTCCGTCAATAGTTTCTGGATTTTCTCCCTTGGATATGCCAATTTTTTTTCTAGTGTTGAATTTGTTCTCAGGACAGACTAAGTACAGTAGGAAAGGCAAGGAATTATGGAGGATAGCTGCACAAAGGATTTCTGAACTGAGTAACCATCCAAGGGTTTCATGGCGTAAGGTGATTGGCATGGTCCTGCTATGGTCGACATATGTTCGTGCTTATGAATTTTTTCTGTTACTGGTTGGGTATCCTGATGAAAATGCGCTCAAGCATTCTGTCATGAGGGTGTGCTGTGACTTAGAGTTTGCAAGCAGTGTTCAACGCCAGTTGAAGGCAGTTGACGAACTGGAAAAGCAATTGCCAGTTGAAGCAGTTGGTCGAGCACGGTGGATAGCTCGTAAGAGAGCACGACTATGTCCAGGGAGTAGTCTTTCTAGATCAGCTGGTCTATACACTGCATTGAAAGGGAAAATATTTATTTTATCTATTTTTATTTGGAAATTTATTTACTTTTTACTTCGGTCAGTGGCAATTATCGTGCTCATCTTTCTGAATATTTTCAAGCCACGTCAAAGAATTCATAGCATGTCTTCATCTCCTCCTGTGTCTTGTTTCAGATCATCTGATTCAGACAAATGTGTATATCTAACTATAGGGGAGTTTTCTTTTAGTATACATCCAACAGCGGTTGCCTGTGTAACCTCAACTGACAGCACAAATCTGGGCAGAGATACTTCTCCATTGAGCATGCCTTCAATTTGTCTAGTTTTGAAGTCTTTTTTCTTCAGTCATGTCAGGGACGGAATTGGACGATTTATTTTTCTGGTACTTGGGAATATCTGCATTCAACTCTCTCCATCATTGAGCATTCCACTGATGGAGAATGACTTAGAACTTGAGACAACTCCATCTTTTAGGGTATCTCAGGCAGAGACTGGTAGTGGCTCCCGAACTGTTCTGTGGATTGAGCCTGTTCATTTACTTCGCCCTCCAGTAGTTTCTGCCGTCAATGAACAGTCTAGCACTGATGTTCATGGCATGATTTTGGAAAACTGCCTGCGAGATGTACAATCATCATGGAAAATGGTTAGCGAGGAAGTAGAGGGGAATCAAATGGTTCAGCCTTTTTTCCTGTTTGAATTGAGAGAAAATTTTATCAATCCAACTTCTGATGGGGCAGTTGATGGCCTTTTACGATGTATCGCGGCTTTGGGGAAGTTGAACATTGACTTGGATTATGAATCCACTGTCTCCTTTATTCAGCTGTTTGGACAGATTCTTGGTTCTTTTCAATGGATGGCTAACGCCAGTAAACCTCATTTTCCTCCAAATTCTTTCACGACTACGGAGGAAATGCAAACGAATTTGGAGGGACAGTTGCAGTTATGTGACTCAAGGTTGAAGACGACAATGCTGAAAATGATGCCATTGAAGAACATTCAAGTTGGAGCTATGGTTTCTGGATGTAACGTCAAAATATCATTTCATGGCTTTAGGGAACAAGATCCCACTTATGTGTGGTCTTCTTTTTCAACTGATCTCAACGGTATTGAACTTTCTGTCTGGCCAGCTTCCATAGCCAAATTATTAGAAATGTATCCAGGGTTGGGAGTCAAAGCACCTCGTGGGGACTTCCTTTGGTTGAAGGAACCCCAGGTATTAGATATCTCAGAGGGTTGTCTAGATGAAAATTTTATCGCTCAAGGCAGGATTTCACATAACACTTACATGAGTTTCTCCGTTGCTGCTTCATTTGAAAACTTACAAGATAATCAGAAATCTCAGGCTATTGGACCAATCTCACTGAATATCAATGCCTCAACGTGCAGGTGATATTCTTAAACATGTGGCTCAGCTGTTTCCTTTGAATGATTTTTTTAAAACAAGTGCTCATTCTTCTTTCTCGTGATCTCCTGGAAAAAATCCAATATAAAACCTGCATTTATTCTTTAGTGTTTCCCCTATTTTTCATTCTTTCACAATTGGCAGATCAAGACATGTCCAACTGAGGATAGAAATTCTCTCTTGTCCTGTCTTAGTGAGCTGAACGGACATAACTTTCCACAGAGATACATCGCTGTCACTCTGTATCCTTTTACATTCCGTGGGGTATCTTCCTGCTTCAATGTTATTCTTGTTATGGTTGAGGATAAACTTTGCATAATTCGATGTTATGCAGCTTTGACCTAGGTGAACACTGACCTGATTGCTGGATTGTTACCAAGAGAATTAATAACATATCCTACCTATCAAGGGCAGGCCAAGGCCAATTATAAACAAAGTGTGAGAGTTTGGAGGTCTCTAAATTGCAATACATAGAAATTCGTGGCAGAATTTCAAATATGGGCGTAACTTTTTACCATTTGAGAAGAAACCAGATGCGACATATACACATCAAGATTTAAGGTCTTCCCCCTCACTTGAGGAAGGAAGAAGATTTTAGGGTTGTAAAAGACCAGAAAAGCAGTAACAGTATCAACGATATTTAAGGATCAGTGAATTGGTGTTTGAAGAAGGAATTCTATTGAAAATGACTGGAAGGCATGGAGTTGTTTGAACCATCCACCGATGGGTATCTAGGGCGACACATGAGGCAGAATAACCTTCAGAAAGGCTGAGGATACCTGAGTTGGAATTATAGATGTAAAGTTTGAAGAAAAAATAAATGTGCTGGTTATGTCTAATGACCTATTGTAACTACAAAAATCTGAACATCCAAACATGAGGTTGGTTGACAGCTGTTGACTGAGTTCTGAATGTTTGAACTTCTCTGTTTTTAATTTGGATACTGATGACCACCCAAGGAATTAGAAAATGGTCTTTTAAAGAAGTTAACACAGTTGATTTTCCTTCTTCAGCTTAGGAGAGAAAAACCCCTACTTTTACTGATGAACACAAGGTCTAAAAGACTCACGACTTGAGATAGAATAAGCATTATCTAGTTATTCTCAAGGATTCTTTTATTCAATGTCGAAGGACGGGGATAGTGCATTATTGTTGATTGTGTTATCATTCCAGATAGAGAATATCAGCATTTGGGATCCCATGAAGTAATTGGGGGATAGCTGATGATCTTCTGGAAGTCATCCAGCTCTGCCCTCCTACAGTCTGACGTGTGAAGGGCCCTTCCTGTGGTTTGTAGGCCATTTTTGTGTGAAAAGAAGTGGGAAGTTTGATTTTTCTTTGTGAACTATGTCTTAGATCGCGAAATCAATTGGTCATCCATTGAATAAGTAGATTGCAGCGGCATATCTACATATCTCTCGATTTCCTTTTGTAGGCAAGAAAATCCAGATCTGCAGTACCACCTTTCCCTAGAGGGATGTTCTTAGTGCTATCCTCAATCTCTTTTCTTAGTAGTCAAGGTTAGGTTTGTGGTCCTTTTCTGTTATCTGGAATTTTAGTTTACCCAAGTCTCTAATTTGATTCTATGAAAGAGCCGATGTTGTGTGAATCTTCCAGACATCTATTTTTATTGAATTTGTTTGGCAATGGATGTGTGCTGAAAAAAATAATGTTTATTCGTGAAAATATTTAAAAGGTAATTTTGGACATTTTTTTATTTTCACTACTCTCATGTGCTATACACGATGATATGAACACAAGAGACTAACACAAAGTTCTCTTTAAAACGCTACTACTGACCTTTCTACTGTGAATACTTCATCTACCTGGAATTCATCCAAAAATGTTTCTCCATATATTTGCTTAGGTCTGCTTCGTTGGAAAACATAAGCACAAGGAGAATGACCTATATCATGGAGGACAGAGGGAAGAACAGCAGACAACTGTCTCACTCTTCATTCCCCTTTAGCACCTCTTATGCAAGGACGAACCTTAAACAGTTGTCTCAAAATACCCTCAGTCTCTTACAATATTTCCTTACAGCCAAACGTGGGATAGAAGAAGATGGGGCGGATGTCGAACTAATGTAGCATAGAGGAAGATGGACTGAGGAGGATGGAAGATGACCCTAGATGCCAAACGTACGTCAGACAAAGGACGACACTAGAGGGAGAAGGGACCACCAGACAAGGACGCTGGTGCTGGATGTCACAAGATGGAGGATAGATACTGGACTGTGACAACACTTGACATATGACTACATAGGAATGATAGCCTCTTGACAAGGGGCTTGATGCAGATAGAAACGATGCCAATGGACTTGAAGATGTTGTTGACGAACCTGTTGTTGATGAACTTGGATATACTAACGAATGGCAGATGAAGATTACTCTAGAAGACACGAAATAGAGCAAGACCAGTGCTGTGTTGTTGTAGAATTGCCTCACCGGCAGAGGATCAGGTTGGAAGAGGGATAAGATGTCAAAGAGGGGATGACGCCAGAGTGCTAGCAGAGATGACAATGATGGTGGTGGTGACTTGTGGCTCCAACAAGAAGAAAAACTTGTTGTCCTTGGACTAGAGGATTGACGGAAGTAGGACCCACTCTAAATGGCAGAAAGAAAACCTACTTGAAATGGTAGGATAACACACCTATGAATGGTGAAAAGGTCATATGCCCTCAAATTGCAAAAGAAGAACATCATGATGAAACACTAGCAGAACGAACCTGCCCTGATACCATGTTAGAAAACATAGATATAGGGAGAATGACTTCTGCCATGGAGGACAAAGGAGAGAATGGCAGAAACTGCTCCACTCTTCATTTACCTCTAACACCCCTTATCTAGGGAGGAACCCTAGACAAATGTTTCAAAATACGCTCAGTCTTTTATAGTATTTACTTACAACCTAGAACTTCTAACATATGTCAAGTATAAAGCAATCAGAACTACTATGATGCTCATCAAAAACCTTTTGTCCATATATTATGCTATTTTACTTTGAATTCTAAAGAGAACAGAATAACTAATGTACTTTTTTGTGATTTATATTACGTGGTTTTTCTTTCAATTCGGGAAATGTATTCCCATCAATGTTAAAACAATGTCTAAACAGGCAATACTTGATATATGGAATCATTGATTCTAGCCAACTTTATTTTCTTGAAATTCCTCATTAGTCAGAAATTCCATATTTTAAGAAATAGGATTTTTTTGTATGATTAACCTTTGAAAATCGATAGTTCTGATTTAATATTTTATGATTGAAATGTTTATAGCCCTTGCTGGATTCATTTTCTGCGGCAGCCAATTGTGGCATTGATTTTCTTGTTCTAAAAAGAACTGTTACCGATTTGAACCTTCAGATTTGTAGATGCACATTCCTCAAGGTTTTTTTTTGTACATGTTGGGTGCCTCTTTTTTAGTCTAATTCAATGTTGCCCTAATCTTGAACTCTTAACAAGCCTTGCATTCACTTTTTCTACTATTAATAATGCCTGAATGATTTCTTTGTTCCAGGCACTACCTACATTCTTTCTATTCAAGTGATAATGCATGCTCATTGTCCTTAAGTGGGACGACTGGAAAGACTGATGTGTTCCTCTACCTGGATGAGCTGTGGACTCTCTTCCAGGTGTTAATAGATTCTTTTGTGTCTTGCCCATGAATTTATCTCTAATGTGTACATTGAATTTGAACATTTTCAAAATAAATGGCAAAATGCTCTTTCTTTTTAGGTGCTTTTTTTGCTGGTTATATTTTCTTTTTGCTGGTTTATACGTCTCCCTTAATTTGGTTTCTATGCTATTTGGAAGATCTCCTGCCAGAGTGAGGTGATAATAAATATAATTATTTTTATTGAAAAGTATTAGAGTTGTCATCCTACAGTCTTGCCATATTTTTTGAAGAAAAGGAGACGGTACTTGTATGTAATTTATTCTCATTCAAGTTATCATGCATACTGTATGTTAACTGGATTTTATCATTGTGTGTGAATCGATGGAGAATAGCTGACGATAACAATAGACATTTCACATTATCTTATGTACAGTATTCAAAACGAATTTCAATGGTATCAGTTGCAGACGTGACAAAAAAGGAGTTTTTTAATAAATGGATTTTTAAAATCTGTCTATCTAATATTTATCAGTAACTTCTTCAAGTGAGGGTACTTTCCTTTCAACTGCATGATTTGACCAATCCTGGAAGTAATCCTGTATTCCCCATCCCTACCATTCTAATTGCCACCCCCTCCCGCACAGTCACACACCAGAAAGTCCAAGAAACGTTCAAATTTAATCCAAACTATTGCATGCTTTTTGAATTGTGCCGCTCTTGCATTTTGTTTGATATTATCGATTATCAAATTTCAAACTACTTATTCTGACGAGTACTTGCTCTTTTTTAGGTTTTTGGAGACGCAATTTTGACAAAATCAAGAAACTCTGTTGATTTTGATTATGCCATCGTGTCTAGTTCTCGAGAATATATCAGGAGGTTAATATCTGAGAGAAAGGATGCCATGAGAGGTCAAACTGCGATTCGGTCAAAAGATAACATCTTGCTTTTGAGTACACAATTTACAATTAACGCTTGTTTTGAATCGGATTCTGTTAACGTGATTTTAAATAATTCAAGGAAAAATCATTCCACCTTGACGAGGACAGGTGGTGCATCCAGCAGCACCACTTTATCTCACGGCCAATATTTGCTTAATTTACCAGATGTTAATTGGGGAATTTTTCTTCCAAAATCTTTCATCCAGATTTCCTGTGAAGAAAGGAAATTGAAACTGCTGATGAACTTTTCAGATATTCGCTCAGCTGTGTTTAAGCCTGAATATGATATGGATACATTTAACGATGCACTGATGATAAATCATTTTTGTCATCGTTCAAGACCCCTTTGTGAATTTTATCTTCCTTATATCATTCTTAATTTATCAGCTGGCTATGGTGAAGATTTTCTGTCTTTGACTAGCGGAAATACTGCTGCTGGTTCAACTTTTAATTCTACAGTGCCAGTTGGAGGGGAACCTTTTTTCCCTGTTGGTAGCAAAAGTTCATTGGTTCAGTCACATGGTTCCGCCCAGAGATATCCTTCCACCAGTATTTCAGTTCCACAGTCAGGTTTTTGTTTTATGACTGAGATCGAGCTTGGAAAAGCTTTTTTGGCAGATTGGACCATGAAAAATCTTTTAGCCGACCATCTGTGCAGTGGGCTTCGGGTACTAACATCAAGTACTGGAGAACTTCATGCTATCCACTTTGAAAGCCAGGTGCTGAAAGTGTATTTGAGTAAAAATTACATTTATAACGCGTAATAATTTTTTTTACTCTTTTTTGCTTGTTTGGTGACCGATTATCTTGTTTGTGTGATATTTCCTTCCAATATTTAACGATTGGTGATAATCTGCTCACTAGAGTGCTCCAATCGGCTTACTCTCTTAACTTTCTGTTACATTCATTCTGTTGATGATATTTTACAATGCCTTAGAGATTGTAATAATTTCTACCCCGGTGTATGTAGATTCATATGATTGACACTTCCTCTTAGTCTTAAGAATGTTGCTTGATTTCCTTCGTAATTCTTTCATGTGCGTGGCAACATATATGTCTCACTAATAAGTTTACCTTCCTCGGCTCTGGAACTATTTTTAAGATTTACTGGTCCCTTTTAAGGTCAACTGACTATATTAGTAACTGTACACTAATGTATTCAGTGGCACATAGCACCATAGTTCATGACCTGTCATCAGAATTGGAATATTTTCTCGTGTGCCAATTGTGTTCATTGGAATTTGATAATCGATGCCTGAATTCAGTTGGTCAGATTATATTTTATAGTCGTAGTTATGACTGTTGATCATGCTCAAGAGGTTGAGCATATAATTTGAGTAAGCTTGACTATCACACAACACATCAGCATACAAATGATTCAAAGTTTTTACCTGTCAAAGTTCTATTCTTCTATTAAAAATTTAGTGCTGCATTATTTTCATAGACTGTTCTGTAATTATAAACATTTTGGTATTTGTTTGGACAGGGCGGTTGCTTTTTCCTAGAGATGCCAACACTGGTCATGTTCATTCAAACTGTAAGTGCATATTTTCTTTACCTAACAAGCCTTCAAACATGGGCTACTGAATCATCAATAAAATCGAATGAACAAGATGAAGCTATAATGGTTCTTGATGAGCGTGTGATTGGACCAAGAAACCATCATGGCCAGGAGAACACCAGAGCCATACGCCCAACACTATTATCAACATCAAGCAAATGGTGGTTTTTCAAGTTCCTTGATTTGAACGTGTCTCAATTTTCTCTCATATTTGCCGTCAGTGATGGTTCTGGTAAAAGAAAATCTCCTCTTGTTTGGTTAATTTCGCGAAGAGTTCAGTACACTTATTGTATTACGTTTTTATCTTCTAGGTGGGGTGCAGTATCTCACAGTGGAAGTTGATCTGTATCTTAGGTTTTCAAGCATAGAAAGGAACTTGTCACTTAATCTTCTGAATTTGAATGTGTTCTCCATGCATCTGCCTAATAACAGTCCATCTCAGAGACTGACTGGTTACACTCCTTTTGGCTCAAGAATCTCCACTGAGCTGCCGACTGATATTAGACACAGTTCCACCGTGGGTCTCTCATCAAGCACTGATATAGTAGAATCTTTAGCTCCAATTTCTGAGAGAGAAATTACTTTGGACGGTGGGGCTTCTAGATTGCCTCCCATGTACCATCCAAGTTATATATTAAAAGATTTGTCTGCTTCTATCGTTGTGGAGAAAACAACTTTGAACAGTAATGTGCCATCTTTGTATTTTACGAGTGATTGGGTTGGCAGTGGTTCCGTCTCTGGCTTCAATTTAACAATCACACTCTCCGAGATTCAGGTGAATTTTATTTTCTTGATTTTGACAGAACAGATAGATGGTTCAGATAAATGTTCAATTTTATACTTTGGATAATTTTCTGTATATCTTTCGATGTAGATGCTTATGAATCTCATTGAACCTTTATCTGGAATCTCAAGTGCAAAGTCTGGAAAAATCTTTAAGCGGACGGTTGGCTTGCAGACCCAAGGATGGACCAATGATTCAAATTTTACGGTTCCTGATGGTATTTTCTTTCCCATTCTGTTGCATTTTTTCAATTCCTGATGCACATTGGAAAATTTCTTTGTGACGGACAACTTTATTTCATTATTTGAATAGGTGCAATTGTGGCAATCCAAGATCTTCATCAACACCTATACTTTGCCATTGAAAGTGTTGGAGTGACGAACAATGTGATCGGTACACTTCATTATTCTCTTGTGGGAGAACGGGCACTTTTTAGGGTATGTGGGTGTTTTCTCCTTTAGATTTAGTTGATCCTCAGGCAAGGGGTTCGGGATTTTTTCATGGAAGGCCTAAGGATGTATGTTAATATCTCATGTTTGTCCATTTTGGTTCATTTTCATTGCTCTGCGATATAGCGTGTGCTGCAGAATGTTAGGGACTTAATAGGACAATTGTGGTCACAATTTTCGTGTATCCTATTGTTTCTGTCTTATCATTTATATCTATGTAAATTATCCCTTTTCCAGATTATTATCAAACGAAAATGTTATATTTTCTTTTGGGATTCCAGATTCTAAAAAGTTACTTGATGGGAGTCAATTCTGATCTGGACCTGGATTGGCAACGTCCAATCTGGGTGGGCCATTCAAACTCAGGTCTACCAGTCTGCTAGCAATCCAGTGTGGTCTGGCTGGACGAGGATTAAGAGGCTCGGATTTTCAGATTTTGCCTGGTCTTGTCCAGGGCTGTTCTCGACCTCCAAAGTTGTATATTGGGTTGCGATATTACCAGTTCTTACCGATTCTTGAACTGAGTAGTGACGAGAGATATTTACTTCATTGAAAAATTATGTTATTACCTCCTGAGACGAACAAATGGCAGACCAGTATCTCATTTAAATGCTTTCCTAGAGATAGATAAGAAGATCTAGCCTTGGCTTCAGCATTATGGTTGTTACTGCTTGAAAGCATTATGGAGCAGTAACATCCCTGCTCCACCCTCACCCTTTGAACATTATTATCCTATCAATAACATCCTTGTAGCCACCCGTACTAGTTTGGAAATTACAGTTGGAGATGTTATTTGCAACTTCCTTCTGACACCATGCTTGTTCTTTATGAAATGTTTCTATCATTCATTAACTTAAAAATTGCATTCTATAAACGCCCTCCAACTAGTCTTGGGACTCAGGATACTGAACTTTTCTTCTAGTGATACTCCATTTGAATTTTTAAATAAACCTTATTCTCCATGCTTGTGGTTTTTTGTGTTCTGAATCATGCATATTTCTACTAGCTTGGACTTAAATCTATTCTGGCCCTTGATGAGAAAGCTATGCCCATGTAATGACGTTTGTGCATGTGGTGTATTCCTTTGTCCCGTACTATTCACTTTCAAGAAGCAATATCATATTAATGCTTATTCCTTTGGCACCGTGTGTTTATGACGGTTTCATTGGCATATCAGGTGAACTGGCATAAGGGAAAGGCATCACTGTTTTCTTTGACATCATTGCATGCCAAAGAAATTGGTGGTGAACCACTCTGCTTGAATTACAGTCCAGGATCAGGGTTTGTTGAAATTTCTAAAAGAGACAAAGGATATGCTCTTTGGAAGGTCGTTCCTTACAAGGCTGAAAATTATGGGGACGATGATGATGTGGAATTTTCTAGTTATTGTATGTCTTCCAGGAAAGCGTTTTACCTCGTTAACCACAAGAATAACTCTGGAGTTTCTTTTGTTGACGGATTTCCTGAGTTTGTAAAGAATCCAGGCAGTCCATTTAAGATGAAGGTGCTTCATGAACTTAATCGAGTATGTGATGCTGTGGAGAGAAACTTTCCTCGTTCTCATATTGTTGGGCCTGATGACTCAAATAGTCAAGGGCAGGGATCCTGTGATGATGAAAGCAGATATCTAGAAGGTGCCAGTCTCTTGCACATAAGCATCAAAATTGAGAGAATTTCCATCACAATGTTCCATGAAATTTCAGACGCAGATGACAAATTTCCTCTTGTTCGTTGCCGCATTGGTGACGTGGATATCATTGGACAGATCTTGCCTTCTAAATTTAGACTTATCTGCACGTATTTTATTGCAATGGATTATTTTAATGCAAAAATGAACAGTTGGTCAGTATTGAAATATTTTTCTATATCCTGATTTTGTTGTTTTACCTTCTCACTCCCCCAGCCCCCTGACTCACCAAATTTGTCTCTATTTCTGTTTCTGTGCGTTAATGTTTATGTTTTATTTGACTTGTAGGAGACAAATGATTTCCCCAGTAGATTCCTGTATGTTCCTTCATTCTAGACTTACTGCTAAAGATTCGAAAGATTTCCAGAAGGGAACTCCTGCGCATTACTATTTTAGAATAAAGCAGGTCAGAGAATCTGTATCCGTAGTTTCTTGCATAGAACGTCACATCTTTCGCCTAGTATAACAAAATATTACATGAAGATAACTTTAAATATTATTTCTTATTCCAATGACAGATGGACATATCGTTAACAGAACTTTCGTTGGACATTCTTCTTTTTATTTATGGGAGACTAAGTGTTACTGGATCTTACACGCTGAGAAGCTCAATATTTTGTAATTGCTGCAAGGTCAGTATTAGAAGTAAAGTAACTATGTTTTTCCTCATATATATATTTTTTTCACTTGTTCTTGTTACATATAAAGAGCATTAGGAAAGCTGGAGAGCATACCTCTCCTTTGGTATTGTTCTCTGTGTGTATGTGTGTGGTCAAAGAATGCTGAACAAGAGAAAAAATGTACAATAAGACCATACATGAATGTGCTATCCTCTCCCCCATAATCGCGCAAGATCATATACCAAGAGTCTATCATCTGGACTTTTGAAGCACTTGTACGAGACTTGATGAACGAGTCTGCTGGCTGGTCGTCAGAAGAAATACGAGGAAAAGACGAAGTATTGGAGAGTTTCAGTCGGTGGATGTGATGATAATCAATCTCTTTATGGTTACTTTCCTCATGGAAGAGCAATTCGATTGTGAGAAATAGCAGCTTTAGATCTGAAGAAACTGCACCGAAATCATTTGAAGAATGTACCAAAATACCTCAACAAGTGTGTCAGTCATATCATGGTACTCACCCCAATGTGGAAATAAGAGAACAGTATGCTTCTTGCTCCAATAGATTAATGACGAGCTTAGAAAGATCCAAATGCGTATAGTGAAGTACTTTCAAGTAGGATCACTAGTTTAATAAATGTCGGTATTTGCATAAGTCTAGCAAGTTGTAGGAGATGATATAAAGGACCATTCAAAGGTGCTAGAGAGATACTGAAGAACACGGATAATGGAAACAAAATAGACTGAGGTAGGAGGGCTAATAAATGAACTCAAGGTATGCATTACATCAAAGTTATTTAGGCGAGACAAGCACATTACAGTGTCAATAATATAACAAAGGATACACCATTAGTGCTGAAACTTTATAATAGTAATAGATATGCAAGAATTTGAGAGATTACTATGCTGGAAGTATCGTCATTATATTTTTACTGAGACTATGAAAACTTGTGTGGAAGTAGAAACCATAAGACCAAGTAGTATAATCTCCGGTGTAAGGCATCTAAAACTAATG
Source organism: Spirodela intermedia (assembly GCA_902729315.2). NCBI lineage: Eukaryota > Viridiplantae > Streptophyta > Magnoliopsida > Alismatales > Araceae > Spirodela > Spirodela intermedia. Next base: position 3,863,241 of record LR746270.1, on the reverse strand, counting down.
AGGAGATGCTACTTGGGAGAGACACTTGCGATGCCATCATCACACGTGGCATGGTTAAGAAAACTGACATGGTCGTGAGGTGAGTAAAGGCACCAGAGAGCATAGTCCTCGCCACTCTCATGAAAACTTGCTCCAAGAACAACCTGATAGAACACTCAAACCAGGTGTCAAGGACTTTGCGTCCTTGCCAACATATCAAATAAGAAGTGGCGCTCTATAAAGATTATGGATAGGCTGGATGTTGACTCTCAAAAAGGTCACTATGAAGGGAGGTATTCTTCAGCCAATCTGATAGATGCACCAGCTGTAAATGACTGCAACTACACATCAATGAGGGTACGAAAAATGGTCACTATAGGCGTTAAATCAGGTCTCCTAATTGTCAATGCTATACCCTGGATTGAAATCACATGCCACAGGTTAAGCCTTATAAAAGTTAAAACCGTTCTTAGACTTGGTTTTGTTCTTTGAGGTGTCTGCTCAAGAGCCAAAAGCTCCTTATCCATAGCATGCCACCACTCAGATAATTAATCTACGTAGCAGTAACTGCCGTAAGGTAAACAAAAGCAGCCTCAATCACCCAATGACTGTTCGGGGAAACTATTATTCTACTATGTTTTCTGAGGTGACGTCTTGGCCGGTTAGGTTCGTTACCATTCTTCTGTGTGCCAGGAATTTGCCTTCCAATTTCTGGTCCTCTCTTTTCAGCTTTCATTTTAGAGTGACCTGACGAATAAAATACAAAAAGGTTAAAGTGTCGATGTTTTGGTGGTCCCTGGGAATAAAAGTTACTATCCTCAGCCAGAGAGTTTCTGCTGGATGTCTTCGTACCCAAAAAAGGTCATGTTGGAGGATACGTTGACAATATATAACCTAACTAGCAAGAGGTAGACATATAATTTAACTAAACTAAGTTCTTAGATGATAATTATATGAAACACCTTAAACAAGATTTCCCAACGGCTCCAAAACGTAATTGGCCTAGCCTGTTCAGTGTAATCAACTGCCACCATAATTTGTGTGAACGATTTGACTCCATTTCTCTTAATGTCTATTTCTCCAACAAAGCCCTCTAAAACACTAATTAAATAGATCAAGGGTTATGCTAGAAAGTTTCTTCTTTTAATTTCTTCATTGAATATTCAAGATAGAGTGAAATAGACAAATTTCCAATAATTCCACTATTACTATAACATTGCACTGCAGAACGCTTGTGTTAAGAGACGTCTTGATAATAGCGACTAGTCTTCTGACATCATCTTAGTCTCGTGCTCAGTGGTTTGGCGTTTCTGGCTGGATCCTTAAGTTTACAAAGTACTCGATGGCTTAAATGATGAGTGCTTTGCTTTTTTACTGAGGATTATAAATATTATGGTTCCAAAATACTTCCTTATCTTTGAATGTGTTTCATTGTTTCAGGTAGAGAACCTGTCTAGTTTAAACCTTCTTTGCCATTTTGGTGATGATCAGGATGTAGTCGTTGCTGAAAAAAAAACGGCTTCAGTTCTATTAAGGTACATAAATGAACTTCCAGTTGTTTTCACTCGCAAAATTTTCTATTCTTGAACATTCGAAAAATTTATCCCTGAAATATTTGAATGCATTCATATGGATACGTAGGCAAATGGTACCTCTAAAGTTTACATTTCTACTGTTCATCATATTATAGGCTTATGTAAAAGAATAGGGGATTGACTTCCAGTCGACTTGTCATTCTTTCGTTGGAATGCACATAATCATATCGTTTTGTAAATTAATGAATTAATGTGGTAGCTTTATCTTTTTTATAGCTGAGTGAAATCATATTGATAATTTCTTTTTAGAGAAAGATAATGTGACAAGGTGGATTTTTTATGCTTGCGTCTGTCATGGGCCCTCAAGGATGGTCTGATACATCTACAAATTTCTATACTAAAACTGTTACAAATGTAGAAACACAATGTATATGTATATATATTTATATAGCTTCCTCACATTCTCCATGCTTCTGACTTGCCTTTTAAGCTTCAGGGTGATGTCGTTGAGAAAGTGTGGATGCATAAATAGAGAGATGATTTAAAAGCAGATCTCCTGAAATAATCTTCCGGTTATATTTTGTACTTTTGGGATCTCTCCTGGTTCAGGCGATTTTTCTGAGCATTTTATTTTTTTTACTCCACAGGCTTGCTACCTAGATGCCACAAAGGAACATTAGGGTCCATTCGTTGAAGCAATTCTCATTTCTTTACTTACAATAGTTGAGGGTTTTGGGAGAGCAGCCATATGATGCAACCATTTATCTATTAAATTATTGGGGAACTTTACCATTTAGGCTTTCTCTTGGCTGCCGTCTCAAATTTAGTTTTTAGTTTATGCTAAAGGCGGTTTGACATGTAATTGAGGGTGGTTGCTAAACTTCATCGGACTACACATGTATTACATGTATTTGAGTATCTGTTTTGGTTGGTCTTAAAAATGGCTTAGCATGATATATTTCAATTATGGTGATTATGTGCTAGAGAACAGGTAGATCAAGCAGAAGGCTTCTACTCATGTTTTTCTATTGGTAAACCTTTTCGCTTTTTTATATAATTTTACTTAGAAGATAAGGCATGAAGAACAAATAAGCCTGAGATTCTTTGTGTAGTATAATTATGAGTTACATCGAGGTGTAAAATCAAGTGAAAAATAAGAAGATAAAAGATTTTTTTTTTAAGACTTCTTTGACTTCGTGCTCATTTTGTACATAAGTTTTCACAACCTGAATTGAAGTGCGTTGCACCATACTCTAGTCACTTTAAGCAGTATTGGTCCTCTTTCTGTCAGATCTGAACTCAAGGATATCACTGTATTATAAAATTGTATAATTTTGGCGATTCCATTTCCTTATTATTTTTTTTAATGTTTCAAGACATGTACAACGAACCGATCATCTTGGAGAAATCAGAAGTTCTGTGTCTGTTTGCGCCTTTGAATATGGTGGTCTTTCAACACTCCCTCTTCACATCTCTCTTTTGGACGATCGGGTAGTTGCTTGGCGAACGTGGATACCATCCCAACAAGGTTGTTATATCCTTGTTTTTCTTCTGTTTCACTATTGAGGAAAGAATTATTATCTAATGTTTGGCATGCTGCCCAAATACATCCAATATACGTGAATGCGATAATTCCTCGTTTTCTTGCCTGTTTTGTCAGATCTGTGTTATTTTTCTATCTTGTTGCTTGAAATTGAAGTTCTAGACCAATATCATATAAAGTCTGAAATACAAATTATGTGAAGTACAAATGTCAAAAATCCTTATGTAGACAAAATACCAGTGCACTAACCCTCACAAAAGGGGTAACACCAAACCTCCGGTATGCAGCTGAGCCAAAAATTTCTTTACCTGTCCAATTTCTAACGAATCAAGATATCTATCTGCTCCAGTAAAAATACTAGCTATCAAATTTTCATGTTTATTCTTACATCCCGGTTAATTTCCTGAAGCAATATAATCATCTTACTGCTCTTTATTATTCCTTTCAACCATGAGTTCACCTCTCTACCATGGGCAACTGTGGAGGGTGTATTATATCCTTTTTTATTGAAATTTTTTTTACATATGCCTGAATATTGTATTAACTTTTTTCAGCAATAAACTTGATTGGTTTTCATCCCTAGACTCTGCTGATTGGCTCATCAGATCCCAATTGAGATTAGATACTAAAAGTTTTCGATCAGGCCCTGACTCCCTCAGCCTGAATTCTAGTGGTCTTAACTAACTCATAGTTTTTTAAAGGCCATAATTTGCTGACATCAAAACCTAACTTAATAGTTCTTAGGTTACAGAGTTCGCGTAACTTTAAGGTTTCATTACTCTGTGACATTCAATCGCTGACTTTACTCACTTTTTCCTAGGGTCGAGCCCCCCTGCTATAGGATTTAATCCTACGTCTTTCAGCATATGTAATGTCCATGAAGACTTCCACTATTAAGGGGTCAACCGTTGTATGTTTTGGAGTAAACAAGTTGCCTCTACAGTGAAGGTCTCAATCCTCTCATTTATTGGATCAACAACAGAATGAGCTGGACCTTTTTTTTAAAAATAGGCATCGTCCCTAGAAGTTCAGAGTTTACTCTAAACCGAACAATTTAAAATTAGTCATCAAATTATTTAATTCTCTAACAGACATTAATGGTTAGAATCTTTGAGGAATCAATACATGTCAGGATACTACAAACTATCAAAGGAAAGTTTGAAGTTTTCGAGGCCAAAAATCAAGTTGCACTTCCGACTTTATTTCCTTTCATGCAGATGTTTCAGCTAGTGTAAAGAATATTCACCCCATGGAATTCTGAACTTCCACTGTATGTTAAACTTGTTTCTTTTGAGCTATTCTGCATTTGTCCCCCCACCCTAAAAAAAGGATGAAAAATAAATCCTGACATGTTGTCCCCCTTCCATGAATCTTCGATTAATCTGGAAATTCATTATGTTTATTGTCAATTCTTTGACTTTGGCGTTAGGGTTCCAACACAGCCGCCAAGAGCAACAGAAAATATGTGCAGGAAAATAACAACTTCATTCCTAGTTGTGCTGTACTTTTACAGACGTTAATGGTTCCAACAAGACCCAATGGATCCATATCGGATCTCATAGTGACATAACAAAAATAAAGGAAAGTAAGAAACTAAAAAACAAAATAGGACAAAATCTATTGAATGTTGACACTCCCCCTCAAGTTGGTTCATGGGCTTCATCCATGTCCAACTTGCATGTAATTCTCTGCAATGATGTCCCTGCTAATCCTTTTGCGAGGATATCTATTACTTGTTCTGTTGATCTCACATGAGATGTAGAGATAATTTTCTCCTTAATTTTTTCTTTAATAAAATGTCGATCAACCTCAATGTGTTTTGTCCGATCATGTTGCACAGAATTATGTGCAATGTCAATGACTGATTTGTTCTCACAATACAGTCCAATTGTTCTCGAAAAATTGACTTTTAACTCTTCCAATAAACTTATAATCCACAGAGCTTCACAAATACCTTGAGCCGTCGCTCTAAATGCTGCTTCAACACTAGACCTTGCAACAACTTTTTATTTTTTTAGCTCTCCATGTAACTAAATTCCCTCCAATAAAGGAGCAGTAGCCTATGGTAGATCTTTGATCTGTGATAGAGCCCTCATAGTTAACATCTGTATAAACTTTAACTAGTTTGTCACCTCCAAATTTGTATAAAAGACCCAAGCCAACCGTACCCTTGATAAGCCAGTACTCTATATCTTGTTTGAAGATGAATGTCTTTAGGATCATGCATAAATTGACTCAATAGTCCCACAGCAAAGACAATATCTGGTCTAGTGTGATTTAAATATATCAACTTTCCAATTAAACATTGATATTGTCCTCTGTCCACTGAAGGACTATCTTCGCCTGGTCCAAGCTTCAAATTAGCTTCTAGTGGAGTGTTGACTGGCTTACAATTCACCTTGCCTGTCTCTTGAAGTAAATTTAGAATATACTTTTGCTGTGATATAAAAATCCCTTGATGTGAATCGCTGAAGAAATACTTTAATTTACCCAAAGTTTTGACGTCAAATCTTTGAGATAAATTTGTGCTAGGTGCTTTGATTTCTTCTGAATCGTTGCCTATAATTATAATATCATCCACATATACAAACGCCCCCTGTCTTTGAGTGCTTGATAAACATTGTATGGTCTCTATTGCTTTGTAGATAGTCTATTTCTTTCATAACTTGTGTGAATTTATCATACCACGCTCTAGGGGACTGTTTAAGTCCATATAACATCTTTTTTAGCCGACATACTGTTTGTGGTGTGTATGACTCTCTAAATCCGAGTGGAGGCTCAATATAAATCTCTTCTTCTAAGTCACCATGTAACAACGCATTCTATACATCATATTGATGTGAAGGCCAATGAAAGTGAGCGACAAATGAGATCAAAATTCTAACTGTATTTAGCTTTGCGACTGGAGCAAATGTTTCTGAATAATCGACTTCATATGATTGGGTGAAACCTTTAGCAACTAATCTTGCTTTATAACATTAAATTGATCCATCTGCTCTATGTTTCACAGTGTACACCCACTTATAGCCCACACTTTCCTTTCATGGAGGAAGATTAACAAACTCCCATGTTTCATTCTTGTATAATGCTTCCATCTCAAGTAGCATAGCTTCTCTCCATCTCTTATCAGCCATAGCTTCTTCTACTATGTGAGGAATACAATCAGAATCAACATTAGTTAAAAAAGTTCTATACGATGGTGAGAAATGAGCATAGTTGAGATAATTTGCCATCGGATACTTTGGAGGTATCCTACACCTCCTCACTTCTTTTCGTAATGCAATAGGGCCATCTTGAGCATCTCCCATAGAATTATGTGGGTCCACCCCATGATGAGGATTTACTGATTCTAAAATAGGGATATCAATAGATGCAAGAAGGTCTGAGATTGGAAAATTATTATCTCTATTTTTTTCTGAATCATTCTCAATCCTCCTGCGATATACTTGTATCTTCTTATTGACTGGTTGTTTACGATTTGATGCATCAATATGAGATTCACTCTCATCAGAACTAACTCCCTCACTTGGTACCATTGGAAGAACTAAATTCGGTTCAAAGGGTGTATCCCCTTGATCTGGTGATTCCGAGCTGCTCAAAGAAGACTTCTTGAAAAAACTATGTCCTTCATCAAAGGTAACATCAGCTGAAACGAATGATTTTCTTGATATTAGATCATAACGTTTTGACCCTTTTGTGGTCATAGAATAACTATAAAGGCACACTTTACAACCTTGGGATCAATTTGCTTGTTGGATGTGAGATATGTATATATGCTGTACATCCAAACACTCGTGGAGTTAAACCACTTTTTAATCTCACATTTGGATATTTAGAGGAGAGAGCATCAATTAGACTCTGACCTTTTAAGACCTCTGATGAAAGTGGATTTATTAGATGAACAGTAGTTAATGCTGCTTCTCCTCATAAGTATTTAGGCACCTCTTGATGAAAGAGTAATGCTTGAGTAGCAGCCAGCACATGTCCAATCTTCCTTTCTGCCACACCATTTTGTTGTGGTGTGTTAATACATGAAGACTCATGAATGGCTCAATTTGCACTAAAAAAGGTTGGCAATGTATGATTGAAATAATCATTAGCATTGTCGGAACAGAAGTGTCTGATAAGAATCCCAAATTGACTTTTGACCATAAGAAAATAATTTTGAATCACGGTTGAAACATCTGATTTTGTTTCAAAATGTATATCCATGTAGTGCGAGTACAGTCATCAACCAAAATAAGGAACCAGTGTCCACCATTCATAGTTGAGACTGGACATGGACCTCACACATCACTATAGATGCAATCAAATGGAACTTGAATGCGAGAAGATGACATGTGAAAAGAGGATCTCTTATGCTAAGCAAGTTGACATGCATCACAAATAATTGTACTACAATTAAATACTTTGGAATACAAAGGAAACATATGACGTAACAATTCAAATGAGGGATGCCCCAATCGACTGTGTAAAAGTATGATTCTGGATTTTTTTGTAAGAGTTCCTTCAGCATCAATCATGTGGACAACAATGGTGTTTTCTATTCTTCAAGGTAGAGTAATCCATCTCTCCTTAACAGGTCCAATCTTTTGGTCCGAAACCTTATCAGAAATAAAACATCTATTATAGTACAACATAATTTTGTAACAAGTATTCCGAACTAATTTCAATGGGGATATTAATTGAGCTTTAAGCTCAGGTACATGCGGGGCCCCCTTTAGAATACCCAAATTATGTATTTGGAGGTTGCCTATTTCAGCAACATTTAAGGATCCACATCCTGCAGTAAAAACTTTCTCTGAGAGAGCACACGCTGTATATGTAATAAATTTTGATTGATCAGGAGTCATATGATCAGTTGCTCCTATGTCAAGGATCCACATCCCATTGTGAGAGTGATCATGAGTATATAACCTAAAAGAAAATGAATTTGCACCTGTCCTGGCTAGATGAGTGGAGCTGAGTGTTACCTTTAATTTCTCCAGCTCCTTAATAATTCTTGCAAGTTCATCACTAGTTTTTACATTTACTGGTTGATTATTCTCACTCGAGTTTGAATTTATTGCTACATTATCTTGGACCAAGATGATTGTCCATGCAACTTCCAGCAATTCTCTTTAGTATAGCGTTTCTTCTTACAGTAGCTGCAGAATAATGATTCCCTACAGTTTTGCTCCATTGTAGTAATATTCAAACCATTTTTGTACTTAGATACAAATGCAGTATTAGTGTCTTTAGACTCATTTGAAATGAGGCTAATACGGCTTTCTTCTTCTATTGCAATTTGAATTGCCTCATCTAAATCTGGAACTCTCTCTTGATGTAAGTTCTGACCCTGAAGGTTTCATACGCTGAATTTAATCCCATAAGAAATTTATATAGTCTGTCCTTCTATATGTACATTTTTTCTTTAGATTTTGAATTTTTTGTTGGTCTATAGTAGTCAATCTCTCTCCAGATGGATTGTAATTCACATGCATACTCTAGGACAGACCTCTCCTCTTGGACAAGGTCTATTGTCTTCCTCACAAGGTTGTAGATTCTCCAATCATTATACCTTTTTGAGCAACTCCAATGTATACAGTCTCATAAATCTTTGTCTGTTCTAATAAATAGGAAGCATTCATATATTTCTGCTTTCATGGTGCTCAGTAACCATGTATGAATGATAGCTTCCTCTGATTTCCAACTTCGATGTCGTGGGTCAGATGCTTCTATAGGAGGTTCCATAAGATGATCATGTAACTCTCGGCCTAAGAGAATCATTTCAACGAATTGTCCTCATTGATATAAACTCTTACCATCGAATCTCATTTTTTCTGGTATACCCAGAAGAACTTGATAAAGTTTCTCCCTCTCAATGGTTGAATCTGGCACACTGGCAGAAGTATTTGAGGATTCTCCACTAAAAGCCATGTGATGTTTCTTGAAATTTCTTCTCCAAGAAATACGAACTGCTTCAAGAAAAGGGGAACAGATGCCAACTACCGCAAGAATATGAATTATAACAATCACTAGAGATTCTAGGCTGCTGTTGAAGTCGTGAAATTTCCTTTCACTGATCTCTCAATCTTGAGAGGAGGAATAGGAATTAACCTGCTCTGATACCATGTCAATTCTTTGACTCCGGCATTGGGGTTCCAACACAGCCGCCAAGAGCGACAGAAAAAATGCGTAGGAAAAGAACAGTTTTATTCCTAGTCATGTGTATTTTAAGCACAGACGTTAATGGTTCCAACAAGACCCAATGGATCCATGTCAGATTTCATAGCGACATAACAGAAATAAAGAAAAGTAAGAAACTCAAAAACAAAATAGGATGAAATCTATTGAATGTTGACATTTATGATTAACATCATGCAATCGGCTATAGCCGCTTTTTATTTTAACACGGAATCAGCATTAATTTGGCCTTCTCTGATCTTCTAGCTAATCTGGCAGCATATAAAGTGTTCAAAACTTTTGTGCGCTCCATTTATTCAGGGGTCTCCTGAAATTCCAGAGAACTGCATTGTGCTCATAATGAACACTTTGTTTTATGTGCATCTATGTGTTGATATCTCGTTCCCACTTTTTAAATGTTTGTGGATCTTCCAAGACCGCAAAATTAATATTCTAAAAATTGATGCATTTTTCATTTGAAGGAAAAGACATTTTTCGATACTATTTAAATAGGACGGTTTTCTTTCTAAAATGCTTCATTTTCTAACTTTTCGTTTTTGGTTTTCCATTTATCTAACTTCATGCCATGTTTATGCTACCACTTTGCGTTCATCTCTCTAGATTATTTATCATACTTCTTATTCTGCTAATTCTTTAATTGTAATGGACATTGTCAACAGATTCAAGGACATCCCCAGGGCCTTCCCTTGTGGTAAAGGCCTCCATGAAAACAGAGGTATCCAATAATAATTGTTTTGTTTATTTTTCATGTTTTCCTAATTATACTATCTAATTACGCATTTGTCTCACACGAAGGATGGATTCTCCCTTACTGTCTCTCCTTTATCAAGAATACACAATACAAGTGGATTATCTATGGAATTGCGTTTATGTAGTCCACAGGAGAAAGGACCAATTACTATTATTCCACTGGGAATAGGGGATACAATTGATGATTCCAGAGCACTTGATGGCTTAGATTATTCCGGGGACACAAAGAAGGCTATGATATCTTTAAATGAAGGTGAGATATACTACCATTGCACGCTGTAATATATGATTAACATGCCAAGTAAGAGCCTTGATGCTATTATTTAAACATATTTTTCCAAGATCCATGAAGGATGAAAATAGTAGAATCCAAAGATGAAATCTATCCAGTCAAGGGAAAGGGTCCCGTTTGTGTGTGACTGGAAAGTTGTTACTTTTCTGTTATCTCATTTCCGTGAACGCTCTTTTGGTGAAAAACATACAAAGCTCCAGTTCGTTTTGTAGATTTTCTTGCTCTAATGGCTGTTGTCGCCAGGTTATCCACCACAGAATTTTCGTCAGTCTGCACTGTCCATCTAAAGTAGGGACCATGATATATTGTCAAAGACTCGGCCCAGCATCCTTTGCTAGAATAAGACCTCTCGCAGTCCCGAGTTCATGAAGTTTTCTTCTCATGTAATATTAGATAAAGGGATATAATTCTATTGAATCTATTTTTTTCATCTCAACATCATAAAGGTCACTTAAATACTAACTTAGAGCTGTTACTATGTCTACAGTGTAGTACCATGAAAACATCCAGAAGTACACAGTATAGGAGCGTTTGATGGACGGATGTACAGCTGTTCTTCCAACAACTATTGGAATTTACTGAGATACAGCTTAAACTCCTGGCTGTATCTATATTGTGTGAACGAACCCTATTCTTCTTGTCCTATGTATTTTTAATGGCTAAATTTGAAGTGTTTGCCTTGTTTATGAAGGTTGGCCATATTTGACAATTTTGGGACAATTCTTGACGGGGGGAAAACATAGATGTAATATTTCTATAACTTTGAATAGTAAATTAAAAAATAATAGAAAAAAGAAAGTTTAAAGGTATTTTGACCTATAAATCGTCGTATTTTTTATTTGAACTTGATCCCCATCTGCTGTTCCATTTTTTTTGAAATTCAAGCATTACTGATTCTGTTTTCTGCCTCTACTTTTCTAAGGTCTTCAACTGCACTTGCTCTTTTATTTTCAGGAAACTTTATGATATCCCTTAAACCTGATATCTCTGGGTTCCCTGAGAAGACTGGGAAAGAGATTTCAGTAGATTGGTCAGAAAATATGATGAGTGGAAAGACCGTTGCTTTGTCAGGAGTATTTGATAAATTAAGCTACAGATTTAAAGAGGTTTTTGGTGTTCCATCAATGAAATCCTCCCTCACTACTGTATGCTGTCCCCTTATTGTTGAGGGTCGCCATGCCTCTCACATCCATTTCCTGATTCAGATCACTGGAAGAGATGTGCCTGTCATAGAAACTTCAAATGTAGGGAACACATCTGGGCACGAGACCTCAACGTTCTTATCTCAAAAGGAAATTTTTATATCTCCAACTGTGCAGGTCTTTAACCTCTTGCAAACTGAAATACTTGTTGTTCTAACAGAGACATATCCTGGTAACTTTTGCAATGACTTACTTGTAGTTTCATATTGGCCGGAAACTATTGAGAAATATAATACATATACAATACTATTTTTTTGCAGATGCATCCATTAAGGATCTTGGTGATATTGGAAAGAATGCAGTTATTCCTTATGGTTCAAATGCTTATTTTTATGCGAATCCATCGTCGCTATATTTTACAATTACCTTAACTGCGTTGAATTCTAAATGCAAGCCAGTGGATACCAGTGAATGTGTCAAGAAGCTGCATAAACAAAAATATGAATCTCATTTTTTTGATATTGAACTGGCTTTTAACAGCGGGAAGCATTCTGTCTATCTAAGATTATCTTGTGGAGACAAGGGCGTTTTGGAGGTTCTATTTTTTCCCATGCAGTGTTATTCCTTTTATTACCCTGATTCATTTCACAGTTTTAATAAATATTTCTTTCGCAATGGGCTCTCTTTTTTGGAGATATAAAAGGTTTGTAGAATGAAATTGGAAGGTCAATCGTTATCTAGATATATGCATTGCCTTCCTTTTCCTGCCATCTTGTTTTTCTTTTTTAACGTTTACCTTCCACGTTTTAAGAATGAATCATTATATTGGGGGCACAATTTGTCAAGATAACCCTCCCTTAACCCTAAGCAAAAAAAAAATTCTGTGCAAGGTGTTTACATTCATTTTTGATATCTCAGTGATAAAGCTAAAACTAATTGGGTTTCAGATTAGAAAGCCAACCTTATTCCTAAAATTAGGAGTTAACTGAAATAAGAGTCTATAATCTAGCCATTGTCTCAGTGTGATCAGTGTGATCAGTGTGATCAGCCATTGTCATCTCTGCTCGAATTCCACCGTGACTGTTGCCCATAGGATTAGCTATAAAGCTCTTGTCTGGTAGCTTGGTTTGGTTTTATCACTTATCCTAGTATTTGTCCATTGGCCTCTGTGTTGTTATTCCAAATCTTGCTCTTATCCTCTTAAAATGCTCTACTCCGTCGTTTTGTAATATTCAGAGTATTATGTCTTTGCCCTTGCGATTTCTGTCAATAGATCATGGAGTTTGATGTTTCACAGAATGCACGAGTATAGACGTATTTTTAAACGTTGTAAAATTCTGTTTTCATTCTTATGTAATTGATCCTTTCTTGGTAATAATACGCCCATATTTTTCTTTGGTCGTTAGTTTACAAAAACAAGGTTGCTATTCAGGCCCTTTATCATTATCCTTATTGTGGCCATGTTTTCTTTACAAGATGGTGAACTCAAATTAGAATTGGGAATCTATGATCTTAGTTATCGTGGAAAATCCAGAACCTGCTTACATAAGAGAAATTATGGCCACCGACCCATGGATCCCAATTTCTCTCTCTCCCATCTTATAGATAGAGGGATAGTTGATTTTCCCTTTAAGAAAAGAAGAACAGCTCACAGGCTGCAGCTAACAGTGGAAGAAGAGTGGGGGTTACTTACCTTGCAATTGCCTGCTGACAACTTCTTCAGTGAATAGTTAAAGGGTATATGGGATCTTCTTGAGATTAGAGCAACAAAGAGAGCGACTTGGAAATGATTGTTAAGAAAAGAGCGTGACAACTTTGATATTTATCCATACTTCCAATTAAAGAAATTCGGTAGTGGAGTAGATCATAAGTCCGGATAGCTTCGAATTTACCATTGTAGCTTCTGATCGGAAGAAAATGAAATGCCACTCTGCATTATTAATGATTCAATATTTTGAAAATTTTGTAGAACATCCATGAAGACGAGTTTTTAATGCTATATTGTAGACGAGCTGAGAAGAAATTAGTTCAATCTAATTTACGTGGTGATTAACTTGGTTATTGTGCAGGCCACTGTTTTTTCCTCATTTACATTGCAGAACAACACGGAACTCTCTTTATTCTGCTTTACCTTGAGTCAGAAACCTCTCTCTCAGTAAGTGAAATCTCATTGCATCCCATCCTTCTCATCAATCTTATTTTCTAACACAATTTTTTGTAGAGAACAAAATGAAAGATATGCTTCAATCTTTCCTCCCGACCTTGGACTCTTCTTGCCTCCAAACTCCACAAGATCATGGATACTCAAGTAAGAGTTAGATTCTCTTTCGCACCCGTTTAATCATATCTTTATATGGCCACACCTGCGGTCCTCTTTACTCTCGTTTTTTATAAGTGTGTTCTTTCATATACACGTTCTTCAGATCAAACCGAGTGTATCTCCGATTGAAGGAAGAAAAAGCATCAGAATCATTACTTGACTTGGACACATTATCAGGTTTTACAGAGCTTAGATTTGAATCTTCCAATGAAGCCAGTGTCAGTCGTATTGTAAAAGTTGGAGTTTCACTAAAGGCGTGCGAATCTAAAGATTTTTTACCGGCACGGATGGTAACTATCGTCCCAAGACATGTAATCTCAAATGAATCCATGGTACCTATCGTTATCCGTCAATGTGAAGTAGAGGTCTGCTCCATCTCATTCACGTAACCTGTTTCAGGTTGAAGGTCCACATACTTACACTATAATGATGCGTTTCTGTTTGTTCTCTGCTTCACAGACAGATGCAGATGGAATTACACAACTTGAAGCTAAAGAAAAGGCAACCCTTTACATGCATCCTAGTAGAAAGAGAAGTACAACAAGCCTCTTTGATTCAGTGTGCAGAAAACATAGACACATTGATGAAGGTTCACTAGTTTTTATTCAGTTTCGCTTAAAAGAGACTGAATACAGTTGGTCAGGTCCAATATGTATTTCTTCTCTGGGTCGTTTCTTCATCAAATTTAAAAAGGAACTGACGTACTCCAACAGTGCATCAAATGCAATCACTGCAGTCAAGAGCAGAATGGCACAGTTTGCATCTGTCCATATAGTGGAGGAAAGCTCCACTCTGGTCTTGCATTTTCACATGCCTCCAGATTTAACTCTGCCTTACCGTATTGAAAATGGCTTGCGTGGTGCATCCATTACATTCTACCAAAAGGTTGATATCAATTTTGTTACCATTTGATCTTTATGAACTAACATATATCAATGCGGTTCTCTAAATTTATAAAATCTCTCAGGAGTCAGGGGAACCGGAGACCCTAGGAGCTGGAGATTATGTGGATTATGTTTTGGATGACCAAAACCTGCCTCATAAACTTGTCGTTCAAATATCAGGTATGAGGTGGCTTCAATGATCTTGAATTTTAATATTTTTAGCTTATTCTAACCTTATACCGCACTTGTGTGGTGTATAAACCTGTTGAGTGCTATTTGGTCTGATGGTCAAAGTTTTCAGGTAACATGTACTAAAATAAAATCTAGTTCGGGTCCACTCCAAATGAAGGTTTTGGTGACGGAGCTTTTAGAAAATTATTTATTCTATCTAGCGTCTTATTATGTCCTCTATAGATACGACCATGCATTTCTGCCATGATCTTTCATGGCTTCTTTCATGGGTTCTTATTATGTCCTTCTTTTAAATTATTTTAAAGAGGTACCAAGGAAATTCCTCAGCTTTAAAAAAGATAAAATTGTTCCAATGTTTTAAACTTTGACTTGCCGGCCATTGTAGATGGGATATGCGACAATCATTCAGAAAACACATCTTCTTACCTCTAAGCACAACTAAAGGGGTTCTCTTTGACATTGGATATAGATTTGTGAACATAAAGCTTGCTTAATATCTTCCTTGACTTATATTTCTCATAGGTGTTTTAGTCATCTGGTTCCAATTGGAGGATGATCGTTGCATGGTTTGATTTAGAGTTCAAATTCTAGTTCAAACTATTTTAAAACCCTGTTTCAAGGTTCTTAAATGTCATAATCAGTCGCTTACGTGAAGAAAGTATGTTAATCGCTGTCCTAATCTCAGAACAGAAAACAGTTAATATTTTCGACATAAACCATACAGGGATAAACAGTCGGAAAAAATCTCATTTAGTCTTCAAATCATACAACAATTTCTAGTTATAGACAATTACCCACCCTGGCCGCAAGAAAAAAAAACTATCTAGTCTAAGAAAACTGACAAAATAGGAAACTTACAAACTCGGAAACTGGCCAACAGAAACTAACTCATAACTACACGTTTTTCCCACAAATTTTAGTGTAATTTCTAAACTATTAGGAGATCTAAAATCTTACCAAATGGAAGGACATAAATTGGCGTCTACATATAGATGTGAACGTTATACTATCAGTTTCCTTAGTGAAATTAATTCAGCCATAGCATATTTCCATGTCCAGAATCAATTTCATCTCTTAGAACTATTATTTGTAAAAAGTTTCCCAAGATTCCTGAATTTACTTGATGGGAGTTATGTTCGGAGTGGAACTGTCCTACGAACTTTAGGAGACAATGGACAAGCGAGAAGATCCATGCAGAGTAAGGAAAGAGGACTAAGCACACATGAACAAAGCTTCGTTACATTCGTGACCATCCAATGTACTACAGTATAGAGGAATTGAAATTATAAGAAGATTCTCCCCTTAAAAAACATGGACGCTAGGACAACATTTCCCAGTGTAAAATACATTAATACCAAGGGGTGATCAGGCTTTTCACAATAACTCATCTGTCTCAAAAAGCCCAAAAAATTGATTCATCAGGCTAATGAGTGAGTTTCAATAGTTGACCTGATACCTTCGCTCATGAGAAATAAGTTACATTTTCAAGCTCATGATTGGATTATTTTGACACCAAACTTAATCATTGGTTAGTGATTGTACATGTAATTTATGAGTATTTCTCATTGTAATTTTTTTCCTATATAGGCATGCAGTTATTACGTGAAATTAACATTGACAAGATCTCTCCGTGGAAACCTATCTTCAAAGCAAGGCAGAATAAACTGCTCGCATTGCATTTCCCAGTAAATAGAATGTCAAGATCCCAAAAGAGAAATTTTGATGAGTCAGAAGGACTTGAGTTCCGTAGGGTGGGTTATGAAGTGTACGCAGATGGCCTTACCAGGGTGTTACGGATCTGTGAACAAGGTGAAAGTTACAAAGAAGAGGCAATACTACAGCCACGTGCAAGTTTTCGTTTCAGGATGGAACATTTTGCTATTAACTTGCTTGAGGATGACATTCAGGTTGGACATCAACTTTTATGTCACCTTGCTGTCAACAGTATACATTGGTGTTTGTTGCAAGGTCTTTTTATTATACACTGAACAAAATGCTGTTCTCCACTATTGACTCCTAAATTTTTTATGTTTTATTGAACCTTTTCTACCCAAATTTAATCCCGCCACCATTATTTTCCAAAGAGAATAAGTTAATTAAAATTATTTTTAATCATTTTATCTTCCAGGAATAAGACCTTTTATCTTTGGTAGAATATAACATGAAATTTAACTAGTTAATTCCTAATTTGGGTAGTTTTAGGCCATCTGTCTATTTGTTTTCGATGGTAGCAAACATGAAATCCATTATATCTTTTGTAAGCTTTAGATCTTCTTTCATCTTTCTAAGTTAGGATCACGCAACAGAAAAATCTGCATTTTCTTTTCATGCGCTTTGTTTATGTCCACGTGTTGATTCAGTAGCTTTCTTTTCTTCATGTAGGAACAAGTTACAAGTCTACCCCAAACAGTTATCGTCATAAGGCTTGTGAAATTTACTCTGTATTCATTGTCTACCGATGCAGACACATATTTCTGTGCAAAAGTCGAGGTATACCACAAGCTTCAATCTATGTTTACATATTTACAACTTAATGACTATTTTTTATACATCCAATGGTTGAGTAGGCCACTTTGGGTCATTTGTCACTTTTCTCTCTTTGGCAACCAGTCGATAAATGTGGGCAACAAATGGCGAGGAGCTCCTTTTGCATCAATGATCCGGAGGAGTCAATTACAAGATTCCTTAGTGAATGAAGACATGCTTCATTGTTTTTGCATTTTACATTCCAGCAATTCTAATGTTAAGGAAGTAAAACGTTTATCTCTTCTCTTACAGGTAATCTTAAATCTTTTATTTCTGGATTTAAGATTTAAATGTACATGTCTTATGCACGAAAACATTAAAATTCTTGCAGCTCTTGCCGAAAATTTTGCCTCTGGATGTTAGTTCTGTCCGATTTGTGTCCGTGCTTGTATAGATGAATTCCCAAATTGATGAATAAAAGCGATTGCACTAACGGGTAACAGGAATGTATTGACAGCCTTTTGATTTGAACCTTGATGAGGAGACTCTGATGAAACTTGCTGCATTTTGGAGAACATCTCTCAGTGACTCAAAGATGCAGAGTCAACTGTACTATTTCAAGCAATTTGAGATCCACCCATTCAAGGTGTCCTTGTCTAGCTTCTTGACCACTGTCATTACCCTGACGATATTTTTCAGAATTTCTATCTTACTCTGTTCTATGTGTTTATACAGATCAGAACATGTTTTCTGCCTGGGAATCCATATTCAAGTTATAGCTCAGCGCAAGAAACGTTGAGATCATTATTACACACAGTGATAAAGGTATCGGAGCAAAACTACTTTATTGCTGCTAATTGCTCTATTGGTTTAACATTTATTCAGATGATGTCTTTGATCTTTCTACATTATTGTAATTTATTGCGTCACGATGAATACTCGAAATATATATTCGAGACATCTGCTATCAATTATCTGATGTGGAAATATTTTGATCTAAAAATTTTCAGGTGCCTGAGCTGAAAAATACAGTTATAGAGTTGAATGGTGTCCTGCTTAATCATGCATTGTTAACAAAAAGAGAATTGCTGATGAAATGTGCCAAACATTACTCTTGGTAGAATCTCTAGTTCCTTTGATTTTTTGTTGATGTTATGGTCATGCATGTCAATAGCCTCATCAACCGAATTTTCAGGTATGTTGTACGTGCTGTATACATTGCAAAAGGAAGCCCGTTGCTTCCTCCAGCCTTTGCATCGATATTTGATGATTCTGCTTCATCATCCCTTGATGTTTTCTTCGATCCTTCCAGCGGTTCAATCAATCTTCCAGGATTCACCTTAGGTTGGTTTATTTCAACGTATGCGATTGTACTTATCGAATGTTTCTGTCAAAATGAAGAAGACTGCATCAGCCAGTTTTAAAACTTATTTTGGTTTACCTTGTGATGATCGTGATGATCTTTGGAATTTATAATACATTGTCAATCTAAATTTGGGAATATGTCGCCCCAGACGAATCACTTGAAGGAAGGTTTGAACACCTTTTTTGCATGCTACCGCTGCTTGACGAATAATGTTTTTTGCACCATTTAGAGGATATAAAATAAATTTGTGTTGAAATTTAAATGAATCCATCACGACATGGTCATTTATCTTGTCCAAAAGGAAATGCAATTTCCCTTTGCCCAGATTATTTTTCTGCATAATTTTTTCAAATCATGGTGTTGAAAGTTGCTGCTATGGTCATGCATTCCAAAATATAAATGTACTGATAGCGTATGAATCTTATTTCATGATATCTGAAAGGTCCACCCAGTTTTTCGATGATACCAACGAATATCTGTTGCATTCGCATTTAGGCATGTTCAAGTTCGTCAACAAGTACGTCAATTCCAAGGGATTTTCGGGCACGAAGAGATATCTCGGCGACCTGAGCATAACCGTAAGTTTTTTTTATGTATATATATTTTTAATTCCAGAATTAGTGCTATTCTTTTTGGAGGTTCATCAGCTGTCATGTGAAAATTACTTGCAAGTGTTGACGTTGTTTATCATACAGATGAAGAAGGCAGGTTCAAGTGTCCTCTTTGCTGCCATTACCGAGATTTCAGACAGCATTTTGAAAGGAGCAGAAGCAGATGGTTTCAATGGTTTGGTACTGCCCTAACTCGTTGACTTTTTCACATCTGAAGTATTATTGCTCTTTCCTGTATTTTTTCGACTTAGACCTTAAGTTGTGCGCTGGGATTCGACGGACCAACTTCTCTCCATAATCCTTTCTTTCTCCGGTCCATAAATCCCCTCCCGCCCAGGTGAATGGCTTCCACCAAGGTATGATGAGATTGGCTATGGAGCCGTCGTTATTAGGAGCGGCTGTCATGCACGGCGGTCCTGATCGAAAAATTGTGCTTGATCAGAGTCCTGGAGTCGACGAGGTGAATCTTTCTTGCTTTGGTTGAGTTCTAATACTTATCGGTTTTAGTCCTCATCTCTTAGGCAGTATTCGTATGAAAGACCATGGAAGATGGAGCAGCCACCCATTCATCGATGATTTCTTTGGATTCGAATGGATGTCAAGAACATAGCAAAAATATTTCAGTAATCCATCTCAGATCATTTTTCTGTGTTCTGCTGCAGCTGTACATCGAAGGGTACTTACAGGCTATGCTGCATGTGACGTATAACCAAGAATATCTCCAAGTGAAGGTGATAGACAATCTGGTGAGTAGCTCTCCTCTTTAATAATTCGGGAAATAATATATCTCTCGTGATTCAGATTTTACTTCAGATATCATCTGCAACATTGTTTTTTTCTACTTTCGTATTTTGGATAAAATTTCGGATAAAATATTAGCCAGCCTCTGTTGGGTCAAAGATTCAGAGTTTACGTCTTCTATCATCTGCACAATTTAGTTTTTTACTCTCTTATTTTGGATGAAATATTGGATGAAATATTAGCCAGGCTCAGTTGGGTCAAATATTCAGATTTTTTATAATAAAAAATACATCTGATGAAAATATCACCTGCAACATTTTTTTTTTAACTTTCTTATTTTGGATGAAATTTTGGATAAAATATTAGCCAGTCTCTGTTGGGTCAAAATGCAGGAGTGATCATTGAAAGTAACCAAAGTCTTGACAGCTATTATATTAGTACCAGGACCCTCCTGAAGATCATCCTTGCTATTTCTTACCAGAAAATCTATCACGCAAGTACTCATCACAGCCTGATTTGGGAGGATCTTGATATCTCTGACCACTCATCCTTTACTTGAATACTTGACCCAGTAATATCCACAACGGAATATGATCTCTGCCCCCCTCTCTTCCCCCCTTCCTTTCCGTGGCCATTTGCCCAGCTCTGGTTCTCAGATCTGGGCAGATACCTCTTCTCGCTGTAAGAGAACCAAAAGGAGAGTCTTTATGGGCTTTGGACAGTGAGTGGGGAATCTTGTGACAGATCCCATAGCACATTCAGAGCACAGAAAAGAAGGGTATCGATGCCATGGTGGAGCCGCTTCGGCGATTAAGTCAACATTACTCTTCAAGGAAAGCCCCATATAAAGATTCCCATTTGTTGACTTTCCCCTTTTTTTCTGTTCGTCGTGTGGTTCTGCTCCATTTTTTCTCCCTTATATTCCTCATATCAGACATTTCTACAACAAAAAAAGAAATGGGTCGTATCATGCTCGAAAGAAAGCGGCGACCTTTAGTCTGTGGGCCAAGCCGGATCTGACTCAGCGTTGACTTGGCGCCGACGGGTTCACAGTTCATTCCCAACCTCCCACCCCATCATCAGCCTCCGTATTTTTTCCCTGCTGCTGATGGAGCTGCTCTCACCGGCCTCGAGAAGCTTCTGTCACCCTCTCAGATCGAGCGTTGACTTTTTCCCCTGACCTTGTGACAGCTTTGCCTCAGGCGACTAAGAAAGGCCATGATGCCATGCAGGTTCACCTGAAGAACCTGCCCCCAAACAGCGCTCTCATTAACGAGATCGTCGACAACGTGAAGAGCTTCCTCGTCTCCCAGGGCCTACTCAAAGGAGACTCCTCAGGCACCACCCGCCCTCTCCGCCATCTCCGGGGCGAAACTGTAAGCACAGCCGCCTTCCACTAATTCCCTTCTTATTCTGATGGTAATAGATAAATTAGATAATACTTACAGTTAGTTAGTTAGCTAGATATGTTGAGAGGGCGTTGACTTTATTCTAATGTCGCCCAAGTACCACCCTTCGGTCCTCCATTAATTCCTATTTTACTCTAGTGGTAATAAATAGACGAAAAAATATCTACAGATGGATAGCTATCTAGATATGTTGGGAGGGCGTTGACTTTATTCTGATGTCGCACAAGTCCCTCCCCCCCCCTCTCCTACTCCATTAATTCCCATTTTACTCTGGTGGTAATAGATAGATGAATGAATATTTACAGATTGACAGTTACCTAGATATCTTGACTTTAGTCTGATGTTGCAAGTACCCCCCCCCCCTTCCTCCATTAATAATATTCACAGTTCGATATGTCAGCTAGATATGTTTCTTGAAAATATTCTCTTGCTGGGCTTGGTTGGGAGGGCGTTGACTTTCGGCGGGGTGGTCTCCTGCAGGAATGGAGCGTGGGACCGATGGTGTTGACCCTCTGCGAGCACCTCTTCGTGAGCTTCGCCATCCGCCTGCTGAGGGCCCGAGCAGACGAGCTCCTCCGGGTCGTCGCGGTCAATGCGAGGAGGAAGACCGCCGCCGGGCCGCCAGAGCATCCGCCGCCGTCATCCTCCTCCCCGGGGCGGCGGCCGGGGAGGATCTGGGCCGTCGGTAGCTTCGTCCTCTCCGGCCTGCTCGCCTACGTGGACGGCTGGCTGTGCCGCCGCATCCCAAACCCGATCGTCCGGCGGATTGTCAGCGGTTTCTTCTTGACTTTCCTCGAGAAGAAGGATAGAAGCTGAGGCCTCTTGCTTCTCTCTTTTCTTTTTTGTAAATCTTTTGTAAATGGATAAATAAGCGGTTCGAGCCGAAGCAAACAAATAGCTGACTTTTTATTCAATATGGGTTGTACATCGCGTTGACCTTATCCATGCCCTCTACCAGGCCCACAGCTCTCTCCCTCTCTCTCTCTCCCTCTCTCCCTCTCTCTCTCTCTCTCGATATAGATATATATATATATATATATATATATATATATATATATACACATGTAACTAGTCACCAAAGGCTCTCCTTTGGTAGTAATAAGGTTTTATTATCTTTAAATTGAGAATAAAATAAAATAATAAATATAAAAATATCTAAGAGAGGAGGATTATTAGCAGATAATTAAAAGTCGTAGGGGAAAGGGAAAAGGAGGTTACTACCGTTGAAATAATTTACGGTCAACTGAGACCGAATAACCCAGAAACATGTTACAATTAATTACCGATCACATTCTGCGATACTATTGTCGAATCTTCCCACGACACGTGTACAAATCATAGCCTTTTCCCCAGCCAGAGTACGTTGAACTTGTCCTCCCATTGACTCGCGCATGGGACGTCTGGGCCCGCCAGAAGCTGCGGAGGCGCCGCCAAACAGCTGGGTGGTGCCGCCGCCAAACTGGGTGGCTCCGCCGCCGCCCTCCGGTTTCGGAGAAGCGCCCCCAGAAAAGAGCGGCGGTTTGCCTTCCGCCGTCGCGTCTTCATGTCTCGGTCAGGACGAGCCTTCCAAATCATAGGTGAGTCCGCTGACCGTTAAGTCACGTGTAGAGCGATGATTGGCTGTTTTCAAATTACGTGGACGCCGGGGGCCGTCGCCACCCTCTGATATCTCCCCATCATCGTCGTCAACACTGAGAGAGAGAGAGAGAGAGAGGAGATCAACAAAACTGGGGACACCCAGAAATAGGAAACGATGGATCTCCCTCACCCCCCGTTTACCCTCCGGCGCCTCTATAATTTCCCTCCGCCACCTCCCCTCCCTGCTCTACCTCAGTTTAGAGAGAGAGAGAGAGAGAGCAAGACAGACAGTTAGATCGAGAGAGAGAGAGAGATAGACAGAGAATGGAGACCGCGATCCCCAAGACGAGACCTTCCTCGTTCGAAGAGACTCCGGCTGCCGCGCGCGACCGCAGTGAGCCGGTAGATGCCCCCGCTGGCGGTTCCGCCGCCGTCTCCAGCCTCCTCCTCCTCCGGCGGACCATCTCCGGCGAGGAGGACGACGGCGGCTGCTGCCGGGCTCTGGACAGGCAGCTGGTCCTCCGCCGCTTCCGCCGCCACCGGTGGGCTGCAGGCCAGCTCACTGACGGCGACCCCCACCGACCGGCGACCGGCTGGCGGCTACCGGAGGACGGCGCAGCCTTCTTCTCCCCCTGACTCGGCCGCTCGCTCGTCCTGGTGGAAGAGAGAGACCAAGATATTTATTTGTATTTTTTTCTTGTTTTCTTGGGTAAAATGCTGTGGTTTATTGAACCGAGCTGAGCTTATTTATCTTAATTGGGCCTGAGGACTAAGCCCAAACCGATAAAATATCGCGTTGGGCTCATCCCACATACCAGGCCCATTAAAATCATAATTTACTGGGCTTACTGTGCATTGATTAATGGGCCAGTACTAGAAGTAAATGGGCCGACCCGTGGGGGGAAGTTGGGAAGGATGTAGAGGTACTACAGAGGTTTTTTTAGGGTTTAGACTGCTGACAGGGGGCGGAGCCGAACGAGCGGCCTGAGCGAGAGAGAGAGAGAGAGAGAAAGACAGAGCTTGTTTGCTGATGATGCAGACGCTCTGCGCGTCCTGCCACCTCGGCCTCTCCCGGCTCCCTTCTCCTTCCTCCTCTTCCTCCGTTTCCTCCGTCGGAAGAAGGCCCGATGGATTATCTTCCCTCTGCTCATCGCATGGGGTAAGCTCACTCTCCCTTCTCTCTCTCTCTCTTTGTCCCTCTCCCTCACTCTCTCGCTCTCTCCGTCTCCCTCTCTCTCCCTCTCTCCCTCACTGTCTCGCTCTCTCCGTCTCCCTCACTCTCTCGCTCTCTATCTCTCTCCAATCATCTATCTATACATCTCTCTCTCTGTCTCTCCCTCTTCCTCTCCCTCTCTGTCTCTCTGTCTCTCTGTCTCTCTGTTTCTCTCTCTCTCTCTCTCTCTCTCTCTCGCTCTATGTGGCTATCTGTCGCTCTCTAAAAGGAAGAGGAAAGGGCTCTCTCCCTCCGCATCTCTATCCTATAAGAACTCCGGAGGTCATTCCCTTGGAAGCTCCGAAGCCACGGAAGCTGCCAGAGATTCTGTCTTCCTCGTTTCTCTGCGGTTCCTGACGGATTCTTGATCTCTTCTGTGCGGTGAAGAGCCATACCGGTGGTCCATGGCGGTGGAGGCGGAGCCGACTGCCCGGCTCCGGATGCAGTAAGAGATCCCTCTTCTTCCCTTCTCCATGATCGATTCTTCATCCAGTACGAGATCTCTCTGTGACAACTTGCCGCCCCCTCTGTGTTCTTAGGGCTTGCAGGGTATCAGATTCCGGCGAGTGGGGGGAACGGTGCCGCTTCTGCGGCTGATTCCGGCGGAGGCGGCGGCGGGAACAACGGCGCTCCCGCGGCGGCGGTGGCGCCGGCGACTGGATCTGCCGGGAGGAGGAAGATGGAGCCCTTCGGCGGCAGATCTGGATCCGTCTCCTTCTGCGGATTGACCTACCAGGCGCTGGAAGAGCGGGAGCTGGTTTCGTCCCCCTTCAAGGAGGGCACCGGCTCGTCCCTTTGGATCGCGGGACCTCTGGCACTGATATCCTCTCTGCTGCTCCCCCAGTTTCTCATCTCCGGCGCCATCGAGGCCGCTCTGAAGGACGAGATTCTCGCAGGTAATCGCCGTCTCCGCTTCTAGATTTATCTTTTCTCGAACCCGCCGTGGATTGCCGATGATTCAAACATCATCCTCCTCTGCAACTCAGTAATCCACACAATATTTTCATCGATTGATTGATTGAGAGTGATGCCTTCTTCCATGTTTTCTCTCTCAAATCTCTGTGCAACTACTACTACCATCATCATCATCATCTTCTTCTTCTTCTTCTGGAATTCAGAGATGGTGGCATCGATCTTCTCGGAGGGGATGTTCTACGTGGGGCTGGCGACCTTCCTGCGGGTGACCGAGCAGGTTCAGAGGCCATATCTGGAGTTCAGCGCAAAGAGGTGGAGCCTCATCACCGGCCTGAGGGGGTACCTCTCTTCCGTCTTCTTCACCATGGGCCTGAAAGTCTTCGTCCCCCTCCTCGCCGCCTATGCCGCCTGGCCAACCATCGGCCTCCCCGGGGCGGTGGCGGTGGCCCCCTTCCTCGCCGGCTGCGCCGCCCAGTTCGCCTTCGAAGGGATGCTCTCCCGGCGGCGATCCTCCTGCTGGCCCCTCCTGCCGATCATCTTCGAGGTAGGTAGCCCCTCCAAAAACCCCAACAGTCCTAAACCCTAACCCTAGCCCTAACCCTGACCCTAATCCTCAGGTGTACAGGCTGTACCAGCTGAGTAAGGGAGCTCACTTCGTCCAGCGGCTGATGTTCTCCATGAGAGGGTCCGTTGCGGCGGCGGAGTTCGCCGGCCAGAGCGGCGCTTTCATGTCCCTCTTCGTCGCCTTCCAGGTGCTGGGCGTCGTCTGCCTGTGGTCTCTGACGACCTTCCTTCTCCGCCTCTTCCCCTCCAGGCCCGTAGCCGAGAACTACTGATCCTCCCCGTAAGTCCAGTTCTTTACTATTTATACACACATACCTCCTGCCCACTACCACCACCATCAAGAGCTTCTTCTCCTCAGGAAACCTAAAAGACGGGGGATCCAAAAAAGATCTTACAAGCCTATTGCTTTCCATATTATCTTACACGATTTCCAAAAAAAATAATCTTGAGCATCAGAATGAGGACGACTCTGTGCTTTTTTATCAGCAAGTTCTAACCTGCATCAAGAACCCATAAAAAAAACTGAGTATTCTCATGTCACTGGATTACCCACCCACTAGAACCCAAATTCAGATTACATGCATACAATATTATTATCATTATTAAAATTTTATTATTATTATTGAATAGATGAAGGGAAGGGGGGGGGGGGGGGCGGGAAGCAATACCTTCCTTATATGGAGCACTCGTGGCGGCTGGTGGCAGCGTCAACTACCCGTGACTTCTGGGGTCAGCGACCTGGTGGACCTTGCGCGCTTCGGCGCTGGAGAATTGACCGACTACCCGGGCGTGGGGGATAGAGGGCTCCCCGTTGGCGAGGGCCGCCACGTTCTCCTGGAGGAACTTTTTCGGGAGCTTCCCGACCACGTTGCCCTCCTCATTCCCATTCCGATCCAAGAAGGCAAAGTGAGGGATTCCCTCCACACCGAACTCATCGAGCTCCTGCTCCCACTTGGTGTTGTCCACGTTCAGCATCACAAAGTTAACCCGGCCCCTGAGAAGAAGAAGAAGAGGTCAAACTTGTTAGCCTACTTGCTGCTTATACAATACAATCCAGTACAAAAAATGATGATAATAATAATAAGCGTTTATTACAGAAAAAAGAAAAGAAAAGGATATGAAAATAGAACATAGATGAGAGAATGGTAATCTGTGGGAAACCAACTAGTCAACCCCCTTGGCTTTGAATGGTGGGAGAAATCCGTGGATTTATTCAGGAAAAAAAGGTCAACATGAAAAGAATAAAGGTCAACTGTGATGAGAAAATAATATTTATTTCCATATTGATGGTGGCAGCATTTAATGATGAGACCCATAATCTTCTGGAAATGATGCAGCTTATCTAGGAGATCAAATGGATTTGCCTCCGGAATGCATCTCAAACGGAATAAATTCAGTTTTTAAAAGAACCAAACTGATTTGCGTCCAGGTCAACGGCTTCTGCATACCAAAAAAAGGAATGAATCAAGAACATTACTTGTATTGTTCCTCGATCTTGTAAACATCGGGGGCCAGCTCACGACAGACTTCACACCAATCTGCGTAAAACTCGACAACAGTAGGCATCCCGTTTGAGAGGGCCTGCAGAAGGACAAGAACAAAAAAGATGACTCTGCATGTGTGCGAAAATAAATAAATAAATAAATATATATATATATATATATATGTGTGTGTAACCCTCATCCACAGACATGGCTGCTGCGTCCCTTTGAATAACACACTATGGGAACATAATCTACATGCCACAAAATCCAGGATAATCTGGGTTCCGTAAATCTTCAGCCTGTAAGGAAACTGGATTTGAATCCACCGAGATGGGAGGTGGGACTGAGCCTCTTGCTTAATCCAGCTGTTCTTTTCATACAAAGCATTGTAGTAATAATGACATTTCATAACAATGACATGAAATAATAATGTTATTTTCTCTCGAGTAAAGAGAAGGCAAAACCATCTATAGTTCAGAGAGCGAAGGAATCTGACCACTTCATATGGGATGGCGTTGACAGCTAGATCTTTCAGAGAAACCCCAAACTCTAGTCTGGATGATAAGAAGAGACTGACAGCAGCGATGGTCGAAGCCACAGCAACTTGTCTGCTGAAATTCCTGTTCGGAAACTCTGGGAATTCAGACTTCTGTGCGGGTCCGGCAGAATCACTAGAACTATTCCTGGCTGCATCAGTCTCGACTTTCACATCCTCCTGAGGTGACATGAGATCAATATTCAGTATCAGACGAACCTAAAACAATGCTAGAGAACGAATATAAATAAAATTCGTCAACAGGAAATATTCTTTGCACACTGAGAATATAAACTACCATTTTAAGTCAGATTACTATAAAAAAATGTTAGTATAACAACAACAATAGTAGCAATACCGATCAAAATAAAAATAATAATAGTAAATACCGAAAAAGAAAAGAAAGCTCAAGAAAAATATTTTTGACACAACGAAAAAAAAGAAGTACCCTCTACAGTTATAGAAGACTTAAACCGTGGTAAACTGCTAGGGAGTGCAGGAAGAACCTTTGTCAGCGCGCCATTTGCTTATACAAGGAATAAAATTTTACAACTATTGGCATTTTCATGAGTGTCTTCATCAGCCATGACATAATAATGTGTTGTCAATGATTTCCAGGCATTTAACCAGTGTGTGCATAAACCATGGATGGCGTATTTTTTTATATAATTGAAGAACAGAAGTTGAAGCAAAAACAAGAATAGGATTGCAACTAGAGAGCAGAAAAGAATCAATATATAATATCTTTTTCAGCTACCCAGAGGATCAAGTCGTGACTTGCCATTAATATTTGTGCCATGGTTGCTCATATCGAGAAACGCATTCCTAGTCCTCTTGAATGCAAATGCTCTATGGCCTTATCTCCTTAAATCATGACCTTCCACAAGGAAAGAATCGTTCTCAATCATTTTCTAGATCTTTTACGGCTAAATGTGTTCATATTTCATTGGAAAAAGAATAAAGGCATGATTACTGACCTCCGAAAGGCATTTCCCTGAACGGGCAGATGAAAACTCTAAATGTTTGACAGTGTGTTAGTTTTTCATTCTCTCTCACACACGAAATTCCGGTACAGCCAAGAACTTAATCCCCATTTATTCTGCTCGATTAACAACTTCAGGGGTCCCTCACGCTTGACATGGTCTAGTGGCACACGTAAAACGCCAGTATTCTGGTACAGATGCTTTAAAGTCGTAGTACGATCGCAGTACGATCGTAGTACGCTCGTACTTCACTATTTTCCCGGTACATTTTGCGTCACCTATGTCCTGCCCTAATCAGAATAGGCTAGAAATCCTAAAATCCTAGGACATGTTCTCAAAAAATAAAAATTCGATGACATTCATGGTCCGTCCGTCACCGTATTCCCCTCAGATAGCACGTACAAAGGAGCTCTCAAACAGGATCAAGCGACAAGAAAAATCAGGGCGGAGACTGACCGTCGGAGCGGGGGAATCCACCGCATCGGGTTTGCTCCGGCAGCTAAGCTTCTCAAACCGCCGACCCGCCCCCCAGCGCCGGAGAGGCGTCCGGCTGAGATCCAGCGACCGGGGAGCCGACTGGAAAGGAGCCACCCGGCCGGCAAGCGCGTGGAGCGCAGACGAGCTCCAAGAAGAAGAAGAAGAAGAAGCAACGCGCGCCATCACCGGGAGGCTTCGCCTCTGAAATTCCTTCACCGCCCTCTTCTTCTACGGCCCTCAGATTTTCCATGGTCCTCCTTATATCCCCTCTCGCTCTCGTTATTTCCATCGGCGGGCCGGGCTTTCCCCCCGGCGCACCACAGGCCCCACGATTTACGACTATTTAAGTATCTGGGCTTGAGATGGTCCCGGCCCGGCACGGCCCATTAACACTGTTTTAATTGGAATTATGTGGGTCGGAGTTTCCTGATTTCGGTGAGAAAGCAAGGCCCAAAATATCTGGGCGACATAATATTTTCGGGCCGGGACTGGGCTTCGCAGGGCCCGGTGCCGTGACAGCCCTTGTCTGAGCGCTTTTCTGGGCTCAGCTCATCTGGGCCGAGGACTCAATAAACGGGCTGGGCCCACTCCATAACGTCCCAGTGACAGTACGGCCCAAGAGGCCCACTACGGGAAGGGTATTATCGAAATAATAAGTTTAATTAAGGGTATTTACAAAGTCAGACTCGACATTTTTCCCGCTGGTTTGATGAGCGGTACGGTTGTGTATAAATCAAAGTCCATGACATTTTCTGTCTCTATCTCTCTCTCTCTCTCTCTGTAGGGTGCTTCGGTATTCCGGCATGGCCGACGCAGTGGAAGCTCCCGGTCCAGCGACAGCAGAAGCCCTAGGAAAGGAGAAAGAGGCGGCGCTTCAGGCGGCGGGACTGGAGGCAATGGAAGGGGAGAATGGGGGTTTCAGGACGGCGGTGGAGCGGCGCCTGGCTGCGGACGGTGGGGAAACCCTAGCTGGAGTTGGTGAAGGAGAAGATGAGGATCTGCTGGCCTCCGGTGGGCGTCCTGAAGTAGGAGGGGATGGATGCTCTTCTCTTGATGGAGAGGACGGGGAAGGGAGTGAGGAGCCGGAGGATAGACTGGCTCGAGCCGACAAATTGTTCGAGGAGGGATCGAAGGCAATAGAAGGAGGTGATTTCGTCGAGGCCGTGGACTGCCTCAGCCGTGCCCTTGAGATCAGGTTCCGACGCAGACTCTCTCTACCTTTCTACCTAGTCGTCTACGTTCCCCCTTCTCTGTTTATTTATCTACACTTCTATGCATGTGAATGCGTACTTGCGCTGCTATTGCATCCGTCCAACAGGTTGACTTTCGATTGATTTATTGAATGATGAGCGTGTATCAAATGGAACATGGAACGCGTGATCATCTTGGACGTTCAACTGATAAAAGTAGGAGGTGGAACTGTCTAACAAGACGAGCAAAAATCAACTAGAAAAATTAGTTTCGATAGCTAAGAGGGGTCTATTTCATTTCTTAAGAGAAAACAGGGATCCCTCAGAGAATGTACCGATCTGCTCTTTCTTGTAGATTATCATGCCAAATACTTTTTTGCATTCTGTAGCTCATTAACGTATAAGC
Source organism: Spirodela intermedia (assembly GCA_902729315.2). Lineage (NCBI taxonomy): Eukaryota > Viridiplantae > Streptophyta > Magnoliopsida > Alismatales > Araceae > Spirodela > Spirodela intermedia. The sequence goes on along the minus strand of LR746270.1, from coordinate 3,832,480 downwards.
TCCCTTCGAAGGCAGTAGTTTCGCTTCTTTCGTTATTGTTTTAATGGTTTTGTGTGCGCCCTGCTCCACTGATGTCTGTTCCTATCCAGGGTCGCAAACTTTGGCGAGCTTGCTCCTGAGTGTGCCAGTTCTTATTACAAATATGGATGTGCATTGCTATATAAAGCGCAAGAGGAAGCCGATCCTTTGGGTAATGTTCCTAAAGACTGTGCAAAGAACTCTGCAAGTGGCACCGTTGTTGAGAGTGGAGAGAGCAGTTCAAGTTCCAAGTCTCTGATTACTGATAGTGAACCGGGTCACTCTCTTCGAAACAAGGAAAAAGAGGGAGAGCAAGGTAACACAGATGGTCTTACATTGTATCTGATAGCCAATGACTGGTGTTTGTCATCTGTTTTTATCATTCTTTTCGTATAACAGTTGATCATGCTCATATGTGGTGTATCTTGTGTTTAGCCACTTAAAAATGAGCCGTCAGATTTGGACATAACGTCTATTTTGTGCCCATGGTAGGCCGACTTTCTGGCATTTACGATGGCTTCTTTATTCTTTATGTTTTAAAAAAATTAGATTGTCTAGCTGTGATATTTGGAATCAAACCTCATCAAGTTATTGTAGGTGTGATGATTTACTTCAAAGGCAAAGTCTATGGTTCAAGAGAGGATTCTAGGACCGCTAAGTATACATTACATGCGCTAGTACTCAAAATAACTACTGGAAAAATAAGTAAAATATCACTGGGCCGTTCCCCTATTCTACTTTAGTAGTGCAACTGAGTGGCATAGAGGAAGAAGCGCTGCATTTCCCCTTTCAATATTTTTCTATTGAGCCTCTCTCATTCTTTTTATTGAATATCGTTATGTGAATAAGGCTTTAGTGGGTTCTGTTATGCAGCATCAATCAGTTCCGCTTTCTTGTTTCGAGAACTGTAATGCAGGAACTGGACTGGAAAGCCAAACGGCTTTTGTTCACAATACAATCATCCAACATCCTGAAGGTGTAACCGGCGTGATAAATAATCAGCCTTCGCTTGCTTTAATGTTGTGGCTGGTACTTTTTGTGACAGTAAATAAAACATACGTTGACTGTTTGAAAGTTTTTTGGGCGATTTCCATGCATTTCTGTTAATTAAAGAAACTCTATTGATAGTTCTTTTCAACTGTGGTTAGATTTTAAAAAATGATTTTTGTTCGTGTGCCTTTTCATTATCTGACGCCTTCTTGCCAAAGTGGGCCATGCTGCTAGGGATTGTGGTGGCTCCACTTACTGGGTGTGTTCAGACATCAATCATGTTTCTCTGGGTTTTTAAAGCTTTCTTTTTTATGAGGTTTTGTCCGGTCATGAATATATTCCTTTAAGACAACACAGACGCACTTGTCACTTCTTCTGAATCTACGTTCATTGCCAAATATGCTCATCTTTTGTATGTCTTCTTGAAGGAGTTGATGGATCCAGTGACAAGGACATGGAAGATGGTGTCGAAGGCAGCGGCGACGATGAGGAATTGGGAGAAGCTGACGAAGACGATTCTGACCTTGATCTTGCATGGAAAATGCTAGACATCGCAAGAGCAATCGTTGAGAAGTCCCCAGAAGATACGATTGAGAAAGTGAATATACTCGCAGCTCTGGGGGAAGTGGCAGTGGAAAGAGGTCCATTTCTTTCTTAATCTTCCTTTCGATTTCTATATTGTTTCCAAAGTTTTGTCCGTCTTACTATAATTGCTGCTTTGCAGAGGACATTGAGACTTCTCTGAATGATTATCAAAAGGCTCTCTCTATCCTGGGGAATCTTGTGGAACCAAATCATCGACGGATTATTGAACTGTATCCTGCCCTACATCTTGAGCTGTTCAAACATTTTCTTTCATATCTCATCATTTATAAAGTTATTATCTTCCCAATATCTTTGCTATCTTTAACCCAAAATCCCAGGAATTTCCGGATTTGTCTGGTCTTAGAATTGGGCTCGAGAATTGAAGAAGCTATTCCATACTGTAAGAAGGCCAGCGTGCTCTGCGAGTCTCGCCTGCAGCAGCTGAAAGAAGAGGTTGTGGCAGCAGCGGTAGATTCGGTGGGCTCTTTGGCTCCGTCTATCTCTGAGAAAGAAACAGACATCGAGGTGATTGGTGGAATATTAACGGAGCTCGAGAAAAAGGTACCGACTCCCTATTCTTTTATGGTTTTTTAATCTTAAGTGAGTTTTTGAATCTTAGTTTCTAATCGTTCTTGTACCTAAAAGTCAAACCCCATAAGGTATAGAGAGAGAAAGGGATGATGACGACAGTGATAACCATGGAGGCAGTGATTTCAGGGAAAGCCATATTTCTTGGCTACATAATCTCTGAGGAAGAAAGAGAAATCAGGGTGATTGATGGAAATCTTGGTTGAAGAATACTCATCCCCAGGTCCTTCCATTTATCAAATTTCTCTCTTAATCTCTATAGAATCAGAAGTCAAAATCCCACAAGCCAGAGAGAGAGAGAGAGAGAGGGGCAGAAATTTCAGATGCTACTAAAATTTTGGAGCTCAGAAGTCTCAGAGAAAGAGCAAGAAATCGTTCTTCTGAGGAGATTATGATGATGATGGATGAGAAACTTTATACTCACCAAGTTTATGAACAAGAAATCCCTCACATATATTTATTTATTTATTTATATTACTATTATTTTCCTGGTGTGCAGCTTGAAGACCTGCAACAAGTGCTGCTGAACCCGAAGCCCCTGTTCGCTGAGATGATGAAGATGATCTCCTCAGAGCCTCCCGCGGAGAAGAAACCTTCTGCAAGCTTGAGCTCCTCACGAGTGAGCGTTTTCATGAATGGCTCATCAGACTCCCCAACCTCCTCCACGGCGAGGACCGGCGGCGGTGGCGGCAGCGGCGACAGCAGTGTGACCCATCTTGGCGTAGTGGGGAGGGGTCTCAAGAGGGCCTCTCTAGCTCCGATCACCACTGAGCCCTCCGTGAAGAAGAAGGCCCCTGAGGAATCTACAGAGAGAGTTGACTCTGGGATCTCAGAGGCCGTTGACTCCAACACCCAGAGCTCGTAGTAGAACTCCGCTGACTGCCCTTCTTGTGGTTGACCTTTTGACTGGGTAAGGCTCCTTGAAACCTCCCCTGATTCTGCGTGACCCCATGTGAGGAGAGTTTATTCAGCCTAACCTTAACAGGGAATTGATGATCGGTTCTCTCTCTACCTGTGCCTCCCCGCGTTTGTCTACAGTGGTTCTCTCTCTCTCTCTCTCTCTCTCTCTCCAGTTTCTCTCTCCCTCGCCCTCTCCCTTTCCCTCTTTCTCTCTCTCTCTCTCTCTCTAAAGTTCGATGCGAAGAACGGGCTGGGCCGTGAGAGTTACTGCGCCGGGGCAGCCCGGAATCTACCGGCTCGGCCCGGAACTTTATAAATAACGGGGGAGAGAGAGAGAGAGAGAGAGAGAGAGAGAGAGTAACTATGGTCAGCGGTTTAAGAAATTATTCCCTGATATTAAAATGTGAATTATAAATTAGCAATAGGCCTGTCAATGAGATGGCCGGATATCCAGTGGGGTTGGAGGTTGCCGTACTCGCGGTGCGCTTACCGCGCGTCCGCATCGAACGCAGCTTCCGAAACCAGGACGAAAGCAGGATAACAGAGACACGTGGCAACGATTCCCAGGACCAACCACAAGAGCCCCATTATGCTGCCACGAGGTGGGCCGCGCAGTGCCGAGCTCATCTGTCGGCACGTGTGATGCGGATCCGCTGCCGACCTGTAACTGGACAACCATTTAAATATCTCTCTCTCTCTCGTGACGCCGATAAGAACAGAGGCCGGCCGAGAGGAGCAGAGGAGATCGACGACAGTTTGATCGGAGAAGGTGATCTGTTCCTCTGCGAGGTGTGATCGATTGAAATTGTGAGGAGCGTAGTTTGTGAGTGAGGATGGGGAGAGAGGCGGCGATCGAGTACCTGGCGATGAAGACAGACGGCGCCGTCAGCGGGGAGAGGCTGATCCAGTCCGATCTCCGCGAGCTCGGAGCGGCAGCGGCTAACCTCGCCTCCCACGCCATCATCCTCACGAGTAGCCTAGGGTTCGGCACGACCTTCTTCAAATTCCTCGCCTCCGTTGCCGCAATGTAAGGACCTGGTAGCATCTCTCTCTCTCTCTCTCTCTCTCTCTCTCTCCCTTTCTCTCTCTCTCGCTCTCGCTCTCTTCATCACAGTCATGGACGTGCCACAGAAATCAGAGATTTCCCCTGGAAATTCAACCTCTGCTTGCGAATTTTGTCGGGAAATTCAGCGGCAGTTCCCATATTTCTGGAGCGGATTCTTCGTAGAACAGATGGATCTGATCTTGCTGCCTGAATTGTGGGTGCTTTCCGCAGATATCTGCTGATTCTGGATCGGACGAACTGGAAGACCAACATGCTGACCGCCCTCTTGATCCCCTACATCTTCCTGAGCCTTCCCTCCGTCCTCTTCAAGTTTCTCCGGTGGGTGGGCCTTCTCTCTAATCCCTTCCCACCCTTCGTCCGATTTTAGCGCTCTAAGAAGCCGTCCTTTGCCTTCTCCTCCAGAGGGGACGTCGGTAAGTGGATCGCCTTCATCACCGTCGTCCTGCGCCTCTTCTTCCCCCGCCGCTTCCCAGGTGAGCTCCACCCTCCTCCATCATCCCCCTTCGCCCTCTCTCTGTCTCTGTCTCTGTCTCTGTCTCTGTCTCTGTCTCTCTCTCTCTCTCTACTATCAATCTATCTATCGATCTATCTAACTATCTATCTATCTCTATCTCTCTTGGTGAAGACTGGTTGGAGCTGCCGGGGTCGCTGATACTGCTACTGGTTGTGGCGCCGAAGATCCTGGCGAACACGGTGAGGGACAGCACGGTGGTGGGGGCGGTGATCTGCCTGGTTATCGGCTGCTACCTCCTGCAGGAGCACATCAGGGCGTCGGGGGGCTTCAGGAACTCCTTCACGAAGAAGCACGGCGTCTCCAACTCCATCGGCATCATCCTCCTCCTCGTATACCCAACCTGGTGCCTGGTGCTGAAATTCCTCTAGGCCTCCCCTTCACACCAGTAACCCCACCCGTCGTTTCTTCTTCTTTGTCTTCCTCTTCTTCTTCTTGTATTGATCCTGTCTGTGAGAACCCACGTCTTTTCTTAGAGGTGGCTCATCTGGGCGGAGCTTAGTTCGCCCGACGTAGAAGAAGAAGAAGCCGGTCCTCTATCATTGTGTGCTCGTGTGGATGGATTGGGAGAATAATCTGAGACCTGAAACCCATTATCGTCAAAACTTCAAGGAGTCATCTCTCTCTCTCTTTCTCTCTCTTCTCCCTTTCTATATATTTATAACGCAGCGAAAGTTGTGGGAAATAGAAAATTCGGCCTTGAATCCAAAAGACATTAATTTTAAATGAAGAAATTCGGCCTTGGAAACTTCAATTATTAAATCCACAAGAAGAGAGAGAGAGAGAGAGAGAGAGAGAGAATGACTTCAAAGAGGGAAAAACTAGTACTGTTTGATAATGAATGTAAGGTTACAATGTTAGAGCCTTTAAATAGGTCGAAAATCAGTCAAAACATCCTTAAAAAAATGGATGATTTTACAATTGTCATAATATTTAATTTTAAAAATATACAATAAAGTAGGAAAATTAATAGAACTATTCTTTGACATATTTTTCATGTATTTTATTATGAGGTTAACCTGATCTTGGGCTATCTCATCATTGCACTTCATCCATCGAATTATTTAGCCATTTGGTCCATTAATGTTGGACTTTTCTTAATTATGTGCATATTCTGCATCAATCTACCATGTTTGAAAAGAATTCATCATTGATCTTAATGTGACTCTATATGACAATACTAAATATCAATTACATTCAAGTTAGATAATATATTCATTTTTCTAGTATGTTAATGATACATATATCATCATTAATTTTTTTAATTTTTTTAATAGATCATATTTCTTCAACATTAGCTTATTATAAATATTGTGGAAATATTTATTTTTTGAAATATATTATAACGAAATCACCAACTTTAAAAATATTTTAAAGTATCTTCTTATTAGCCACCAATTTATAATTATTTTAATTAGCTGAATGATATTGCTTAATAATCTCATGGAGTATTTTGATATGTTTTGGCATTTTGCTAGCTATAATACTTGTTTGTTCAGTTAAATGTGTTGAATTTATAAAAATATTTTAAGGAAGATAATAAATAATAGAAAATAAAGATTGATTAATATAGTTATTTACTATAAAAAAAAAGACAAATTCAACTTGAGCCAAAACATAATTCTGATATCTTGATTTATCTCCTCAAATATGATGAATCAAACTTTTGAATGTCATGTTAGTATTTTAGTTTAACAAGCTGTTGGAGGTAATTGATTCTACTAAGTTTTTAAAAAAATCAAATCTACTCCAAAGGATATGCAAACAGTGTGATAGAAACTTTTGTATTGATTAGATGTGATTGATTTTAGAACTCTATGCAAACAAATTACTCCCTTAAATAATAAGTTGCTTACTTGTATGTCATCATTTATTTTCTTACATTTCATAAAATGTCTTTTTAGATAAATGATCAAAAATCATAAAGACATTATCTACTTCTCATTGTTCATAGAAAGCATCAACTTTTTTGTCCCACCTGAATTTGTTCTCACCATGATGATGCTCCACCTTTCAATTTCTATGTTACAAATTTAATATCCTTTCTTTCTTGAATCTTCATATATTCAAAAAAAAAACTCAACTTCAACTAATCTTGAATTCCTTCTATATTTAAATGACAAATAAACTTGATAAAATAATTTTCATTCAAAAATCATTTGAATCATCCTCTTCAAATCTACTTATATTTCTAGGTACAAATAAAAACTAATCATAAGAGCTAATGAATTTTTTTTTTATTAGTTGCCTCTATGTAGGACACCTCATATCATTTTTGTTATGTCTAATGTTGGCACACAAGTGAAAATTTCTTTCAATGTATCATGCAAATCTTCAAACTTTTGTTCAATGTTTTCCTAAAAATTTACATGAGACAAAGATCCTATTTCTTAAACAACATTTTTAGTAGGGTTGACTCCTCATCCACGTGACATAATTTTGAATGATAAATATGAAACTTGAACAAGAGGCTTAGGTGGTTAAGGACAAGTTGGGGGCACGTGTGCATCACTCCCCTTCCATGTTACTAATGGTCAACTAGGTGTGGGGCAAGGAGTGGTCATATAGACCGTGAGAGCACTATATTGACCATAACAAGATAGTATTACTATATATATTTGTCTCAAAACTTGAGAAATATTCGATGTGAGACTAAACCCAAGTCATTGCTCACTAACAGGTTGTCAATAATTTTAATACCTAAATTTTCTAATCACAAGAAGTAAATACCTCTATGATGTCATTGAGTAAGGGTATGTAAGTAATTCAAATTATCTCTCTCACATAGTTAGGCAATCGACAAGGGTTAGAATTCCATCAAAGACAAATTTCATATTTTTATTTGACTAAATTATGATTTTCTTATAGAATATTGGTCAACAATTAAGCCACCAAAATCACTCAATCATCAGCAAAAATGTTATCAATGTAATTTGGGGATCATCATTATTAGTTGTCAAATAATTTTAGATAAAAATATGACGAAACTATCAAAAAAATCATCTTTAATTAATCAACGAATGAGTTGTTGTCAGGAAGATGATGACTTATTAGAAGAAAAGTTGTCGCCTCCTCAAAGTGCATTAGATATAATGAAGAGCATCTTCTTACAACACAAACTTGAGAATGAAGCTTTCTAAGATACACCCCACCTTCATCTAACTTATCTCCACTAGGTGACAATCATCGAAAATCTAGTTGTTGTATTTTTACTTTACTGGGTAACAGCTCTTAAAAATGATTTGTTGACTTATTTCATTGATTTTTAGACTTTACAAAAAGATATAGATATTGCATATATTATCTATATCTAAAGGTAGCCTTTGAAGCTATGGACATCACTTGATAATCTTCTCAAATATATAGAATTCTAACAATTGTTGTCGCGAGGCCAAAACTCTACTTTTTTTACTTTAAACTTAATACTTAATTTAGTAAGATTTATATAATTTTAAATTAAGAAAATATTTTTTACTCAATTATGATTCTTTTTTACTTTTATGGATCTTAATTTGATCAATTAAATCGTCTCTAGATGAACTCTATTTCACTCGAGTCTCATTTGTCAAGATGATGACATCATCTTGACGTCTACACCCGAATTTCACTTTTTCATAAATTTTTTAATATATTTAATATTTAATATTTAATATAAAAATTATTTAAATATATATATATTATTTGAAAAAATTAAAATATTATCATGTATTATCTTACATACTTGTGATCAATTTAGAAATTTACTTTTACTTTTAGAACCTTTTGAAAAATTATAATTAATTTATTTGTACTAAAATATTTCTAAAAATATAAAATTAATATTTTATAGTTTTATAAATTTTAAATTTACATAATTTATTATACAACAATTAAGTCACATTATAAAGTCATCATTTTCTTCACTTATGGAAGAACATTATCCTCCGTATCAAGATTAAATCAATCTTCTTCAACTAAGTATGACGACATAAACTTAGAAGATATGTGGGCATAGTCTAATAAGTAGAGAGTGGGGTATAGATGTCTTATCTTAGAGACAAGTGTGATGAATATAATAAAGATGTGTGACCTATGATGCAATGCATGCTCTGATACCAAAATTGAGGACATAAGAGAAATAAAATACACATTACATAAACTATAAATACTATTATAAATAAAATGAGAAATTCAAATCATACTCAAAATCATCCAATAACAAGAAAGTGGGACTGGGATCAAGTGGTTTATGCAAACCACTAGACATAAGGTACTTATAAAGGTGAATAAAGGTGGTCATCTTATGAAACTCACTCAATGCGACAATTATAAGAATAATATGTATTAAAAGAGCAATGTTTACTAGGTGTAAGAATTGGGAGTACTAGATGTGGAGAGAAGTCACCAGAGAAACCCAAGTCAGAGAGGTGAATAGCTGTCTGTTGACCTTTGATGATGATGTTGACTGTTTACTCGATGAGAATGTTGACCAGGTCACTAGACAGACCGGAGGGCTGGAGCTGATCGAGCTATGGTTTAGGTCCAAGAGAGCTGCTCGGTGGGTAAGGATCCGACGTAAAAGGGACCCAGGGGTGGTGATGAGAGGAGCCTCGGTAATGGGTTAGTGACAAGGCGGCGCAACAATGGCTCACTGGTACTTCTGCCCTAACCATTCCGTGAGCGCCAAACCGGGCGGCTGACTTGGTAGACCGAATCTTACGTGGCAGGAAACGGGTGGAACGACGGTGGCGATGAAGGAGGAAGGTGAGATGACGGCGCTGGAGGGAGATGGTGTCAATGGAGACAGGCGGAAGGTGGAACGGCAGCGATGGAGGGAGTCGGCGACGATGGAAGAAGATGGAAGGATGAATGGCAGCGACAGAGGGAGACAACAACGGTGGAAGCAGTGAAAGGCTGAATGGCGGCGACGAAGGGAGATGGCGACAGAGGAGGCGGGCGGAAGGCTGAACGGCGGCGATAGAGAGAGAAGGCAACGGTGGAAACGAGCAGACGGCGGAACGAGAGCAACGACGGCAGATGGTGGCGATAGAGCTCCAACCGGGAGCACGGGGTCCTCACGACCAACGTTACCGGGGCATTACAAAGCAAAGCAAAGTAAGAAAAATAAAGGAAATCTCATTAAAGGAGAGCCCGTTAATAATGAAAGAAATCATCAAATTCTGGGCGGGCGTGTTGGTATTGGTGCCAGGATCTCCGGTGGCTTTCTGGGCCTGAAGCTGCCTCGGCCGAGCTTGAGTCCTCTAATGGGCCCGCTAAGTCTGGATTTGACCCTAGTTCTAAGTCATGCCCAAGCTAAAGTCATACATGGCCCCACTGCTGAAGGTCAGAGGCTGATGTTCTTCCGTGAAAGTGGAAGTCCAAATCTAGGGGGGAAATATCTTAGCACTATCATAGGAATAGGCTAGGACTTGCGGAGGTACCCTTGAGCACCGTGGAGAAAGGAAGGGGCTCCCTATATGGCGGCGTCGCCATCGCAGGTCAACCCTCTCGCGGCGGTTTCTTACCTCGTTATCTTGTCTGAGATCCTGGAAAAGTCAAAGTGATGAACAGAGACACTTCTAGAGCCGCCGGCGATTTTTACCCTCTTCAAGACTTGTTTCGCCGCCGCTCGCTCCCGACGCGCTGCCCGACACGTGGAGTCATCGCCACCCGCCTGGCTGTGCTCTCGCCACGTCTCCTTCCTGTCCGCCTCTTCCGCAGTCTTCGCCATGCCTGTTCCTCGTGGCCCCCGATATATATGGGGACTGCCGCCCCATGCGCCGCCACCCATATGGGTATGTGGCGCTTGACGAGTGCTCCTCAGCTACCAAGGCACTTGATTTTCCCTCTTTGCCCTTAATTTGGCGCCCATTTCCCTCTCTACACGTTCCCCGCTATCCTTCGCGCCATCCATCCAGGCTGGCGGCTGATTCGCTATCCGACAAAATAGATGACGTATCTCTCCTATCCTGCCACCCTTTTTAACCCCCTCCTCGCTTCTCCCTCCCTCGCCTCTCTCTCTCTCTCTCTCTCTCTCTCTCTCTCTCTCTCTCTCTCTCTCTCTCTCTGGATTCTGTTACGGCTTCAGTGTCTAGTCCCGAGCTTCGTCGGAGAGGGTGGCGGTCGCCGGCGCTGGCGAGGGATGGGAGCCTGCAATTCATGCGAGGTGACGGCGGCGTGCTCGACGGCGAAGGTGATAGCGGAGGACGGGAGGCTGTTGGAGTTCGCCGCGCCGGTGAAGGTCTTCCAGGTTCTGCTCAAGAGCCCCGGCTCCTTCTTCATCTGCGACGCCGACGACATGGATTTCGAGGACTACGTGAGGGAGGTGGGGGAAGAGGAGGAGCTCCAGCCTGGACAGATCTACTTCGTCCTCCCGCGCTCCATGCTCCGCCGGCGGCTTCACTCGGAGGAGATGGCGGCACTCGCCGTGAAGGCCAGCGCCGCGCTAGTGAAGAGCGGCTGCGCCGCCGCATTCGGAGGCCATCTCGGAGAAGGAGAGGAGCTTCGAAGGAGCGTTTCGTCCTGCTCTCCCTCCGAGCCGACGGCCGGCCAGCGGCGGAGCAGGAAGGGGAGTGGCAGTGGCCGTAATTTCCCGCCCAGATTGGGTGCCATTCCAGAATTCTCCTCGCACGACTGAGGTCTCTCTCACTGATAGTAACAGAAAAGTCGCGTAGGCCACCATGCCGCAGCAACGGCCAATCCGGAAACTGACGTGATCGCCGCCGTTTATCGCTCGGCGGAAACAGACAGATCGACGGCACCAGATCGGCGCCCGCCCTCCTGATCGCATCCCCTTGCAGTGATCTGGCCATCTTCGCAGATCCCTTCTCAAATTAGGCATGTAGATTCCAACATCTCCTCAAGATCGACAAGCAACTCCTGTCTTCTTCACCTCCTTGACCGCTGGGGCTCCCCTCTCTCTCTCTCTCTCTCTCTTACCGGCTGTAACATCAGCCGGAGTAGGAAGCTTTCCTTGAGGGGCCGAAAGCGACCCTGATTTGGCTGGCAGGTTCCCGAAGAAGTTGGATATATTGGGAGTGAATGACAAAAATGCCCCGAGTATCTTCTGGTTCGGAGGAATCCACGTTGGCCGCGAACCTCATGGGCCCTCTTTTGATTGGTCCAGATGGAACCCCCCCCCATCCCCCGAGAATACATTCCTTCAACGTCTTTCCCGCCCGCGCTGGCGGGTCCCACCACACGGGCCCATGGCCCGTGATAATGAGCTGAGGCTAATGGGGACTGAGCACACGGACCAGTGGCCCAAAAAGTCCCTGGGTCCGGTATCCGGAGTTGACTGGGCTTCCTTTTTTAGATAAATACGAGGCCCATTCTCTGGTACATCAAATCAGCCGGCCCAAATCAAGCAGCGGTTGAGAGAGAGAGACAGACAGACAGAGCAGCGGGAGGTTGGGGGAGCGGGAGAGCGCGGGGGCGGCGTAGCTCAGCGCCGCAGGAGAACCCGGCGGCGGCGTTGCGGCTGTCGGAGCGGTGGAGAAGCCGGCGAGGGCGACACGGTACGTCTCTCTTCGTACTTCATCTCGTTTTCCTGTAACCCACCTTCTCTCTCTCTCCACTCTCTGGCTTCCTTCCCCTCTCCCCCGCCTCCCCTCCCCCGATCGCTTCTCTCCTCTTGTCCGGATTTTGACCCCTTGCAGCGCTGCGGTTCGAATTCTCCCATCTTCTTCGAGAGTACGCGGGGCCAGGGATTACTCCTCTGGAGTCAGCGGCAAAATTATTTTTTTGCTCCATGCTTGATCGTTTTATTTCTCGAATATCTAGTTGCTGTTGGACTGTCCTCACATATTTTTGGTTCTGTTTCCAAAAAACCTCATACGAACTATGCTTTTCATAAGCTGTCCAAAAGTATATGTGTATATATTTATATATTTATATTAATATGCATATATGTTCTTGATGAAATTCGAGAGAATGATGTTCATCTTTGTGCCTTCTTGCTGATAGGCGTTGTGGGCGATGGTGAGCATGATGGACCTGGCGCCATTCGAGAAGGACATCGACGAGCTGCTGGATGAATATAGTCAGGTCACTCCACCTGTCCTCTTCTTTTCTTCTGGGTATGGCTGTTGTCTGATGTTCTTCATTGATCTTGTTTTTCTTTTTTATGAAAAGTCGTGAGAATTGAATCTCTGTGTAGTGTGGATCACCCTCGTTCTCTGCCTTCAAGAAAGTGTGGTCGTCCCGGAAATTCTCCTACCTCTACGAGGGCCGGCCCACCAGCAACTCGGCCGTCTTCATGCAGTCTCTCTACGCCCACTGCATTGGTACGCCCACTACTAGTTTTTTCTATGAATTTATGTGAGCTTCGCTCTGATCTTCTCCACTCCTAACTTCACAGTATGTCATCTATGGCAGCTCACTCATACTTATATAATTTGTAATGTCTAAGATCGCTGCTGACCTTAGGGGGTTGGAACATACACGGAAACGGCGCTATTCAATGATTTCCCAGCATTCATCGGAGTTGATTATCGACACTAAATTAGAAAAAAAACGTTAATCAAAGTTGTGGGTAGGTCTGGACGATTACATGTGGAATAGCCTCTGTTGCTTGCTGCCTTGGTCTCTGTTGGAGGTGAAGTCTCTGATTTGGAGATTTTTTAATGCGTGAGGCTGTAGAGCATGGGATGAGCTTGATATCGGGAGAAGTGTTGAAATTCTTAGGCCGAGAGCTCTTTCGACAAAAATTTTGCAAAAATGATGAGCAGAACTATAAAGGCCTGAATCTTGGAAGGGAAGCCGAGGTTATTTAATCATGTGTGGATTTCCTGTCGTGAAAGGGCTCGATTTTTTTTCTGTAGAATATTTGGTGAAGTTGATGTTTTGATCCAAGAGTCATGAGATCAGATCCTGCTTCATATCTGCAGGGAACATGACTCGCCCAGGCACCCTGCAACGGAGACTGGGGGGATTGTACTGCCTCTATTGTCTCTACGAGATTCAACCCTTCAAGCCTTGCTTCAAGATTTACATTTCTCTGGGTACAATTTCTTTTCCCTCTTGATGGGCGTTTTATTTGCTGATTTTTTGATAAATATTTGCTTTTCTTTTACCCAAAAAATGGCGAAGATGAAAATTTAATCTTTTAGTTGCTTGATGATGTATGTGGAAATTCTTTTTCACATGTTCATTTACTCGAACTTTATGCATGACAAAAAAATAATAACGTATAAAGTAAAAAAATAGATATCAACTTTTTAATAAATAGAAAATCGGAAAATAATGATAAAATTTGTATTCCGATTTCTGTCCCCATGATAAATGTCTTACTTTAATTCTGTTATTTGGGTCCGTTTTTTGCAAAAAAGGTTGCAAAGATTCGCAATCACATGGATCTCAGATTCAATCTTCTACCTGCATGACGATGTCTGAGGTTTTCTTTTACGTACAATTTAAAAAAAAATTATGAAACAAGAATACGTAAAAAATGATTATAATCTTATTATTTTTATTTTTATTTCTCAAGGTACAGATTTTTTCCGTTTAATGGGTGTTTTATATGCTAATATTTGGATCTGTTTTCGTCTTAAATTTAGAAAAAAAATAGGTTTAAAATTTAATTTCCTAGCTGGATGATCGCATTTGGAGGTCTTTCTTATCATGCTAATTTATTATCCCCGTTCCGATCAACAACTATAATTTTTATGAAGTTGTAATTTTTTAACCGTCAGTCATCTAAAATTTATAAAAATCTGTATATTTTCTGATCCATAATTCGCCGTTGTTTAGTAGTCTTAATTGGAAAATAATGGTTTATTTTCTTTGTTTCCCTCTATATGGTATGATGAAGAAATCCTGGGTTGAGCTCAAACGTTGACCCTGTTTTTCTTATTTTTTTCCTTTTATAGGGCAGCTGAAGCATCTCAAGCAGTTGGTCGTTGACGCAAAGGACGGTGTGGTTGCGGTGACCGCTCTGGTCAAAAGGATGCTGGAGAGGCACATGTTCTTGTTTGGATCTGTAGACACCGTTGGCGGCTCCCTGAAGCAGAGAGTTGACGAAATCAAGAGGCTGCAGAACAAGCTTGTGGAAACTGCCTATGACAAGTATCTATCCTCTCTCTCTCTCTCTCTCTCTCTCTCTCTCTCTCGCCCTTGAAATTGCCTCACATTTGCCGTTGAAACTTACAGGCTGTTGGCCAACAGTCAGATTGAGGAATACCTTCATATGAATCTGGTGAGTCTCGCAGCACCCTTGACCTTAGCGGGCATCCTTCGTTTCATCAAAGGAATCAAGGTTTTAACTCTCTGAGGGCCTCCACGGCGACGATGATCGGTGGATGGACGAGGAGATCCCCGGTTTCTGATTCCGACCTTCAAAACGGGAAGAAATTGCTGAGCGCTCCCGCTGAATATGCTCGTCATTTCTCAGGGTCTGGAACTGGATTTGAATGGCCTCAAGAAGATGTCCACTGATTACGCCAGAGCCAAAGAACTCGCAATCAGAGGTACCATCTCTCTCTCTCTCTCTCTCTCTCTCTCTCTCTCTCTCACTCTTACTAACTCTAACTCTAACTCTAACTTTAACTCTAACTCTAACTTTAACTCTAACTCTCTCTTTCTCTCACTATCTTCAGAGGCGTCGGAGACGGTGGAGGTGGGGGAGGTGAAGCAGATGGCGGAGAGGGGAGAGGAGGTGGGGACGAAGCTGGAGGAGCTCGTCGCGAGATGGGAGGCGCGGAGGAAAGACTTCTCCCGACAGACGGGCATCGCCCGTGCCGCCGAGGCGGCGGAACCCACCGATGAATTCGGCGCCGAGCTTGAACTGTTGCTGAGTGAAGACTAGTCCATTCCAGCTCGAGTAGGGTAATTAATGGCCGCAGTCATTCTACTCTCTCTCACTCTCTGTCACCCTTCTCCCTCTCTCTCTCTCTCCTCCGTGTATAGTGATGAGAAATTCTATCCCCAGAGGCAGGCACTGGAAATCACCCAGTAGACCCCTGTCAATTAATACTCTCTCTCTCACTCTCTCTCTCCCTCTTCCTCGGTAGGTAGTGATGAGCAATACTATCCCTAGGGGCAGCCATTGGAAAGAACCTAGTAGAACATTGACCCCTGTCAATTAACACGCAACCTCTCTCTCTCTCTCTCTCTCCCCCCCCATCAATCCGTGGGTAGTGATAAGCAGTACTATTCCCAGAGGCCTGCACTGGACAGCACCCAGTAGAACATTAACTGCTGTCAATGAAAACTCTCTCCCTCTCTCTCTCTCTTAATAAGAACGGATTGGCGGAGGTAGGAGCTACAGTACGCACACCACTCCAGTCATGGCCAACACATCACCGCTCCTCCTCGCTCTCCTCCTCCCCCTGCTGCCCATCGTGGCGCGCGGCGCCGATCCCAACGCCACCGAGGAATTCCTCTCCCCACACAACGCGGCGCGCGCGGCGGTGGGCGTGCCGCCGCTCCTGTGGAGCCCCAACCTCACCGCGGAGGCCGATCGCCTGGCGCGGCGCCAGGTGAACTGCACGCTCGCCGAGCTGAGCGGCGGCGCCGCCTATGGGGTTAACCAGGCGTGGGCGAGCTACCGCGCTACGCCCGCGGAGGTGGTGGCGCTGTGGGTCAGCGAGCAGGCGTACTACAACCACACCGCCAACAGCTGCTCGGCCGGGCACGAGTGCGGGACCTTCACGCAGGTGGTATGGCGCCGCTCGGAGGAGCTCGGCTGCGCACAGAACCTCTGCGGCGGCGCCGACGCCGGCCCGGTGTTCACCATCTGCTTGTACCACCCACCCGGCAACTTCCTGGGCCAGCGGCCCTACTAGCCGTAGCTCGGAAGAAGGAAGATCGGGTCTTTCCCATCTCGAGCTGTGTGTGTGTGTGTGTGTGTGTGTGTGTGTGTGTGTGTGTGTGTGTGTGTGTGTGTGTGTGTGTGTGTGTGTGTGTCTGTCTGTCTGTCTGTCTCTCTCTCTCTCTCTCTCTCTCTCTCTCTAGCAGCGATGTTTATGTGATCAGTGATTCCCAAGTTTTCATGGGTCTTCCAGAGGAGAGCTCCTCGGATCGTGGCTACTGCCCGTGAGAGAGAGAGAGAGTGGTCAGAATCATTATGGGTTCATAGTTGCCAAAACCCACCATAAAAAACTGGTAAAGAACGAATTTTGCGGCTCCTGGTCAATCCCCCACCTCCTGAACGCCATCAGGATTGTTTCTCTCTCTAGCGGCGTTGTTTCTGCGATCAGTGATCCCTTGGGTCTTTCACAGGAGCGCTCGGATCCCCATACTGTCCACGAGGGGGGGAGAGAGAGAGAGAGAGAGAGACGCATTATCCGTTCATAGCTGCCAAAACCCACCATGGAAAACTGATAAAGAACGAATTCTGCAACTCTGATTTACGAGATAAATGAAACCCCACGATCTGCGAGTAACTTAGTGAAATCGCCAAGGAAAACCCACGAAGAAGAAAAGAACAGATCTTGCCGCTCTAGCACATCGGCTCATGCTGTGACCGAACTGCACCACGGAAAAACCATGAAGAACGAATTTGCAGCTCATATCATCTGCTTATGCTAAGATTATCCTGACGGATGATACCATTCAAAGGGGCGTTTGTGGTTCGTAACCATGAGAGAGGCCGGCCGCACCCTAGAGAGAGAAACTCTGAAGCTCTACAAGACCGAGAGAGAGAGAGAGAGAGAGAGAGAGAGAGAGAGAGAGAGAGAGGGGCACGCTTGGGGAAGGCTGTACAAGTCTTCTCATCAATAGAAATAAGCATGTGAAGAGGGAAAAAAAAAGAGGGACCGACCACGGATCTCTGATGCCCTGCTCCTTTTTTTTTCTCTCCTCCTTCATCTTCTTTCTCAGATCAAGAATGGGTATGTGGGGGGAGGGCTACTGACAGAGAAGGGGGAAGAACGAGGGGCGGAATTCTTCGCCCAGCGTTCCTCCGGAGATGAAATCTGTACAAAGGCGAGATGATCGGAGAAGAAGGTCAGATCTCCATCCCCTTCTCTGCCATATCGGGGGGCAGATTGAGGTCAATCAACCCATCTCCAAAGGCTTCTGTTCTCGTGCGCCGCCGGGTGGAGCGGCCGCTCTCGTCGGTGCAGGAAGAGCCCGCCGCCATCGCACGGGGAGGGAGAGCCCGGCCGGGTTCGGAGTCCCCTCCTGCATTGTGGAGTTCAAAGATGATTCAGCCGCCATGCTTGAAGCACCATGATTCTTCATGTTCCTCGCCGGGTTAGAACTCCAGAACATGGCAAGCAGTGAATCCAATGAATCAGAGAGAGAGAGATCATGATGATGATGGATGAACTGTTGGATTGGGATGCAGGGGAAGGGATATCTGTTGAGGTCAACGCATGCGTGGGTGTTCTGCTAAAGCCCACATACACCCGCTCCTCCTGAATTTAAAAAAAAAAAAAAAAGGAAGAAAAAAGACAGCCAACCCAAGAAATATGAAAAAAAAAGAAAGAAACCATGAGGATGTTGCGTAGAAATCATCCCCTCTTTGAAGTCAGCAATCACTCGGGGAGGGGGATTTTTAGCATGTCAATGTAGATGTAAAGGCTGTAAGTGAAATGACCATACTTCACTAGGGCTGAGTCAGGCATAGCTAGAAAGACTCTCATAACCTTTTTTTTTTTTGGGAATATTCTGATGCAAAAAACCCTGTTTCCAAACCTTCCATGGGCTTTCTATCTACCAGAGAGGGCATGGCCAGGATGTTCGATCGACCCTCTGCTCTTATCCAATTCAAATCTATCTCTGAAGGCATTCAACCCAACCTGCAAGGACCCCCCCGATCTATTATTTTGAGACAACTCTTCAATGAGATTACGATGCCTCCTGATCTTCCAGTACCTGGAGATGCAACTTCTTCAGTTATTTGTTCTCCTCACCTCATGGCTACTCCACACAAACTCTCTCGCATTCTCCTCTACTCCTGCTCTCCCAACCCACTTCTATTCCATGTGATCTCGTCATGCGAAATCCTGGAAGGGCTGGTCTGGACCAGGTCTTTAAGATTTCGAAGGGTCTGGGTCTGTGGCCCGTTGGTCACCCAGGCTTGCCACCCAGGACTGTTCAAGAACCGTGAAACAGCCCAAAATAGTTCATCCATGCAGGACTGGTAATCATCCTAAAGTGGTCGGTGGCAGCAAGAGATGGATGGCTCTATAGAACGGCAGCAGACACAAAGCCCTCAATAGTGTGAAGCTACGCAATTTCAACCAATACAAAAAAAATAAAAATAGCAAGTAATTTCAAGCGTGCGGAGGATGGCAAGTATTTAAGCAGGAGTAAGTGCTAACAGAGAATGCAATTCCTGAGATGAACCGACTCGCGGACCCAAACGGTATTTTCTTCATTAGTAAGGTTGGGTGAGAAAACTGATTGATTCTGTTGTACATGAGTTAGTATTCTGAGCTTAGCTAATTTTTCGTTTCCTTAATTGGCTAGAAACAGCAGATTTAGATTAGCTGGGCTCCGAAAGCATCATGAGGTACCTTTGCTCCGAAGAAGAACATAACATTAAACAGAAAAAAGTCTTCAGAATTGATTCCAAATCGAAAAGGGGAAGTGAGCGGGATGCAAGAAGAGGACGGTTTCCCGTACCAGAGGTATTTCTTGTAGCATGGCCGCATCTGCCATCAGCGATGGGCTCCATGCTCCTCAGGGTGTGCTCAGAGTCCCACCAAGCTGTTAACTCTGAAGCTCTCTCAATGCCCTTGGATTTGTATGGAGCAATATTATGGGTTGCATTGAGTAGGGAACCCAACAAATCATTCTCAATGCACTCGTACCTGCAAGTTGAAGCACTTTAATGCCATGCAATTAGGCAGAGAAGATGAAGTAGAAACTTTAATTAGAAAAAACTCACATTTTATGGCAGAGCCGATCGACAAGGACAGACAAATTGATGATATTCATCCTTGTCGCCAGAACCTCTTCTTCAGAAAGCTCATCCAATGCCACCATGAGAGACTTGGATAGTCTCTCAACATTGCATTCGAGTTGCTGCTGTTGGTCTTCAAACAGATTCTGCTTAATCTCCCTCTCTTCTTTGGTCATCTCATCCTTGAAAATTTCATCACCAAACATATAGAATGCAAATGGATATGAGTATGAAAGAACACGCCTTGATCTGAACAGCCTGTAGAGTCCATTCATTACCCAACTGTAATCTTTCATTGACCACTCCCTAGACTCTAAAATAGAGATCTTTTCCTGTATTGATGATTTAAGCTTGCTTTCCTCCTTGCAAGAATCTGTGTGACTCTTGTAGAACTTATGGTAATGCATATACCGATGAAGTTCGCGCTTTGCTCGCTCGGCCTTTTGGTCTTTGTATCGTCCACAGCTGTGACCAGCAATGCTTGACCACGTATGTTCATATCCAGTAGCAGCTCCACAAAGCCAACTGTAGACCAATATAATATTTACATATTTTCTAGTAATGGAAAATCCAACCAGACATGTAGTAAATAAATTCTATATTTGTATTTAAACAACCAGAACCCACAAACCACAAAATCTAGGGAAAAAGACAAAATTGGACTCAATTGTGGAGTCCACATGTTAGATAAAAGTTGGATAGAGACGTATCTGTCCAACAATAAGATGATCAGGACTGGCATCTGTGTGACAGAAATATAGAACACCAGATCACCAGGTGGGGCAAACCACAATCACTTCCCTCCTGCTACTTGAAGAAGAAGAGGTTGAAGGTGGCACCAGGGACAACTGCTTGAGAAACCTCAGGAAAACCCCAACCATAGCTTCTGATGCCATGTCAAAAGTGAAGCCCAACTCATATAATTATGTACTGAACTAGGAGAAAGCACTAATTATAAGACCTCATATGAGCCGGATGGGCCCATCTTCAACATAACACACTAACACTATGATACGATCCCCTTCTCTCCTCTTGGACAAAGAAGGGAAGACAAACAATGTATTCAAAGGAAACAGAGAAAACAATGAACAGACAGGATTTAGTTCGAGAGAATTCCCCACTCTCCCTTTCCTCTCGTGACCTTCTACCACAATACCCCCTCTTATTCACAGAGGAGGTACTTATATTGTTCAGCACGTTCCTATCCCAGTGTTTACTGCAGAAGCTTCTAGATTATCTCTTATGGCGAACGTCTTTAGGGGTACTGTATCACACTAACATGATAATAGGCTCTTGGATCCATATTCTAATAAACTTGCAAACAAAAACCAATAAAATTGAGTCCCTTTTCCTTCTTACGTTCCCATACTTAAAAATCATCTCATGGCCTCCACCCCTCAAAGGCACCAGATAAACAAGGAGAGAAGTTCAACTTATAAGGCTTTTTCACAGTTACCATCTTACATTAAATTCAAGACTCGACCTTCTCAGAAATTCATTTTCAAAGATAAAATACTCAAGACATCAATATTATTGCAGAAATTGCCCTAATACAACCCGCAATACCATTTAATAACATACATGTTAACAGCAGTGTTTAAAACGATTTGAATCCCCATCATGTTACTAGCAAAACTTATAAGCCTTCATCTACACCATTGCAATTGCTAGAGGAGCTTCTGAACCATGGGAATGCACTGTCACAGCTATTATTGTTGTCAGTCACCATTTGTTCTTTTTCGAAGTGGAGAACACCATTATTCTCGTCATCGCAGTAACCAAAGTAGTCATGACCACAAAGGGTAATTCCATTTGAAATTTAGATTAAAAGGCATTTTAACAGTATTCATTTCATTTCCGAGGGAAAATTGCGTCTGAATAGTTTTAGAGAACACTAACTAGAATATCTGTTCATATGCAAAAACGTTTTTTTAGAAGATCAAACCTATATCTGTTATATAAGAAAAGAACATGATTTACAACTTAAAAAAATAAATGATAAGAACCAGCAGCCATATATAATAAATCTAACCCCCATGATAGATGTAATTTTTATGAGAAAAATTTAGCATAGAATATCTTTTATGGATTCAAGTGGTTTTATGATGTCAAATTGATGGCACCGCTCTGCTTTGGCAGACGTTCTCCTATGATCAGTTGGCAGCTAAAAGAGGAATATGTTTGATATGCGTGCCAAATGAAACCTGTATACTTGGTAAATGATGGAATCGATGACCTAAGCCTTTAGCTATGCCCAAGAGCCACTGAACCAAGACCTTTGATCCAGCATACAACTGCTGTCTAAATACTAACATGAGACATATAGTTCAAACAAACTGTCAATATCCGTGAAGAAATTCCCAGCATCTAATATCATTTGTGACTATCAGGACCCAAAGAATGAAGCATTTACTTTGCATAGGAACTCTTTACTAAAGATAAACTTCAGCCGCCAGCAGGTTATGCAGTCAAGATATGGTCAGGAGACGAACTGAACAAATAATCTTGAAAAAATGTGGTTAATGAGAAGCTACGAAAAAAAATATAATTAAAACAATCTAAACAAAGACTAAGGGAAAGAAGAGAGCATATGAAATCCTTACCAGAATGCTTGCCCACAAATACATGTAACAAGATTGCAGCCACCGTTTTTTTCTACATGCTTGAAACATTTGGGGCATGACTTTGTGTTAGCTGTTATCCAATTGACAGTTTCGGATTCATCACGGCACTTCTTTTCCCAAAGTCGCCACATTTGACATGAGCATGGAGAGTGTGCTTCTGATAGACAACCAAAACAAAACTGTAAGCCACACGCACATTCCACCTCGCAATAGACATCGCCATCAACACGTATCGCATTTCCACAATGGGGAACACTTGGGCACCAATTAACTTTATTATTGTCCTCAATGTATGATTCTAGGAGAAAACGCTCAAATCGGTCTGCCATGTCAGGATCCTTTGTGTTAACTAGCTTCCTAACGACTGCTTCATCACATATAGCATTGCACTTGGGAGCCATGCACCTAACTCGACGACTTTGGCCATCATTAATCTTGACAATGAAGTGTTCAGTCCAACCTTCATAAAAAAGAAGATTCAAGAACTATTCAGAAAACAACACCTTATAGCAGCTGGTTCTTCAACTCCTACATACCAAAGACTAATAATAATATATAAGCGCTTCAACGAATCGTGAAAATGCAGCCTGAGTCAAAAGGGCTATGAGAATATGAAACAGAGAGGATTGGATTTAAACATTGCTTAGCATTTTCAGCCATAATAAGCAGGAGGTTAGCAGAGTTCCTTCAAGTATGGAGGAAAGAAAGGAACACTTCCTGCAAATATATTTTCTAGTCCAGGCACAAACTCTTTTTTTCCAGAAAGGTGGGATATTCCACAAAATGCATTAAGATAAAATAAGGAATTTGCATATAACACCATGAAAGATCAAATTCTGTTCCCTACAGAACTATGCAGTTGCGAGAATTCTATCGAAAATTTAGTCAACCGAAGAATCTCTTACACAAAGCTCATAAAGATGTGCCCCATATGTATTTTCTTGTCCTGAGATAAATTTTCATCGTAATTATTGTAATAATCATATCCTGACTCTTTCCTGACAATCTCCACGTTGTCAAATAAATGCAACATCTTTTTGGGGGTGCCAAATTTTATAAAGAATATGCTATAGTTCTTCGGCAAACTTAACATACTGTGCATTATATTCATCATATTGAAAAACCGAGAGTATTTTCTCGTTGGAAGAAAATATTATACATATTTTTAGCCTCGAACTAAGTAAACAAACGGGAGGAATCATGACATGAGAAGTAAATATCCGGCAAGTCAATGCAAACTCTAATCAGCTGTTGGAATCTACCCGCATTGGCCTGTAGCAAAATCAACGACAAGAAAAATCTCTCCTGGAACCCATCTCTTGTCAGTTTGACCATCTGGCAAGCAATTACATCCTAACCTCCAATTCTTAACCACAACTAGTTCCGCCCATTTGAGGTCCCACAAACCTCTCCCAAGCTCAACTCTCTTCAATTCCTTTTTGCCTGCTCCATCAGCCAACACTCTATCCATCCAACCCACACATGCCAGCAGTATCTTTCTTATTCTATTCACTCTTCTGTGTATACCAACTTCCTATAAAATGCGGACAATATTTTACCTGATGCTGCTGAAATTTCTATTTGAGAAAACATTTAAATACGGACATCCATGAAATTAACAACAAGATACTTGACAAGGTATTATTAGAAGATGTCAGTTTAGCAGGAACATGTGCTTATTTCGGAATTTTCATGGAAAGTTACCCCTATTTCTGTAGGCATATTCTATCCCATTTTCTGTTGGTGCTGTTTACAAAATTTCAAGGTTGAGATATCAGATTTCAACACGATCAGATCCCTTCCACGTTCTTAAGTAGTTTGCTACAGACCCTTGATCTTACTAAAATACTATCACATCCTTGCCCGCTATCAACTATTATGTTAGCCTACGAAAAGATCCCTCGTTCCCTCCGAGATACTAAAAGGTTCCTTATTCTTTCCCAGATAATATGCTAGCCCATCCTAAAATTCATTACCATCCATCCCAACGCTTATGACAAGGCCTATCTAATGACTATTGAATTATCTTGCAACAATCAACCAGTAATATCAAATAAATCAAAAATTAGAAAACTTACAGTCATTACAGTAACAGTGCCCGCAGTCCATCTTGGTGGTGTTGACGGGAGCAACATCCTCAAAACAGATATTGCACGAAAATGGAGATGAAGACACGGACGAAGGGAAATCCCTAGAATCCAGTAAAGTTACTCCAGCATCCGAAAATAACCGATCTCTCCCCCTTTCCACAAGAATCGCAAAAATCTTGTCAACATCCCATCGGTGACAGATAAGTAGCGTCCTGGCATGCTGCTCGGGCAACTGTAGCAAGTCCATGACCCTATGCAAGTCCTCTCTCTACAAGACCGCAAAGAAAGAGAACATAGCTCAGAAGCCATTGACTTAGCAAAATAGATTTACAACAGTTAACCAGGTCGAAAGACATTCAAAGGCATGATAGAGACAAGAAAACCGAGCTACAATATGAAGTTCGGTCTGCTTCTTCTGAAAATATTGAAATAATAAAGATAATGATTGTCCAAACCTTCAACTAGAGAATTATGAGTAACAAACATCTTCAAAAGTAAATTAAAAACAATTAAATTCCCACATCTTAGTTTGGGGCAAAGTTCAAAGTAATACCTGCGCTGCCAACAAGGACTCCTTCGTAATCACCTACAAAAAAAACAAAAAGTATGAATTAAGTTCCGCAACAATTCATTTTTGCTGATCTCGCTCTACAAGAAAGGCAGAACTACCATGATATCTACTCCATGGGAACGAGAAGAACAATAACAGACTAGAGGAAAAACAACATTACCCAGGGCAAACAGATCAAACAAACAGGAATAAGCAGGATCCCCCCAATTCAAATTCCTCGTTCACAATAAAGCAAGCGCAGGGAAAAGCAGCAGGTGCACCCCTAGATTCAAATTCGTGTTCCAATCCAGACCCACAAGTCGAAGACCGCGCCAAATTCACAGACCTCGAAACCTTAAAATTACATACCAGCTGAGCCCCACGAAAAGCAAAAAATCGATCATCGCACAAATCGAATAAGGTAAGAGTACCGAAGGATGGAAAAATCCAACCGGAGACGTCATGCGCTGCTTTACCTGAGTAGAGGACCGGGCTGACGAGGAGGCCCCGCAGTCGGCCTCGACATCGTCATTCTCGAACGCCCCGATCGAGTCCCGATCGCTGTCGTAGTCGCTCTCCCCACTCGAGGAGTATTCACAAGAGTCCGGCATTGCGCCGCCGCAGAGAGGGCGTCCAACCTCGAGCGGCGGTGATAGCGGACAGACGGGCCGGCGACTGGGTGCGTCGTCGGCGTCTGTGACGAACGCCCAGACAGAGAGAACCGAAGAGCCGGGTAGACCAGGACTTCAGGAGAGAGAGAATCAGACAGAGAGACAGAGAGAGAGGGAGAGAGAGAGAGAGCCGTGTTTCGTGGAATCCTCGCTGCCGTTTCGCCTTTCCCTTCCACCGCGGGAAATTCTCCCGATTTCTGCCTTTGATTTTTGCGACTTTTCGAGGGGTTCTCCGCTTCTGCGGATTCCCCGCTCCTCTCTGAATCCCTCAAACAACTCTTCCGATCTGTCGAGCCGCCCCCTCCCCCTCCTCCCCGATCATCTCCTCTTCCCTCCCCCCCCCCCTCCTCATACAGCGAGCGTCACAGGCGGAGAGAGAATCAATTCCAAAGGCATAGAGAGAAGAGAGAGAAAGAAGAGATAGAGAGAGAATGTCTGTAGAGGGTAAATGCGTCTTTTTAGTTTAGGGTGGGGGTAAAACTGCGATTTAAAACTCCGAATAAGACAACGGGCCGGGCGGGTTCCTGCCAAACTGAGCTTTTCCGTAGGCCTTTTACAATGCTAGGAACGGGCCTCTGGGCTTCGAGCCTATAATATCTAAGCCCGTTCTAGCCTGTGTTGGCCCGGACCGGGCCTCCATCTCCACATATTCTAGCCAGAGAGAGAGAGGGAGTGAGAGAGAAGCCGGTAAACATGGATGGGCGCAGGCCCGAAGAATCCCGACCTGGGCCCGACAAGGCTCTGGGCGTCCGAATGAGAAATTTACATATCATATTGATTATCCCAAAAATGGAAATAACATCCGGGATAATATATTTTCATAAATCCCGTGGACTTGGCTATGCAGCCCCCCTCGAAAGTGGGACCCACTTTATTTCTCCCTCTCTCTCTCTCTCTCTAGATATGTTCGTGTAGTAGAGAGAGAGAGGAGAAAAGAGTAATTTTGAGTGGAGCATTGGAAGAAATTAGAGGCGCTTCCTGCAGAAGAATTGACTTTTCTACGAGGATGTAATTATATCGAACAGTTCATCTCCCGTTCAGGAACAGAGAGAGAGAGAGAGAGAGAGAGAGATGGGGAGCCAGAGAGCTGCCCCGCCGGAAGAGTCCGGCCACCGATGGCTCAGCCTACTGCCGGAAGAGTTCGGAAAAAACAAGCTTTTTGGGAAACGCCGCCATGCACCCTCGCTTGCGTCCGTCAAGAGCCGATCGGACGGTTGGGGTTGATCATTGGAGGGTGGAGTCATGCCGGAATGAGCCACGTGTCGTCGTCGGCATTGCCGCAGATCGTCGCCGGCGCTGGAGGAGGCTAGGGCCCGGGTTGGATCCGATAGCCCGATAATAAAATCACACGCTTTCGTTGGATCTGGTTATTATTATTTAATTATGGTATAAATTATTATATTTAATTATATTTAAATTCAAAAACAATCCGTAAGGAGAAATTTTCCCTTTATTTTTCACATTAGGGGAGGAGCTGATGGGGAGCTGGGCCTATATGCGGGCCTGGGCCCAACAATGCAAACGGACATGGTTTCGATCTGCCGGCCTGGCCCGCCCAGCCCAATAATTAATTCATATCAATTTAAAGGAAAATGACTTTTCTGCCACTAATTAATTAACTAATTAATGAATTAATTCAAAAAGAGGGGGAAGAGTCAAAGGGGGACTGGAGGTCACGCAGTTCCCGCGCTCCGAAGCACGCCTCGACCGGCAGTGCCGCTCACGGGGGAACCGCCGCCGGTGTGGGCGTTCCTCTGTCGGCTTCTGCGTGTACTCGAGGAGCGATCCCCATCTGCCGCCGCCAGCGGTGGCCGCGGTGGCCGTCCCACGATCATGAGCATCTCAATCCGGAGTGTGATCCTGGAGTCGCTTGAATCCGTGAAGAACACGGTTCGGAGTCTATTTGTAGGATTTCTTGGAAAAAAAAATCTGGATTGATTGATTAATTGCAGATGGTCGACGTAGTCGTCTGCGGAAGCGGGACTGGATTGAGGCCGGATTCTGTCTGTGTTTCTCCCCGGTGAAGGGGTTTGTAGGATTTGATGGATTTATTTTTTTGGATTGTTTCCAGGTCGTGGTCATAATCCTCTACGGAAGCGGGATTTGATGTTGCGCGAGTGGAGATTTGTGGAAATTATGAAGAACTTTAGGATGGCTGTTCGTCGGCATCGTCGTCGCAGAAGAGGAATCTGAACATGCGGAGGTTTCTTTATTTTGCGTCTCCCGAGAATGCTGGCACGTTATCTCTCCCTCTCGGATTAGGGCATGGTTTCTCGTGAAAGTTGCTGTAGCAGGTCGGGGCGGGTGTGAAAGTGAAAGCACCTTGCGGTGGATGTTTGCGGCCATCTAGGAATCCGGAGGGAGGGAATTCAGGGTGAGCTTGTCGCTCATCTGTATCTGTTCTTGGCTCAGATGGACGGGGGCGGGCGGGGCCCAAGCCCTGGGAGGAGCAGATTTCGAGAGAGTTGTGGGTGGGGAGGCCTAATTTCCTCCTTCAGCAACCGGCATTTCCTTCTGGATTCCATCAAAGCTGCTTGTTGGAGATGCTTACAGTCGGAGTGTACCATGGTCTTTTCCACTCCTGCGACCTGATTCTGCTGTCTCTATCTTTCTGCACGCCAGGAGACAAGGAGAGAGAGAGAGAGAGAGAGAGAGGAGCGTCTACACCCCTCCCTTCCATTGGCTTCCATGGTCCGCCGTATAAAGAGACCAGACCAGGATTGGGGTTTGGGAGTGAGGACACAGGAGATGATGGAGGTGTGTGTCGCGTGTGGGTAAAGTAGGGACAGCTCTCTTTCTTCTTTCTGCGACAGCAAAAAGGGCCATCAGGGTTCTTCCTCCCTGCATTCTCGACAGCACAAGCTCGGGTTCATTCATCAGTGGCTGCGCGATCCAGAGGAGAGAAGCAAATGGGGAAGGAAGGGGCGATCAGAGGTGAAGTCAGCGGCCCAGAAGAATCGTTGGGGAAGAATACTGTAAGTAGTTCGCGAATTCAATTCACTGATCCATTTGATTGCTATGTTGACCTCGGCGATTTGTTTTCCTGTTCCTGCCTCCCCCCTCTCTTCGAGTCCGACTCTCTGGAGTCTTCTTCCTCTCCTCTCTTTCTCCCGCCTGTTTAAACTCGAAGCTCCTCGTTTCATCTGTAGTTGCTTCTCCGACGGCCTGGCGGCGCTAGCCCCTGCCGGTGATCTCGTGAAGGTTACGATACAAATGTCTCTCTCTGCGTTCATCTGTGTCTCCGCTGTTTCTTGAGCGCCTGTTCATCTCCAGTTGGTCGGGATTGAATCGCTGAATCTCGAATTAGGGTTCTAAGCATTCCGCCGATACACTGATATTTCTGTGCTTAGTGTGGCCACCTTCTTCCGCTTCTTCTACCCTGCTGCTTTCACCTGAGGCTGGTTTTCTCTCCGCAGGACATGTTCTGAAGAAAAATGGACATCTTGGTTCATCATCAGCTTCGGTATCTGAGGAGCCTAATCCGATCTGCAGGGGATCTCGATTCTTGTAGGAAGGAGCAGCTGTAGATAAATATTGGAGCAGAGAATCAATCCACCGAGGAATGGCGGACCTCAGAGTCAAGAGGATGGAGACGGGCCAAGCGAAGATCAGGAACGTGCCCATCGCCGTCACCCCAGAAGGGTTCTGGTGCTGCCCCTCCCCCGCAGCCTTCCAGAAGACGATGAAGAACCAGAGCTTTCATGGCAACTCCAGGCCCTCCCCTACCCCTCCCTCGCCGGCTCCGACGAAGGTCTCCCTCCACCGGACGCAGCTCCTGCCGGCGGAGAGATCACCGATCCCCGAGGCGCCTGGTTCGAACCCCGCCGCCGCCACTGGCGGAGCTCCGGCGAGGACGCCGAAGAGGAGCTCGGAGAACTCTTCTCAGCGGAAGATCACCGTCGGCTTCGGCCAACCCGAGACCAGCGACCTGAAGGTCCTCCTCTCCGGGAAGGAGGGCATCCCCGTGAGGATGAACGTCCACAGGGACGTCCTCGCAGAGCACAGCATCTTCTTCGCCGACCGCCTGTCCGCCGTCCCCCAGTCTCCACCGCCGTGCCTGGACCTTCCCGATTGCGAGGATGTGGAGATCTACGTCGAGACCGTGGGGTTGATGTACTCCAAGGACGTGAAGCAGAGGCTTATCAAGCAGAGCGTTCCCCGAGTCCTCCGCATAATGAAGGTCCCGAGGAACCTTCTTCTTCTTCTTCTTCTTCTTCTTCTTCTTCTTCTTCTTCTCCATCGTCTTCTTCGTCCGTTCCTTCATTGTCTTCTTTTGCGCAGGTGGCGGAGGCGCTAGGGTTCCAGGCCTGCGTGAGGGCGTGCCTGGAGCACCTGGAGGCGGTGCCGTGGGTGGAGGAGGAGGAGGAGAGCGTGGTCTCCTCCGTGCGGCACCTCCACGCGAAGAACCTCGGGGCCAGCAGGATCCTCCGGCGGGTCTCGTCGGAGGCCGCCACCGCACCCAACGAGACCATCGAACGGATCATCGAGCTGGTTCTCCGCAGCGGCGAGGACAAGGGCCGCCGGGAGATGAAGTCCCTGGTGCTCAAGCTTCTGAAGGAGAACAGCCTCCTGATCGGCGGCAGCGGCGGCGCCGCCGGAGACGTATGCTTGGGGACGCTCTACGACTCCTCGCGGAGCTGCTTGGAGTCGCTAATGTCGCTCTTCCGGCGCGCTTCCGAAGAGGATGCGGCGGCGGCGGCGGCGGCGGCGGAGAAGCTCCGGCGGGAGATCTGCCTCGAGGCCGACAACCTGCTGTGGCTCGTGGAGATCATGGCGGAGCGGCGCGCGGCGGAGGAGTTCGCCGGAGTGTGGGCCGGGCAGGAGGAGCTGGCGGCGCTGCACCGGAGGCTGCCAGTGGCGTCGCGCCACCTGGTGAGCTGCGTGACGGCGAGGCTGTTCGTGGGGATCGGCAGAGGGGAGGTGCTGCCGGCGAAGGAGACCCGCCGGCGGCTCCTCCGGCTGTGGCTGCAGCCGCTGATCGAGGACTTCAACTGGTTGCAGCACCGGCGGCGGTCCTTCGACGGGAAGGTGGTGGAGGAGGGGATCGGGAAGACGATCCTCACCCTCCCCCTGGAGGACCAGCAGAGCGTCCTCCTCTCCTGGCTCGGCAGCTTCTTGAAGGCCGGCGATGGCTGCCCTAATCTCCAGCGGGCATTCGAGGTCTGGTGGCGCAGGACCTTCATCAGGCCTTTCATGGAGCAGCACCGCCACCGCCACCAGCAGCAAGGGGATGCTTGTGGAGGTTGATGATAGAGGAGGGGGAGGGGGTGGGGCTGAGACTTTTGAAGTTCTGATCGCCCTCCATCCACTCAACGTGGAGCTCGTTGGTACCGGCGGGCAGGTTGGAGGTTGACTTTGACCTTTGACTTTGATGCTCCCTGGTCATCTCCTCTCCGACAACTGGCCTCTCTCTCTCTCTCTCTCTCTCTCATGTCTCTTTTAAGAACTCCAGTCTGAGTTTTCGACTCCCTTTCTTCTTTTCTGAAAAAACAGGGGCTTGGCTGGCTTTTGAAGCTCTCTCCCTCTCTCTCTCTCTACCTTCCCGTTGCATGATACAACGTTCAAGTTGTTATTGGGCCGGCCCAATCCTGGTCCGACATTAATGGGCCGTACAGGTCCACGGGTCGGTCTTGGATCCATTTTACAGCTATGCAGTTGAAATAAAAAATAAGAAAAATTCAGCTATACAGTTTATATTGAATTTCAGTGTACAGATATGGGTGGAAAATCCTAGATGATGACGTCATCATGGGGGGGGGGAAAGGGGTGGGCTGGGGAGATCTCTCAGAAGCCCTCGCCGGGAAACCTCCGCATCGCCGGAGAGTTGCCGGCGTGGCGGAGGCCGAGGGTGAGGGAGACGTCGCCGGAAGTGGCGAGCCCGGCGGCGCCGCCGAGCTCGCAGAGATCGCCGACGAGCAGCGCCGCCATGTCGACGCCGTCTCCGTGCCGCGCCGCCGCCGCTGCTTCCCAGGGGGCAAGGCGCTCCTGCTGGTACTGCTGGCTCCGGTGGGACGGCGCCGGCGACCACGAACTGCCCTCGCCGGCCCCTCCCGGTGCCGGCTCCGGCGGCGGAGTCTGGTCCTCCGCCGCCGTGGACTCCTTCTGGTACATCTCCTCAACCATGGGCTTCCACAGGCGAACCCTGGCATTGATGAACCAGTTGGAGACCTGCAGAGGGTGATGCCCAGATGGCCTGTGTGAGCTGCCGACCATGGCAGCGAATAGTAAATGGGGAAGGCCCCGGAGAGAGAGGGAGAGCGCCCTTGGGAAGGTGAAATCCACAGAGGGGAGAGAGAGCGAGACCCGATGGGGGATATTTAATGCTTATGTCGCTGCTTGGTAGGATCTCTGTGTGTGAAAGACAGATAGAGAGAGAAAGTACTGCTCGCTCACTTCAGCGCGAGAGAGAGAGAGAGGAGAGAGTGTGTGTGCGTGTGCTCTATCACTACACAAGCGGAGAGAGAGAGTACTGTACTCACACTAGTAGGAGAAAGGGAGGAATCATTTGGATTTTTTAATGGGTGTAGAGGGATATTAGTAGGATTATCTTCATAAGTTTTGAATTTTCATAGGTTGTGTACATTTACAGATTATCTTTCATTTGTTCAGTCGGCTTAGAGAGAGAGGGAGAGTAAACTGTTCGGTGACTACCCAGGAGAGAGAAAGAGTAAAACTTTATATTATTTATACACTGTTCTTCCTTAGCTTAGATCTAGAGGGAGAAAGTGTGTGTACTGGTGTTCTAACACTAACCTAAGGAGGCAGAAATAGAGCTTTCCTTCTTGGGCTCTCAAATACGTGATCTCATCCCCAGGAGAGAGCCATGGCTAGGTCCGGCCAGTTGACCTCCCACATAAACCCTAACCATATAATTAATTTTATGATATTATTTAACCACAGAAATTCTCAGTTCATATGGATCAATCGTCCTCCTATTTGGTCTCTAAAGAATCAGATAAATTAGTGTCAACCATTTTCATTTTCGTGTTTATTATATTTTATGGTTCTCTCTCTCTCTCTCTTTCTCTTACAGGGCTAGGTGAGGTCGTACTTCATCTCTCATAATTGAAGGGAGGAAACTGACCTGGCTTCTCGACAGACCCGTCTGTCTCGCCAACGAATGCTTGTCTGCATCACTAGGGTACCTGTAGAGAGAGAGAGAGAGAGCATCGTCAGTTACCTCATAAAAGGTCCATGCACAGCAGAGCAGAGGTGGGGAATGGGAGGAGGAAGGGGGGAAAGGACAGTCGACAGTGTAAGTGAAGGAAGAGAGAGAAAGTTTCATATGGCTGCCACGGTTAATCTCCGCTGGATCGGCGGCTAGATCTCATCCCACATCTCTACAGACAAAGATACAGAGAGAAACAGGAGAGAGAGAGAGAGCTTACGGGTGAAGGAAGTGCTCGAAGAGCCAAGCCCGGAGGACCTTGACGGAGCGCTCCGGCAGGCCCCTCTGCGGTCGCCATGTCTCCTGCTCGAGAGCGGCGCCGCCGTGGCTGAGCGATCGCTGCCGCCACAGGCTCTGCTCGAGCAGCCTCAGCCGCGGGGTCTCTCCCTTGGTGAGCCCCGCAGCTCCTCCGCCGCCGCCGCCGCCAGCGTCCTCGCCGAGCAGCGAGCAGGTCCTGCGGAGCTGAGCGGCGACGGCGTCCTTGAGGGCGCGAAAATGGCGGGACATGGCCTGGCGGGCGAGGGCGGTGTAGGGGATCGCTGAGCCGAGGCCCATGGCGGAGTCGAAGGAGCTCATCACCGCCTGCATCTGGTCGCAGTAGCTGCTGTATCTTCTATCGATCTGTTCCAACGCCGCCACCAGAACACTCACGGCTCAGTGCTCATGGAAATGGATGGACTCGAGAAAACAAGAGAGAGAGAGAGAGGGAGGGAGAAGATAAGAAGAAGGAAGGTGGTGAATTTACGGGCATTACGGTGGGAGAGGGGGAGGAGAAAGAAGATGAGAGAGAGAGAGAAGACAGTTGTGGATAATCAACTGCGGTTCGAGAAAGAGAGTGGAAGAAAGATATTATTAGTCCGTAACCAGTAGCGAGAGAGAGAGAGAGAGAGAGGGAGAGAGAGAGAAGACAGATATGGATAATCAACTGCGGTTCGAGAAAGAGAGTGGAAGAAAGATATTATTAGTCCGTAACCAGTAGCGAGAGAGAGAGAGAGAGAGGAAGGACGATGTTAATCCACCTTCATTAGAAAGAGAGGAAGAAGAATGAATGGTTTGTCCACCGCCATTAGAAGGAGAGAGGAAGAAGAAGAAAGACGGTTAATCTACTACCGAGAGAGAGAGGGGGGGAAGGAGGAAGAAAACGGTTAATCTACTACCATGAGAAAGAGAGGGAGAGGAGAGAGGAAAGACGGCAAATCTACTTCTATGAGAAAGAGGGAGAGGGAGAGAGAGAGAGAGAGAGGAGGACGAAGAAGAAAGACGGTTAATCTACTACCATGAGTGTGAGTGCGAGAAAGAGGGAAGAGGAAGAAGAGAGATGGTCAATCTAATACCACGAGAGGGAGTGCGAGAAAGAGAGAGAGAGGATGAAGATAGCAGAAGAAAGATGGTTAACTCGCGGCCATGAGACAGAGAGAGAGCGATAGAGATATGGTGAACGCCCCGCCATTACTACAAGATAGAGCAGAAAAAAGATGATTCCTCAGTCGCGGCCTCTGAGTTCAGGGAAACTAGGAGGACAAGCGAGAGAAGGAAAGAAAGAGAGAGAGAGAGAGAGAGAGAGAGAGAGAAGGGGGGGGGGACTTCGGTTGCATGGATTTACACTGCTCTCTTTTTTTTCTTTCCTGAGAATGGAAAGGATGTCTGAGAGAATAACTCGATATTCCCACGTTTCTTCTTCGGGGAATTGTCGTAACCATGGAGGCAGGGGGAAGAAGAACAACAAGAAGAAGAGTGCCAATTATGATGTGGATCACGATTTCCCCATCACAGCCCCTCAAAGTCAACTCAGACCAGGAGGCATCTATCCTCGCGCTCAACCCCAGGTTTCTCTGAGGAGTTTTTGGAGTAGATCTGAATGGGGATGGAGAGAGAGAGAGAGAGCAAGAGGATCGCGGGGCCAATATCGCCTAGGGTTTCACTGGTGGGCAGTGCAGGAGGGGGAAGGTGGGAGACAGGAAGCGAAGGAAGAAAGAGGTACGACAGACGAGAAAGGGGAAAGCTGGTGCAAAAGAGAGAGAGAGGGAGGTGGGGTTAAGAGAGAGAGAGAGAGAGAGAGAGAGGAGCGAGAGAGATGTAAGACTACGTGCCTCATTGAGCATGGACAAGAGCTGAGCCTTCTTCCTTTGCTGTTCGAACCTGTCGACGGGGGCCTCCATACCGGGGGCGGTGGCGGACGGCCCACCGTCGCCGGTGACGGCGGAGGAGGAGGAGGAAACCTGTCTCTTCCCCCTCCCTCCTCCTCCCCTCGCCCTCATCTGCCCCCTCACTACGCTGCAGAACTCCTCCAGAAGCTCCTGAGCGGCGCGAGCGTACCTCGATTGCCTCAGCCCCTGCGCCGCCGAGAAGGATCCCCCGTACTCCACCTGCTCGGCCGGAAAGAAGTAGGGATGTGGTAGCGCGGCCGAGTGGGGCGGCGGCCTTTGCTGCTGGGGATTGAGCAGGAACAGTTGCATAGCGGTGGCGGCGTTCAAACCGGGGAAATTATGCGGCTGCGGCAGTGGTGCCGGCTTCGCTGCTGCGTTTGCCAGGTGGGTCATGCTGCCGCCGCCGGCATACCAGTCTCCAGAGAAGGAGGGCGGCCCCGCTTCCGAGGGGGCGGATCTCTGGTGGCGGAAATTTGGCGGGATCTGGCTGGCGGCGAGGTCAGCAGCCTGGGAGCCCCCGCCGGAGGGTAAATTGAACATGTCCGAGAGCAGGTTGCCAGCGGCGCCGTTGGGCTCATGGACGCCATCGGGGAAGGTGAAGAGGCCCTGGTAGAAGCCCTGTGACATAGACGGATGGCTTGGTTGTGAGGCGACGGCGATGTGAAAGAGCAGGCGGCGCTACTCTGCCGGCTTCTCGCCCTTCCCCGCTATGGCCATCCTCCCCCCCCCTCCTCTCCTCTCCACCAACACGCAGAAAACCCCCGATCAGATCCTCCACAACTCCTCCAGACGTTCTCGCTTTCACAGGCTTGGGCGAACGACGGAACATGAAGAAGCCCGCATATGAGAGACCCTCCCTCTAGCTCTCTCTCTAGCTCTCTCTCTCGCTCTCTCTCTCTCTCGCTCTCTCTCTCTCTCTTTCTTCTTCCTTCCCCAAGGACTGGTGCGACCGAGAAGAGGAGAGGAGAGGGTAGCTGCTCCCTTCCTTTCCTTACTCTCTCTTCTCTCTCTCCTCTCCTCTGATATCGCCCCCATACAGTTTTTACTTTGCTTTCGGAATTATGGGAAATATAAAAATTACAGAAACCGTGTCTCACGCTGAAAAAATAAAATAA
The DNA here is from genome assembly GCA_902729315.2 of Spirodela intermedia. Taxonomy (NCBI): domain Eukaryota; kingdom Viridiplantae; phylum Streptophyta; class Magnoliopsida; order Alismatales; family Araceae; genus Spirodela; species Spirodela intermedia. Next base: position 3,796,627 of record LR746270.1, on the reverse strand, counting down.
AATAAAACAAAACAAAACAAAACCGAGTGACCTTCCCTTTTCCTTTTCCCCGAAATCGACCCGTCCGTGCAACCCCCTGGGGCATTTTCGTCATTCCCCCACACTTCTTCGGGCTCGGGGCCTCCCTAGGGAATTTAGCGGGCTTCCAAGCCTGCTGTAAGAGAGGGAGAGAGAGAGAGAGAGAGAGAGAGAGAGAGAGAGAGTTCTCCTTCGTGGGCTTTTTCTTCCGGCACAATTTGGAATTCAAAGGGCCTGGCTTCTTCCCTACGGCTACTCCTGACCCAAGTCTAGGCTAAAGGGCCATGTTGCTGAGGGATGACCGTCGGAGATTGATCGGATGGTTCCCATTGAATGGCCCGCGGGCTTTTTCTTGGGCTTTTTAATAGCCCGGGTCATTAGCACTCGCGCATGATTAACTCCCAGAATAATTGATAATTGATAATTGCCCGCTTTCATAGTCAAATTAGTGTGTTTTTTTTTTCACATTAGTATCATAAGAGAAAGAATCTCAATGGCAATGCCGAATATCTATACACGTGCTTCTTTCAATGCCACACATCTATGGTTTATTCACAATTAATAATCTTTTGAGGGTTCTGAGAGAAGTAAGCCCGTGGCAACGGATTCGTCGGGCAGGTTGATCTCAGCCGCAAATGAGAGAGGAGGGGCCTCGATCGGACGGTCATTTTAGGTGTTCTTCTTGAGGCGCACGATAAGAAGGTCGGGTAGCCAATTCTGTCGCTTTGCGGGGGTGGGGGTCAAAAAAAAAAGTGGGCCCCATCAATTATTGGAAGCCATCTATTGGAAGCCATCAATTCTGTCGTCCACCTGTCTCAATCGCCCACCGTCCGCTCCCTCCGCAGTGATGATCGGGGGTCAGTTTTGCTATTCCTATTTTTTATAGGGGTTTAATCGTTAATTCACAGATCGTGTCCCGTTTTTCCAGGATGTCCTCATAAATGCGCCACCATTAAAAAAATGAAACTTTAATATACAAGCTAATTTACTAAATCTTTTTTTGCTGAAATTATCTCAAAATATACGTCATTAAATGAATATGTTATATTTGAAAAAAATAATACGAAATTAAAATCCATCAACAGTGACACATTTTTTAGAGAGAGAGAGGGTTTGCTGCCTCAATGAGATATTATTGAGGGGGCAATGTGCAAATGTCCCGGGCCTTCCCATCCATTGTTCTATGATAAAATATAGAGCAAGTGGTAGCATGCGTGAGAGGAGATTTAATACCACAGTAACAGGTTGACCCATATTGAAACACCGTGGTCCCCCTTCCAAAATAGCGTTGACTTTTCTACCGCACTTGCATGCTTCCAAAAGTCAATGCGTGGGTGTTGCGGATTTGCATGGTCTTTTGTGTAAGGGGGGAGGGGGGAGGGGGGGGGGGGTTGAAGGACATTTATTCCTATTAACATTACTTAATCATTGGCATTTATGAATTTGGATGAAGAAGTTTATACGCTTGCATTCCCAACGTGGGCATCAGAATTTACTATGTGATATATATGTATATCTAGCGAGAGAGAGAGACAGGTAAACTATACTTTGGGGAATAATTTTCCAAAAAAATAAATTTATATTTTGTTTTTTAAAAATAATTCACATTGTTTAGTGTTTACGTCGATAAGAGATAGATATATGGATATATAAATGGATATATAGAGCCTAGTTTTTATTGGAATATTAATCAGTATATATTTTTCAAAAATATCAGATCCCTCAATTTTTAGAAGTATGAAAATATGAAAAATGAGAAGATCCGATTTACGCCAGTGGGAGAAGTCAACGAACAATATTTTAATGCTGAGGAAGTAGAAGACGACGATCCCCACCCCCGCCCCCAAGTTGCTACACCACATCATTTCGGATCTGGAGAGATCGGCGGCGTCCGGCATGGTAGGGCTCACACGGCTCCACCCTCCTCGACCTCTCGACCTCTCGACCTCGCCAGATGAAGTGGAGGGAGACGGCAGGGGAGAGAACTGATATAAGGTGCTCGATCCCTCTGCGTCGCAGATTTTCAACAGACGAGCCCTAGAGAAATTAATGCTGCTCGATCAGTCGTACTCTTACCTCGGGGATGGCTCGTCAGAGGGAGGTTGGGGGATCTCGGAGGGCCGGGGCGGCCCTGCTCCACTGGGATCTGCTGGATCTCCTTCCTTCAATTCACGTCGCTTTCGTCGGCCGCCGGATTACCTCTCTGGTCGCCGTTCGTCCCCCTTCGTCCCGCTCCCGCCGGTCATTTTCTGCACAGACCGGATCAGATCTCCTTCGGGAAGTCAGGCCAGGAACTCCCTCGTCCCTTCCGTACTTTTCTCCCCTCCTCCCCTCCCCTTTCGGAGGGGATGGGTGAGACGACGGTTCTGAGGGAAAATAACGGAGCCACCAATGCTCGAGGATTGGCTCGTCCCAAAAAAATGGCGGGAATCAATGGGACCGTGACGGCTAGTGGGTGACGTAGACATAGAGGGCCCACAAGAGGGACTGGCCACGGGGTGCCCACGGGGTGCCCACGGGGTGCCCACGTAGGTTGGGGCACATGTGGCGCATCCCCAGTGGCACCATCACGTGGAATCAATAATCTATATGTCCATCTCCAGTTGGTTGATTTCGTCGACGGACCTCTCTCTCTCTCTCTGCCTTTCGCATCTTCCAGGGCAGATGCGTTTCTTTCTCTCTCTTCCTACGTGTCTCTCTGTCGATGGGGCTGGCCAGTTGTAGTGAAGGGGACCAGGGGAGAGGGACTTCTGTTGGCTGTGCTCAAGAAGGAGACCAGAAAGGACGGCTCGCCGTCTCCACCCCCAGCTTCTACCTCATGGTGACCGGGCGGTGACGGCATCCGTCCAACTGGTCAACGCCTCAAGAACTCAGTAAAAAATCCCTTTCCAACTCTTGACTGGGTCAACCCCACCCGTTCAAACCGCCAACTTACCATCGGAGCAGCAAACAGATGAACGTTGACCTTTCCTTGGGATTCGGGCGGTTAATATCCGTCCACTTGAAGCTTCAAGTCTCCCGGTGGACTCATTTCATGAGAGAGAGAGAGAGGATAACTTACATGGGTCACAAGAATGGCCCACCCCCGTCCGGTGGGCTACTACCAAAAGGCCCACCTCCCTCTCTCTCCCTCTCTCTCTCTCTAGGGTTCGGAAAGGTCAACTCTCACGGCACAGGAGAAGGCGAGTTTGAAGCAGGAAGGGCCGTAGGTGACGTCCTTCTCTCTCTTCACTTTCCCTCTCCTCTTCTTCTCCAGCAGCCACCTCCTCAGTTTCTCCACCAGCCCCTCCTTCCTCGAGAAGGTGTAGCTCTTCAGGACTCGCCGCCGGCGGAGCTGCTCCGCCGTCGCCGGGGAGCCCTCCTCTCCCTCAGCGATCCCCCGCAGGAACTCCGCGTCGGATTCCGCCCACCGGCGGACCTTCGGGGAGCCCTCCTCGCCGCCGCCCACACATCTCGAACTCAACATCTTCCTCTTCCTCCTTTTTCTCTGCTTCTGCTTCTTATCCCCACCGAACTCTCCTCGTTCATGACCCGGGGATTTGACTTTTATCCTCGTAGGGCCACGTGGATTAGGGTGAGATCCCGGGAGGATATCGGGCGATTGACCCGGAGATTTAGGGCAAGTGGGTTACCGACAAAAGATGCCATTTCTCGTCAAAGACTGAAAATTTGGATCCGAAATAGGAAGAAAAATAAATTCAAAGGAAAGATTGTGGTTTGAATGAGTTCCAATGGGCCGGCCCTGGTTTCTGTGGGCTTTTAAAAAAAGCCCGGAAACCACAGTTAGCCTCCTTCTCAGCTTCTCCTCGAGCTTTCTATGAAGGTGCTTCCATTAAAAACTAAGCCGTTGACCGTCAAAGTCCACCATCCATTACCCTCTGAACAAACACAATTGGAGTTTCGAGATCTTCTTCCTTATCCTATATGGATCTGAGCTTTGTTAGGGTTGACCAACCTTGAAGAGTCATCATGCCCACAAAAAGATCAAAGGTCTCATACTTGTCAACCAAGGACATCCGGGAAGACCTCGTGATCATTCCTTGCCATTCAGTGAATTCATCCGTGCATAGAGACGTTGACTTCCCACAAAATCGACCCATTTCTTCTTCTCCTTCTTTCCAAATTTGGTCGATTCAGCAGAACAAGATGTGAAAATCAACAACAGCCCACAAGCAACACGGGCCAATCCAAAAAACCCCACGGCCCTTTACTTACGAACCAAAAAAAAAAAAAAAAAAGCTGAAAGCTAGCAGCTTTACCCAAGTCAAGGAATTCACCCACTCCTCGGTTATCATCCATCAGTGAAGATATTATACAGGAGAATCGTTGGGATCTTCGACGGGTTGCAGAGAGGAAGAAGAAGAAGAAGAAGAAGAAGAAGAAGAAGAAGAAGAAGAAGAAGAAGAAGAAGACGAGCTAATTAGGGCGAGCAGAAACAAAATTCATAAAAATGCCTTATTAAAAGCAATTACAGGGCATTGACATCATTTTTAAGAACTGATAAACCAAGGGAGAAGGGGGTGTGGGGTGGGGACTTAGTTGGAACATTGTTCACGGTGTTCACAGACACATTCAGATAATGACAACCTCTTGGTGCATATAGAAAACCACAAGGTGGCGAATGGACGCAATTCAGTTATGTGAATAGAAGAGCAAAGAGAACAAAAGCGCCGACCACGAGGAAGAGAGTTGTCAGGAGGGAATTCTCCTGCTGCCTCACGGTGGTGCGCGGGGGGAACCCATGGGCATGGCCGCCATGAAATGAGTTTCCAAAGCCGTAGGGGAAACTAGCAGAGGGTGCATAGGCGGCGGGATCGGGAAAGCCTTGAACATGGAAGTTGAACAGAGAGGGGAAGAGCCCGCCAAAGCCGGCAGTGAGGCTGAAGTTCCCAATCCTGGCGGTGGCCATGGGGGGGAACCCCCCCATGAACCCAAATCCATGGTGAGGGAAGTGGTTTGGGTCGGGTGGAGGGGCAGTCTCGGGCCTCATGCCGGTGGGGCGGTGGGGGATGTCGACACCAGGCACTGACTTAGAGCGAGGGTCTGTGGATGTCTTTCCTCGGCCGTAGAGGGGGACCAGCTTGTCTTCCTGCACAAGGGCCTTGCAGACGGGGCATTCGGGAGAGCGAGCGTGCATGTGGAGCCATTTGTAGAGGCAGGGCCAGCAGAAGAGGTGGCCGCACAGTGTTATGATCGGGTCCTGAGCCAATTCGAAACAGATGTTGCACTCGAAATCCCCGGCATCGGAGTTGTTGTTGTTCCCGGAGCACGAAGGGCTTTGGGGATATCGGCTGGATGATTCCCCGAAGCTACTGGCCATCCCTCGACCTCTCCGGACTAATTCAATTTTCTGAGAAAAAAAGAATAAGCAGACGACGCAGCTGAACAAAACACAGATTTCCGGGAAAATTCGCGGATCCTCGAGAATCGGCCGCCGCGCGGCGTGGATTACCGAACCCTAAAATCCCCAAATCCGTGAAATATCCGCCATGGGAACAGCAATAGGCCCTGGCCACCAGGCGAAACAGTCAACCCCAAGGCATCGAGGGATTCAAGAACCACCGATTGATCGAATGAGAAATTCCATTAGCACCGCCACACGCTAATCCAGGAATTCCATTAACACATGCATCGGCGGAATCCAAACCAAAAAAGAAAAAAGCGAGCGCCCCCAACACCAACCAATCCCTAAACCCTAATTCGTTCGCAAAGGGGGATCGAACACCTGCCGGGAGCAATCCTCATACACAGAATAAGCGATACATCGACAGAGAGAAAGAGAGAGAGAGAGAGGGGCTGACCTGTGAGCGCCGACAGCCCCGGAATTCGAAGGGAGGAGCCTCCGATCTCCTCTTTCCCTCTCGATCGGAGAACGACAAAGAGAAAGCGTGTCGGCGCGGCCAGCGTATTTATAGCTCGCTGAATCCCTGCCGTTACTTGGTCCACGCGTCTGCTCATGTACGTGTCTCCAGTAGCGAAGGCCTCCTCTCACACGTTTGGAGGGAATTTTGGGCCGGTTTGGGCCCCTTATGGCCCGGCCCGAGATCACTTGATCACCAAAAGGGTATATTTTTATAACGTTGGAATAATTTTTTCAAATTCGTCGTGTTCCCACTTTCCGGCTCCAGCGTGGCAACGCCAGGCTGGCGGGCCTGTTTGTCCATGGTGGCGCTTGGAGCGGGTGCGTCGGACAGAGGTGTGATGTGATTCACCATTATGAGAGAGAGAGAAGAGAGAGAGAGAGAGAGAGAGAGTATAGAAGAACAGAAGTCATCCCACACTAGAGAGAGAGAGAGATAGAGAGAAGAAAAAGACAAATGAACCTCCTAAGCAATGAAGAAAGCAGCGCCTGTGATCGGAAGGGATGACATTACAAACGTGGTTACTATACACAAAACACTCCCAACGGCTAATAAGCTACAAAACCCTAAACCCACCACGACCAACAACAGCGGCGGCGTATCCCTCATCTCGGAGGAAGCCCTCCTTCCCGCGGGAGAGCGGCTCGGCCTTCTTCAACCTTTTCCGTGCTCCGCCGACCAAAAAAACCCTACCTTCCGCCGGCAACCTCTCGATTCCGCCGCCGGTCGCCGGAGAAAGCTCCGAATCTATGTACACACAGATGCCATCGCCGCGGCCGCCTCCTACTGTGCGTAGATCCTCCGGATACTCCGGAGCCACCCCCGCGGGGCCTCGCCGTAGCCCGTGCACCGCGGCTGCTCGCCGCCGTCCTCCTCGCCGGTGAAGAGGGTCTCGTCGGAGCAGTCGAGGGAGGCGCCGCAGGCGGCGTTGTAGTCCCCGGAGACCGAGCGGCACACCCGAAGCCTGTTGTCTCCGTCCATGTCGCACCGTTGGATCGATATCTGAGAGACAAGTGGCACCAGTTTCTGGTAAGATCAGGCGACTCGTCTCCGACGAGAAGGAAAGTCAACGTGGCTGACTACTGTTTCAGGAGTGGCCGTTGGATTATAGAGATGTGGCAGGAGACTATTTCAAGAAGTCAATACACGGAAATGGAAATGAAATGGAAGGTGGTCAGAACCCCAATACCAAGGGTCAACTGATTGACTAATCTCAGCGTGAAAGGGATAGTCACCTTGGCTGACTATTGGAGGGAAGTAGTAGAAATGAACTAGCGAGGAAATCCGATAAAGTCAAGATATTAACGAATAGAATGGGTAAGAATCCTCGCCAAAGTGGCTTAGATGGGGAAGAGTTGACTGGCGGAGATTGTTCTCAATATGAATGCATTTTGGGAAAGCATTACGTAAGTGCCCAAAAAATGGTCAAGCAATCTGACGCGCAACCACAAAAAAATTCTTGGAATTCATTGTCGGAAAGGATTATAAACGCCACCAATATGGTCTTCTCAGCAGGTTCCAGCTGATTTCAGGCACCAAAGTCAACGCCTACAAGAGCAATGTCAAAGAGAGATAATGACCAGTCCACTGTCTAATGTCTAATGTTCACACCGTAGCGACGTTTGACTTCCAAGGTGCTGACGTGCCCCAAAACCCAAAATGATACCTGAAAAAAAGGAAAAACAAACCCTGCCAAAACCGGTTTCTAAGAAGTCAACAACGACAAACTACCTACCTACTCCTATTGGTCACAAAATAGCAACGGTTTACTTCTAAGGCCTCACTCAATGAGCCCCCAAAACCCAAAATCATACCTAAAAAGGAAAATAAGCCCAACCCAGATACTTGCGTATATATATATAGATATATATTAGGAAGGGATCAGAGGAGAACATACCCAGCAGGCCAGCTGCCTGGCTGCCGCAGCGCAGTAGCTCAGCTCGAGGAAGTCAAACAGGGAGCGGCCCACGAGAAGCAGCTGGCCATAGTTTGGCACGACGACCGCCGCCTCCAGCTGCCGCAGGATGCTTGGGTCACTTGGGGCGCAGTACTGCCCTGCTGCATCCCCCATGAGCACCTCCTGGCACGCCGACAAGCTGGATAGAAGAGACGAGCCGGTCTGGCATGAGTACCCGGCATAGTCGGAGCACCGGAACTCGCACACGCCGTCGTCGCAGAACCCACCATGCAGGCTGCACTGCTCGTCGCATATGGCTGCATTTTTAATAAAATCGATAATTCATTTCGGTTAATTTTACCCTTTTTTTAATATTTTGAAGAACAAATTTCCAGAGTTTACGAGGTTTTGGGGGGTACCGGTGGAGCAATCAACTCCTGTTCGGCCGTGCACGCACTCGCATATCCCATCTGGGCGGCAGACGCCATGACCGCTGCAGTTGCCTGGGCAAGCACCTGGGAGGCACAGACGAGTATGGTTATCAGCCAGAGGGGAGCCCGAACGGGGAACCCAGATGCCTAGTCTGGTGATTTTCCCACTCTCTGAGAAATGGGTCACAGCCAAAGAATACGACTTTCTCAAATTAGAGAATACTAGCTAAAAAAAAAGAAGGTAAAACTCTGTGGTAATAGATTCTAGTGAGACTCACGTTGGCTGCAGTCGTGCCCGTAAAACCCTAGGAAGCAGCCGGAGCTCCCCCCTCAAGGCAGTCTACGTTGAAGCCACACGAGTTGGGGCAGTGCCCGCGTGGAGGAGTCACTGGCAGTGTGTCACATAGTTCATGGTAGGCCGGGCATATGAGCTCCCCTGCACCATAAATGGGGGAAAAAAAATGGCAACTTTATCATCAGAACGAAGAACCGGCGGTGGCTATGCTCATAGATTGCACAAGGCGCATGAGATGGAGGTCACCGTGGAAACCAGGGAATTGGATTGGGCCCCCCGCTTCAGGGCAAGCCTTCCAGATACCGTCCATAGCAACCTGATCAGCACAATGCATCAAAGATCATCGGGCATCAGCATCAGTGTTTCAATATGGGTGTCTGATGATCACCAGCCATTCCAATAATCCCGCACGATAAACATACCATGGTACATCTCTTTGGTAATTTCTCGATGAATATGAATATTGAGCTATAATGAGCAGAATATATCAGCAGAATATTTGGTCATTTCTAGAAAAACCTTGAACTGTAAGCTACTCAAAGCAGCTCGAAATCATGTCATATCGAAGCAAAAATAAACATACCATGCCACATTTGCATTTTTTCCTGAAATGGATATGAACTATAAACCCAGAACAGAACGCATATTTTCCGTATTTTCCAGGCATCAGGCAATGATTTCCTTGATGGGTTTAGGATTATTTGCCTGTTCTTGAAGTCTCAGTCCAAGCATAGCGATGCATTGCTAGAAATGGAGACTGCAGCTTGGTACCTCTAAGACGTTGCGGGCGCATCTGTGCTGATAGCAGCCATTCCCTTGAGTCATGGATCCTCGAGCAAACCCAGAACGCACCAGAGATGAAGCCATGCACCTGCACAGAATGGGAGCATATAAAAGAAGAGATTACTCCGCGCTTTCCTCATTCGCTGGGAGCATTACTTGACTCTCACCGAGAGCTGCTTCCTCGCACTTCACCCAACATCATGTCTGGTGCTCGCGCAGGATTTACATCAGTACATGAGCCGTCGGAATATGCCACAAAGTACGCGCAATAATCGGCTAAGGACGATTGGCCACCTGAGACAGACGAGGATGGAAGTAAGCAGCTATTGGGCGATGGTGAGGTCGTTGATAAGATTTGCGCGCTAAGTTTACATAATAAACCTGTAGAAACATGCTAAAACTTCCATGCACTAACCAGCATGTGATGGGTAAGAAACATGTAGATCATGAGTTTCAAGAAATAAATGGAAACGACTGGAAACTTGAGGAACAGAAGAACAGCTGCCCATGCTGAACTATGAAGAATGGGAGATTATAAATAAAGCAAGAGGGATTTCTTCAAGATCTTGAAACGCTCAAAATGATTTCCTGGTTCAAAAAGGCGTCAATTTCAATTAAACGAACATATAAACTGATTGTTTCCACGATTGAATCGGCAAGTCGCCATCAAAGGGATGCAACATCAGCACCAATTGAAAATGAAGAAATAAAGCAAAACCCACGTTAATTTACACAAAAAATATTAATGGATGGCAAAAAAAATAAAAATAAAAAAATCTTATCACATGGCCGGGAAAGAAGACATGACTCCCATTTAACACGTTTAGATGGATCACACTATAGAATTCCTTCAGGGTTGGTTTCAGATGCGCAAGATCAATAATAAAACTAATTACTTATGAAAAGCTGAAGAAAAAGTAAGCTGACAGAACCCAACAGGATCCTCCAAGCACTATTAAAAAATCACAGGGAACAGACCTTTGTTGGCCTGTGGGAGATACTGAGCCCATTGAGGCAGATCCCCAGTATAACTTACGATAGGGCAGTAACCCTCAGCTTCTCTATTATATGTACAGCCAGAAAACTTGGTGGTGTTGCAATGGTATGCCCCCTTCCACTGATTGCATGGAGAGGTGACAAATTCTATTCCCTGTTTGCGACCCAATCAAGGCGGTCCACCATGCTATAGTTAACCTTATACCATCCGCTATCTTCCAGCAATGCCAGAGTCATTTTCGACACACCACTGATCGAGCGTCCACTGAGCTCGTCATGATTTCATTCATCAGAAGCCGCTTCTCCCAATGAGATCCTACCACAAGAACATGAAAAGCAGGAGTATTAATGGTTTTTTTGATGATATAGATTCCTTCTTCTTGATGCATAGCCTGGTGTGCAAAATTGAATACCCGATGTGCCACGCCCCCCATCTTCCAGCTCTAAGCCAGTGAAGTTCGCAGAGAATGCCTGCCCACAGAGAAACACTGTCAATGGCAATTTCAATTCGGCACCAGCTTTCCTGTTAGGAATCACTGGTGATGCCCAATCTATGAGACTGAGGGAAAATTCAACTTTCTCCGTAGTGAAGCCTTGAGTGCATGACAACACGGGGGAGGACTATCCGTGTAACCATACGTCCCAGCTTTTCATCCATGGCTTGAACAATGACCTGAATATGGAATTCATTATTTCTCACAGAAAAGCAGAACTCGTGCTCAAAATCACTAATCATCCAGGTAAACATTATCAGCTTTTATCATCACAGATGCTTGAAAGTATCAACTGTCCCACAAACCCTAGACAAATTCCACTTCTAGTACTCAGAGAGTAAGGAATCATGTTTCTATTCACTATTGCTAACGGTATTTATCTGCATGAATGTCGCCTAACCCCATTCAAATCATGCCCCTGACATTTAATATCAATGCAAAAGATAGGGCAGGCTTTAATGGTCGAAGTTTAGTCGCTTGAGCAATCAAAAACGCCATTTCTACTGGCCAACTAGTTTCTGCTGAACCTTTAATACAACCTTGCAAGATGAATGACAAACCCTGAAGCCAATGCAAGGAAAATGTATGAACTCTTATTAATCTAGATGATCCCATATTCATGAGACAGGTTATGGTCATGATGTCCTAGCCGTTTGCTCAAGATCGTAAAAATCAAGTATTTAGGCGGGGACTGCCTGTAGAAATTTGACAGTATTTCACATCTTAAGCCAATGCAAACAGGCATCAACTCTCAATGCCATAAATATAGGAGAGTTTGGGAATGAAGCTGGAGGAAATCTCAGAGGTATTCTCCATTCTTATGAAAAAAAAAAAAAAAAAAATATAGAAAAGAGAATCCTGGAACGGGACAGATGACCATAGCAATGCTAATGCTTTCAAGATAGCTATCGTACTTGTCAAGAGAGAATTACTCGCAAACAAGACAGCATGAATAAAATGCTCAACTTGATCGAAAGCAGCACCATATTCGTGCCTTGAATAATTATATGTCAATCAATACTCCAGTACTTAACGTTGCTTTCTAGCGGTGCCAAAGTCTTTTTTATCACATTTGTTTAGCATTCAAGAATCGTATGGTGGCCCTAAATGCTTTTCTCTATTTTCTCCGGGAAAAAATCTTTCTTAGCTGTTTCTTGGATCCATCTCATCAACGTGTTGATGTAAGAATAAATATATATATATATATATATATCTATATTCTTACATAATTAGCTACCTGGTTGCGTCTTCTCTTCCTTTCATCTCGGAAATGAGCAAAGGCATGAGGGTCAAAACCAAGAACATGCATGACCTGCGGATAAAAATAGCTCAGTAATAAATATGCTGAAGTTTTGATTTATCAAGTTTTCTTTGAAAAGAATATTAACCTCGTGTATAAGAGTGGCTGAGAGTAAAGACTCTGCTTCAGCAGTCAAATGACGAGGAGCAACATTAACATGACCTGATAACGGTTATACACCAATCTTATATGGAATATTACCATTCAGCATGAAAACCCAAATAAACAATATTTCTGGACAAAATATTCCACTACCTGCAATCGCCCTACCCCATTGATCACATTCGCAGGCTACGGCCCATGCAAGCGTGTTACCCGTAGTTGGTCTAGTGGTTACTAAGAGGACCAGGTCAGCATCAGAAACACCATCTGTGAGAAAAATGAAAAGAGGTTATGTACCTTGTCTTCGTATAAAAATGACATAGAAATAGAGAGAAGTACCTTCCACATATTCACGAGGAAGTTGCACCCCACCATCCTGACCACATGCAGAGTATCCACTTAAACGTAAGTTCCCCTTGACAGGCTCCACAGATAAAGTTCGCTTAAACCAGTCTGCTGTTCTCTCCAATGCCTATTATAATAGTAATAAAAGCAAAAACATTGGAAAAATCATCATCAGTTCTAAGATAGGTACTGATTAACACCATTAATTAATTGGAAGGTGAAAGAGCATTCTTTTTTTAAAGAACGTGAATATTTCTGAATTTTCTATTAATTAAGATTGCAGGTGAATCACATTTCTATTTTTAGTTTATCATTACCAGAGAGAATGAACCATTGAAGTTGTTATGAGCAGTTTGAGCTCAAGAAAATGGCCTTAGGTTGTCTTAAGGCTCCAATGCAGAAATTGTAATACAGATTAACTTGGCATAAATTTTTGATAATACCATCTCCTTTTACAACAGCCGTTCTCGAGTTGTCATGACATCATTCATGATCTGAATGTAAGCGAAATCAAGGACCTAAAGCATGGGAGATTTTAACAAAGTCTCTCTCTCTCTCTCTCTCTGTGTGGCTGGCAAGAGCTGATGAGTTCCAGTCATTGAGGTACCTTGTGCTCGAGAAGGGGAACTCCACAACATACATATGGATTTGAAGCAAGAGATCGTACGAAATTTTCAGTATTGAAAATTATATAAGCAAATTGGAGAACAAATCAGCCTGTTTCACTAAGAATATCATCTTATGACTACAGGTGGTTGGTCCTTTCCAAGCCCAGTGAGCCTAACACTAAACATGAATATTCAAAGTAGTATACATGGGCTTGTAGAGACAAATCTACCTCTCCCATTTTCAGATCAGAAAGAGTTTCGTGAAGATACTATGATATGCATTACGCAAGTCAAAGGGCAACATAATCAAGTGCACTGTCCTGTTACCTTTCTAGACCAGGACTCCATGCTACCCAGATAAATTTTTATAGTGCAATGTTTCATCAGTTGACACTCAATGGATTTGAAAACCGTGGATTTTAAAACCCAAACATTTAATGAAGCGTCAGATTTATTTTTTCTTGGCAATTCTCCACGAAAGATTTTACACAGAGCAAAATTGTTATATAAAACCAAAGGTTCGGAACAATTACCCTTTGAAGCCGAAGTTTCTTTTCAGCCACTGATATGTCATCCGATGAACAGTTATACCAACAGTCTCCAAATATTGGACGATCAGCAAGAGGGTTGCATGCAGGGGATCCAGGAATTGAAGTTGAGGGAGGTTTGATCCAATCCCAATGCATTATAGTGCAATAAGTCATTACTTCTTTCACTCACCTTCACAATATCCCCAGCATCTCGGCAATCTCTGTCCTGAGAATGGCCAAGCGAATCATAATTTAGAAATATTCTGATGGGTTGTCTCGAATTCTTCTCAAAATCTTCTGGCAAAGAAACCTCAAGCAACGCTCGTCGGGCCTTGTGATGATTTGAACTCAGCAGATCAGATCTGCTGTAAACTTGTGGACTAACGGAATACTCCTTGCGACCAGGATTTCGTCTCTTCTGAAGAATCTCATCGTGGATACAAGAGTGCGAGAACACAGGAATCTCACTGTGCCCAGTATCACCTTGACGGAGAACCCATCTTCCTTCAGTTGCAGCGTCGGACAATTCAATCGAGAGAAGCAGAAAAGAAATCTAAGAGAAACAATGAAACGCAACACTCAATCCCAACTTGAAAATTCATCAAGATATATTTATATATATATATAATTAAGTACAAAAATACAGACATCACCATCCCCACCAGGCAAATCCTTCCACCGCCATCCATGAGGAGTGATCTCAATGGAACCAAAAGAAGGGAATACTTATGCTGTAGAAGTCACTACACTTGCATGAAAAGATGAAGCAAGCAGAAACATGATGAAGAAGAATAGTAGGAGGGAGAAAATGATGAAGCAAGCAGAAACATTGTAGAAGTCACTACCCTTGCATGAAAAGAAAAACCGAAATATCGTGGATAAAAGGGCAGACGGAGTCACAGACAAGGGTGTAAGGGTCTAAGAGACAAATCAATCGTTCAGACAGCAACTGGGTGGGCACAGTTCAGAGACTATTGAGGCCCCGTAGTGACCTGCTCGAGACGTGGACAAAAAGTCAGATTCGTTGAAGTAGATCGATACTTTCCGTGGAAGCAAATTCACCGCCCAAAAGACGATCTCTCAAAGGCTCTGAACAAGGAGAGAAGTGGGGCCGGGGACCCAGAGACCAACATTTACAGGCATCGAGCTTCATTGCCCAGCTCCTACATGAGAGGAGTATAAATATGCAGAATGCCAAAGAAAATGAGATGAACGGTACCTGAACCGCCACAGCAACAGGGTGGAAACGATCCGAAACCCGGGTTATCGTCCACGATACCCTGAACCTCTCCAGAACCTCCAGGCCCATCACTGGATCTGCACTCTCGTTCCCCTCGACACCACCTCCGCTTCCATTAAAGCACCATCAACAAAACGGGGAGACCTCCCTGATCCTCCTCCCTCTCGGCCGAACCCCAGAAGAAGAACAGAAGAAGAAGAAGAAGAAGAACAACAACAACAACAACAAGATGAAGATGAAGAACCGGCGACAGAGGCCACGAGAGAATGATCCCCGAAACTCACGAGAGAGATTCAGTCCGAATTCCTGCAAAGTCTGCCCATTTCCCAGGGAGAGAGGAAATTCTCAGGATCACAACTGAGGAAGATTCCCTCCGAACCCCCCCCCCCCCCAACCCCGACGCCGGACATCAGCAAACAGAGATACTCCATGATCGGAAATGGGCACTCCTCTTCGTACTACAGTGACGTCAATCCCACCTGCCAACAACGGTCGCCTGAATAATAATACTATCCTCGGATAAATTTTTTTGGGCATAAAATAATACATATTTATATCCAGAGCAACGACTGGACAGAACCGACTAGTCCCTACCTTCTCTCTCTCTCTCTCTCTAACTATTAATTGGGTCGCCGAGG
The DNA here is from genome assembly GCA_902729315.2 of Spirodela intermedia. Taxonomy (NCBI): domain Eukaryota; kingdom Viridiplantae; phylum Streptophyta; class Magnoliopsida; order Alismatales; family Araceae; genus Spirodela; species Spirodela intermedia. Next base: position 3,781,089 of record LR746270.1, on the reverse strand, counting down.
CATAATTTGGGCTTTTCTTTAGATTCTGGGCCCCAGTTGGGCGTTACCAGGCCCAAATTTGGGCCCATTGAGACCTCTGAGTTGTTCACCAGTGGGAGTCTTGGACAGATTGACTACAGGTGGGACCGATCGACGGTCCAGATTCGATTCTGGATGCCACCTTATTATGTCTCGGTCCTGTTTTGTAGACATGTATGAACAGAATTTTCTTGAAGTAATAGAGATTTCGGCACTAAATATATATCAAAATATTTTAAATAATAACTGAGCTTGGCCACTGGTTGATCAACCCCGTCAGAAATAATTCAATTTTTTTTTTTAAATGTTCAATAAATTATAATTAATACCCCGCTTGATAGTGATGCTGACCCCCTACCTCTCTTCTTCAAGACGTGGGCGTCGATATCTCGACGTTGTGACCCGGAGATTTGGTCAACTCCCAACCAGAGGAACTACGCCTACAGTAGCGCAACGTTGACCTCTTTTTGACAGATGGGAAGGCAACAGGGTCGGGTACCCATCCTCGCCCATTTTGCTCCGGCGTTGACCTTTTTCTGAATACCGAAAGGGTAGAGCCAGAATCTCCCACCTGGATGGCTATGCTCCTCCGTTAGTAAGTCAACGATTACAGGAAAGAACCCGGAGAAAGAGGGTCAAAGCAAGCTTTTGGTTCAAATCCTCACTCTTCTTCACATCATGACCATCATCACTCAACCTGTTTCGGTTCCCTGTACAAGAAGAAATAGAAAAAAAGAAAAGAAAAAAAGGAGGAAAATTACAAAACTTCAAGAATAAAAAACCTGTGCGGCTCTCTCATGCAGCAATCTCCGAGCTAGAGAAGTCAATGACCCTCGGCGGCGCCATCACCCGAAGCCGAGGACCTTGGGGGCGAGCTCCAGGAGTCGTGGCAGGGTACTTGGGGAGAATTTCCTTGCGAAGAGGAAGCAGAGGGCCGACGGCTGGCCATTGTAGAGGCAGCTCTGCCCCTCGAGCACGCCCCTGAGGAACGCCTCGGTGATGTCGGCGCCGCCAAACGTCGCCGGGTGGGCGCCGCCACGGGACCAGTCAACCCAAGTCACGCTCCGGTTGGCCAGCCGCTGGGGCATCTCGATGCTCAACATGGTGGGGAAGTAATGCTCATCAACGTAGCAGTTTGGGCGGCAGAATTCCTTGAACTTGGGGTAGAAGGTGGTGTCCTTGATGATGGCGATGGCGGCCTGGCGGTCAACTTCAAACCACTGGGAGCCCTTCCGCCACTGGGAGATGTCGACTTCCGGGGCCATACGGGGGTTGTAACGGCCCCGCCCATAGGGCCCGTGGTCGTCGAAGGAGCTGACAAAGCTGTGGCGGGCCCGCAAGAGGTGCCTGTGGACCAGGCTGAAGTTGACCAGAGGGATGCAGGTCTCCGAGAGGAGGACGAACCTCTGGTTGGAGATGTCCAGGAGGGCGTTGGCTAGGAGCCGCCTCTCGGCGTCGCACATGCTCATCTCCCCCCATGCCGACACCTAGGAAATTGTGAATTAAAAAGAATAATAAGAAAAAAAAAAGACTTGATCTTGATCCATCACAACCCTTTTCAGAAGATTAAAATGGTTCAATTAAACTAAATTAATAGGAAAATTAGATGCTGTGATGAGTGAGATCTGTGAGCTCGGTTATACAATAATTTGGGATTATTTGTCCCAAAATAAAAAAGAGGTCCTTAATGATGGTTTTTTCACATCATAAAATAATATGATTTTATGGAAAAAATGTTGGCACAGGACAAAAACAGCCGTCTAGGCGGAGGAATAAATCACCAAAAAAAGAAAAAAACCTCGAGCCTCGAGGAGGAGAAGAAAATAAAATAAAATAAAATTAGCAGGTGTATTTTTATGCCAGCATGAAACAAAAGATGGTGCATTTTTATGCCAGCATGAAACAATCTGGTGCTTGTTTACCCCGAAAAACAGGCATCAGATGGAGATAGAATCACTGGTATTATCAGAGTTGGTTCATATACTTCCTAATCTGATCCATTTGCTCACTGAGTTTTCTTACAGAGACTGTTTTTTTTTTTTTTTTTTTTTTTGTTCTTATGATCTGAGGCTTCTTGAGGCACACGAACAGCAAGTCATGACTAAATTAAACCTTTTTATTCACAGATTTACTCTCACAGATCACGAACTCGCCATAAACCTGAAATAATCCTCTGTGATTTCCGTAGCCCAAGGTGTTCCTTAGTATAATTCATTTAAGTTTGAAAAAATGGAGACTATTACATGCTCGGAGCTAAGAAAAAGTAAAAGGCCTTTGCGACTTCATATTTGGTGAGATGGAATATGAAATATAAAAGAAATAGATCAGGCGGTGGACAAGATCTTCTTTCATCCAACCTAGAAGAAGAAGATGTTGATAAAGATGATGAAAAAAGGAAGGAGGAGGAGGAGGTATTGCAGAGCCCGTGAAGGAAGGAGCTTCAAATCCCTGCAATTAGTACGGATGTTGCGGTTCTTATTCTCTCTCTCTCTCTCTCTCTCTATCTCTCTCTCTCTCTATATATATATCTATCTATGGGGGTTGACAAGCGCCTACGAGGGGAGGCTTTTCCTCATGCCAGCATACATCAATGTACAAAAATCTTAATAGCTTCTGGCCCCAAATTTATACGATGGAAGAACTGCAGGTAATCTTGGTGGGCAGATTGGTAGATTGAAAGAAAGAGAGATTGTTAAGGGGATGTACCTGGCTTGGTATCTGTCTCCCGTAGAACGGCGAGGATTTGGGGAACTCGGCGCTGTAAGATGGCAGAGAGTGGATGTAGATCGAGTAGAGCTTCTCGTTCCCTCTGAGGAACTTCTCCCAGAGCGGGTACAGAGGCAGTGGGCCCTTGGTTAGGAACATGAACGCTACCTTGGGGACCCTCTTGAAAGGATAATCCTTCACCTGGGGGACTAGCGACGCCCGCCAGATCAGCTCCTCGTCGGTCATACCGTGCATGAGGTTCCGTGGCGGCCTCATCCAGAGGTTGAGGCTGCTGGGCTCATCCAGGCAGGGGAGAAAGCCGAGGCGTCCCTCGATCCCAAAGAGCCGGGACATTGACAAGCTCACCAGCGAGAACCCAACAACTAGAACCAAGACGAAGAGCAGGAACTTGAAGATCCTGAGGGGAATCACCTTGAGTTGGGGTTTCTGCGAGCTTTCCTTGGCAGCTAGTGGCTGCTGGTTCGGAATAGCCATGAGGGAGGGGACGGCGGGGCGGCGAGAAGATGGAGAATAATTCCCTCTTCAGGGAGTAAACTCTCCAGAATCGGCTCCAAGGAGGAACCTACCCGGAATCCGACAGAACCCCAGCAAAGGACGGAACCCAGATACCATCGTAGGAGATCCAAACGGGTGGAGATGGCGGACGAAGCAGATCGTCGAAAGGACTGGGACCCAGAAGAAGGAACTCGCTCTGGAAACGCTGGAAGGAATAATCTATTCAGCTTGGAACCACAGGACGCCCAGGATGATCAGACCCACCGACCCTTCTTCCTCCTCCGCGGAGGAGATGTGGGGGGGGGGGGGTAGGGCTCCAACCTGGCGAAAGGTATGCAGATCTCAATGGTGGGGAAGGACAGAGGAGGAAAGGGAGGTGGAATCGATGGTACCAGACTAGAAGACGAAACACTAATAAACGAAAAAAAAAACAAATGCTTTCCTTCAGCACCGGGTACGTCACTGTGGAGCAGGCCCGCCAGTCTGGGGCGTTTCCTCGGACGGCATGCGAGCAGAGACACCCACCATAGCCACCCACCCAACCCACAACCCTCCCTCCACGGACGTGGGACTTCACACGCGTTTGGAGCGATTCTCAAGAAGCGGCCACGCGGATCGCCAGGGCCTCTCACAGCCGTCAGATATCGGGAGGAAATCACATCCAAGAACGCGAAGAACTCTCCAACCCGGTTCATTTAGCCAGGCATTTTAGTATTAGTCCCCGCATTGGATCCTCATATGACTAATAGTACCTCAGTTTGTACATAATGAAAAGAAAATGTACCCATTGATGGAGTACTTAATCATGGGGGCGAATAAATAATTCTCAAGAACATATTCAGTCAAGACGAAGGCAACGTGTAATAATAGTGATCTTGGTTGATCAATCCCAAGAGTTTGACCGTACTAATTGGGATTCCCAGAAATATTCCGTTCACATGAATGCGCATTTAATGCAGATCTGATAAATATAATAATATTGTTTATGGGGATCTCTATTGCATTGTTAGTCAATTATAATTTTCTTGAAAAATGATTGCCCAATAATCGAGTAAAGTATTATATTTTTACGAGGAGTAAACTTTAATCACCCAAGGATCTAGGATAGAACAAGATTCCTTATTCTTTGGATGTAAGTAGCTATATATGCATCTCTAGTAAGTTACAATTCAAATATTAACTAAGATCGATGCAACATTATTGAAACTACCAACAATATTTACACAAAAATATGTGAATTAAAATAAAAACAAGGGACTTCCCTAGCATATAAAATAATCACCAATTTTGAAAGATCTAGTGAAAAAAAAAATTATGTGGTCTTGCCAACGTTTGAAGCCATACTTAGTTTGAAGTCTGAAAAAAGGGCATCGAATTATGATCCAAGAAAAAAATATGGATAAATAATGATCGTGTTTTGCTAACACTCGGAAATGTTTCATCAAACTTTTGCAATTATTTGGGAGAATTACGGCTCGTATTATAGCTTCAGAAGAAAAGAGCTGATTGGCTTCAGTGTGATGAAAGGGAAAGGAAAAACCCAAAAAGTGCTTCTGTGTTTGAGCCTGCGCTACACTGCATGCAACCCATGCAGCAATGCTGATTATTACAGTACGGCACTAGCAATTCAAGTAACAGTCTTTGCATCTCCGATATTACCATCAGCGACCCATCCTACAGTGCACGTGCATGGACCACCATATCCACTGCTCATTACGTGGGAAGAAGAACTTGCACCCAACCTCCATTATGATACTTATGGCCAATAAAATATTAACTGAGAGCAGGGCAATACTAAGGCATTAGCAAGTACCTAACGGGAATGGTCAAAGATGACTGATTGTACAACGATTTGAGCAGAAGGAAATCAAGGAAATAATCCTAATAAAAGAAAGAATTAGACAAAGGTGCAAAAACTTGAGAAAATATTTTTCAAACCATTTTTGGGTCCTCCATCCATGTCTCTTAGAAATCTGGAAATTTATTCAGATGTATATACCAAAAAAATTATTGAGGAAAAAAGTTGCTTTTGAGAAATTAGCGCTCTTACATTCATGCCCCGTGTTCATTTTCTAAACAAGCTGAGATCATAAAGCTGTAAGGGTCACTAATAATAGTACAATATTGTAGCTATCGTGAGGTATTTGGATGTACTCAGGCACTTTTAGCATTCTGAACTTAGAACAATGAACTCATGTTGAAAATGTATAATCTTGGACCCTGCAGAACTGTAATTTCAGAGGCAAGCTGCACATTAGTCTACTGGTCACGAATCTAGGAGAAAAATGTTAGATTCACTGAGCACAATGCAGAATTTTGGAAATAGAATAAAGTGTTCAGGACATCAAAGTTGACTAAGAACCATGAATTTAATATAGGTGAGATGATGCCTTATAAGAATAGAGTATTGGTATTTGACTCATAGATGGTAGTATATTCAGGAAGACTTTCTTTTGGGCACACCTCATAGTGGTGAGAAGCATGAGTTGCCAAGTTTAATGGTTGGATATAACTTGTGGCAAGGATAGATCGCAACTATTGGTCCAATGAAATATAAAATACATTTTTATTTGTTTAGCTGTGCCAAAAGTAATGACCAATTCATTCACATAAGTGCTCATCTAATGCAAATAAGGGTGGATGATAATAGTCGTCATTCAACCTGAAAAATGAATCTTTTCTAGATGGCTTAAATATTATTTTAGACCAGAAGAAAATGGTGGAGTCCAAGTTAGGATTGGTCATAGTTTAATTGCAGGGAAAAATCCCAATTAAGTGACTGAAACGTGCGTATTAAGTTATTACATTTAAATCTGAGTCATATGCCTCTGTATTAAGTTAAATTTCAAATATTAAATACAATTTTGGAGATGCATTTAACTTAAATTCTGAAAAGTCATCAATGCTATTAACTAAATCTTATCTTGAACCAAAAAAAATATAATAATAATAATATTAATAATGATGATCATGTCTTCCAACCCCCAATTACAATTTATGCCTATGCTAAAATGCACATGCATGAGATAAAAACCTACTTCCTATGACATGGGCAATAGTGCCCCCTGCACCACTAGGATACATGTGACCTACAAAACATTAATGGAGTGAAAGTCAATATAAAGGCATTTGCAAGTACTTAGACGAATGACTAGTGATGATAGTTAGTCCAACCATTTGAGTGGAAGAAAATCATGGAAAATAATTATTATTAAAAAACCAAATGGAATACTTGTTCAACAATCCTAGAGAATAATTTCAAACTATTTTGGCTACTTTTTGTCTTATAAGTCAGGAAATTGACTTCGCACATTTGAATAATTTATTAAAAGACTGATGTTTTGAAGAAATTAAAGCTTTTACATTCAGGCCATACACTCCTAATCTACCCCGAGGTGTGACCATAAGGTTCCAAGGGTCACTAATCGTACATAACTATAACTAGAAGCAAGCATGTGAACGTATTTGAGGACCTATGGCATTGTGAACATAGAAAAATGAGCTATTTTTCAAAGTTAAGAAGCTTGGCCGCACATAACTTCAAATTTAGAGACATCCTGTGCCTTTTGCTACTACCCATGTATCTAGAGCAAAATGTTTGATTCACTGAGCCCAACTCAGAGTTTTGAATCTAGGTAGAATTAAGTTGAACATCTATATTGACTTAGAGCCATAAATTTTAAGATGGGTACGATGATGCCTTATAATTAGAAATTTAGAATACCAAAATATTAGCATGACTCACATATGGTATGTAAGTCAGAAGGCCTAGACTTTTGGGCATACCTCATAAGTGTGTGAAGAATGAGTTGATGAATCTAATTTGGTATGATCTATGGCGAGGTTAGATCACAAATATTTGTCCAATGAAATATAAAAAATAAATTAAATTTATTTCCTTAACCATGGAGGAAGCTAGTGAAAAAATTATTTACAAAAGCACTCATCTAATGCAAACAAGAAGAGGTGATTACTTCTTACCACTTTCAATATGTATTAAAATATTATTTTAAACTTGGAGGAAAAATTGCTTCTCCACATGCTAAATACATCTTCTCCAAGTATGAAATTTGTCACGTTTCTTCTCCACATGCCTTGAGTTGAAGAGTCAATGGGTGACCGGTTCAAGAAAAGGAGCTGATTGGCTTGAGTGTTAAGAAAGGAAAAGGAGAAACTATAGGATACTTGTGTTTGTGCCACACTGCATGCAACCCGTGGTACAACACCAATGATTGCACTACCACCCTTGCAACTTAGGTTGATAGTCTTCGTACCGCACACGTTATGATCTATGACTCATGCTTCAATTCACGGACATATTACTCTTGGCTTTTGAAGCTATATGTAATTTAAAGTGTGGAAAGGAGCATCAATGCTATTAATTGAATCTTATCATGACCCAAGAAAAAATATACATAAATAATCACGGTGTTTCACTAACTTTTGGAAAGTTTTCGTCAAAAACTTTTGAATACTGGGAAAATTACATCTCATGTTCTCGTTTATAGAGCAGAAGCTTATTAGCTTTAGTGAGAGGAAGGAAAAGGAAAAATCATGAAGTCCTCCGGTGCTTGCACCTATACTACACTACGGATAGCCCATAGTACAATGCCAATTATTGCACTACAACACTTGCTACATCCCATGTTACAGTCCATGACCTGTGCTACAATGCACGCACATGGACTTGTTGGCTTTAGGACCCATAATTTTAAGTGTGAAAAGGGCATCAATGATATCACCTAAATCTTATCACAACCCGAGAAAAAAAAAAAAGGGAAATAATAATCATGTTTTACAAACTTTTGGAAAGGTTTCAATCTTTTGAAGAGTATTTCATCAAAACAATTTTAACGTCCCCCAGGTTACAATTAATGACCCAAGCCACAATGCATGCGAATGGGTTTGAAAACCTACTGGCCATCGACTATGTAGAAAAAAATACTTGCGGCTCCCTACCACTGTGGTACCTGTGGCCTACAAACCATTGCTTCAGAGCTAGTCACTAACAAGCCATTCGCAAGTACCTAGTAGTATGGTTAGAGAAGGGTGAAGTGCCCAACAATTGGAGTGGAAGGAAGTAAAAGAAAATAATCTTTGTAAAAAGAGAAAATTGAAAAATGTTCAATAACCCTAGAGAAAAAACCTTCGAACCCTTCTTACTCCTCTACTTCTCCTAAAATTCAGGAAATTAGTTTCAGAGAATATAAAAATAAATAAATGAGGAAAATGATGTTTCTTTAAAGAAACTAAAACTTTTACATCCAAGCCCTACGCTTATAATCTACACAGTTGAGATCATAAAGTTGAAAGGTCACTAATAGCATAATATAGAGGCAAATATGAGTATGCACTTGGGCACCTATAGCATTGTTGAAAATGTAGATGTTTGGCTCAGCACAACCGCAGATTCATACACAAGCTGTGCAGTTGTATATTAATCATGAAACCTTTACGCGCACTTGTGTGTTAGATTCACTTGGCCCATATCGGAGCAGTGAATCTAGAATCAGTTGTTAAGGACATCTAAGTTGCCTAAGAATCATGAATTAAAGATAGATGAGATGATACCTTATGATCACAATTTATTATAACGAAATATTAGTACGACTCCTAAATGGTATGTAATTCTGAAAGACTAGACTTTTCAGCACACATCATAAGCATGAGAAGCACGAGTTGAAGAGTCTGATTGGGTACGATTTGTTGCGCTAACTCAAACGTGAGAAATCCGTCATGTTCCTCCTCACCTGGCGACGAGTTCACAGCATTTAGTAGCAATCAGCACCTCTTTATTTACGGTGAAGAGAAATTATGGACTTGCAGACACGTTGGAAAAAACGGCTTGATATGGACAGCCGGTCAAAACTCCGCGTGCCGAATGGTGGCCTGGCGCTTCCCCGACTTCCGGCAAACCCTAGCTTCTTTGTAAGCCATCTTCCGGCGGCAGAAGTACCCCTCTGCTGGCGCGCAGTGTTTATTGCGAGGGCAGAGGCAGAGGCTTCCAGGATGCGGTGCCCTTCTTCTCGACTGACAGGTTCTTCCCCCGTATGCCCAGGACGGCGTCGATCCAGTCGGATGAGAAGAGCCCCTCGCCGTCGTACTTTGTCATCACCACCACAATCCGGTCCCGCCTGCCGTCGGAACTGCCACGGATCAGAAGCTGTGACGTGGATGGGCTCTGTAATGGGATTGATGGGTCTTTGAAGATGGCTTCTGTTGGACTCATCTCTAATGACCACAGATATCGAGCAAATCGCATCGATCGGTTCTGGCCCCCGCCTCCCTCTGTGCTATAATTCATGATCTATATGCTACAGTGCAACTTCATGGGGTACAATGCAATTTGTGCTCCCGCACGATTATGGTACTTGTGGCCTACAAAACATTAATTGAGAGCTAGGCAGTATCAAGGCATTCAAATTTACCTAGTTCAATGGTTAGAGATGGCTCATTGTCCAACCCTTTGAGTGGAACGAAACAAAGGAAAATAATCCTCGTGAAAAGAGAAATTTGGACAGCTATTCAACTCCCTAGTGAGTAATTTTTCAAACCCATTTGACTACAGTAGGCTATTAGAAATTAGGAAATTAATTTCAGACGTAGATGTATATCAAAAAAAATAATTTCTGAAACGGTTACTATACATTCAAGCCCTACGCTCATAATCTATATGAACAGAGATCATAAAATTGAAAGGTCACCAGTAGTACAGTATATAGAGGCAAGTATTCGGATGTAGTTGGGTACTTTTAGTATTTTGTACTCGGAAAAGTGGGCTAATGGTGAAAATTTAGAATCTTATAGCCTTGCTTGACAGCGAGATGTTGGGGACAAGCTGCGCGCTTGTCCATTAGCCATGAATCTAAGGGCAAAATATTAGATTCAATTGCCCCAACTCATAGTAGTGAACCCAGAATCGTCTTAAGGACATCTAACTTGACAGAACCATGGGTTTAAGATAGGTGAGATGATGCCCTATAATCAACAATTTATCACGAGTCATAAATGGTATGTACTTCACAAGGCCTTGACTTTTGGGCACACCTCACAAGAATGAGAAGCATGAGTTGAAAAGCCAGATTGGATCCGTTTTGTTGCAATCGCTGGTTCAAAGAGCGAAAACCAGCCGGTCATATTATTCACGGTGGTGAGAAGACATGGACGTGCAGACACTCTGGAAAGGACGGCTCGTCATGGACATCCAGAGGTGGCGCCGCCGTTGCCAGCCGGTCATAGCTCCGCGTGCATAATGGTGGCGTTGTGCTTCCCGGACTTCCGGCAAACCCTAGCTTCTTTGTAAACAAGCCCACGGCGGCAGAAGTACCCCTTCTTTGGCGCGCAGTGTTTATTGCTAGAGCAGATGCAGTTGCCTTCCAGGGCGCATCCCTTCTTCTCGACCGACAAGCTTTCCCCCCGGATTCCCAGCACAGCGTCGGTCCAGTCGGAGGAGAAGAGCCCCTCACTGTCGTACTTCACCATCACCGCCACGAACCGGTCCCTCCTGCCGCCGGAACAACCACAGATCAGATCGGAGGAGCAGCAAGTCGAGTGATCGAAAGGAAGGTGACGAAGGATTCTGTCTCTCTCTCACCTGTCGCCGTACTTGTCGCCGGCGCTGATGAACCCGACGTGCCGGTTCTTTCCCCAGTGCGGTACCGTGCTGTACTTGAAGAAGGCCATCTGCTCCACCTCCTCGAGGATGTCCTGGTCCAAGCGGGGGTCCTCTAGGTTTTTCGAGATCATATCGAAATCGACGCAGTCGGCCGTCTTGCCAAGGTAGGCGGTGGAGTTGCGTCTTGCCTAGTGATGAGGTTAGCATTTATTCTATCAAAGCTTATTTACAGTAGCACCTCAACATCCATGACTTGGGGACTCTTAAGATATTTTCTTGAGATCGAGTTTGTGTACTAGGACATGAAGCTCATTATGACCCAACAAAAGTATGCTCTCAACATGTTTTAGGAGATTGAATTCTTTAGGTGTAAGTTGGAGACTTTCCTTATGAAAGTCCATCCACAGTTCTAAGACACTAACGTGACGTTGTATAGTAAATCATGTAAATTTAAAATTTATAAAATTAGAAAATATGAATTTTTAGATATTTAAAAGTATTTCTGAATAAATCTATCAATTATAACTAAATAAAACTTCTAAAAATAGTGATAATTTTTCAGGTCAATCACAAGGATGTAATATAATATCAGGTAATTATTTAGAGTTTTCTTCAAAGAATATTATTTTCTATGAATTATACACTAGGAAATGAAAATAAAATATATTTAAAAATCATAAAAAAGGAAAATAAGGATGCGGATATCAAGATGACGTCAACGCCCGACGAATACGAATCAACAGAAACAAAGTTCTGCTCGACGATTCTTACGTAAGCGATTACAGATGATTTACTTGATCAAATTAAGATATGTAAAAGTCGAAAGAATCGTAATTGAATGAAGTATACTTAGTAAATTTAAATCACACAAATTATCACTAAATGAAGCGAAAATTAAGTTGAAAGTAGGAAAATAGAGTTTCGGCATTGCAGCAGCGATGTGTCAACAATGCACTGGAATCCTAAGTGTTCAGGAGGATCGTCGTGCAGTGTCCACGGCCTCGAAGGCTCTCATTGGACATGGACGATGTGGGCAATCACTAGATCTCCTTGCAAAGTCTAGAGATTAATGAAATGGGTCGTTGAATTATTTCTGACAGCTGTCACTCGGCGGAGTAGAAAAACGGTGACTTTGTGACTCTCTGGCGGCTGTCACCTGACGGAGAGGAACTAGATAAAGGTGGGGCATGTGTCAGGAGCTTCATCCTCAAGTCCGCGTAGCAAGAGAAGGCTCTTCATCACATCCGATACGCTCTCAGGAGGTGGCGACTCGTCTCCTGACGGATCATCCTCTTCCCGACGACGACTTGTTTGTCGATCAATCGAAGATGTTTTACTCAATAGATTCGAGATCCTTTTATCACGAATCGTTTAACAATTTTAGTAACAATGCTCTGCGAATCGCGTTGACGAGATTTTCACCGATGATCCAACGATTCTGGCAGCTTAATCTTTCACCGGCGATTTGTAAAAAAGTCACAATAATCAGATAAAAAAATATGAGTTTTGATTCTGGGAGGATTCGAATCCACACCAGTTGCATGCTTACATGAGAGAGATTGACATAAGTACTCTAATGCCGTTATAAAATGATGTCATCATAGTATATCTCTATTATAAATAAGGGGTATTGTAGGTATTAAAATCATCGAAGCCTTCTGAGGAAGGTGTGACGCAAGTTTAGTCCCACATCACTTGTGCGCTTGAGTTGCGGATGAATATATAATAATATTACATTAGCAAGTAAGTCCCTTTCTCTCGCGTGTACGACCACTCTTTGCCCCATAGCTAGTTAACCACCGGTGACGTGGAAGGGGAGTGGCGCACACGTGCCCCTATCGGTCCTAGCTACTTGAGCCTGTGCTCGCGGCTCCTCCTTGACTATGCTTCCGATCCGCTTGTGGGCCCGGCTGGCCTACGGGTACCCCCCATTTTGCTATATTTTTATTTTTATTTCTTTTTCTTTATTTATCTCAAAAGTAAGACTGTAAAAATCATATAAATTCGTATAAAATCACATAATTAGTCAAAAATTTATGTTAATCAATTGAAAACCACTTTTCACACTTTAACACAAATATAAGTTTATTTATCATGAGTTAAGATTAAAATTATATTATTTATTAATTATTAACTCATGATAATGAAGACTTATCAAACACTTCCTCTCCACTCTTTGAGAACGCTAATCGGTACATGTGATTATTGGACAAATTGATATATCTCACCGTCACTCATCCCAACATCATGTATACGGTTAGTATTTTGAGTCAATTCATGTAGGAGCCATGACAAGTTCATTGAGAGAGAGCTCTACAGGCTTTAACATACGTCAAGTGAGCCTTAGGGAAATAACTCATCTATTAGCAACACAATCATCTCTATGTTGAAGCTAATTATGATGTTGGGTATGCAGATGACAAGAGCAATCATAAGTCTACTACGCATTACTGCACATATGTCAAAGGTAATCTCATCACTTGGCAGTCTCGAAAATAGAGGGTAGTGTCTTATTTCAGTGTGGAGTTTGAGTATCAATCCATAGGTGAGACCATGTGAGAGATGGTATGTAATAAGTTTTCATTATCATGAGTTAATAATTAATAATTAATATAATTTTAGCCTTAATTTATGATAAATAGACTTATATTTATATTAAATTATAAAAAGTAATTTTCAATTAGTTAATGTGATTTTTTGGCTAATTATGTAATTTTATATAAATTTATATAATTTCTATAATCTTATTTTTGAGATAAACAAAGAAAAAAAAATAAAAAGATAAAAAAGGGGGGAACCTACTAGCTAGCTAGGACTGCAAGCAGGGTTGGAAGCATAGTTAAGTGAAACTATAAGTAGAGGCTCAACAACTAAGGGTGACCAATTGGGGGCACATGTGCATCACTCCCCTTTCACATCATTGATGGCTAGTCAGGCGTGGGGCAAGAAGTGGTCATACACATGCAAGAAAGGCACTCATTAATTTTCAAATCTCGTATTACAATATATTTGTCTCAGCATTCGACATATAACTGATATGGGACTAAACCTTTCCCATAATATTTTTGATGATTTTAACACCTAAAATACCCTTTATTTATAACGACAAGATACTATGATGATGTCACTTATAAAGATATTCGAGTATTTATTTCACTCTCTCTCATACAGGCGAGTGACTAATGTAGGTTTAAATCTTACTAAAGCTAAAAATCATATTTTTTTATCTGATTAAATTGTGATTTTCCTGTAGATCATCAGTGAAGGATTAAGCTACTAAAATTGCTCAATCATTGACAACAATTTTGTTAATGTGATTCGTAACTTATCACTACTAAAATTGTTGAACGATTCACGATAAAAAGATTGTGGATCCATTAAGTAAATCATCTCCGTTTAATCAATGAACAAGTCGTCGTCGGGAGGAGGACGATCTATTGGAGACAAGTTGTTAGCTCTTGAGAGCATACTAGATGAGATGAAAAACTTTTTCTTACTGCATAGATATGATGATGAAACTCCTTAACATGGGCTCTAGTTCTATCTAACTCATTTCCATTGGGTGACAATTGTTAGACAGTCGCAAAGTCGCCATTTTTTTGCTCCACCATGTGTCAGTTGTCAGAGACGATTCGACAACCCATTTCATTAATTTTTAGACTTTGCAAGAAGATCTAAAGATTTTTCACATTATTGTTGTCCAAAGAAAGCCTTTGAGGTTGTGGACACTACACGATAATCTTCCTAAATGTTCAAGATTCAAACACATCGCCGCTGTGATGCAAGAACTCTATTTTACTAATTTTTTAATTAGTTTAACTTTCATCATCATTTTCTAGACTTTAAAAAGAAATTTAGTGAATGTCCAAGTCATCTATGTCTAACGAGAGCTTTTGAGGCCGTGGACATTGTTTGATGACCCTCCCCAACACACAAAATTCTGATGATTACTGTCGTGAGGCCAGAACTTTGTATTTCATGCTTCAACTTAATTTTTACTTCATTTAGTGAGAATTTGTGCAATGTCAACTTTTTAAACTATTCATGGTTCAATTATGATTCTTTTGATTTTTATAGATCTTAATTTGACTAATTAAACTATCTATAATCACTTATATAAAAATTACTGAATGAAACTCTATTTCCACTTGATTCATGTTTGTTGGGGTGCTGACATCCGCACCCTTATTTTCCTTTTTTGTGAATTTTAAATATATTTTATTTTTATTTATTAGTATAAAATTTATAAAAAATCATATTTTTATATTTTTTTAAAAAATATTACTAGATATTATATTACATCCCTATGATCAACTTAGAAATTTTTTACTATTTTTAATTTTTTTATTGAACTATAATTAATTAATTTATTTAGAAATATTTCTAAATATTTAAAAATTAATATTTTTTTTAGTTTTATAAATTTTAAATTTTCATGATTTATTATACAACGACTAAGTTACGTCAGTATGGCTTCGATCACTTCTCGAAGATTTTGGCATCTCTTCTTCTTCTCCAATACCCATATATTGTGACAATCAAGCTGTTGTCTTCATTGCTTGCAATCACACTTTTCATGAGTATAAAAAACATATTGAGATTGACTATTACTACATTCGAGACAAGGTTATATTTGATTTCATCTCTACTCTTTATGTGACCTCATTCTCATCAGCTTGTAGACATCTTAACAAAAAGTTTGACTAGGATCTCATACGATGCCACATGTACAAAGTTGGACAGGTTTGACTTATATGCTCCAACTTGAAGGAGATTGTTCGATAGTGTCATCAGACTTGGCCCATTAGGGCCCATTTCCTTTATCTCCTCTTCTCCTCTTCTATATAGACACATGTAGTCCTCTATTTTCCTTGATGGATTTTAGGATTTTCTCCTTCATTGTCAACAATATCTTTTTCAAAATAGATTTTAAGCGTAGATATCATCAAGTTAGAATTCAGCCAAGAGACAAGTAGAAGACCATCTTTAAAACTAAGGATGGTTTCTACAATCACGAGGTTTGTGTCTTTTGAATTCTCAATAAAAATTTAATCTTGGATATATTCATTAGGTAGAGTTTATTTATTCTTATAATTTTGTCTTAAAACATAGGCCTAGTTGTGAGTAATTGAGTTGCATATACCCTTAGTTGTAGATCTCATTTATTGTCACTCCTAACCTCTAAAGTTATTAGCTTTGATACAATGAGAGAGATCTACCAAGAGTGTCCACTTAACACACTTAGTGATGGTCCCAGAAGAACATATAAGAATTGTAACAATGGTGCAACAACTCTATGTATACCACAATTTTCTTTGAGAGATTTTCTAGTGTGGGAGCTGCATGCGGTTGGTCTTGCAAGACACTTTGGGCGAGATAAGACCATTGTTACAATAGAAAGGCATTTTTATTGGTCTAGTCTCAAACGTGATGTCACTAGGATTATTTTCACAGTGTTGCACATGCATACTTGCTAAATTAACTAAGCAAAACACAAGTTTGTATACACTCTTACGTATCTCATCAAGACCTTGGGAGGATGTGAGTATGGATTTTGTGTTAGGACTATGTAGGACCCATAAAAGTATGATTATATTTTTGTGGTAGTTGATCGGTTTTTCAAGATGACTCATTTTATTCCTTGCTTCAAGGCTTCTAATGCCTCTTGAATTACATCTATTTTGACAAAGTTGTTAGATTACACGGACTACCTAAGATCATTATTTTTGATAGGAATGTTTGATTTATGAATTGTTTTTGAAAGACCCTTTGGCACATTATGAGGACCAAATTATAATAGTCATCTGCTTTTCACCCCTAGATTGATGGGCAAATAGAAGTTATTTATTCGAGTCTAAGAAATCTTTTATGATGCCTTGTAGGGGACCATTTAGGGACTTGGGATATGATCATTCATCATGCTAAGTTCACTTATAATAGTTCAGTAAATCATAGTACATACATGAGTCTTTTTGAGATTGTCTATGGCTATAAATCAAAGAAACCCATTGACTTATGTTCCCCTCCCCTCTAGTCCAGAGTGTCTCTTTCAACTAAGTCATTCACACAACATAGACGGATTCTGCATGAAGACATTCAATGTCACATTAGTATTAGTAATGAGTCTTATAAACATTAAGCATATACTTAGAAATGCTTTAAAGAATTACAAGAAGGAGACCTTATCATGGCTTACATACATCCTAGAAGGTTTCCACTAGGGATTGCATCTAAACTTCATACTCGAGGGGCAGGGCCATTCAAAATTCTAAAAAGAATTAGGTCAAATGCTTATATTTTAGACCTTCCATCAGACCTAGGTATTAGCTCTATTTTTAACATTATAGATCTTATTACTTATCAAGGACCACCAATGTACCTAGCGAGATGTTTGAGCCCAACACCATTCCTTTGAGTGACACCACACTTAATTACCAATTGGCCATTTTTCTTATGTGACAAGAACAAATAGAGGATATATTAGATGAGTAGTTGATATTTACCAACGACAAAGAACGACAGAGATTTTAGTCTATTGGAAAGAACGTTCACCTGCAGATGACTCATGGATCACTAAAGACTATCTTCATCAACTTGAACATGGTGCATAGCAGTGCCTTATCACTAGCTCCACCATTCACTCGACAAAGTCAAGTTTCTCAAACCAAGGGAGAATTGATGTAGGATGGGGCCCCAATATTGACTTAGCTAGCCCACTAGAGGACTCAAGTTTGACCCAAATAATTTTGGGCCAATAAGGCCTTTGGAGATCTGGACGCCAATGTATCCGACTGGAAGCTAGATAATTTGTTTATTATTAGCATGTTTAGAAGATGAGAAGGTGATGCACAAAAAACAAGTAGACATGCAGAATACAAGAAGACTTGCATAATATGAGAAGATGTGTAGAACACGAGGAGCTTTGCGTTGTAAGGCCTTTAAAAGGACCTGTCTCGACTCCGTTGAGGATAGTTTTTTGTCTATTGATTTCTTATTACTTTCGTGGTAGCTCCATCGTGTGCTGCTGGTCATGAGACCCTATCGCCCCAGTAGGGTTGGTTGCGAGGACCCTCCAACAGCCGCCGCTTGTCGCTATGGCTGCCAACCTGTCACCCGTCTGCCACCGCCGCTGTCCACCCTCCAACGCCACCATCAACCTTCCGCTACCACCATTGACCTCTCCCTCTATCACACTCCTTTGCCATCACCACCGCTCCGCCCACTTCCCTTTCCCAATGCTTCGGCTTACGAAATCTTCCAGCAGTCCGGCGCCTGAAGGAATGACTAGGGCACCAAGGCCGACAAGTTGTTGTCGGGCCGCCTTGCCATGGCCTCACACTGACGAACCTGAGCTCTCTAGTGACTTCTTTCCTCCACTAAATATCTTGATTCTTTTGCCCAATTTTCCCTGCTCTTTTAATATATCCTCATTGTCATCATCTTCTTGAGTGATTGTGTAGGATAGCTACTACTCCTTACATTGGGTGGTCTCTCCCCCTTGATAAGTTAGATCTGGTTTGTTAACTACGAGCACCTTATGATTGATAGTTTGCATAAATCGCCCAATCCTAGCCCCATTTTCTTTATTGTTGATGATTTTTGAGCCAGACTTGGATTTATCCTTCGTCTATTCCTTACAGTATATGTGATTTCTGCATTGTTTATTCGATCTCTACTACACCATCATAATCATCCCCATCATAATCTTTACATGTAAGTTTTTTTATTAAAAATCTTGTCAAATGATATCAATGGATTAACTTAGTCCGTTTCATATTAGAGGTCATGGCTAGTCCCCACATTCTCTAAGATTCTCATCTATCGTATGCAACTATTGTCTCTCCAATCACATGATGTCTTCAGCTTTAAATTATTCACGGACCTATTTCTAATAGCAAACAAACAAAATTGTGATTACCCCGTCACTCAAAGCTCCTTTGTCATTCATCATTCCACTCATCTCTAGATGCTTGGAAACTAATGTTGGAGATTAGACAACTTTCAATGAATTTTTCATTATATGTCCATTATCAACTGCTCGTGTTCGCACCTTTCCTTTTAATATGTCACCACTAATTAAGAGTCATTTCTGATGCCTTGTGTATTGCATTTCAAGTGCTCGTGAACTTGGTCTTGTGTTCCACATTCTTCACCGACAACTCTGCTCCTTACAATGGGCCAACTTATCGATGATGATGTCCATCATTGCAAATTTATTTTATCACTAACTTATCCTTGACCTTCTTTTTTTTTTGGTTGATTATGCTTTTCTATATTTTTTATTATGATGCCACAACTAGGGGGAGAAAACCTATCACTAAGCACAACACTTAGTTGGACACTTGCTCTAAAATTAAGGTATGTGGAATATAAGAAAAAAAGCAGAATACCCAAGTGTCACAAAGCAGCAAAGAATCAAATTCATATGTCAGCCTGCCAATGAGATGAAGTAGGGAGGGGACGGCCAGAGCAGTGGTGGCGGTAGTAGGATAGGGCGAATGGTAGAGGGACGCATATGTTAACAACATGACAGCCATCACTATGCAAGCCAGTTCACAGGTGATAGTCGACGCGGCGAGGGTCCACTGTTTTCCCAGATCATGAGCTGACGGCAGTAGGTAGGACGACCTGGGAGAGCTTCTCAAAGCTTGCTTCTCAGAGGCCTGTGAGTTCGGCAGGGATGTTGTCGTCGGCGGTTGGCACTGGCTCAAGAGCTGGAGCCGCACCACAATGGAGAAGGGTAAGAGGGTGGTGGGTTCTCGCTATGAGAGCGATGGGCTCCCGTTGACGAGAGCGAGGACTTGACTCGTTGACTATGCGAGGAAGACCCAAACCTCTATGTCCCGCTGACTGAGTCAGCCGTGAAGGGAGCTCGTGCAGACTAGAAGAGGGCGTAAGGGGGGAATAAACTAAGAGAGAAAGGAGGAGCGAGAGGATGAAGATTAGCTAGATGAGGACAAGAATGGTACAAACCAAAACTGCTGGCCTTAGGGTTGCCGATATGCAATGGTGAGTCTTCAGCTCTTGAAAGAATTTCCTTACAATGGTTCCTTTTTCCCTCTTGAAGCCGCTGCTTCTCCTTTATAGCCGTCGCGGAGCGTTGACACCTTCCTTCTCCTTGATGGGACTTGTCACGAGACAGGATCCGTCGGCATCGAACCCTACCGTTTGAGTAGGTTCGCCGTCGGATCCTTCCGCTGCCCTCATCTTCTGTACTATAGGATCTGCTGCAAGTTCTCTAAGTCCCGTCGTCTTATGCTTCGCTTGGGCTGTTGGATTGTAGCACTAGATTGGGCCAGCTTTATTGAGACTATGCTCTCCTCGGCCTAGTTACTGCTGTCGAGGTCTCATCAGAGAGCTCTCAAGATTTCCTCTCCAAATCCGTCTCCTCTTTCCTCTTCCCCCTTCGCTATTCTATCTATCTCTCACACTCAACAATCAATTACCTTTGCCTTGGGGTTTTGAGTTTTTCTATGTTTTTATTAAAATAGCATGTAGAGAATACCATAATCGAATTTCCTGCTTGTTATTTATGTAATTAAATGAGTTCCATAAACATGGAACATCCTGATAAAGCCACCTAATTAATTCAAGAAATTGTACCAACCGGTAATAGTGAGATAAAATATAAAAAATCACGTATGAAGGAACAGAACAAGAACAATTATGCCTTAATGGTTAATTATACAGATAATTACTTATAACTGCTCATAATTGTGTCTACTTTTTAAAAAATAGCATGCAGAAAATGCTAGAAGTTAGTTAATTCAATAAATTATTCCAAGTGGGGGCATCACTACCAATAATACTGACAATAATAACGAAAAATCAGAAAAAATCGTAGCTGAAGGGACCGAATAAGAACGATAACAGTTTAATGGCGAATTTGACGGCTAGGGTGATGAAATAAATTTCATTTTCCCATGGTCAAACTTTTGACTTGGAGCCGCACGTGATAATATTAGGATCGGCGATCGGCGGCCGCCAAGACAAAATATCTAACGTCGTTGGGTGCAACAGTAAGTTGTCAGTGGATATTTTAGAAAAGTTTCCCTCTCTCAGCCCTACCATCAGGTAGGTCGCCGTCCAACAACGCTGACGGGGGACCCATACGGCGGCGGAGCGGCGGTCCCATCGCGGGCCGGGCTTGTCCCTAAATCGGCAGGCCTCACCGGCCCGTTGCTCGGGGCCCCGGATTTAGTCAAGCCCGAGTCAACAAAGATAGGCGGAACGTGCGGGTACGAAGCTGGGCCAACTTTGCCAGCACGGTGGATCATCCCCACCGTTGTTACGCAAGTTTCAGACTTTAAAAGGCCAATCCCGTCCACACAACCCAATCCATTTCGCAGCTCCAGATCTCGCCAACCATGGAGAGAAGAAATATTGTCGGTGCGCTTCTGCAGGCGTTGATGGTGGTAGTGGCCCTCGCCGCTGGGGTGGCGACGGTCGGGGGCTCTCCGCCAGAGCCGATCGTCAAGTGCAAGTCCGGCAATTCCGATTGCACCGTCACCAACGCCTTCGGCACCTTCCCCGACCGCACCACCTGCCGCGTCGCCGCTGTGGCCTACCCCGCCAATGAAGCAGAGCTCGTGGCCGTCGTCTCCGCCGCGGCGGCAAAGAAGCAGCACATGAAGGTGGTCACCGAGTACGGCCACAGCATCCCCAAGTTGTCCTGCCCCGGTGGCCCCGCCGGCGCCGGGCTGGCCATCAGCTCCCAAAAGCTGAACAGAGTGGTAGCCGTCGACGCCAAGGCCAGACGGATGACCTTCGAAGCCGGCATCACCCTGCAGCGGCTCATCGCCGCCGCCGCCGCCGAGGGGCTGGCGCTGAGGTATAATCCCTACTGGCACGGAATCACCCTGGGGGGCCTCCTCGCGACAGGCGCCCACGGCAGCTCCCTCTTCGGGAAGGGCTCCGCTGTGCACGAATACGTGGTGGGAATGCGGATGGTAGTCCCCACCACCGCCCCCGCGGCCGGCGGAGTCCACGCCAGAATCGTCGATCTCCGAGAAGGGGACCCGGATCTCTTGGCCGCCAAGGTTTCCCTCGGTGTTCTCGGCGTCATTTCCCAGGTAGAATATACAGTCGCTACAGAATAGAAACTGAAACACTAAGTTTAGCAAATAGAATCGTTGTCTCACCGGACTGGCCCGTTCGCAGGTGACGCTACAGCTGGAGCCGATGTTCAAGAGGTCCATCACCTACCGAACCCAGCGAGACCACGCCTTCGAGTCGACGGTGAGTTCATTTGCCGCCACCACCGAGTTCGGGGACATCGCCTGGTACCCCGGGCAGGAGAAGGTGGTGTACCGGGACGACGTAAGGCTGCCGTTGACAGCGCAGGGGAAGGGGAAGAACGACTTCGCGGGGTTTCAGCCGCAGCTGTCCGTGCTCATCTCCGCGATCCGAAAATCAGGTCCGACATTGAGATAAATCCTCCTCCATTCTTCGACGAGGTTTCTGACCCGTCTGAGCTTCTGCTCTTCCCCCCGCAGAGGAACTGCTGGAGGAGACGGAGAGCTCAGACGGCAAGTGCCTCCTCGCCAAGATCCAGGTGAACACCTTGCTCGCCACCGGCGCCGGCCTGAAGAACGACGACAGCCGTCTTATAGACTTCACGGGGTTCCCCGTAGTCGGCAACCAAAGCGACATGCAGTCGTCAGGCTCTTGCCTCACCGGCAAGGACGACGGACTCCTCACCGCCTGCGGCTGGGACCCTCGCCTGGACGGGTTCTTCTACCACCAGACGGCGTTCAGCATCCCCATTCCCACCGTCGCCGCCTTCATTGCCGACGTGAAGAAGCTCCACGCCCTGAGGCCCGGTTCCCTCTGCGGGCTCGACCTCTACAGCGGGTTACTCATGAGGTTTGTCCGCAACTCCACCGCCTTCCTGGGCAAGACGGCCGACTGTGCCGACTTCGACATGACCTACTTCCGCTCGAACGACCCGGAGGACCCCCGCCTGGACCAGGACATCCTCGAGGAGGTGGAGCAGATGGCCTTCTTCAAGTACGGCGCGCTCCCACACTGGGGCAAGAACCGGCACGTCGGGTTCATCGGCGTCAGCGACAAGTACGGCGATAGGTGAGGGTTAATCCGCCGCTGCTCCGATCCCTCGACTTGCTGCTCCTCCGATCTGATCCGTGGTTTTTCCGGAATGGCAGGCGGGACCGGTTCGTGGCGGCGATGACGAAGTACGACAGCGAGGGGCTCTTCTCCTCCGACTGGGTCGACGCCGTGCTGGGCATCCGGGGGAAGAGCCTGTCACTGGAGAAGGAGGGCTGCGCACTGGAAGGCCTCTGCATCTGCTCTCGCGACGAGCACTGCTCGCCGGCGAAGGGGTACTTCTGTCGCCGGGGACTGGTTTACAAGGAAGCTAGGGTCTGCAGGAAATCCGAGAAGGAGGACGACGCCCCCATTGTTCACACGGAGCTTTAACCTGCTGGCGACGGTGGCGCCGCCTCTGGTTATCTATGGTCGGCCGTGTATCAGCCACTTCCCGCTGTCTTCGCAAGACCAGCAATAAATAAAGAAGCCTTTTCGCCCTTGGAGAAGTCGCATTTCACACGATACGGCGGACGATGATATTTATCGACGACTGTCTGAACGCAGATATTCCTCAGTATTAATTTTTTTAATTTTAAACAAAAATGATTTTAATCGGGGTTTTCTGCTTATTTTATAACCACTTGCACACCTCTCCTTCTCTCCTTCCATTCTCTATTTGCCTTCATCCCACGTTCCTTCTGGGTTTCGGCCCATATTATACATGTTTCAGCCCACTTAAACGGGTTTTCGGCCCGCAATTATGTTGTGGCCCATCTAATTGCCGTAAAATTATTGCGCATTATTCACGAGAATCTTGGAATTATCTATCTGCTTCTAACGTGTAGGGCCGATTAGTCCTGGCCATCATCCGTAGTATTCGATCCTAGCCGTCCAATTCTTTCTCTCTACGCGGTGTGGACTACCACCGTGTGGTTCGACCATTGACCTTTCCTGACCGCGTTCTGGACCCAACTTGGACCGAATTTTGACCCGACGAGAAATCGATATCTGCCACGTCGGATTAAAGTCCTGTGCGTTGGAGCCGTTCGCATCTCTCACCCTTGCTGATGTCATGCCACAGAGTTCTCACCAATACGGGCAGTAAATAAAATCTGGAAAAAAATGGGTGCTGTGAAAAGTCCGCTCCCATGGCCGATGTTGACGGGTAAGATTGGGCTGATAGCCTTCCTACATATGCTATGGCCCAATCCTAATGAGTGGGAGAGAGAGAGAGAGAGAGAGAGAGAGACTAGTCAATCTTGGTCAAAGTTAGACTATTGACTAGACTCGGCTTCTGTGTAGATATATCGGTTTCTATTAATGCCGAATTTGACTTATTGGGAAGGAAAATCGATGGAAGAGAAAAATGGTGTGCGACAGAGTCAGCGGTTCCCATTAGAAAGTCGGAGCGTTGCCGCGTTCCAC
Source organism: Spirodela intermedia (assembly GCA_902729315.2). NCBI lineage: Eukaryota > Viridiplantae > Streptophyta > Magnoliopsida > Alismatales > Araceae > Spirodela > Spirodela intermedia. The sequence continues at coordinate 3,756,761 of LR746270.1, read as the reverse complement.
CCGGCGAGCTCACTGCCGACGTCCTCCCCGACCGCTGCCCGCCGTTGCCGGAGTCGTAAAGTAGGACTCGCTGAGTGCCCCCTCTCCCATAAATCTTCATCAACCCTCCGCTTCCCTCTCCCACGGCTCCTCCCAGAGCGAGAGAGGAAGAGAGAGAGAGAGAAGGAGAGAGGGTTTTGTGGCGCCGGTTAGATGAAGGAGGGAGGGGAGGGGGGGAGCGGCGGCGGCGGGGGCAGTAAGATAGGGAGGATGGCGGAGGCGCCGTTCCGGGTGCTGCGGCGTGCGAGGGACGCGTATGTGAACGGCATGACGGGCATCGCCGGGAGGGCCAGTTCTCGGGGGATAGTAGGCGCGTCGAGGGGCTACCGCTTTCCGCCGCCGCGGCCCGACAGCGGCAGGGGGAATGACCTGGGGGAGCTTCTCAGGTCCGCCTCCGCTCCCATCAAGGCCACAGAAGGGGCTGTTGCGAGGAGCCAGAGCTTGGGGATCGCCAGGATCGACGAGAACGAGGCCTGCGACTTCAGCGGTGACGTCGTTGGCGGCCCGTTCTGGCCGAGAAGTCGGAGCTCCGCCGAGGTAGAGAACAGGGTAGGAGGGTTCTTGCCATGAGATCTCCTCTTGTTCTTCCACGAAACTGTTCTAGTAACTAAGAATTTCTGTCCATGTTCAGCAAAGCATTGAATCCAAAAATAGCCGATTTTTTCTATATATTCCATACACATAGAATATCTGGATTAAGTTACTTGAATGGTTCGTGAAAGTTATATTCACCGGGCCATTGATAATACTAATAATAAATAATAGATGTGGCCACGTGAATAATAAGATAGATATCAGGTTATAACACATGGAAAGAATTCTGCCAAACAATGCTATTTTGAAGGTGAAGAAAAATCTAATGAGTTGTTGATGATGGCATGATCATATGATCTCATATGAGTCAGTGGTTGAAATTTAAAAATTCACTACTCAAGGTTAAAATTTAGAATATGAGCCATATGAGACAATACTAGGATTGTTGATGGCATCCAGTAAAGCTTGTTAATGTTACAAAAGGTTGCTGGTTGTTGGAGAACGCATCGGTGGCAGTGAGAGAGCCATTGGCTCGTACAAGAAGAGAGAGAAATATAAAGGTAAAAATTTAATTAAAAAGTAGATATGAATATTTATACTAGGATATGAATATGTTTATTTATGTCAACACTATTAAGTTTTGGCCTACACTAAAACCAAGAAAGGGGGTTGAATTGATCTTCTCTTTTCTTATTTCGTTCCTTGATAAGGTATCTCAAAATTTTATTCTTTTCTTATAATGATGGATAGGTGGATCTCCTAGTTCACTTAGAATACATGATATTTTATAGTGGTTTGGCCAGTTTCTTATCTCCACTCTCCAAGAACAAAATTATTTTTGTGTTCCACTAATAATTTTCCAAAAGATGATTAATGAACTTGGCTCCCTTGAACATTTACTAAGAATCTCCTTTCTAGATTCACAGTTCTAAGATGCCACATTGTTGATTACTGGACTCAACTCCAATCAAATTTCACTCGAACATTTCTTTTTAGATTCATGGCTTTAGGAGGCTACAGCACTATTAACATGGACAACTCTCACTCATGATAAATAAGAGTTTAATATCCTATTTATCTCACAATATAAAATAAAGATGTTATAGTGGGATGATTTCAAAAAGATGGTGTTGACTTAGAGTACATCAAGAATGTTGATGAAGAGGATAATGATTCAGACTTGATATTTTCTGTACACTTCTTATAAAGGTGCCAGCTGAAGATGGATGGCATTATCCTTTTGAACTGATTGATGTCAGTCACTGAATACTTAAGTAATACTCCACAACTTAGTGCCTTACACAATTTGATCAGCCAGCAAAGATCTCACAATCTATTTTAGATATTTCTATTGATAAACTCAGTATAAATCTTGAGGTTCTGAATGGGCTAAAGAGAGATGTTCAGCTCTAATTAGCTATTGACAAGTTGTTGTATTTATAAAGATATTTAATTCAAAATTTCTTCATGTTTTTCATTATCTCACAATGGTAACATTTTTAGAAATGATTAGAAATTCAAATGACTGGAATAATGCCATTTATAAGTTTGGATATATTTAAGAGAAATCAGTGCATTATTATTTTAAAGCACAATATGAATATCCAAATTGCATCGATTTAATCAAAGATCGATAAGGATTTAATATCATTTTAATATGACCTACAATATATATCTTGATACGATAATGGTCTAAGAATCAAATGTTATTTGAATCACCTTAAATCAAACACAAACTTCAAGTTAACATCATGAATAATGATCTCAATATTTATAATCATGATTTAGGTGATTCAAAATATATAAAATAATTTTATAAAATATATTCTTTACTATCTAGAAAATCATGTTTGACTGAGTAAAGAATATGAATTCAATCGATTAAAATTATATCAAAATCATTCAAAAGTGAATACCTAATGTCACGACTACACAATAGACTAAGTCAGCTTTCATACCCATATTTTACGTCTTGTCATATTATTGATTCTAATATACCTATCATTACTTTCTCATTATAACATATTATGTAAATATTGAAAATTTTCACAGTAATATATAATATGATAATTTCATAAAATAAAATTAATCAAATATATAGATTTAACATTATTGATTAGAAGTATGTTCAACGAATTCTCATATAAACATTTTAAAATGTTATATTAAATTATATATGAGTACTCTAATATTGTCCTCAAGTCAAGTATATTCAGGATTAGACATAATTCACTTTTTTAATTGATCTTATGAACATTTGTCATCGTCAAACAATCATTAATTTAATGCTTCAACAAAACTAGATATGACACACTCAAGAACAAAATTCAATAAACATATATCAAAATAGGAAATAATTTTGGTATGGATGTCATATCTCATTCTGTGACATTCATCATCGAGTTGATGAATATATGTCATAAAGTCTCAACTTGGATCTAAACCTCAAAAACATTTGATCCACCTAATCCATTGGTGGGAATATTTGTCAATTATTTATGGGTTGAAATATATAGTTTGCAGATGGTGCCACTATAGAACAATTTCTTGATGAAGTGTCAGTTAGTCTCAACATACTTAGTTTGATTGTGTTACACTAAATTGTGTGCAATATTTATGATGGATTTGTAGTCACAATATAGTTTGATTAATGGCTTCTATGACAGCACTTAGACTATGGAGGGTGGCTGAATTAATTTATATAATATTTTTAAATCACAATCTCTACAATTCTCTTTTAGTCTTTCCTATTTGTAAACAAAAGAAACCATAACTGATATAGTGGTTTGGTTCCCTTGACCTTCACCTACTTTATAAAGAACACATGTGCTTTGCTTCACCTAACAACTTAATATTCCACGACTAATACAAATGCTCAGCTCCCACTAAGAACTTCACACAAGTCACTCTAGATCACCCAATCTAGATAATTATATCACTGATTGTAGGAATGTTGTTTGTCACACAACCCCTCTAATATTCAAGATGTGATTTTGCAAAATAAAAGAAGGTCACATTTTTTTACTAGTGCATCTATCGTCAAGAAGCCTTTGTCATACTCACGAGAACTGTTTGTTCTATTATTTGATACAATATTTGAATATTTCATGTATTTGAGCACTTTGCATTTTTTCACTAGTTCATCCATCATCAAGATGGCTTGATGAAAAATTTATGAGAACTTTTTGCTCTACTAGTTGATACTTGCATTTGATCACTTCATATACTTGGGCTTATCTACATTCATTAATCTAGAAAAACTATTTTTAAAATAATGAATCTTTTATGTTTACCGAGCTATATTAACAAGTGTTAGTGAAACCTAAGGACATGACCTTTAGAAAGTGGATTAGGCTTGGTGTGCCCAATCACTATAAACATTTAGTTCTCATATTTAATGCTCTTAATTGACAAATTGGTTATCCTAATTGATATAATTAAGTATGAAATTAAAATAATTTTAACTAAATAGTTCACAATCTTTGAGTTTTTAGATAAAGGTAATGATGCTCCTCTAAGAAAAGGCCTATAAAAGTGAAATGTTATTGTGTGTTAGAGGGAGGGATGAGAACAAAACAACTATGATCACTCCACCACCTTTGAGTGTACTTGTAAATTTGAACTGTTTGAAGTTCTAAATCTACTGAAGCCTTCAATAAAATGATTCAAGTGAAGAGAAGGTATCAAGATCTTAAGCTACATCAACAGACAGGGTTTAGAAAACACACAAAAATGAGATGTTTATGTTATTAAAGAGCACCAGTATATATTAACGACAATGTTCTAGTATATCAAGCTTACATTGTATAATAGACAAGTACATTAAAGTTAACATTTAAATATATGAGAAGTTTGCATTGTAGAAAATATGAAATATATAAAGTTTATGTTGTAGAATGGTGCTATTAGAAATGAGAGGGGTTTAATCGTCTTGTCCACTTCTTGATTTTTAATATCCCATCTATGTATGGGAGCCAAAATTCTAGTGGTTTAGGCCATCCAGCATGCTCTGCTTTCAAAAAATCTCATGCTAAGGTTCTAATAACTCTTATTAATACAGTCCTAGAACACAAAAGACTTTAGGTAGCCTCTCAATAGATTTAGTGCCTCTAGCCAACCCAAGTGTTTCCCAAAAACCCTCATTCTAGAATCGCTGACACTGAGTCAATCAACTAGCACAACTAATTTTCTTTACATTAATGTCTTAAGGTCAGCCCTAGTATTGAAAGTACTCAAATAAATGGATATAATAATTAAATATCCTTAAACCGACCTCATGTCACTTCTACTGATTTTAAAGCTTGGTGGGTAGAAGATTCTTTCATACAGAAGCCATTTCTTTATTCATTAATGCTCGAGAGAGGACAGTGGCAAGTGGCGTACAAACAGCCGACCATAGCCATCCAGAGGCGATCCCGCCGCCGCCGCGAGGTCACAGTTCTATGTGAACAATGGGGGCGTCGCCGTCCCCGACTTCCGGCAGACCCTAGCATCTTCGTAAACCAGCCCCCGGAGGCAGAAGTACCCCTTCGCTGGCGCACAGTGCTCGTCGCGAGAACAGATGCAGAGACCTTCCAGGGCGCAGCCCTTCTTCTCGACCGACAAACTCTTCCCCCGGATGCCCAGCACAGCGTCGGTCCAGTCAGAAGAGAAGAGCCCCTCGCCGTCGTACTTTACCATCGCCGCCACGAACCGGTCCCTCCTGCCGCCGGAACAAACACAGATCAGATTGGAGGACCAGCAAGTCGAGTGATCGGAGCGGCGGAGGATTCACTCTCACTCACCGGTCGCCGTACTTGTCGCCGGCGCCGATGAACCCAACGTGCCGGTTCTTCCCCCAGTGCGGCACCGCGCCGTACTTGAAGAAGGCCATTTGCTCTACCTCCTCGAGGATGTCCTGGTCCAGGGGGGGATCCTCCGGGTCTTTCGAGCGGAAGTAGGTCATGTCGAAGTCGGCACAGTCGGCCGTCTTGCCCAGGTAGACCGTGGAGTTGCGGACGAACCTCATGAGCAGCCCGCTGTAGAGGTCGAGCCCGCAGAGAGAGCCGGGCCTCTGGGCGTGGAGTTTCTTGACATCGGCGACGAAGGCCGCGACGTCCGGCATGGGGATGCTGAACGCCGTCTGGCGGTAGAAGAGCCCGTCTATGGGGGGGTCCCAGATGCAGGCCTTGAGGAGGTCGTCGTCCTCACCGGTGAGGCACGAGCCTGAGGACTGCATCTCGCTCTGGTTGCCGACGACCGGGTACTCCGTGAAGTCAGTAAGACTGCTCTCGTGGTTCTTCAGGCCGGCGCCGGTGGCGAGCGAGGTGGTCATCTGGATCTTGGCAAGGATGCACCTGCCGTTCGAGTTCTCCATCGCCTCCAGCAGCTCCTCTGCAGGGAAGCCCAGAACCTCCGACGGGTCAGCAACCTCGTCGAAGAATTGGAGGATTTTCATCTGTGTCTGACCTGATTTTCGGAGCGTGGAGATGAGCACCGACAGCTGCGGCTGGAATCCGTTAAAGTCATTCTTCCCCTTCCCCGGTGCCGTAACCAGCAGCCTCACGTCGTCCCTGTACACCACCTTCTCCGGCCCGGGGTACCAGGCGATGTCCCCGAACTCAGTGGTGGTGGCAAATGAACTCACCGTCGACTCGAAGGCCTGGTCTCGCTGGACTCGGTAGGTGATGGATCTCTTGAACATCGGCTCCTGTGAACGGGAGCCTTGCACGTGGGCCCCCCTGTTCGCATAACGGCATGGTGCGGTTATGCGAGAAGTGCTCTGACGTGTACACGTCAGAGCACGTTGTGCGGTAATGCAGAATTTTCTGCATGACGCGCATTACTGGCCAGTCTTGGCCAGTTAGTTATTTCTTACGGTTATTTCTTTCCCACTTTGTTTTCTTATTTCAAAGGACTGTAAGAGTTTTTTTAAACAGCGTGATGATCTCGCCGGCGACGTCTTAACTGCCGTCGTCTCTCCGACGAGTTTTGACAAGTGGTATCAGAGCACCCAGGTTGCGGGCCGGGACTCGATCGCGGCAAGGTACAGCCGTTGGAATCGAGAACGCGCAATCGAGACGCGCTATGGCAGGAGGAAAGGACGGCGCGGTCCAGAGGGTGATTCGTGTGAGGTGAGCGCCGGGACCGGGTTCCCAATGCTCACCAAGACCAACTACTCCGACTGGGCGCTGCTCATGAAGGTCAAGCTCAGAGCCCGGTTGCTCTGGACCGCCATTGAGAAAGGGGGCGTCGAACCCCATGAAGACATGCAGGCGCTCGACGCGCTCTGCAGCGCCGTGCCGCCGGAAATGTGGCCGGTGATCGCGGACAAGGAGACGGCAAAGGAGGCCTGGGAGGCTATCGCCACCATGCGGATCGGCGATGACCGCGTAAAGAAGACGTCGGCGACGTTCAAGGAGGGAGAGTCTGTTGAGGACTACGCGCTGCGTCTCAACAGCATGGCGTCGACTCTCACCACCCTCGGCGACAAGGTCGAAGAGACGCAGGTAGTGGAGAAGATAATCCGCAGTGTTCCCCAGCGTTTCAGACAGATCATGGTCGCGATCACGATGCTGCTCGACGTGTCGACGCTCACCGTCGCGGATTTGACGGGTCGACTCAAGGCGGCGGAGGATGCCTTCGAGAAACCGCCGTCGGCTATGCACCACGACGGCAAGCTGTACCTGACCGAGGAAGAGTGGGACGCACGGCGGAGGAAGCGTGATGCTGAGAAAACTGGTGGTGGAGGTAGCAGCAGCGTGACGCACCGTGGCGGACATGGGCCGGGGCGCGGGCGCGGCCGTGGCAGCGACAAGGGCTCGTCATCAGGCGGCCTGACGGGCAACTCAGGCCGGCCCAGCGGTGATGAGTGCAGGAGATGCGGGAAGCTGGGCCACTGGGCCCGCGAGTGCCGCTCTAAGCCCAAGAAAGAGCAGGCCCACGTCGTCCAGGATGAGGAGGAGGCCTCGCTCCTTCTCGTGAAGTCAACGACGGCCATATCGACGGCGCCGCCACCAACCTCCACTCCACCACGTTTTGCTGCGACTCCGCAGGCAGAGGATCGGCTCCGGCGTGCAAGCCCACCGCCGCCGGGAGCAAAAGGGGTCCCCGTCAATGGAGGGGCCGCCGAAGAAGAGAAGAAGCCAGGCGCCCAGACCCAGATCCATCTGCGGGAAGAGAAGGTGTTCGCCCACCTTGAAGAGGAGGAGCTGCGTGATGAGGAGGCGTGGGTCGTGGACACGGGCGCCACGAACCACATGTCGGGTTCCCGTACGGCTTTCACCGAGCTGGACACGGCGGTGCTTGGGACGGTGCGGTTCGGCGACGACTCGGTGGCGCGGATCGAAGGCCGGGGGGCAATCGTGTTCCTGTCCTTCGCGGGGGTGTATTACATTCCCCGACTGACGACGAACATCGTCAGCGTCGGCCAACTCGATGAGGCCGGGTACCATATCGACATCGAGAAGGGGGCGATGAAGGTCCATCAGCCAGGCGGACGGCTCCTGGCGAAGGTGATGCGCGGAAGAACCGGCTGTACATTCTCCACGCCAAGCTGGTTCGGCCGGTGTGCCTGGAGGCGCGGGGAGTCGAAGAAGCTTGGAAATGGCACGCGCGCCTCGGACATGTCAACATGGCCGCGCTGCGTAAGATGGCTCGGGAGGAGCTGATGCGCGGGTTGCCGGCAGTTGGTCAGGTGGACCAGCTGTGTGAGGCGTGTCTCGCTGGCAAGCAGAAGCGGTCGCCGTTCCCCGAGCAGGGAGAGTACCGGGCGCGGCGTGTTCTGGAGCTGGTGCACAGCGACCTCTGTGGTCCGATTGCGCCGGAAACGCCAAACGGTAGCAAGTATTTCCTGCTGCTCGTGGATGATCGAAGCCGGCACATGTGGGTGGCCATGCTGCCTTCAAAGGAACGTGCTGCAGTGGCCATCAAGGAGATCAAGGCTCGGGCAGAAGGCGAGTCAGGACTGAAGCTGGGAGCGCTCCGTACTGATCGGGGCGGCGAATTCACCTCACATGAGTTCGCGGAGTACTGCGCGGGAGAAGGTATTCATCGTCAACACACGGCGCCATACAGCCCGCAGCAGAATGGCATCGTCGAGCGCAGGAACGGCACGGTGGTAGCAACCGCGAGGAGCATGCTCAAGGCAAAGGGACTGCCGGGCTGGTTTTGGGGTGAGGCAGTGGCAACTGCTGTATACATCCTGAACCGGCGGCGCACCATCTGAAGGTGTTCGGATGCATCACCTACGTCCTGAACACGACACCACATCTCAAGAAGCTGGAGGACCGCGGCCGCAAGATGATCTTCATCGGCTACGAGTGCGGATCAAAGGCCTACCGTGCCTACGATCCCACCACGAGGCGTGTCCATGTGACACGGGACGTGGTGTTCGACGAAAATGCCCAGTGGGACTGGGGCAGCGGCGCGGAGCAAGGGGATGCGGGCAGCCACGACGACATGTTCACATTGGAGTATGCCGTCGGGAACCAGGTACCTCCGGAGCTCGATGGCGCCATCGAGGTACTTGATGATGATGCGCCGGGACCGGAGCCAATGTCGCCACCGTCCGTGCACTCCAGTGGGGGAGCGGTGCCGATTGAAGATGGAGGAAAGGAGGTGGAGTTCGCCACTCCACCCAGTGTCCACATCGACCACCTGGATGCTAATCACGATGATGTGCCACTCCGGTTCCGCAAGATCGACGACATCGTTGGGCTGGCCTCGCCGCGTGGTCTCGCGTCGCGGGCGTTAATTGCAAAGGAGCTGCACGCTGTAAGTTCTGATGAGCCGGTCTCTTTTGCTGAAGCAGAGGGCCACCCGAGCTGGAGGAAGGCTATGGAGGAGGAGATGGCGTCGATCGAGGAGAACCGCACCTGGTCCCTGGTTGACCTCCCAGATAACGGAGAATTTGCTTTTTCAAGTGATCCTTTCGTGGCTCCTCTAGAAAATGACTCACATAGCCAACAACAAATGCCAGGTCTGGACGAGTATTGACCAGGTACCTGAGACTCCCCACGATGCTTCTGTATGCTGATCGAGGTGCCCCCCGTGCTCTGCCTGACTTCAATGCCGAGATAGTAGCGAAGCAGGCCGAGGTCGCTCATCCTAAATGCATCAGCCATCTCCTTTTTGAACTGCTTGATGTCGTCGCAGCTGGCGCCAATGATCACCAGGTCATCGACGTACACCCCGACCACCAGCTGCATCTCCCCATTCCACCTGGTGTAGATGGCCTGTTCCGAGAGACTCCTCCTGAATCTGAACGACAGTAGCGTTTCGTCTAGCTTCGCATTCCAGGCCCTAGGCGCCTGATGCAAGCCGTAGAGTGCCTTTTTCAACTTGAACACCTTGTGCTCATTGCCCGTGCTGATGAAACCGGCCGACTGCTCCACGTACACCTCTTCCTTGAGATCGCCATTCAAGAACGCCGACTTGACGTCCATGTGGTGCACCTCCCACCCCTCGTGCACCGCGAGAGTGATGAGAAGGGGCGGTTCTCCTCGATCCCCCGGTGACCATGTGGGAGGTCAACCAGGGACCAGGTGCGGTTCTCCTCGATCGACGCCATCTCCTCCTCCATAGCCTTCCTCCAGCTCGGGTGGCCCTCTGCTTCAGCAAAAGAGACCGGCTCATCAGAACTTACAGCGTGCAGCTCCTTTGCAATTAACGCCCGCGACGCGAGACCACGCGGCGAGGCCAGCCCAACGATGTCGTCGATCTTGCGGAACCGGAGTGGCACATCATCGTGATTAGCATCCAGGTGGTCGATGTGGACACTGGGTGGAGTGGCGAACTCCACCTCCTTTCCTCCATCTTCAATCGGCACCGCTCCCCCACTGGAGTGCACGGACGGTGGCGACATTGGCTCCGGTCCCGGCGCATCATCATCAAGTACCTCGATGGCGCCATCGAGCTCCGGAGGTACCTGGTTCCCGACGGCATACTCCAATGTGAACATGTCGTCGTGGCTGCCCGCATCCCCTTGCTCCGCGCCGCTGCCCCAGTCCCACTGGGCATTTTCGTCGAACACCACGTCCCGTGTCACATGGACACGCCTCGTGGTGGGATCGTAGGCACGGTAGGCCTTTGATCCGCACTCGTAGCCGATGAAGATCATCTTGCGGCCGCGGTCCTCCAGCTTCTTGAGATGTGGTGTCGTGTTCAGGACGTAGGTGATGCATCCGAACACCTTCAGATGGTGCGCCGCCGGTTCAGGATGTATACAGCAGTTGCCACTGCCTCACCCCAAAACCAGCCCGGCAGTCCCTTTGCCTTGAGCATGCTCCTCGCGGTTGCTACCACCGTGCCGTTCCTGCGCTCGACGATGCCATTCTGCTGCGGGCTGTATGGCGCCGTGTGTTGACGATGAATACCTTCTCCCGCGCAGTACTCCGCGAACTCATGTGAGGTGAATTCGCCGCCCCGATCAGTACGGAGCGCTCCCAGCTTCAGTCCTGACTCGCCTTCTGCCCGAGCCTTGATCTCCTTGATGGCCACTGCAGCACGTTCCTTTGAAGGCAGCATGGCCACCCACATGTGCCGGCTTCGATCATCCACGAGCAGCAGGAAATACTTGCTACCGTTTGGCGTTTCCGGCGCAATCGGACCACAGAGGTCGCTGTGCACCAGCTCCAGAACACGCCGCGCCCGGTACTCTCCCTGCTCGGGGAACGGCGACCGCTTCTGCTTGCCAGCGAGACACGCCTCACACAGCTGGTCCACCTGACCAACTGCCGGCAACCCGCGCATCAGCTCCTCCCGAGCCATCTTACGCAGCGCGGCCATGTTGACATGTCCGAGGCGCGCGTGCCATTTCCAAGCTTCTTCGACTCCCCGCGCCTCCAGGCACACCGGCCGAACCAGCTTGGCGTGGAGAATGTACAGCCGGTTCTTCCGCGCATCACCTTCGCCAGGAGCCGTCCGCCTGGCTGATGGACCTTCATCGCCCCCTTCTCGATGTCGATATGGTACCCGGCCTCATCGAGTTGGCCGACGCTGACGATGTTCGTCGTCAGTCGGGGAATGTAATACACCCCCGCGAAGGACAGGAACACGATTGCCCCCCGGCCTTCGATCCGCGCCACCGAGTCGTCGCCGAACCGCACCGTCCCAAGCACCGCCGTGTCCAGCTCGGTGAAAGCCGTACGGGAACCCGACATGTGGTTCGTGGCGCCCGTGTCCACGACCCACGCCTCCTCATCACGCAGCTCCTCCTCTTCAAGGTGGGCGAACACCTTCTCTTCCCGCAGATGGATCTGGGTCTGGGCGCCTGGCTTCTTCTCTTCTTTGGCGGCCCCTCCATTGACGGGGACCCCTTTTGCTCCCGGCGGCGGTGGGCTTGCACGCCGGAGCCGATCCTCTGCCTGCGGAGTCGCAGCAAAACGTGGTGGAGTGGAGGTTGGTGGCGGCGCCGTCGATATGGCCGTCGTTGACTTCACGAGAAGGAGCGAGGCCTCCTCCTCATCCTGGACGACGTGGGCCTGCTCTTTCTTGGGCTTAGAGCGGCACTCGCGGGCCCAGTGGCCCAGCTTCCCGCATCTCCTGCACTCATCACCGCTGGGCCGGCCTGAGTTGCCCGTCAGGCCGCCTGATGACGAGCCCTTGTCGCTGCCACGGCCGCGCCCGCGCCCCGGCCCATGTCCGCCACGGTGCGTCACGCTGCTGCTACCTCCACCACCAGTTTTCTCAGCATCACGCTTCCTCCGCCGTGCGTCCCACTCTTCCTCGGTCAGGTACAGCTTGCCGTCGTGGTGCATAGCCGACGGCGGTTTCTCGAAGGCATCCTCCGCCGCCTTGAGTCGACCCGTCAAATCCGCGACGGTGAGCGTCGACACGTCGAGCAGCATCGTGATCGCGACCATGATCTGTCTGAAACGCTGGGGAACACTGCGGATTATCTTCTCCACTACCTGCGTCTCTTCGACCTTGTCGCCGAGGGTGGTGAGAGTCGACGCCATGCTGTTGAGACGCAGCGCGTAGTCCTCAACAGACTCTCCCTCCTTGAACGTCGCCGACGTCTTCTTTACGCGGTCATCGCCGATCCGCATGGTGGCGATAGCCTCCCAGGCCTCCTTTGCCGTCTCCTTGTCCGCGATCACCGGCCACATTTCCGGCGGCACGGCGCTGCAGAGCGCGTCGAGCGCCTGCATGTCTTCATGGGGTTCGACGCCCCCTTTCTCAATGGCGGTCCAGAGCAACCGGGCTCTGAGCTTGACCTTCATGAGCAGCGCCCAGTCGGAGTAGTTGGTCTTGGTGAGCATTGGGAACCCGGTCCCGGCGCTCACCTCACACGAATCACCCTCTGGACCGCGCCGTCCTTTCCTCCTGCCATAGCGCGTCTCGATTGCGCGTTCTCGATTCCAACGGCTGTACCTTGCCGCGATCGAGTCCCGGCCCGCAACCTGGGTGCTCTGATACCACTTGTCAAAACTCGTCGGAGAGACGACGGCAGTTAAGACGTCGCCGGCGAGATCATCACGCTGTTTAAAAAAACTCTTACAGTCCTTTGAAATAAGAAAACAAAGTGGGAAAGAAATAACCGTAAGAAATAACTAACTGGCCAAGACTGGCCAGTAATGCGCGTCATGCAGAAAATTCTGCATTACCGCACAACGTGCTCTGACGTGTACACGTCAGAGCACTTCTCGCATAACCGCACCATGCCGTTATGCGAACAGGGGGGCCCACGTGCAAGGCTCCCGTTCACAGCTGCAGTGTCACCTGAGGACGGCCATCTCGGGTGAGACGAAGATTCTACATGCTAAACCTAATGTTTCGGTTTCTATTCTATAGCAAGGATATACTCTACCTGGGAGACGACACCGAGAACACCAAGGGCGACCTTGGCCGCCAAGAGATCCGGGTCGCCTTCTCGGAGGTCGACGACTCTGGCTTGGACTCCGCCGGCCGCGGCGGCGGTGGGGACTATCAGCCGCATCCCCACCACGTATTCGTGCACAGCGGAACCCTTCCGAAGAGGGAGCTGCCGTGGGCGCCCGTCGCGAGGAGGCCCCCAAGAGTGACCCCGTACCAGTAGGGACTGTGTAGCAGCGGCAGCCCCTCGGCGGCGGCGGCGGCGAAGAGCCGCTGTAGGGTGATGCCGGCTTCGAAGGTCATCCGTCTGGCCTTAGCGTCGATGGCCACCACCCTGTTCAGCTTCTGAGTGCTGATGGCCAACCCGGTGCCAACGGGGCCGCCGGGGCAGGACAGCTTCGGGATGCTGTGGCCGTACTCGGTGACCACCTTCATGTGCTGTTTCTTTGCGGTGGCGGTGGAGACGACGGCCACGAGCTCTGCTTCGTCCGCGGGGTAAGCGACGGCGGCGACGCGGCAGGTGGTGCGGTCGGGGAAGACGCCGTAGGTGTTAGTAACGGTGCAGTCGGAGTTGACGGACTTGCACTTCACGATGGGCTCTGGTGGAGAGCCGGCGACCGTAGCCACCACGGCGGCGAGGATTCCCACCACCACCACCAACGTGGGCAGAAGCACTCCGACGATATTTCTCCTTTCCATGGCCGGCGTGGAGCTGCGAACTTGATGGGTTGTATGGTCTTTTAGAGTCTGCACTTTCGGCACCTCACTGGGAAGGGTGGGGGCGAGGGTTGACGGAGATGGCAGTGGCGGAGAAGTTGACATTTTTTTTATAAGAATTAGGAAAAATTCCATGCACGTCGATTGACTTTTGGCCCTGAATTCGGGCTAGACCTGTTATTCTTCGTTGTTGGAGACTTTCAAGAAAAAAATGTCCCGAAAGGATCAAAGTTCTCTGCCGTGGACTCGCGGGTGCAAGAGGTTGTGATTACTCTGCTTTTCTATTAGAGGTGGTAGCGCGGATTATGACAACATGCAGCACTGGTTGACTTTGTTGACGCAGTTGGACATGACGACGTGGTGGAAATTTCTCACCACGTGCCCCCTCCCCACTCTGACTTGGTATGCCATTATTTTGACGGAGGGAGAAACTGAGATAGAGAAAGAGGGAGAGAGGATTACATAACAACCCCCCTCAAGCCCAGGCCCAATAAAGATCCACTTAGATAGAAAAGTGGGCCGATCAGCCGTTGTCCTGTTTATTTTGAGGGTGGATTAATGATTGACTGGGCGCTCCTTGTTCACTTTTTCAAAATCTGGGATATAGTCCCAAATAAAACGTAATAGAATTCCATTATCATATTTTTATTCTTCTCTTGAAGCGAGCGAGCCATAGATCGTGGAGAGAGGATTACATAACGTCTCCATATGCATTGGGCCCACTTTTCTATCTAAGTGGATCTTTATTGGGCCTGGGCTTGAGGGGGGTTGTTAGGTTTGGTGGGCTCTTGCAATTGTGATTGTAAATATAGGCGCATTATCTAATAGCCACTAATAATCCGGTACTCTTTTAGGTTGACAAAGGAAAAGGTCTTTAAATTGAAGCCCATTTTTAACCTATGAGTCCATGTGGCTACCTTGTGTTTGCCTATAGTCATAGGCTTCTATGTGACCTTAATGATGAAAAATGGCCCATTGATGAAGCAAAATAGCCCATCTAGATGAACTTCTTGTTGTAGAGGTCAAGCCTACAAAGAGTACTGGACCTTTGGGCATATAGCTTCTTGATGTTAGCAACAGAGGAACAGATGTTATGCCATCTGTTAGTAGAAGAGCCCTTCTAGGTGAGGGTCTCAACCTTAGGAGGTGAGGTTATCGTCCTTGTTGATGAGGCACACAATAGTAGGTTATCATATATATGTTGCCAAAGTGAGAGATTGATAGATTTGATCTTAATGTGGATAATTATATATGAATGATGTATTATACAACAATCAGTAAGTTAATCCATATTAAAGTGATTCATTAAAGATTAATAATTAATTACAAAATCTCTCATAAGTATGGGGTTAAATATGTGTATAAACTAATTCATATTTTACTTTTATGCTGGGAAAATTAAAAACTAATACTAGGAGACAAACCACTCTTGTCTATAAATAAGGGGCCAAGTGCTCACACATTATGCAAGAATTGAAAGTCAAAGGTCTAACAACTTTGGTGTGCTATTGTATATGTTTGAATTGAAATGGACTGCTAGTGGTGATGCCAAGCAATGTGAAGAATAACTTCATGGGGTTCCAACCACACCTATTGGTGATGGTCTACAAGCTCTAAAAATCAGATCTATTACTAAGATAAAAATCCTCTCATTCTTTGACAAGGTTGCTGGCTTGTCAAAGATTTTGGTCTTCCTTGCAAAGGAACTGTTAGAGGTGACAAAGAACTTAGACAGTATGTGCCTCCTTACTCCTATCAGCAAGTACATATAGCATGTAGTAGCTCTTCTACTATCAATGTATCTACTCAAATTGACATCCGAGTATTGAATGATGTCTAGATGATCTGTTTCTTATATGTGAACACATTTTGTATTTTCTAGAGGCACCACATGACTCTTTTAGTTTACTTCTAGTGATCGACACATATATTACTTAAGTATCTATCCACCATTCTAATAATGTATATTATATTCAAAAGCATACATACATAAGCATGCATAAGACTTCATATAGTTAATACATAAAAAAACTTATGTATCTTTTAACATCTTAATCACTTTTTGATCACCAATTGAGGTTAAATTTCTCTTTTAACCACAAAGGTATCACTAGTTTACAATCTTACATGCTGAATCTTTCTAGATCTTTACCCATGAATCTTTTTTTTAACAACCTAAGCATATGTAGAGACCAATCTTAATATATCTACATCCACAATACAAAATAACATCATCAAGACACTTCAACTCAAAATCCTTTGACAAAAATATTTTGGTTTCACATAATAATTATATATCTTTACTAGCAAATAATGTCATCAACATTTACAACCAAAAACTATTTGCTCTTAAGTTATGATACATACAATCAAGAATCATATTCATCAAACAATCGAAACCAAATAAAATGATAACTTGATAAAACATATGGTAACTTTACAAGAACCTTCTTGAAATCATAAATAGATTTTGTAAATGTTTACACCATTTTATTTACATCTCTCAATACAAAGTTTATAACTTCAACATATAACTCATTTCATCAATGTCATTATTTAGAAACATAGTTTTTATATTCATCTAATATAACTCAAGATAAAAATGTGTCATAAGTGTCATTACTATTCTAAAAGAGTCTTTTGATGAAATTAGATAGAAAATCTCTTTATAATCAATATCTTCCTTCTAAGTAAATCTCTTAGCAACAAGATGCACATAATATCTCTGCATTACCTTTCTAATCTTTTTGGTCTTAAATATTCATTTACAAAAAATGGACTTTATGCTTTCAAGTAATGGGATGAGATCCCAAATATTATTATCTTTCATATATTTAATCTCTTCCCTAACAACATCTATTTATTATGAGAATAAGACCTCTATAATATAGTTGATAGAATTATCCTCCATCATTATGATATCAACCTCATGTTCTCAAAGAAAAATAATATAATTACCTAGAATTACACTTCTCCTTTCTATATTGAATTTACTTAATGAAATCAATTCTTGAGATTGTTGTGTTTATTCTTCTAAAATGAGAGGTGTGAGAACATAATTTTGATCAAGTGTTACTTTGATTTTGATCAAATGTTACCTCTTAAAAAAGGTCATACAATATCTAATTTAATCATTGTCGATAGTTAAAAAAGAAATCGAAACATATCCCTCTTCAAAAAGAAAATATTTTTATCCCCATTACAAACTTAATTTCTTCAAAGAATCAAGCATTTTTTGTCTCAAAAATAATCTTAATATTGAGATCATAAAACTTATACCTCTTTGACCTTTCATGGTATCTAATAAAATAACAACTAACAGCTATGAAGTCAAGTTTCATTTCAATAGACCTATAAGGTCTTGACTTCAGTAGATAATTAATTATACATGTACAAATGTTTTCAACTAAGTTTCTTGTATGTTCAAGACCTATAATTGGTTCTTATTGTTAATTCATAACATTTTTTACTGACATGAATTATTTATTTTTATTAAATCACACAAATTAAAGATTTAGAAAAATAGAAAACACTAATTTTTAGAATGTTTAAAGTATATTAACAAATATATATATATAAAAATTATAATTAGATAAAATGCTCCAAAAATAGTGAGAATTTATTATCAAGATGTAAGATAATATGAAATAATTTCAGATTTATTATCAAGTATAATTTCAGATTCTTTCTCAAGTAATATAATTTTCTATGATATTTAGATTAAAATATCACTAAAAATCCTTTTTAAATTTAGAGAAGAAAAAAAATCAGGTCTTGATGTAAGGTGGATGTTAATGCCTAAAGAATACTAATTGGAGCATAAACAAAGTTCCACTAAGTGATTATTGTGTAAGTGATTAGAAACGATCCGATTGATGAAATTAAGATCTATAAATATGAAATAAATTGTAATAGACTAAAGAATAGTTTTAAAAATTGAATTCAAGCCAACTATAATTAATTTTGGTATTAAACTAATTTACGATAAGGAAAATAAAGCTTCAGCATCATGACAATGATCGCTAAAATTCTATAAGTTTGAAAGGTTTTCAAGGGCTGTCCATGGCCTCAAAGTCTCTCCTTAGACATGCATAGTCATGAACACTCTCTAGATTTCTATATAAAGTCCAAAAGGCAAAGGTAAGTAGTGGTGAAATATCTATGGCAATTGTCACCTGATAAAGCATGTGTTTAGCAAAGATGGTTCTCTAACAACTGTCACTTGGTAGGGTAGAGCTTGATAGAGGTAAAATATGTCTCAAGGAGCTTCATCCTCATGTCCACACAACAAGATAAGGCTCATTATCACATTTAGAACATTATGAGAAGATCATGACAAATATCTTGGTGGATCACCTTATTCTCAGTGACAACTCATTGGTTGAATAATAGGATATGATTTCTTCTATAAACTCTTAATCTTTTTATTTAGAATATTTCATCATTTTAACATTGATCTGAGATTATCATTGACAAAGTTTTCGTCAATGATCAAGTGCTTCTAGTAACTCTATGACAAAAATCATAGAGTTAAAATAGATAAAAATAGTGAATTTTGACATTTGTGAGATTTGAACCTTCATCGGTCACCTGGATGCATGAAAGAGGCTTAACTAATTACCAAAATATCTTTAAAATAGTGAGAAAATGACTACATTACCTTCTATTAATGTGGAGGTATTTTTGAAATTATTTGACCAACGTGTTCCAACCGCATTTTAGTCCCACATTAATATAATTGTAAACTTCATTCTACTTTCAAGCTCCCTCTCTCAAAAACATAATGACTAAAACCCCTTAAGGAGAAGGCTTCATGAAATGAGGTGGTCTACCCCCACATATACATGTGTGTATGAACACGTCTTGCTCCATGCACAGCTAACCCCTAATGATGTGGAAGGAGAGTGACACAAGCGTGCTCTACATGAGTTCCTTAGTCACTCGAGCTCAACTCGTGACTTCCTCGACTAAATTTACCACTCGAGTGCCAACTAGCCAACATGTCCCCCTTTTTTTGTATTTTTTATTTTAACTTAAATATATCAATAAAAAAAATATACAAAATTACATAATCAACTAAAAATTACATTAATCATATAATAAACTCATTTTCTTAGTTTAAAATAAATATAAGTCAATTTATCATGAGTTAATGTGTAAAAACATAGTATTAACTAATTATTAATTTATGATAGTAAAGACATTATTTACCAAATAAATTATAATATTTAATGATTCTTGCTACAAGTTTTTACAAGGATAATTGACTAAGCATACTTTTTTCCATATCCTTAAATTTTGGATTTCATCCCTTAGTATCATCACTTATGTTAGGAGATCTCAACATTATATACTATGAGATAATATTATACTCTTTTAAAAAGTTACTAAAATATTCTAGATATTGTTCATCTGATCCATCATATTTACCACGGTGTTCTCCACCAATTTGAGGGACAATTTTTTATTGAGTTTATTTTCAACTTTGGTCTTATATTTATTGAACACATTAAAGGATTAAAAATTCTTTAAAATAAGATATATATAACTATTTCAAGAATAATCATCTATGAACATAATAGAATATAATTGACCATTCTACAAAGTCATAGAAAATGACTGACATATATCAATATGTATTAATTCTTAAACACCTAAAACTTAATTGAAACATATTCTCCTTTTGTTTACTCATTTTCTCTTGATATAATTAACACGTGAAAATTCTTATAATCAAGTGAGTTAAGATTTTTTTGTATACATAAGTCTGTCATTTCTCCATTTAGATGTATGGCCCAAGAAATTCGGTAATGATAAAGAAAAATTCTCACTAATTAATTTCCTTTTTATACTTCTTGATCTTATATGTAGAATTTTTTTAGAAGAAACTATAACATCAAATACATATTGGTTATCATAATCTGGTAAAATAAATCAATACTGATGTGATATGAATTATAGAAGAGACTAAATTTCTTATTTTCAAATAGATAAGAAGAAGAAGTGAATTTGTTTAAAGTAAAAATAGAAATCAAATTGTGTGAAAGAGGTAAAGCATACATCTGATTAAAATTAAAACTTTAACTAGCCTCTAATAATAATCTAAAAATCCTTAAAGCCTTCACTACAACCTTATTGTCATCACTATTGGAGATGTATCTCTCAACATTAAGTGACTTTTGATAGTAGAGCATCTCACATAGATACACTTATGTGAATATTAGTACCAAAATAACTCCACCAAAAATTCCAAGGGAACAAAAGTAAAATTTACCTCTAAACAAAAAAAAAGTGAGAAGCTTGCCTTTCTTTGCACATTAAGTTCGATACTTGGATTAATCTTTCTGTATATGTCCACCATACTTACAAAAGAAATAATAAACTTCCTTATTTACTTATTTTGTATTTTTCTTCACAATAGAATACTTACATCCTCTTTGTCTTTAAGTCATTTTTTATTTTTCCCTTAAAAGTCACAGCCAAATGAGCAATTCTGTATCTCTTTCACTTCAACATTTCTTCCTCTTGCAATAATGTGAGTTGAGCTCTTTAAGGAACTAGTGTTTCTTTTTACAATTATAGATTATCTTAAATTGACTTAATTTTAGAAAAAATGAAATAAAAATTTAATGTACTAAAAAATCTTCTAATTACTCTAATTTTAATGCCTTATGTTTCAACACAATATGAGACATTTCCAAAATGTGCTCTCAAATATTTCCCTTGAAATTTTACTGTATGGATATCAAATTTATTGTGAGCCTGAAGAGTTTGTATAAAAGAGTCAGCTACTCTCTATATATATACCGGAGAGAGAGAGAGAGAGAGATACAATAATGCATTAGGCCCATTAGGCCCATATGGCCCACATATTATTAAGATCTCACCTGTTTCAATCTTATTATTATTTGATAACATTTCCTTAAATTCATCAAGGAAAACTCATATTAGTGTGATTTTCAGGACAAAGTACCTTTGAAAGCTTTTGGAAGACATGTTTTAAGATCATAAAACTCATGTGATTTGATTGATCTCATTTTTCCTTATCTCTTGTCCTCATGAGTGATTTTAGGTCAATCTATTGTCAATATAAGGTTGAGATCCATAATGTTGAGAATAGCCATGATGTTCTATTTTCATGCTTTGAAATTTGTGTGATTGGGTATAGGAATAGAATTAATGTTGATAGAAATAATGAAAGTAAAAGCTAAAATTCTAAAAAAATAATACAAAAGCTCACATAAACTTAACTTCAAAATATTTTTTAGGTATTTTTTAGAATTTCATCACAAAATATTATGTATTTGGATGGTAATATTAATTGGAAATGATATCTTAGTATGATAAACAAATATTAATAATAAGTTTCTTCCAAATAATGTCTTTCTTTGGATTAACTTATTGTCCAAATATAATATCAAATAATTATCATGTGTGTGTAATTCAATCAAATATCAAACCATTCTTTGGGTTAGTTATTGATGTGACATGTAATTTAAAATTTATAAAACTAAGAAAAACTGATTTCTGAATTTTGAAAATTATTTCCATGTTAATATATCAATTTAAATAGAGAATGAGCTCTAAACATAGTGAGAATTTTTTAGGTCAATCAAAAGGATGTATGATAATATCAAGTAAAATTTTAAAATAAAGATAGTAAAAAAATTCTTTTAAAATTAGAGAAAAAGGGGAAAATTAGGTACCAATGTCAAGCAAATGTCATCACTCACTCTAATAGCAATTCAAGGGGAAAATAAAATTTTTCCTATTAATTATTGTGAAAATAATTTCAGAAGGTTCAATCAATAAATCGAGACCTAAAACTGTCCAATGAATCATAATAGAGTAAATATATGTTTCAAAAATTAAAGTCAAGAAAATTATCATTACTCTAAAGATTAAATGAGTTTAAATAATAAAAATAGAGCTACAATGTCACAATAGTGATTGTCTAAGTTATGAGGCCTCAAAAGGTCTATGAGCGATGTCTATGGCCTCAAAAGCTCTCTTTGGATATGCATAGTGTGGGCACTCTTTAGATTTCTATGGAGAGGTCAAAGGACAAAGTCAAGTGGTGATGAAGTAGATCTTTAATGATTGTCACTTGACAAAGTGGAGGGTGACATAAATGGTTCTCTAGTAGTTGTCACCCTACAAAGTGATAATTGATGGAGGTGGAGTGAAGCTCAATGAGCTTTTTCCTTGAGTCCGCATAACAAGACGAGTCTCTTACTGCAAATGGAATACTATGAAGAGACTGTGACAAGTCTTGTGGTGGACCCCTCTATTATCAATGATAGCTTGTTTGTCTACCAATAAGAAATTAAATTTCCTTCAGAAGCTTGTAGTTTTTCTATCTAAAATCATTGGTCAGTTGTTACCAAAGATCTTTGTTTTTTGTAAATAAAGATTTCATCGATGATTGACCATCTCTCTCCCTCTTTCCATTAATAGTTTCCCTACAAACTATTGCAAAGTCAAAATAGGAAAATAAAATATTGTGTCGTCAATGACTTCGAAGCCCCATCAATCATGTGGCTACACAAAGACTTTTCGTTCTCTTTATGTAAGGTTATTTCAAAATTATTTTAGCTCACAAGAGTCACTAGCAATTTGGTCCCACATTAGTATTTTTGGAAAATTTTAAATATACATAAGTTTGGAATTTCTTATGTATATGACTTCCTTCTCCCATAAACAAAATTGTCATGACCACTTAGGGAGAAGAGACAACATGTGATCTACCTCCACACCACATGTGACAAGATCATACCTTGCCCCATGCACCAATCCCTTTGGTGACATAGAAGAGGAGTGACACACACATGTTCTGCATGGGTCCTTAAGCCACTTGAGCTGAATTCATGGTTCCGCTTGGTGTGGGTCCACCCACATGAGTGGTCTCCATTCGACTAAAAGGTTGACTATCAAGTGCCCATTGGCCAGTGGTTTCCTATCCTTTAAATATTTATTTTTATTTATTTATTTTACTTTATTTTAACCTGAAAATATTAATATAAAAAGTATATAAAATCATATAATTAACCACATATTAACATTAGTTATGTAAAAAATATTTTTCTCAATTTACGGTAAATATAAGGCTATGTATCATGAGTTAATATATAAAATATATAGTTAACTCATGATAATAGAGATTTATTAGTTAGTATTCACATAATCACATACACAACCATTTTAATATTCTAGAATATTAATTTTCATAAGAGAACCTACTTTGGTATAATTATTTTAATTAATATATTCTAGAATATAAGACATATATCTAAGCATAAATGTTATTTAATATTTAAGCATGCTCAGCGTAAACTAGTTGACACCATATTTGACTCAAATGGCCTGAACAGCTTGAAGGAAACTACCTTCCCTAAGTGAGTTCTTCAATGGGAATTGCCTTCTGCCACTACCTTCGACGCTGCCCTCCCAGCACTACCTTTTGACACCGCCTCTTCACCTTTTGAAACTACGTTTCAATTTTTGGAACCATCTTCTGGCATCTGAAACTAACATCCTTCGCCATTATATTCAACAATGAGAAAGGGGAGAAAGGGGAAAGAGGCGAGTTCCTTCTGCAGCTCTATCAGTTTCCGAACTAATGGAAATTCTCCTTCGAGGAGAGAGAGAGAGAGAGAGAGAGAGAAAGAGGGAGAGAACAGAAACCAGCACTCCTCATCCTCCTCCTATGCAAGGAAGAAGAGGGATCTACACCCTAGGAACCCATCTACATGACCTAAACGGCCTAGGAGCCCATCTGTGACTATATCAAAACCTAATGGTTTGCCCAATGGATGTTCGTCAAGCAGCCTATATGATGCCAAGATACAAATAATAATATGCATAACATGTCATTCTCCAGGAACTTAACAAATCAAGCTCTAATACCACCAGATGGAAAAATTAAACAAAAAAAATATAGTATTGAGTATTTGATAATAATAACAAAATAAGAGTGAATGAAAAACATACCCAAGTCCATTTCGATCCAAACTTGGGGTTTTGACCTTTTTGGCCAACACACCGGAGTCATCAGAACTTTATGACTTTCCTCATAGAGTAACGGGATACTTCCGAAGTAATTATGGCATAATTTGTGATCCAAAGACCTGACCCCTTATTTATAAATGAGGTTGTTTGTCTCTTCGTGCTATTTTCTAATTTTACCCATCATAAATTACAACATGACCTAGTCTCTACATATATTTAACCATGTACTAACAAGGATTAATTTAATGATAACTCCATATATATTTGTTCATATTGAGAACAAATCTAACCCTTCAAACAACCAACTCCGACGAGACAATAATTCTATAGGCTAAAGTTAGTGTTTTGATTTCTATTCTATAGCAACAGAATATCTAGGAGGCAATGCTGAGAACATCAAGGAAGACCTTCGGGGCCAAGAGATCCGGGTCGCCTTCTTGGAGGTCGACGACTCTAGCATAGGCTCTATGGGTCACGGCAGCAGTGGCGACTAGCAGCTACATCCCCATCACGTATCCATGCAGTTTGGAGCTCTTTCCGAGGAGGAACTGTCGTGGGAGCCTATTGCGAGGAGGCCCCCCAAGGTGACCCCCCTGTCAATGAGGAACTATATGGCAGCACCAGCTCCTCGGCGACAGTGATGAGCCACCGCATGGTGATGCCGACCTTGAAGGTCATCTGTCTAGCCTTGGCGTCGACGGCCACCACCCTGTTCAGCTTTTGGGTGCTGACGGGCCCGGTGCTGGCAGGGCCACCGAGGCAGGACAGCTTGGGGATGCTATTATCTTACTCAGTGACCAACCTCATGTGCTGTTTCTTCACGGCGGCAGCAGAGAAAACGGCCACAAGCTCTGCTTTATCGGCGTGTAGGCAATGGTGGCGACGCAGCATGTGGTTCAATCGGGGAAGACGTCGTAGATGTTGGTGATGGTACAATCGGCGTTGCCGAACTTGCACTTGACGATGGACTGTGGGAGAGAGTCACTGACCGACACCACTGCAGTGGCAAGGGCCATCACAACCACCAATGCCAATAGAAGCACTCTGATGATATTTTCTCCTTTCCATAGCCGGCAAGATTTGAAGCTGCGAACTGGACAGTTTGTGTGGATGGGATTGGCCTTTAAGGTTTGCACTCGCGGGACATAGACATGATCCGTTGGGCTCACCAGCATGATCTGCCTCTCTTTATTGACTCGGGCTTTACTAAATCTCAGGCCCAGCCCAGCTCTACACAAGCCGGGCTTGGACTATTCAGTGACGGTCCTTCATGTAGGAAATGGGCCGGTAAATTTTGACCCGTAAATGGACCGGCCTGTTGATATCCCTATAGTGATGTACTTTCCTAAATCCATGGAAACATGCTGGTAAAGCCCACGGGATTATGGATTATCCCAACCCGTTCTAAGACCTCCACTCCACTAGCATATTGCTCCCGCATGAGATATGACACCAACCTAAGCGAAAGGGCTGAGAGAGGGAAAGTTTTTGAACGGTTTCTCAAAAATCTAGATATTATCACGTGCAGCTCTAAGTCATTAATTTAACCTTGGGAAATATAATTTATTATGTGTTTCGTTCCTTTTAAGTGCCCATCTTTTATATTTTTATCTCACTATTCCTCTAGTGCTAAGGCAGTTAAAATTGTACATTAAAAATATCATCCTTGAATCTACAAGGAAAAAAAAAAGTGATGAAGAAACTACGTCCTCAATCCATAATACTAACTTTCTCTTCAGATCCTCAATGCTTGATGGGTGACTCTTGAATCCACAAGCAAAGAAAAAAACCTCAAAGAGGGGATAGTTTCACAGTAACTAGCGACGTGTCTTTCGTGCTACAATGAGTTTTAATTAGGACATACATAAAAAGCCAAATTAGCTCTAATGGAACTTTAAAATAGATTTAATTTCTTTAAAACTATTTTAAAGTAATATTTTAAAAATAATTTAAAATATTAGTTAAAATAATTTAAACATATAAAAAAATTATGAAAATTAAATAAAAGTTAGAAAACTAATCTATGAGTATCTTACTATGAACCAAATTAGAATTGTGTCTATTTTCTTTAGGAAGTCAATGGTATCATTATTTTTATAATGTGTTATTAAAGTTTTAACATTCTTTATTTCTTTGGTATCAATTTGTTATAAGTATTAGATAAGAAAAAAGTTTACTGGCATACCATATCAAATGATTCTGCTGAATAGCCTTTTTGTCCTCTTCTTATAAGTGCTACATCACTCTCCCATAATTTTTTTTTTAAAAATCCCTTGGGTCTTCTCTTCACTTTACATAAATCGACAACATTGAAGGTGGAAGATATGTCTATTTTCTCTAGAAAGTTAATGGCATAGTCATTGACATTAATATATTAGAAGATTTTAGATAGTCTATATATATTCAGAATTATTTTTTTATAACTACTAAATTGGAAAATTTATTCTTAATTGTTGCAATTAGTTGAAATATACTAATTTTATATTTTAATGAACAATTTCAATATAGTTTGTCATCTTGTCAATTGTAGAAATTGTTCTTATCAGTTTTCATAATGCACCAAAATCATGAGGAGCATTAATCATTAGAATAATTTATTAATTTAATTTTATAATTTATCTAAATATTTATGTTTATAGACCTCATTTAACTACATAAAAATAAGAAGGAAAATAATTTTATATTTTATAAATATTATGTTAATAATAAATATAATTTGTACTAGTTATAGGAAAAAATTGAAATCCCTTAGCAGAGGCAATTGATGCACATGACAGATACATAGATAGATAGAATGGTGAAGGCGGAAGAGGAAGGAGGAGGCAGGGACTTGGAGATGGATTCCCGAGGGATTTCCAATGTGTCCTATTTGTTGTTTATTAAACGTACAATTTACTCATTTATAAAAACTGAATTCTAAATGGTATTAAACACTATGAATAGTGGAATACAGGCCATCTCCTCAAGAATGGTTTGACAAAATGAAATGATTACTCTTTGCCAGTCGTAAAATTGGTAAAGGGAATGAAACTTTAAAAAAAATAACAAAGAAACGTAGTTACTCAATGTTGAGTGTGTTACCCATCTAGCATAGAATAACACGGAAATGAACGGAAAAGAAACGAAAACAGGAAAAAAAAGGTGAGAAAATCATCCTCTCCAGATCTCTATCTCACTTATTAATTAGGAGAGGAATGATTGTGCTGATATAATCAATAAAACAATAAAATTGCAGAAATCCTCTTCAAATCCTTGTGTCACTCAGAAATCTAGAGATGGATAATGCAGTAAATCAAAACAGTAAAGAACTACGATAAATTTTTGAAATAAAAATCTCCTTTAAATCCCTATGTCACTCCGAAATCTAGAGAGGGATAATGTAGTAAATCAAAGTAATAAAAGAAAACGATAATTTTCTGAAATAAGGTCCCCTTTAAATCCTTGCGTCAAAAATCTAAAGAGAAATAACAGCAAATCAAATCAGTAAATAAAACCATGAAATACTTGAACACAGTCCTATTTAGATCCCTGTTCCACTAAAAGATTTAAAGAAGAAAAATAGCACACTAATTCCCAGGTAACACTAAATAGAAGCAGTAAAAGAGACTCTGAGCGGTTGAGATGTGGGGAAGAAGGTCAGGTCGCTGCTGTCACCACCATCAATGCTGCTGCCACCGGCATCATTGTCGGCATCGTGAACGCTTCTGCCACCGTCGTGCTCGGCTCCACCTCTGCCTGTCACACAAGAGGGGGAGCTTGCAGCTACCGCCGTCACTGTCATGAACATTACTGCTGCCGTGCTTGGGTCCACCTCTGCCCATCACATAGGAGGGGAGCTCACAGGCACCTCCGTTGCCATTGTCTTGCCCTAACTCCCCCCCCCCCCCTCTTTTTCTCTCTCCTTCTCTCTTCTCTTTCATACCCCGATCATAGTGGGCTGAATATTGGACCTAATTTGGCTAGCCTATTAGCAAGCTATCCTACATCTTCTCCATCAAATCTAGCAAACAGTTGATTGCAAAAAAAAAAAGAAATGAAAGGATAGATAATATTTCTCAAGTGTATGCCTTAGATATTGCATTAGGTTACATGTCAAAAGATCAGACATAGACTTTTCAAGGCTAATGTGTAGATTTAAATCAAAATTCTTGATATGAATTATAAAATCTGTTTGAATGTTTTTCATTCTATTTTATTAAATCTAACTATAGTTTATGTGATATTTATTATCATTTAACCTTAAATAACATACATGAATGATATTCTGACACTCTCATCATAAAAACCCTACCTTGCTCCTCACCTCATTGCAGCTCTAGATCTAGGGCCAAAATAGGCTGACAACAACATCACCACCAAAGTTAGAGGCCTCATTTTCATTCATCCTTGCAATCCCCACACTTCAGATGCTCACCACCACCCCCTCCCTGGCCATGACAATGGAGGAGATGGCCCTAAGAAGCTCTCCTAGGTTTTGCATCCCTATAAGAAGTGGGAGCATTACTTGTGAACTAGCACTCCCAGTGAAGCCAATCATGCCGTTCCCAAATTCATGTCCCTCGCGTATGAAATGCTAGAAATGGCACCTCCACCATCCACCTGATCTTACTCTCACTACCATCGCAACCCCCTCCCTTGATCTCGCTAGTACCACAAAATCTTTGGGAGAAACTGCGGGAGATTTCTGGGGAGGGAGGAAGGCCGATGCTGGTGGTAGTGGAGGTTGGTTGTGAACTATCTGCCTCGTCGGCTCGGCTCATAGGGGGTCAACATGGCAACACTCTAATTTTCTAATACAAATTGCCACTCCAGCACCATATTGGTCCCCCATGAGATGTATGAACACCCACCTACTTGATGAAGGACTAAGAGAGGGATACTTTTTTGAATGATTACTAAAATATGGTCAACGAAAATCCAATAATAAATGTTTCCTACACCCAACGGCTGACCTTTAATCTTCTAACCTCGTCAGCCACCATTCACTAATCTAAATATTATCATATGCAGCTCTAAGTCCGAAGTTTAACCTTGTGAAAATATAATTTATCATTGGGTTCCTTTCAAATATATTTTTCTTCTATTTTTATCTCATTATTCCTCTAGTACTTACATTGTCAAGTCATTGGAAGAAGAAATTGTGTCTTTGAATCCAAAAGAAATGAATGTTCAATGAAGAAACCACGTCCTAAATCCATGGAACTTTGAAAATGGAACTAGAACCACAAAGAGGGGAAATTTTCATAATAATTGAGTAATGCCCTTGGGGATATAGCAAGTTTCTACTAGGACACCCCGAAAAAGGTGAATTGGTTCTAATGTTGCTTTAGAACATATTTAAAGCACTTTAAAACCATTTTTTAAATAGTGTTTTAAAATAATACTATAAATAGAATTTTAAAATAATTTCAAAACATATTAAAAGTTAACAAATCAACTAAAAGTTGAAAAACTAATTATAACATGTTTCCTAATAAGCCAGCTTAGATATTAGGCCATGCTATACCTATAGTCTATTCTTCGTGTTTCTAAGGTGTTTGGTCCGCTAGAGTTTGATTGTGCATATGCCACATTAGTCTCCCTTACTTTAGAAGAACTCACCTTTCAGTTTTCACATGGCTCTAGATAATAATCATAATTATACATAACATTGAAGGTGAAAGTATGCCTATTTTCTGCAACAAGTCAATAATGTAGTTATTCTCATTAATATTTTATTATATTTTTAACTGTGTATATTTCTTTGACATTAACTTGTTATAAGTGCTATATGGAATCTTTCCTTTTGTAAATATGTCATAACCAAATCATCTACTTGAAAAGTCTTTTTCATCATCATCTTCTCAGCAATTTCTTTATAATTACTATAATGAGTTGAAATACATTTTGTTAATACTTTCATAGATTGTGTTAATATAGTATGTCATCTTTTCAGCTCTAATGATTCTTCTTGTCTATTTTGATGTATACATTAAAATCAAATGAAGTAGAAAAAACTAGTAGAATTTCTTGAATTAAGTGGTACTATTTTATTTAGATGTTTAATGCAAATGTAACTCATTTAATTAAATAAATATTAAGAATAAAATTAAATTATGATGTTATATATATATTTGATTTTTTAATTAAAAAAATACATAATTCTTAGTAGTTTTAGGGACCATTTGAAACCTCTGGACAGAGGAGTTGCTCTATGTGTGACAGATGGATAAATAGAACAATGAAAGGAGCGGAGGAAAGAAGAGGCAGGGATTTGAACATATAAACTTGAGGGCACTGATGACAAGAACCTCTACACGGTCATTGTCATAAAATGGTCCTCATTTCTTTGCCATTGATTTGTCATAAAGACTAGGTAAGAACATTTATTTCTAAAAATATACAATAATCAAATCATCCACTTGAAAAGTTTTTTTCATCCTTTTCTTATCAGCCATCCTTTTCTTATCATTATGGTAATAGGTTTGAAGGTACTTATTTGACATTTTCATGAACAGTTTTAATACAGTATGTCATCTTTTTAGTTTCAAAGCTTATTTCTATCTGTGTTGATAGATACATCAAAATCAAGTGGAATAGGAACAATAGGAATATTTTTTAATTTAATTATTTAGATTTTATATAGATTTCCCGTGCTTATGAAACTCATTTAATTAAATAGATAACAAGAAGGAAGTTAAATTCTGGTATTTTCTACATATTATATTAATAAAAACGGACATAAGTCTTAAGTAGTTCTAGGGAAAACTGGAAACCTCTGAGCAGAGGTGATTGCTGTGCGTGATAGATACATTGATAGATTGACAGATCAGCGAAGGGGGAAGAGGAAGTAGGAGACAGGGATTTGGAGGAGACAGGAATCTTGAGGGCTCTCATGGCAAGAACCCTCCTACTTAGTTCCCCACCAAGGCGCAGCTCCGGCTCCTGGGCCAGAACGGACCGCCGACGACGACATCCCCGCCGAAGTCGCAGGCCTCGTTCTCGTCGATACTGACGATCCCCACGCTCTGGCTCCTCGCTACCGCCCCTTCCGCGGCCTTCACGGGCGCGGAGGCGACCCTGAGAAGCTCCCCCAGGTCATCCTCCCTGCCGCTGCCGGGCAGCGGCGGCGGAAAGCGGTAGCCCCTCGACGGGCCGACTATTCCTCGAGAACTGGCCCTCCCGGCGATCCCCGTCATGCCGTTCACATACGCGTCCCTCGCCCGCCGCAGCGCCCTGAACGGCGCCTCCGCCATCCTCCCCACCTTACTCCCCCCGCCGTTCCCTCCCCCCTCCTTCTTCATCTCTCTCTCTTCTCCTCTCTCTCTCGCTAGCTCTCAGGGAGAAGTTGTTGGAGATTTATGGGGAGGGAGGAAGGGCGGCGGTGGGGGGAGGAGGTCGGCAGTAAGCTATAAATTTGGCCGGCGGCTCAGGTGGGAAAACAGCAACGCGGCTACTTCCTGATAGGAACCGCCGATTCCGTCGCCGTCATGGGCCCGAATAGACTTTTCGGAGCGGCCATTTTTTCCAGCTCCAACTTAGTCCGCACGTTGCTAGGAAATCTATTGCGATGGTTCTATCAGCCGTGAGAGAGGTGACAAGCTCTGGCAGGCCCAAAGGCACAACCTTTCTCTTGGGCACGTCCGGAATAATAAATAAATGGAATTCTCTCTCTCTCTCTCTCTCTCTCTCTCTCTCTCTCTCTCTCTCTCTCTCTCTTCCACTCTCTCTTCCTCTTCCTCTCTTTCTCTCCTCTCTCCTCTCTCTCTTCCTATCTCTCTTTCTCTTCATCTCTCTGTTCCTACCTCTCGTTATCTTCCTCTCTTTACCTCTCTCTCTCTCTCCCTTTCTCTCTGGGTCTCTTTCTGCGTGGGAAAAGTGGAGGACGAGGGTTGACGGAGTTGGCAGTGGCGGACAAATCAGCGTGTTTTGATAAGAACTAGGAAAAAATCTAACCACGTCGATTAACTTGTGGCCCTGAATTCGGGCAATGACAACCCCCTCACCATTCTTTCCGTCTTATCTTGAAGGCTTTCACTACCAAAAATGTCCCAAAAGGATGAGAATTCTCGGCTGTGGACTCGCGTGTGCAAAAGGTCATATCACTCTGCCGTCCTCTTGGGGCCTGCGTCGTCGATTATGTCAACTGATGGGATGGGCTTGACTTTGCTGATGCGGTCGGAGATGACGACGTGGAGGAAATTTTTCACCACGTGTCCCCCCTTTGACTTGGTAAACCATTATTTTGACGGGGTCGGAGAGAGAGAGGATTACATTGCGCTTCCATATGCCTTGGGCCCAATTTTGTATCTAATTGGGCCTGAGCTTGAGGTGGGCGGTTGGGTTACGTGGGCTTGGGCAAGAGTGGTCGTAAATATAGGCCTATTATATGACCGCCCAGGAAGAATCCGGGGGTACTCTCTGAGGCCCATTAAAGAAAGGTCAGTTACGGGTAGTAGGTCTGCCAATTCCTGGGCGTTTTGGGCCAAAATGACGAAACGGGGCCATCGATGAAGCATAATGGGGCCCAATTAAGTATCACGATAGTCCGGTCCCATTATGCTTCACGACGAGCTTGTGATTGTGGGCCCAACTGCTGTCAGGCCCTCAATCAATTCGACCTCCTGCAGTACCTCCTTTACTGGACCACTCTCTCTCTCTCTCAGTAGAAACTGTACCTCCATTACTGGATCTGTCTTTCTCTCTCTCTCGCTGTGGGGATGGGGGAAAGGGGGTTCTTGGTGATCCTCCTCCCCCTGCTGGCGGCGCTCCTCCTCCAATTCTCCGGGCATTCCTCCGCCGGCCACCTCCACCCGCTGATCATCGTCCCCGGCGCCGCCTCCAGCCGGATCGACGCCCGCCTCACCGACGCCTACCACTCTTCCAGCGCCTGCGGCGGGATCTGCAGCGCCTCCCTCCCGGCGGTCTGGTTCCGTCTCTGGTGGAACAAGACCCTCGTCCGGGAGCCCCTCCTCCGCTGCTTCGGCGATCTGATACAGCTCCACTACGACGCCGCCTCCGACGACTACCGGAATACCGCCGGAGTTGAGACCGCCGCACCCTTCTTCGGCTCCGTCGAGGGCTTCCGCCACCGCGACCCCGACGCCCCGTGAGCCCTCCTCTCCCATGGCTTCCAATTGGACCATTTTCTTCCCATTATTTGAACTTTTACTGCCGTTTTTGTTGAGAAATTAAGTAATAATTTGATAGATTAATATTTTTCAAAGATGATTTTGACTTCATCCAAGACCCTGCGCGAGATGAACCCGCTGTTGATTCTCAGGGAAGAGGACTGGCCGATGGCGACCCTGTTGCAGCGACTGGAGGCCGCCGGCTACCGCGACGGTGTTGACCTCTTCGGCGCCCCTTACGACTTCCGGTACGGCCTGGCCGCCGGGGGCCATCCCTCCCCGGTGGGAAGCCGCCTGCTGCAGGATCTGAAGGGCCTCATCGAGCGGGGCTCCGCTGCCGCCGGCGGTAAGCCGGCGGTGGTGGTGGCGCACAGCATGGGGAACCTCTTCGTCCTCCGACTGCTCGCCCGAAGCTCCCCGTCGTGGCGCCGGCGCTTCGTCAAGCACTTCATCTCCATCGCCGCCCCCTGGGGCGGCGCCGTCGCGGAGATGTACACCGCCGCTACCGGCGACGTCTCGGCGGGACTGCAGCCGGTGAGGTTGCAGGTGGGGAGCTTCGAGAGTAATTCATGGCTTCTGCCCTCCTCGAAAGCTTTCGGGTCGCGGCCTCTGGTGGTCACCACCCGCCGGAGCTACACCTCCGCGGACATGCCGGAGTTCCTCTCCGCCGCCGGGTTCCCGGATGCGGCGAAGACGTACGGATCTCGTGTCCTCCCTCTCGTGGAGAAGCTGCCTCCGCCGGGAGTTCCGGTGACGTTCGTTTCGGGGACGGGAGTGGCCACGCCAGAGCTGCTGGTCTACGGTGATGGGTTCGCTCAGTTCCCGGAGATTGTCTACGGGGACGGCGACGGGACGGTGAATATGGAGAGCTTGCTGGCGGCGGCGGTGGAGTGGTCTGGCCTGCCTGAGCAGCCGCTGAAGGTGGTAAAGATCGCCAACGCCACCCACGTATCGGTTCTGATCGCGGAGGAAACATGGAGGGAGATCACGGAGCAGGTGGCGGCCGTTGAAGTGCCGTCAAAACGTGGGAAAACCGCCGAAGACTCTGAGCAGCTCTCCAGTCTGAGTTTCTAAGTCTGTCTGTCTGTCTGTCTCTCTCTCTCTCTCTCTCTCTCTCTCTCTCTCTCTCTCTCTCTCTCTCTCTCTCTCCTCTCTCTCTCGTCCGTCGGTAACAGCCAAGAACCTTCTTGGTGGCTTCCTTATGGACGGTGGGTTATGGACTGCGATGGGCATCTTGACGAAGAAGAATTTAGGCATCGATGGCGTCAGTGGGTGGGTGGCGGCGCGGTATTCACATTGGGTCACCGCCGGAGAGTTGACCAGTCAATATTCGTAGGGTTAGTTTTGACCGGCGACTTAGTCTCACTTATAGAGACAAAATGGTGAAGGAACGAAGGCGCATACTCAAATCTCTTTTTTGTAAATTTTAAATAATAATATTTAAATAATATCTATAGTAAGAATTTTAGACAGAATATCCCTTCAAAATATATCTATACCACGCTTGACTAAAATTCCCAAGAAGGATGGGTCAAACTTGTGCTTAACGACACTAGAGTCCTATTGACTAATGGGACCCACTCGAGTGTCACTGGCATACCACATCATAGAAGTTGTCAGGGTATTTCCCTTAGTTATGTCATCACTAATACCAACATCTAAAGTCAAGCCATGGCCTCCAACGTCAACTTTAAGAATAATATCTCAGAGTGTTTGCCGATGGTAGTCTAATTATTCTAATTATCATAATTATTCAATTCGTGAATCTTCCATCAACTTTGATTACGAAAACGTTGACTATCTTAGTATGCATGTTTTCATTAATAATGTTGTTTTTAGAAGATGTCGGTCTTGTAATCATACAATTAGCAAGTCACGATTCGATGTCATTCTCACGAATAATATTTATCTCAAATATTCCGTTGATATTTAGGTTTATATCTCCTTTTGACCAATACTAGAGGAACTTTGCAATTAAAAGATGTTATAAAGGCTTTGATTTACATGAACCCTAATTATTTGATTAGTAATTATGGGATTAGAAGCTGCCATTCTTGAAAGTCATCCTTTTTGCGTAAAGTATCATGGTTTCAACGTCATTTTTAAAAATTAATAATCCCAAATATTCCTAGATATTTAAGTTTGTGTCACCTCTTGAACAACACTAGAACCTACAGATTCTATAATAAGACTTACCTACAACGAATGGGTTCAAAAAGTCAATAATCAGAACTATGACTTTTGCCATCTCAACCCCAAGTATACTAATAAATAATGCATGCATGCAACGTGGTAACTATCAAA
Organism: Spirodela intermedia; assembly: GCA_902729315.2. Classification (NCBI taxonomy): domain Eukaryota; kingdom Viridiplantae; phylum Streptophyta; class Magnoliopsida; order Alismatales; family Araceae; genus Spirodela; species Spirodela intermedia. The sequence goes on along the minus strand of LR746270.1, from coordinate 3,721,254 downwards.
ATATGCCATTTATATCAATTTATCTTAGGCTTATTAAGCATCAATAAAATCATTATCTTGGTCTAAACTAGTCTTCAATAAAAATTCTAGCTTGGTTCTCTTACCCTGTGAAAATTCTATAAAGGTGATAACTCTCTCTCTCTCTCTCTCGCTAGGTGTCTATCAATCTTTCTAAGATGGGTCAACCCGAGGACTTGGGACTGGGCATCATAAGAGACCGTGGCTATTTCGTAAATTTTTGTTAAGTTCGAGTAGCTTGAGAGATGCACGTAGACTTGGGCTCTTATTATCGTTAATATTCACGCGATTTGGGGAGAAGTCGGAGTGAACCCCGAAATATCGTAGCGAATGACGTGAGAAGTAGCGACGAAAAGAGTTGCGATTAAGCGAAAGTTTGACCGATAGAGAGATCCAAGGGTGGTCGATGACGCAAGGCATGAGGACAGGCGGCGGCAATCCAGAAAGCGGGCGGCTTTGACAGCGACTCATGGGTTAATCCCATCGAGAGAGAGAGGGAGAGAGAGAGAGAGAATGAGCTGCCGCAGATTTTGACCATTGCCGGGGGACGGATTGCCGTTATAAAGGAGGCATCACCTCCCCGTCTCTGGCCATATCCTCTCTCTCTCTCTCTGCCTGTCTATCGGTATGCAGGGCTATAGCGAAAGATATGGCGAGGTTCCGCAAGCTTCGACGTCCTACGGCCTCCACGCCGTGAGGAAGCCGCCACCGAAGCCGTGGAAGAAGGGGGCGGCGCCGCCCATCCCGCCGCGGGTCTACCGGGTGGAGCCCCGGGGGTTCCGGCAGCTCGTGCAGAGGCTCACCGGCGCAGAGCCGGCGGCGCCGCCAGCCCGCCGCCTGAAGGAAGCGGCGCCGGCGCCGCTCCTCCTGCCACCCAGCCAGCGTGCCGCCCCGGCGGCCCTGCCGGCGGAGGCGCGGCACCACGCCGTCGCCGGCGAGGAGCATCCGCCGCCCCACTCGGCGGGGAAGGGTTCTCCCTCGCTTTACTCCTCGTACATGGCGTGGTGCAACCTGCCTCTTCTTAGCCCGGGTTCGATAGCCTTCCTGGATCAAGCAACAGTCAACTAGATTCCCAGGAGAGCTCACCGGAGTTGGACTCTCCTCCTCCGGCGACAGTAGGAATAGGTGTAGAGAGAGAGAGAGAGAGATTCATTGATATGTTCTGTTATTTGAAATGTGCAGATCAGATCCACCCTTCATGACTTTATATTGCAATCAGAAGATTAATATCATATGATTCTGGGAAAACTTTATAAACTTGTAATATTTCCCAAGTCCAATGAAAGTTTGGTCGTCATGCAAGAAAAACAGAGGAGATGATCACAAAAAATATGGAGTAGACAGAAGAATCCTTATGCCCACATAACCTATTCTCTGACAATTTTATGAATTTCAATAATATGGTTCAAACATTGAAAAGCATGAACGAGAAATGAGAAATAATTCAAATTTGATTCGCGGGTTTGATCATGGAGAGCTTCAGAGTCGAAACAATTCATGGCACAGATGATGCGAATCAGCTAAAATCATCCATCTGTGTCCATCAGAGGTTTAATTCTTACATATAAGCCTCTATATCATATTCTCTTCCTTTTTCATAAAGTTCAATCATATGGTTCAAACACTGATTAATTTGCGGGAGAAACAAGAGATAAGAAATAATTCAGTTATAATTCCCTATTCTGATCATTTATAGCGTCAAAACATAAACGATTCATGGCACAGATGATATGAAGCATCTCTGTTCATCACAGATGAGTCAAATGATACATACAAGCATCTAGAACATACTCTTTTCCTTATTCAAAGTTCAATCATATGGTTCAAATATTGATGAATATGGAGGAGAAATAAGAACATTTTCAATTTTGATTGCCTTCGTTGATTATTAATAGCTTTAAAACCAAAAATATCGATAACTGAAATGATACATACAAGCATCTAGAACATACTCTTTTCCTTATTCAAAGTTCAATCATATGGTTCAAATATCGATGAATTTGGAGGAGAAATAAGAACATTTTCAATTTTGATTGCCTTCTTTGATTATTAATAGCTTCAAAACCAAAAATAATTAATGCATGAGCAACAATAAACATGTGTTGTTCACTATATATGTACACAGGCCCAGGGATTTAACAGGCTTAGGCTCCTAGTAGTTCTCCCAGTAGTTCCTGAGCTGGGACATGTGGAGGAGGAGGTCGTCCCTACCAAACCCAGTGACGCTGCTGGTCATAATCCAAGGAGGAGGAACCTTGTAGTACTTTCTGGTAAGCTGCAGGAAGCTCCTGATGTTCTCGTCGGGTTGGTTCCCCTTTTTGGCTTTTCTCTTGTCGCACTTGGTGAACACGAATGTCATGCCAATCTAGAATTATAACAAAACGAAGAAAGACAACCCACGGAGTAAGGAATTGACAGAAATATATATATATATATATATATATATATATTGTTTTAAGGTGGAAGAAGGTTTTTTGCTGAGAAATCAAGAGACGGGAGGAGAAATGTTTAGCTTATGAAAATACAAGAGATAAATCCATGGAGCAAGAAGTTGAAAGAAAAAAACTATATATATCTATATATAACCAACTAGTTCATTGAGGTAGAAGAAGTTTCATGAGAAATATTCTGATAAATTAATAAGAAAAAAAAGAGAAATCAGTTTAATAAGTTAATGGAAATATAGGAGATAAACCCATTAAGTAAGAAATTGGCTGAAAAAATTATATGCATTCACTTTGGCTAGCAAGGTAGATATAAAAAAAAATAAAAAATTATAACTGTAGGGAAATAGAAGAGACTGATTACGCACATCATTGCGGCCAAGCCAATTAGCGCAGTCAAGGTCGATCTGCTGAGGTGGGGTGCTGGCATCCACGAGGAGCAAGACAGAGACAAGAGTCTTCCTCTTCAGGAAGTAGCCTTTGGTGAAGGCAGACCAATCCATTCGAACCGAATCAGGGGCATTCGCAAACCTACAATGGAAACAGTCTCATTAATGAGCAGGTTTGGATAGACTAATTAATGACGAAGACCACTGGAACATCCAATGGATGCAGGTATCCCCTCAATATTATTCGACCCTATCTGCTAAATAAAAGTATTGGATTGAAATAATACAGAAGTCTGGAGAAAACGATTCGGCCCTCCCCTTCCCCCAAGGGAATGGGGAAGTGTGTACGTATGTTGTGTTGTCAGAAACATGATGAACCTGGAAGCCTGGTACAAGAACGAAAAGAGAGAAATGGAAGAAATAATGATCGGAATGAATTTTTTTACGGTCACTTTGACAAATAATTCATAATTATTGAACCGCAAGGCTTTACGAATTTTAATTGGTAGGAACACGGATCTAGTAGCATAATGGAGAGATGAAACCTTGGGGCGCAGTTGTGACCATGGAATTCTGTCAACAAGCTAGGAGGGATCGTAGTAATCTAAAAAGCTGGAGTAACCAGAAAACTGAGAGGGAAGACTAAAGAGAAGATAAGGATGATTCAAGATATGATAAAGATCAGGGAGATGCGGGATGATCATGATCTGGTGGTAGAGGAAAATCGTAAGAAAGAATCCAGGGACTGGAGGCATAAGGAAGAGAGGAGATACAATAGAGGCAAATCTAAAAAAAATTGGTGCAAAAAAGGGAAAGTTGAGATAATAAAGATATTTTTTGCCTACTAATGAAGGGCATTCAAATACAACGAGAAACTGAAACCACAGATAGCGTAAATTGTACTACCAATGACGAACCAAAAGTGAACTAATCAGGCTATTATAATTCCCTTTAGGAAGAGGCTGACAAGGCTACGTTTGTGATAGATGCTAATGGAACCCGGGGCCTAAATGGATACCCATTAGGGTTCCATCAACAAGAGCAACATTTCATGATAAAAGGCTTATGGGCAGTGGCCAAAGAATTTGAAGATGCACCTCTGTACATCAAAAAAATTTAACTGTCGATAACTTGAACAATCCTCCAGAAAATTGGTGTAAGAGAGAAATAAACTGATGCCTAAAAATTGGTGAAAGAGAGAGAGTAAAAGGCTAGATAGATTAATCAACTGATGTCTAAAAATCATAATGAAGGCGATAGATCAATAGATAGACAGAAACAAATAAGCCTCCCTGGAAAATAGCTAATTTCTAGACAACGACATAACATATTAAGGAAGCCATTCATAACTAGAAACAAAAAATGTTGCACTATGGATGGTAATTATAATCTTTCGAGAAACCGTACAATAACTCCGCTGGTTTCTCAAAGTATTCAGACAGGTGTGGATCAATGTGGCCTTTGGGTTTCTATTTGCAGCACTTTTCTATTTTAGTGAATGATGACACATGCAGACCCTTCAGAAGCTCGAGAACTCTAAAAAATGGAGACTTAGAATCCTCTCTCCTGTTCCTCCTGATAACCTAAAACTTGACTTCCACGCTGACACCATTATCATAAAAGATGTTGAGCAAGCGAGAAACGACAATAAGTTCACCTACCTTATGTATACAAAACTGATGAAGAAACGAATAAGTGAAAATTCAAGGTTACTGATTAGAAAGACGTCCGACAGCGGTCCCTTGAATCTATAATAATCAGTAAATTTTCAGAGACCCTCATAGTTTGTAGATATAACGGGCAGCACACTGGACTCCCCAGTTAGCATGTAGATTGAGTGGAATAGGCAAGCGGCATAGATTACCGCTTCTGAATCATTCCAATTGACCAAAAAAGCTGCAATGAGCAGTACCAATCATCCATTAAGCTATGGTTACTTAAGATCATTGTAACAGCTCATAGAGCAGCTGGAAAAAGGAGATAGTCTCACCCATAACCAGGCAGATCCACAATATACCAGCTTTTATTGACCAAGAAATGGTTAATCACCTGAGTTTTTCCTGCATGAACCAGGCATTTTGTCAAACATGGTGCCTGCAAAGACTCCCACACGAAAACAAATAAAAACATAATGAAATTCCAAGGCCGTGGAAATTTCAGTGAAAAGACCAGTGACCTGGCTTCTTGGAAGTGAGTGCGATCTCCTTCTTGCGGACGAGAGCGTTGACGAGGGACGACTTTCCCACGTTGGACCGGCCGACGATGGCGAACTCTGGACGATCGTCCTTGGGGCAGTCGCTCGGCCTCGCGCTACTCTTCACGTATTCCACCTGCTTGATCTGCGCGTGCCCCGCGTAGGGTCCAACCACGATGTTGGATCCCGGCAGAACCATCTCCTCAGTAACCTCATCGAGATCAACACCCGGTGGGACGAACAGATTCTCCCGCACAAACTCCGGCGTCTGTGGAGCAGACATCGCCGCCGGTTTCGCAGGAGAGGCGCCGGCCCCGGCGGCCACGCGCTTTACATTCGTAGGAGCAACAGCGGCAGGCGAGCCACCGGGACTCGAGTGAGCCGCCTGGAGCAGAAGCCTGCGGAAGCATAGGCAAGAGAATGGTGGCGCGGGAGGAGGCGTGCGCATGGGGACGGCCGTCGTGAAGCTCCGAATGTTCGCTAGATGTCCCCGGAGCAGCATCTCGGGCGGGAAGGAAGACGAAAGAAGAAGGGAGACGAGCAACAGAGGAAGAAGAGCAGCAGCTTTCGAGCCAATCTCCGAAGACGACCACCTATATCTAATCACGACCGTTCAAGCCATCTCGAATCCTACGGCTCCGACGCGGACATACTATCCAATCAACACCGTCGAAATAATGAAGACATTATTAATCGTTCGGCTATTATTTGGTGGACTAAGATATTGATCGTACGATGTGGATATTATGTGGAGATCTCGAGGAAAAAAATGGCATTTGATACGAAATTATTTTCAAATTTTGGGTTTTGGTCTGCGCCGGCAAATGAGTACGTGGCCGCGGTGTGAATAAGAAGCCAACACCGACAATAAGACAAGAGGGCAAACCATGCATCGGTATGTTTTGTCACGCATAGCATGTACTCCGTCGATGAGAGATCAGACCCAAAGCTAGTCTCATATGTTGTCGACAAACTTCGTTTTAAGCCATATGCTATGCGGACTGACTTAACACATAAATGACACACGGTGCAAGAGGTATATCCTAAGACAACACTGAGATGTACGCCATCGATAACCCACAAGCTAATACGGCCGCTGCCACGTCATCGTCATTATAGAGATCTCTCTCTCTCTCTCTCTCTCTCTCTCTCTCTCTCTCTCTCGCTACCTCTACGATTTCTGTCCATCGTTTGGGATTTCTAGCGCAGCAGAAAGGGAGGGGGGAGGAAGAGGAGAGATGTCATGGCTGGCAAAATCATTCGCGAATCTGATCGCGAAGGACGAGGACGAGGATGGAGATGATGGCGGCGACCGTAGGAGAGATGGCGGTGAGCAGACATCGGGAGGGGAGAGCAAGGTTTTACCTCCAGCGGCGGCGGAGTCTGATGGAGGTGAGGGATCGGGAGAGTTGAATCAGGGAAGGGGGGTCAAGGAGGACCTCTCGGAGCTTTCCAAGACCCTCACCCGCCAGCTATGGGGTGTCGCCTCCTTCCTGGCCCCTCCTCCGACGGCATCCCCCCAGCCGCCGAGCCCCTCCTCCGCCTCATCCCCCGATGGCGATTCCCACCGGACCGATCGCGACTTCGGTTCCAATGTTCCTCATCCCACGTTATCACCGGAGTCGGCGAATCCTGACCTTGTGGACGATTCGCCGAAGATCGCGGGAATCCGGAGTGACTTCGCGGAGATCGGTGGGAGATTCCGCAGTGGGATCTCGAAGCTGTCCAATACGAAGGCTGTCTCGGAGATATCCAAGATAGCATCTAGTTTTCTTCAGTTTGGTTCTGATGGGGAGGAGGAAGAGATGGAGGACGAGCAGGGCTTGGAAAATAAGTACGGCAACAGCGGCATTGGAGCCATTGGTGTTACCGAGGAGGTTTTGACCTTTGCGAGGAACATCTCTATGCATCCAGAAACGTGGCTCGATTTCCCTTTGTTCCCCGACGACGAAACTGCGGATGGTACGTGATCCCTGATTTACCATATGCATTTGTGTGATTCCTAATCATTGGGAGCTTGCTCTTGCGTCTTCATATGCAAATATTCTTCATACCTCCCTATAAAGAACCAATGTCATAATTTATCTGCGCGTTGAAGGGCTTATGCTGCTACTTTGGCGGACTGTGCATTGAATTGGGGTTTGGGGGGTGGAGGTTGGGTGTGATCATGAGGCCTCTACCCAACAATTCGGCAGCCATGGTTAACCTGAGCTGCTAAGTTAGTATGGTGAACATACTATCTTCTACTTGCCTTTGTGTGAGGTTTATAGTTTATAGAAAATGTCCAAATGGTGTGGCTCACATAAATTCCTGAACCTTTGATGTGTGAAATATCTGTTTCAGAATGAAGAATTCTCGGAATATTCGGATCCTCTAGAGTTTTTTTTTTTTTTCTGGGATTTCATTAGGAAACATGCACGATTTCATGTGAGACTATTGGACTTCCAATACTCATTGACTTGTGTTTAGGCCCCTCGAGTTTTTTCGTAGTATAAAAAAGATGAAATAGATTAACACAGCCAACCAAGAATGAAAGGACATGCTACCTATAGCAGCCCTTTGCTGTGATTTATTTCTTGGGCAGATGTGAGGACTCTCTTTCGGTATTTGTTTCTTGACAATCTCTTTGTTTTGTTGCTACTAGACCTTATTTACTGAAGAATACTGATTTTTATGACGGTGACAAGAGCAATGAATCTGCAGGAGTGATACATTTTTCTTTCCATATATGGATGGCCAATTTATCTTGTAAACTAGATAGAGCTTCATCAGAAAATTACGAGCCATTCTAGGAAGGTGGAATCCCATTTTAGACCATCTTGTTAGATAATCTTGACCCACAAACAAGATTCAGGTAAGCAAGGATTGAAGAACAGTCAAACGTGATGAATGTACACTAAATAGGCATGGCCAACTGACTTAGTTATTGCTATTTTGATTCAAATTATTAATTCCTGTCTATATGTTTTATGTGCATATTTTGTATGTTTATGTCAACGCATAGACTGATCAGGCAGTGTGATCAAACCGAGCTTTCAGTCTTGTTTATAGTAGTATCATTTCATGGGCAAGATGCTTTTATGCGGAACTTCATTCATTGATCCTGATTTTGTGTTGAACCCCGTAGAATATATGTCCCATCAAACCTTCTGTGAACTCCACCTGGTGTTTATGTTATTTCATCGGGCATGGAGTACGAGCATGTTTCTGGGGACTTACTGGCATATATTTAGCATCTAAACGAGAAAAAATCTAGCGAAAAATCGAATATCTGTTTTTTCCAAATCTTTTTTTTTTAAGAATAATCCCTTGTTTCACGAACTGAATCACTGATATTTTCCTATAATTGCGTGCTCTGTATTTATTTTCCTTTAGGATCATCCGAAAATATTGCGAGGCATTCTCACAAGATATATCTGTTCCATTTCCTTCTGGGACCTCTTTTGGCTATCATTTTTTTTTTTCTATTCGTAGCTTTTTCAGTGATTTCGAATATTTTTGTCTGATTTTTCCTTTTTTTTTTCTTTAAGATCACTTTTATTGCTGATTCCGTGATCTCCGGAAGATGTGAATTTTTTTCATTTGTTCGAATTAATAATGTTGTATGATCTTTGATTCAGTCCATTCACTCCGATTTAATCGTTTCCTCTGACATAATTGTGAAACCAAAGAAGTTTATCTTGCTTGGATTGGTCTTCCCCAAGTATAATAACTCTCTCTCTCTCTCTCTCCTTCTCTCTCTCTCCTTCTCTCTCTCCCTCTTTCTCTGACTCTGTGTGTGTGTCTCTCTCTCTGTGTGCAAGGAACCCCGTGTCATCGTCTTTTCTTACATTCAACTGAAGAATTGATTTAGTTGTAAGCATAATATGAGATAAAGTCAAACGTTGGATGAGCGTGGTTCATTTGGTTACTATCATGCATCTGATCCTCCCTCGTGTCTTGTTTGTTCCATCAGATTTCGACATGTCTGATCCGCAGCAAGAGCATGCATTTGCCGTTGAACAACTTGTTCCAAGACTGGCGGCTCTGAGAATCGAACTCTGCCCTGGCCATATCAGTGAAGGATGCTTCTGGAAGATTTACTTCGTTCTTCTTCATCCCAGGCTCAGTAAACACGACGCCGAGCTTCTGTCCACGCCCCAGGTAAGTCCTCTGCTCACGATTCTTCCGGTTTCAACGTTTTCTCACTATTCCGATTCTCCGATGCATCGATCCGATCCTTTCTTCTTCTTCTTCTTCTTCTTCTTACTATCTGGAAGTTCTGATTGGATCGAAACTCTTGGTTTTCGATGCATCTGAGACTGGATCCGTCCATTACAGATCGAGATCTAAGAAGCTTCCCCTGACGATCACCCTCCTTGCTTAATCTCTTCGAACCTCCGTACAGATTGTGGAAGCCAGGGCTCTGCTGCTACAGGACTTGCAGAATCGGACGAAATCTTCCGCCGGCGACTGGTCCGCGTCGTCGAAGAAGGAAGAGGCCCCGACGGAGGAGGACGAATCCTCGAGCGATCCCGAGACCGTGAAGCATCCTGTCCTCTCCGCGGAGATGAGAATCGTCGACAAGTCCGTCATCGAAGAAGACGCCGCTCCGATCCACCGCGGGAAGGACATCGCGGCGGAGGTCTCCCCGGCGCCGGCGGAGAAATATGAAGACAATGGGGACGAGTGGCCGGAAGACGAGACCACCGCCGTCGAGATCGCCAGTGCGAGGATCGCCTCCGTCCCGATAGCTGACGACGAGGACGTCTCCTTTAGTGACCTCGAGGAGGACGACGACGATAGCCCGCCGCCGCCGCCGCCGCGCGCCGCCGGCGATCCTCCGGCGACGGCCTCTAAGGACGGGAAGCCGATCGCCCTCGACGCGAAAGAATCCAACGAATGGTCCGATCTCGACGACATCGACGCGATCTGATGACCCGTCGGGGAAGAATTATCTATGTAAATAATAACAATAATCCTTTTTCTTTGAAAAAAAAACTGGTGGGACAAATTTTTATTGAGTCATGCGTGAATTATCTCGATAATGGTGAAGCTTAATGACCCTTGAGATCAATTCTTATATATATTTATTAATGTTTATCGCAATTTCAATTAAATATATTTAAATAAAATATTTCCCGGGGATAGTTTCGTGCCCGTCTGAGTGGTAAGATCACCGTCAGTCATCGTAGCGCTAGGCGGTGGCGGGGATCAGGTGTACCAGAGCTGTGAGTGTATGCCAGATCGTGATCTTCAGGGGATCAGGTGTACCGGAGCGGTGAGTGCACGCCAGTTCCATTCCTTTGCCATAGTCCGACGGATTTATCCGCCAGTTCGTCATCTTCCACCTCCGTCGCTCTCCGGTGCCGCCATGTCGCTGTCTTCTCGCGGCAACCCGTCGTAATCGCCGTAACTGATTTTCTCGGCGGTGGTGCAGAAATATCTCATCCTCCTCATCCCCCTGGGCCTTTTTGCTATCCTGTTGGAAGCCCTTGCCTTGGGGGAGAGAAGATCTGGATGAACGCCGGGGGGAAGCTGGGCACGACACGGTGGTCTGCACGCTACCGTATCGGCTGTTCTCTTCGGGTGATCTTCATATGGTTGAGGAATTCGGAGTTTTCTCGGTCGCCATCCTCGCTGTGGAGAGGTTAGAGTTATGATGGGGCTCGCTCTGGCGCAGGCGGCGCTGGATTTCCGGCGGAGGCGGTGGAGGTGGCTGATCCTCGCCGCCGCCGCCGGAGCGTCCGGATATTGCGCGTACCACGTCTACAGCCTCCCTGCTCTGGTGGAGAAGAGGCGGCGGATGGCGAAGTTGCTGGGGGCGTTCTCGTCCTTGGCGAAGGCTGTCTCCGCCTCGGCGGAGACAGTCGCCATTGTCTCCGAGGACCTGAACGGTTTTCTCCGCAGTGATTCCGATGAGGTTCCATCCACTGTCAGGCAAATCTCCAAGATCGCCCGATCAGACGAGGTCGCCGCCTCCGTGTCGAGGATTTCTGAGGCTCTGACTGTGGGATTGATCAGGGGGCACGCCGCTGCCGAGTCCAGATCAGGGAAGGCGGTGGAGTCGAGCTTCCCCGAGCGCATACTTGACAAGCTTTTCTCCACGGCGGGATCCGGCTTCGCCTCGGTGGTGGTCGGGAGCTTCGCACGGAACATGGTGATGGCCTTCTACTCCCCGCAGAACCAGGCCTCGACGGCGACGGCGTCCATCGTACCGGAGTGGGTGAATCTGATCTACGGCGACGAGTTCCAGCAGCTGATCGGCAACTGCATCCAGCTCTTTGTGAGCACCGCCGTCGCAGTTTACCTGGATAAGACGATCCACATCAACACCTACGACGAGCTGTTCTCCGGTCTCACCAGACCGGAGCACGAGGCCAAGGTCAGGGACCTGCTGATCTCCGTCTGTAATGGCGCCATAGAGACCCTCGTCAAGACCTCCCATCAAGTGATGAGCGGCAGCAGTCCAGGTCCGGCTTCAAGCTCATGGACTGACAGAGAAGAAGACACGGAAGCAGAGGTGGAGACGCCACCCATGATGCACATCAGGCGTAGATCCTTTGACCTCAGCGTCAAGGACGGCGGCCATGGCTGGGTAGAGAAGGTATCCTCCACCCTATCCATCCCCAGCAACCGGAGCTTGGTCCTCGATTTGACGGGGAGGGTTACCTCCGAGACGGTGAGGTCCTCCCTCGACTTCATCCTGCGCAAGCTGCTCGATGCAGCTAACCATGGCGCGAAGATCGTCCGAGGGGAGATCGTCGAGAAAGGACTGGATGCGATGAGGTACGTCCTCGCCAAATCCATGATTATCTTCGCTCTATGCCTTGCCCTGTGCCTCCACTTGTTCTCCGGGACGGGCTTCCTGGTTCCGACTACCAGTCTTGATCTTTCCCAAACTAGTAATCCTCTCTGAACATGTTCTTCAGAATTACATGCGGTTCCAGATAATCTATGGCGAGATAGGAATCAGAAGGAAGGAACTAGCTGGTTCTTCCCCATCCATTCGAACCTTGAAGCTCCTCTGTTGAATCTAATCCCAGGTAAATCGCCTGGTTTGTTTTGCATGGCTTGGTGACCTTTCGGCCCAGAAAGTTATCTAAAAATGCCGCAGAGGAGAGCATCAGATGATAGAACATGATTTCTACAGGATGATGCGTTGTTATGATTCTAATTTCTTATAATCTGGGAACCTGACGGCGAATCATCTAATCCTCCCAATGGAAAGTGACTCGAATAATCTCATGATGCTCTCGCTCAATCTTCTTTCTGATCTATTGATTATGCTCCTAGTTCTTGCGCAAAGACCTGGTACTCCACGGGTTGTTCTAGCAAACTATGATCCACAGGTTGATCATATTCGTCGATTTTTTTTATTTTTTTTGGTCCCCTGACCACAGGTTGATCCACAAGGTCTCGCTTTCTCGGATAGAAAGCTGTTTGCAGCATAAATACTTAGAAACATCGATTACTGTAGCTCATCTGTTTTCTGAAGAACTGCTTTTAATCTTCCTATGCAATTGAGAATTAAACGTTGACTTCGATTTTATTATTTATAAAATCAAAAAAAAAAGGATCACATCGTTGGGAGGCGGCCAAGATCACTTTGGCGATGTAATCCTTGCTTTCCACCCTTAACGACATGATTAAGTGATGGTTGACTTTTCTTGACCATATCTGGTGTCCACCGTGGACCAATAATATTCGGCCTCGATTCCATTATTTGCCTCTTCAATGGTCAACGACCGAGACCAGAAAACCCCTCCTGCGCGACTTACCTGGAGTAATTATTGACTCATATTTATGAAACATGCATTCCACGTTTACTGCTATTTATGGGAAAAAAAATCGCCGGCATGGTTTCTAGAGTTTGGTAAACGGTGAAGACATTGAAAATATTCCTGGATAATTATAATTAAAACCCTAATAAAAAATAATTGGCATTGGGCCCGGAGTTATGAAGATTGGGCCCGAACCGCTTCAAAGCCTAGGCCCATTTTATTGTCCTCCTATTTAATAAATAATAAATAAATCAGTCCACCATTCGTATATATACTGTTATTGATTTCCTTTACCTATATTTATTTAATTGAAATATTTATAAAAATTAAATTAAAAACCAGAGAGAGAGAGAGAGAGAGAGAGAGAGAGAGAGAGAGAGAGGGGGGGGGGGGGGAAAGTAGTTAATAATGAGCGGCCAGGGAAGGTAAAATGAGCGGGAGAAGGTAAGTCTGAGCGGAAACCCTACAAAACCCTAGAAAGCAACGATACCAGCAGGCGCAGCGGCGGAGGAACCCGAGACCTGGAAAGGAGACCACCGCCGCCGGCCGGAGACGTCTAACTGCGAGAGCCCCCGGAATCGCCGGGGTTGGCTCCGCCATCTTCATCTGTCCGCTGTTCGGAGTCTGTCCACAGCTCTTCCACCGATCTGTCCCACTGTTTAGGTTTTCGCATAGGGCGCCAGGGGAGTCATGGAATCCTCCCCCTCTCCTCCTTCTCCGTCTGCGGCCTCGCCCCCGGCGGCTCCTGCGGCGAACGGAGCGGCGGTCAGCACCAGTAATGGGGGCGGCGGCGGTGGTAATGGCGTTGGCGAGCCGGGGAAGCTGTTCGTGGGCGGGATACCGTGGGACGCGACGGAGGACGCGCTGCGGGATTACTTCGGGAAGTACGGGGATGTGACGGAGGCCATCATCATGAGGGAGAGAGGAACGGGGAACGCGCGGGGGTTCGGCTTCGTCTCCTTCTCGGATCCTTCCGCCGCCGACAAAGCCATCCAGGACACCGCCGCCAAGCACGCCATCCTCGGCAGGCCGGTGAGTAATCTCTCCCGCGGACGGTTATTTTGATGAGAAGAGTTTGATAATCTAGGAAATGATTCCCTTCTCCGTGATTGTGGAGCCCCCTAGGTCTCGTTTCCGCTACATTCCCGATTTCGAATGGCAAGAAGGAAAAGAAGAACATTAATTATTTGTGATTGATGATTTCTATTGGTCTTCATTTTATCGATTTAATTTCCCTTTTGCAGATCATTCTTCGCTATGGCTTTCTTCTGATGCTGGTTGATTGTTCTTGTCGCTTGATAACCAAGTCAAAATAGTAAAATAAAAACTGGCTTTTCCATGCTTTATTTTACTTGTTCTTCCGTATCTCAATTATTGCATCAATTTTCCTGGACACCATGTTTGGCTTTTTTGTTCCCCCTCTCTCTCTCTCTCTCTCTCTCTCTCTCTCTGTATTTGTATTTATCTATTTATTTATTTTTCATGCGCACAATTCACAGATTAATCTCTGGACTAGAGGGTTAAATTCCTAATGAGTTGACTTTTTCCGCTTGTATGAAGACAGATGAGCCAGTCATTTTGTTTAAATTATGAAGCGGGATGGAATCTTGTGTTGATCTTTTATGAATATAAAATCTCAAAAGCATCTCCTTCCTCTCTCTCTCTCTCTCTCTCTCCCTCTCTCTCTGCCTTCCATCACACGTTTGGATACACGCCATGCACAGATAATCTATGAATTGGAGGTCTCAGTCTCCTGATGACCTGACTTCTTGCTGCTATCAGAACTGGTGACTCTGTCAAGTATAAATGATTATCTCCTCTCTCTCTCTCCCTCTCTCTCTGCCGTGCATCACACTTTGACGTAGACACCATTCGCTGACTAATCTATGAACCAGAGGTGTTAGACTCCAGGTGACTTGACTCTTTGGCCAATATTAAGTTAGATGAGTCAGTCAAGTTTTTCTCCCCACTATCTTTCTCTGTCTTGTCTTCTCTCCGGAATACATTGGTGACCATCATTCACCAAGAAATGCTCGAACGAGCTTGGTTGCTTGACTTTACGCAATATTTTATTACTTATTATTCATTTTTCTGTACACCTGTTCATGCTATTTGACATTTTTATCGTATTTCTGTGTGCCCTCTCTCTCTCTCTCTCTCTCTCTCTCTCTCTCTCTCTCTCACCCTTTCACTGAACCACATTCACATCTCTCAGAGAAAAATGGATGGAGCAGAAAGATCAGACCTTCGGAAGGGTTGACTTTCCCACACCCCCACAAAAGATGATCCTGAGTCTTGTTTTAATTAATAGGCTCGACTTTTTCTTTTCCTCTTTTCTTAATATGAAATCCTCTTTCTCTTTCTCTGTTCCTCCCTCTTTCACTCACTCACAGAAGAAAAATCGATCAATCCGAGAGATCAGAGCTTCAAACCGGTTGACTTTCCCGACTCTTATCCTTTTTTCCAGGTGGAAGTGAAGAGGGCCATCCCCCGGGGCGAGCAGCATCAGAACCACCAGCACCAGTTCTCCGACCACCACCACCAGCACCACGGCAAGCCCTCCAGCAAGAGCGGCGGAGGAAGGGCCGCCGCCGCCACCGGTGACTCCGGCCAGGCGAAGACGAAGAAGATCTTCGTCGGCGGCCTCTCAGCGAACGTCACCCAGGAGGAATTCCGTGGCTACTTCGAAAAGTTTGGGAAGATCACCGACGTCGTCGTGATGTACGACAGCGCCACCCACCGGCCGAGGGGCTTCGGCTTCATCACCTTCGAGTCCGAGGAGTCAGCCGACGGCGCCGTCGAGACCACCTTCCAGACACTCAACGGCAAGACCGTCGAAGTCAAGAAGGCCATCCCCCGCGACGGCGGTGGCGGCGCCGGCGTCGGCGGCGGCGACGGTGGCGGCGGAGGGAAGAACGGGTTCTACTACGGCAGGAGCGCACAGAGCCCGAGGACCGCCGGTAACGGGAGGGGCGCCATCCTCGACGGCTACGGCGGTGGTGGGATGTACCCCCCGTACGGCCACCGGCTTGGCGGCGGCTTTCAGGGATACGGTGCCGCCGCCGCTCCGCCGTACTCCCCCTACGGCTACGCTGCCGCCGGCGCCGGCGAGGGGTACGGCTTCGGAGGCTATGGAGTCGGCTACGGCGCGCCGCCGTTCGCAGGCCCCCGGGGAGCTTGGAACGGCGCAGGATACGTCGTCGGCGGCCGGCGGAGCCCGCTGCCGTACGGTGCCGCCGCCGGCTTCTTCCCGGGGTACTTTCCCGGCGCTGCCGCCGGGCCGTACGTCGGCGTCGGAGGCGGCGGATACCACGGATTTCCCGCCTCGGGAAACGGAAAGTGGACTCAAGCCGACGGCGGCGGCGGCTGCGGCGATCACCAGGTTAACGGAGCTGCTCACGACGAGAATGGGAAATCCGACAACCGGTGATCGATGTTCACGGCCCATTTTTTTCTTTTTTTTCTTCATTCCCTAAACTCCGTCGGTCAAAGATCTTGTTCTATGATGGTTGACTTTTTCTTTCCTTTTTTTTGGCTGTCCGTGTCGTGGTTTTCCTCCCCTCCGTGTTGTATTATAGTTTACTCTACGTGTCCGCGTCTAACGGCCCCTCAAATCTTTTGAGATCTGAAGGTTCAAAACCCCTCGTGCGATTAACTAATTAATTATTATTTTGGATGACTCTCCAAGTGCGCCGTCTTTTGTAAGATTTCTGCGTTGACTTTCCAAAAATATTTCTATTCTGGTGGGGTCTGAGATTCTCTCTAGCTACTTTATGGGTGGAAAGGATATGAAAGCCAATATGGGCCATTAATGGTATTGGGCCGCTTGTTGGAGCCCATATGGTATTTAATTTAATTATTATGATTTATAAAAGTATTTTGTATTGTACCCATATGGAGTCGGCCAAAAGTTTGACCACGTGGCAGTACCGCAGGTACTACCTGGTAAGGAAAATGGGCCTCCAGCTTCGGCCCGGCCCAGAAAGGGGGATATTTTGTATCATATATTAAATGCCAAGGGGAAAATAGCACTTTTTTGTATTGGTAGGGACTTTTTCAAAACCCAGAGAAGGGAAAAAAAATCCTACTACCCTCTAAAATCCCTCGATGACGATGGGACTGCGCAAGTAGCTGGGGAGAAAGATGCCGCTCCAGCTCCTGACCTCTCCTCCCGCCGCCTCCGGCTCCGGACGAGCTTCCGCCTCCTATTTCCTCTTCTGGTATTCGCATAGTCGGTGCCACCACCGGGCGCAGGGGGTGAGCCATACTCTCTCTCTCTCTCGCTCTAGCTCCTCTCAGTGTATATATTTTATCTTCGCTACTTCAGATGATCGGATCCTTCTGGGCCCTGTTTTTTGCAGGCGTCTTCTCTCTTTTTGTCCCGCTTCCCGCGGAGGCTGTGCTCAATGGCGGCCGATTCGCCCAGAGCCATGGTCACGAGCGCCGAGTCCCAGACGACCGGCTCCTCTGTCTGGTCCGGTAATGGCTCCCTTCGCTTTGAGCTGCTAGCTCTACGATCATCCCTCCATAAAACCTCCACAAAATACCCTCGTTCCACAATGCCCGACGCTTCAACCTGGACGTCGGATTTTTCTTTTTTTATTATTATTATTTCTTAAAGGGTAAGACATGTCAGAGTAAGCAAGTCCTCTTCAGGCTACCCTTTAAACTGCTCATCTGTCTGGTATGAGACAGAGATATGAAGGACTTGGAGGATCTATCTGTTCTGGGCGGCATCCTTCTGCACTGGGTTGTGGGGTTTTTTGCATCGGCCTCCATAAGCAATTCTGTGTTTATTTCTCTGGCAATCCTGAGGGAGCCCTTTTTTTTTTGTTTTGCTTCCCTCCTCTGCTCTGTTTGCAATCTTCTTTCTCCTTGGGGTTTCAGACGAAAATATCTATATCTGTAAAAATGTATGTGATGCTCTCTCTTCTCCTCGACTCGGATTGCGTTCCAACACTGGATTTGTGACGCTGTTCCTGGAGCTCTTCAACTCCGACATGCATTTTTCTTGGTGTTCTTGTCTGCCCATATTGCTCGGATTGGATAATTGTACTGATTTTATTTTCTCCTTTGATAGTTTCATTGAAAATGTACATCATTTTTTTTATAAAAAAAGTACTTTTCTGGCTGAAATGTCTATTTATGGCATGCATTTCGGTAACTTATGAAGAGTGATAGATATTTTCTCAGGTAAAAAAAAGAAAAAAAAACGTAGTGGATGACTTGGTTTCTGAGTAAATTACCTCCCTGCTAAAGTCTCCATTTGTGAATGGGTTCTTGTGTCTTGTTAGGTGGCAAACAAGCGTTGATCTCACTCTCGGACAAAAGCGATCTTGCCTTCCTCGGAAAGGGGCTTCAAGATTTAGGGTGTTGATCTCGGCACTAGCTCTTTTATTTTCATTTTTTTATTTTTTATTTTTTATTTTTTTTATCCACCTTTTGACGCCTCTATTATTCAAGTTACTTGAACATGTTCTTGGTTGCAACCTGCAGGTACACAATTGTTTCAACAGGTGGCACAGCATCTGCCTTAGAAAAAGCTGGAGTTTCTGTGGTCAAGGTGGAAGAAGTTACCAAGTTCCCAGAAATGGTGAGTTGGACTCGTTTTCGATAATACCCTCTCTTCTTTTTTTTTACAATATATTGTATTTTTTTAATACAAAGATTCTATTTTTAGCACAACAATTCTGTGCGTATCATATCAAGGATTTTACATTCCCTGAGAAATAATGCGTTAACTTTCTTAGAACTATGCTAGTTTATGCCACATTTATAAACTTCACATGTAAATTGGATATGGTACCTGTTCTTGTGAGAAGCTGCATTCGGTATGATAATCTCAGCATATGAATGAAGCATCTACCCTTACATGTGAAAAATATGGTACATTCCTTAAATCCTATTTTATCCATCTTGGGTTTGCACCCGCTGCATGTGGATCATATAATTCACTTATATGGGATATCATCATGTAAGTGAAGCATTTTTTAGTCATCCTATCGAATAATTCACTTAAAGTGATATATATATATATATAAATTAAATAATAATAATCTTCGGAGCATGGGATATTTCTGAGCAAAGAACTGTGATCCCTTTTGGTCTATGTTTATCTAATCATGGGGCATCGACTCCTTGGGTTTTTCAGCTTGATGGGCGTGTTAAAACTCTGCATCCTAGCATTCATGGCGGGATCCTTGCTCGAAGAGACCACAATCACCATATGGAAGCCTTGGAAAAGCATGGAATCAGTGGGTCACATCTCCCTTTCTCCATTGAAATATCATCAGGGCTGTGACTGGGTGACGAGAGTTGACCAAAGATCCTTCCTTTTCTTTCACCTTCCCCTGCAGGCACTTTTGACATTGTGGTGGTAAACTTATATCCCTTCTATGAGAAAGTCACCTCAACCGGTGGAGTCTCATTCGAGGATGGGATCGAGAACATTGACATCGGGGGGCCCACCATGATCAGAGCCGCCGCCAAGGTATTGGCTGTGCGCCCTAATCTCTCTTCACCGAAGTTCTCTGTACCGCTGACTCATTTGGTTCACCTTTTGACAGAATCACAAAGATGTCCTGGTGGTCGTTGACCATAAAGACTACCCCGAGCTCTTACAGTTCCTGCAGGGAAAGCAAGATGGCGAGCAATTCCGCAGGAAACTCGCATGGAAAGCCTTTCAACACGTTGCTGCCTACGATTCTGCAGTTTCAGAGTGGCTCTGGAGGCAATCAGCAGGTGGTCATCCATCTTTTTCTTTCTCTCTGTAGCTTGGGGATTGCAATCTGGGCAACGCTCGTCTCATGCTGTTCTTCGTGCTGTATAGGTGAGAAGTTCCCTCCTGCCCTGACTGTGCCTCTCACAAGGATATCTACCCTCAGATATGGGGAGAATCCCCATCAGAAGGCCTCTGTTTATGCCGATGACAGCCTCTCCGTGGTGAATGCTGGCGGCATTGCTACTGCCATACAGCACCACGGGAAGGTGAGCTTCCTCAGTACTCCAACTTCTACCCATCACTTTTCATGCCCATGCTGGTAGTTTTGTCTGTGGATGAGGAACATGCAGTGTGATAACAAAGCTCTATCTATCTGATGTGGTACAGGAGATGTCATACAACAACTATCTAGATGCCGATGCCGCGTGGAACTGTGTGTCAGAGTTCCGCAGCCCCACTTGCGTGGTTGTGAAGCACACCAACCCGTGTGGAGTTGCGTCAAGGGCCGACATCCTCGAGGCCTACAGGTTAGCTGTGAGAGCAGACCCTGTCAGCGCCTTTGGCGGCATAGTTGCCTTCAACACTGAGGTAGATGAGGTAAGTCAACGGCAGAGATGATGATGATGATGATGATATGAAGAAGAACTAAGTCTCCTCACAGTGGATCCACCCTCCTTTACACTGCCTTGAAGGACCTTGCTAGGGAAATCCGGGAGTTCAGGAGCCCCACAGATGGTGAGACGAGGATGTTCTATGAGATCGTTGTGGCGCCCGGGTACACAGAGAAGGGCCTTGAGGTCCTCCGGGGGAAGTCAAAGACCCTGAGGATCCTCGAGGCAAAGAAGGTTGAGAAGGGCATGCTCTCACTGAGGCAGGTGGGTGGGGGCTGGCTGGCCCAGGAGTCAGATGATCTGGTCCCAGAGGAGATCGATTTCAAGGTGGTCTCAGAGAAGCAGCCGCAGGAGGGTGAGCTTCGTGATGCAGAGTTTGCCTGGCTGTGCGTCAAGCACGTCAAGAGCAATGCCATTGTGATAGCCAAGGTACGGTCCCCGTCATCTCACCTCCTCTTAGAAGAAAGAATTTGCTCTTCAAAAGGGTGGGTCAGTGTGACAAGAAGTAGACTAGACTAGTAGGCGACTTGTTGAATCCGAGGAGGAAATAATTTGACCAATTTGGTCAAATCATTTCTCATTCCTTGCATTTTTCCCATGGGCGTTGACTAAAATAGCTCTTTCTGCTGAGATTCTGATGCTTATGTATCATTGCCTGCCTGCTTGTTCTTCACATCTCTCTCTCTCTCTCTCTCTCTCTCTCTGATGACCTCTGATCCATCTTGTGAAGAACAACTGCATGCTGGGGATGGGGAGCGGGCAGCCGAACAGGCTGGAGAGCCTAAGGATCGCCTTCAGGAAGGCTGGACAAGAGGCCCAGGGAGCCGCCCTCGCCAGCGATGCCTTCTTCCCATTCGGTACCTTTGCTTCACTCAATCAACTAATCACATCTCATCCCATGACTGTTCCTCTCTCTTCAGGTTGCTCCCAACTACTCAGATCCACACCAGACCTAAGTTGGTCCTATGCAGAAAAAAAAAAAAGCATCTTCCCATATCCTAATAGACTCATAACAATCTTCTGAAGATCAGAAACCGTACCATATCATCCATGCATGATGACTGACTGTGGACTGATTTTCATGCTCATCTTCGATGCTGCAAAAATGGCAGCATGGAAAGACGCCGTGGAAGAGGCATGCGAGAGCGGGATCGGGGTCATCGCCGAGCCCGGCGGCAGCATCAGAGACCAGGACGCCATAGACTGCTGCAACAAGTATGGGGTGTCCCTCCTCTTCACTAATGTCAGGCACTTCAGGCACTGAGCAGAGCCTGGGCGAGCCTTCCCCCTTCCCTCCTATGCAGAGGAGCCATGTTTTGTATTGCTTGAGATGAAGCATGAGCCCTCCCAGAAGCCGGCCTAACAGCAATAATTGGATGCTTTTTTTTGCTCCCTTTTAGGCCATTTTGTTCCTATATGGCAAAGGGAAGGAAGCCCTCCATTGAACCAGGAGGTCATCTTCTTCCTACTCATAGTTTCAGAAGGCGGAGTGGGCTTTGTTGATTTGCTCGAAGGGCTAACAATCTGGGCATTCATGGCAGCTTGAAACTATAGGTTGACACAGAAAAGCCTGCCGGGTTCATTCCTAGGGCTGCAGGGTTAGCAAAAAGGTCTTCTGTCCCTTGTGATACTATTATCATTCTACGAGAAATACTCCAATCATGGCAATAAAAATCTTTAACATAGATCCCTTCAGATTCTATCTACTCTAGAAGATTGCAGTGATGACATCATGATATGGTCTTAGTCATAGGGTTTTAGTGCGAACTGAATTGGGGGTGTTGCCGTTGTGGGATAGTTTTCTACCTTTGTCCATGTCTCCCTTAACTGGGCAAGGCACCGCTTTGCTTGAGGAGATGCTTGAATGTTTCGTTTGCCGCCACCAGCTCAGAAGTGATTCCGGGCTCATTGGCAGAGTGCCCGGCATCCTCAACCACCTGTTCCATATTCATCGCAAATTAGTGAGCGCCTTGATTGAATTCTCTTGGTTAAAGAACACATTACCTTATTGAAGGAAGAAAATACTATTAATTGCCTCCATAGTCTAAACGAGGAAATCGAGAGAGAGAGAGAGAGAGAGAGAGAGAGAGAGAGAGAGAGAGAGAGAGTGGACAAATTTTCTCCAAAATCAGGGATAATTTAGCTTTTGAAACAAGGTGCTCACATTCTGAAGATAAAAGAGGTTGATACTTTGATGAATGGACAAGAATGATCATTACCTTTCAGTTCCAAGCAAAAAGAAGATATTTTTGATAAAACTAAGTCTTAGAATCAACTTCGGTATTCTAATTAATGAAAATCTATTTTCTAAAAATCGACTATTATGACCTAGTTATGCCAAATATCACCAAAAAATTGTTGAGCCGTTCTTCAGTTTCCCTGTTCAGGACGCATTCAAAGCCTCCTAATCAATCCCTTAAATACAAATAGATCCATCCCTACCCAGTCCAAGCCGGGTCAAGGCTCCAACTAGGGTTTAGGCCAGTTAATCCCTGCTAGACATGACAATAGCAAGTACAGCAACAACAAAAAGTTGGCGAAAAGGCATATTAAATGGCATGTATGCTAGACGATGGCACTAGAATGCAGCCGCTACAATAAATAAACATATCATTTTTCCCTCTTTATTTTACCTTAAATTCTGCTTCCGGCCATGCTTTGTGAAGATCCCATGCTGTCATCATTGGACAGCAGATATCGTACCTTCCCTGTTGAAATTGTGATTGTCCCATATGAGTTGCAGCCGAGAGATTACCATGAGCTTTTCCAAAAGGTGAAAATAATTATCGGCATACAATTGAATATAATAAGGAAATAATCGTACCTGTACAATCACGGCCCTTATATGCCGTATCTTACCAACATTATCCAACAGGTAAGAATCCGTAGGGAAAAAGCCTTTGTTTATAAAGTAATGGTTCTCAATTCGAGCAAATGCCTGCTCCATAAACAAAACGCAGAGCATAAGTAACATATTGCTGCCAGAAAAAAAAAGAGTGATATTCTGCTTATTTAATTCATTTTCTATGCAAAGTCGTAAGTACCATCCAAGCTTGATGGCATCACATTATACCAGGAATCCCAATAATTCTGTAATTTTTTTAAAAAAATATCCAAAAAATTCTTCACTCAAGAAGTCGTGGAATACAGGCATGATGAAATAGCAAGCCCTGTGTCTTCTTCAAGCAGATATTGCTTCCTCAAGGAAAGGAAAGTTTGGTAATAAGAAAAATGGAACCTCTTCAATCAGACAGCTTATACCCATACGATCTAATGCGATAACCAAATAGAAACCTGGCTGGATGTGGTTCCCAATAACAATCTTCTTATCATTTCCCGTCGTGATTGAAAAGAAACCTCTGAGCTCAGAGGCAGTGATACGTGTGTGCTCGTGTGTAACGAATCCCAAAATCTAAGTAACGAATGCCATTAGATACTACTAAGCTTGAAATAACTGAACCGGCACATGAGCTAGATAATTATGTAACATATTTCTCACTAGAATCCTCGAAAGGCTAGGCTATGCCCAGGTGCCTCGCCTTGTCAACCAAGAAGTACCAGACAACTGTTTTTCACACCTTCAACACCTTGATATTGTTCTCTTGTTATTTCTTTAACTCCTATTGTTTAACTGCCTTGGAAATTTCCTAGATTCTTAGATTTGCGCGCTGAAGATAGCTTGCAGTTCAAAAGGAATTTGTAGTCTTGAAGTTGAAACCACCTGAAAGCATGCTGCTACATCAAATTTTCAAGCCATTGTAACTGACAAAGAAGGGAAAGGCTTACTAATGAAAAGGAATCATCATCCCCTCTTTTGATGTGATCTTCATTTTGAACAAGATGTGTGGTCATCAGCTCCCAGGTAGTCCAGAACTTGGCAGCCATGTACTGAGCATGGGAAAGAGCAAAAGGCACACTTCAGTGTATGTGTGTAAACATCTCATGATTTATCGGCATATAGAGATCAGGTCATTCCGCATTGTCGTATCATAAACAAGGATAAGAGATCCCAGACAACAGCAACAGAAACATTTATGAGATAAAATTAGGGTACAGGCATAAGATGATCAAAGTCCTATTCTACTCCATCTTCACCCATGAAAAGAAGGATGAAGGTACTACAGTCTTATCTTGAAATATAAATTCAATCCCTTAGTTTCCGGACCCCGAAAAATGTGGAAATACTGTTGGGAGAAGGATATGTAGGTAGCTGTCGATGAATTTCTCCAAAAACAAAAGATAGTGCAGTAAGAAAGAAAAAAAACTACCCTCAATGTGCTGATATACTCAGTTATGCAATAATGAATTTATTTACAACAGTGTCCACATATAAAAGTCCCCGCGAGTAAAATGAGGAACTGATGATTTACATGTTAAATGATATCAAACTAATTTTTTATATTATTATGAAGGTTTAAAAGTCTAAATTCCATAGAAAGAGAATACAGTAAAAGTAGAATAATTCACTGATCCCCACCCTTCCCCAGGGGAACATTTTAGCTCCAGGTGCACAGTCACCAAAAAAGTTGCGCACATTTATATTATTCATGGATCAAGTGACATAAACACGGTCAATAATCAGGTAATTCTCAATCCTAGGCTCATGCGGAGCATGAAGATAGATCTTTTTCCACTACTTGAAATGATATTCGTATCATCATTTATAGATAACAGCGTACAAGTATGTTTGAGCTAGGTTCCACTTATAGGTAGCTTTTCCATTCAGGAAAAGCTCCTCTATAAACATTTTGGTATTTCCGGTCAAAAGACGTTTAGACAAATGCTTGCGTTTCAAACGTACAAGGCTGACCAAAACCATAATTAAAAAAAAAAATCAATTCTCCGTTCACTCATCTCCACCTGTCATTACACACTGCCACTTCTTTTCCAATTACTGCAGGTCAAACTCAGACTTCAAACTCTCAGAGTAAAATGTAATGTCCATTAACAGCCCTTCAGTATTTGGAACCTATCTCTTCTATTCAGATTTTGAATTTCATTATTATCTATTTCATCCTAGGCTTGGCTAAGAACAATTATTGAACTAATATGAATCAACGCCTTAAAGAAATCACTGAAAAAAACTATTTTCTCCAGCTGTATCTTAATTGCGACCTCTTGATGTTATGTAAAATTTGTTCTATTTATTCTTAGTTCCCGGCAATTTAGCTTACGATAAATTTATTGATGCGAATTAATGAATCTTGCTGCTTATTTCAGTCACAAATTTCTAGAAGTTATATGGAAAACTAATCCCAAACATATGACTATCTAACAATTTCACACACGATGAGTTGAACTGATAAGAGAGAATATATGAGGGTGATAAAAATAAGGTCAAAAGTATTGTCTTGCACGAACGGTAACCATTTAAAACTAGTCTGGATACCAGTACTTAGTACTGTCCAATCATTCTGAGAAAAGGTCTGAGTTTAAAGAATAGAACTGACAAGTCATATCAACTAATTCGTCCCTAAAAGTTAATGATGTGGGAATCAATTCGACTTATAATAACAGAAGCATATCAATGAACCTTCTGAGATACATGCCTGTATCTGAGGATCTTCGGACTTCAACCTCTGGTTATATGCCACGATGAAACTGCCCCTTTCGTTCTCAGGAATAAAATTCTTAAAAGACTCCCAAGCTGACAAAGTCATTTACAGAGGATGGTTAGGATATGATTTTCTTAACGTTTGACAGCTGAACTGATGAGTAAATGGAAAAGTACGTGCAATTATGAAATATCACCGCAACCTTTTGATTGTTGTAAACAATAAAAACCAGAAAAATCTCTAATCAAGACTATTTACTCAGGACTCAAAAAACATAACACTAAAATTCCCTGAAAATGTTTGAGAGCCAACAATGTAAGCAGAGCATTTCCCCACCAACAAAAAGCTCCTCCGGGATCAGAGTAAATTTAACATTTCTACTGACATAAAGGAGTTGACAAACTCGAGGATTCATAAATATACCATCTGGATATATAGCCGCTGCACCGCCCTCATAAAACCAGTCAAGTTCTTTCTTTCTCAGCAGGAAAATGCCCCTCAAAACGAGACCAGTCACCTTAATACAGTATTAAGCAAACATGACGAAGTCATTCAAATATTGAAGGCAAGAACATCAATCCAAAAATACTGTTTAAGAAAAGGTTACCTTATCAGGATGTGCTTGACTATATGTGATACCCAATGTGCTACCCCACGAACCACCAAAAACCTGCAATATTTTTCAGAAATGAAGACCTGAATACCAAGGCCCTAGAAAAGTCATGGAAGAAGTTATGATAATTCTGACCTGCCATTCAGGAATTTCCAAATACTTTCTCAGCTTTTCGATGTCCTCAACTAAATCCCAGGTTGTGTTTTCTTCTAAGCAAGCATGAGGAGTACTCTTACCTGAACCTCTCTGGTGAAAAAATGTACTTCAGTAGTGGATTCTATTAAGCAGTATGCCACAAAGAAAATTCATTTTAGCACCATCATAAAAAAAGTATCAATCATGTACCTGATCAAAGAGGATGATCCGATAGAACTCAGGGTCAAAGAACTGTCTATTTTTGGGTGATGTTCCAGCTCCTGGACCACCATGGATAAAGACAACTGGCTGGCAAAGACGAAAAAACTATAATGTGGAAAACTCTAAGAAAAAGCAAATTCCACAGACCATCAACTGGCTGGCAAAGACGAAAAACTATAATGTGGAAAACTCTAAGAAAAAACATATTCCACAGACCATCAACTGACTTTGCGGTTATCTGACGACTTACTAACCTCGAGTGAACTAAGTGTCTTATCTGTGCTGCATATATTCATACCTTAGTGCTAGATGATAGCTGAAGGCATTAATAATCTAACCATGCACACCTAAACATACATGGTGGACAAAATAGAAGGTATCCAAAAGCAAATTGTGGATAAATATTATAAAAAATGATTAAAACCAATGATTTAACAAATATTGCCTCTCTTAGTGTTGTTTCATTGCTGTGAGGATGAGGATAAAGAAGTTGAGAATTAAAATCAATAATAGCCTCGAAATGAACTTGCTGAATGGCAACAAAGATGACCTCTCACTTTCAAACCTGTAAAAATATCTTAATGACGATCATATGTAGTATCAGACTGATGGAAGAGTATGGAAAATAAAAGTCTTTCATTTAAGAATGACTCTCGAGGACAAATAAACTCCTCATATATTGTATCTGATTTTCATGTCTGTGTGTCAGTAGAATGATCGAAATATGAAGGATAGAACTATTTAGGGAAATGAAAGTAGTTGAAATTTTTTCAGTCTAAACTGATATCCCAACCTTGATAACTTAATAAGAATAGTAAATGCGACTCTTTCCACTTCCAACTCTCACTAACTATGGTACTCCTGATGTCACGTAAAATGACATAAAGGCAGAAGATGTAATAAGGATAACATGAGAGAGAAAAGACCAATTGATAACTGAAGACATAGGAATATCGATCCACTCACGTATCCATTAGGATTTCCCGACTGTTCCCAGTATATGGTATGAAGTTCTGAGACCTTCAAGAATCCGGAACTATACGGCTCTATAGGAGGATAAAGCTCCCTACATAAATTTGGAAGGTCCTTCGTTAAATCTGTAGATTCACTAATTTGTTGAGCCATCGGATAGCCAAGAGCCTTAACACCTCGCAGTGGTGCGTATCTTCCTGAAAAAAATCAGAAACAAGCCATATAAAATGAATAAAGCATCCCTCCAAATCAACGTAATAACAAGCATTTAGCAACCAGAGCACGATGCTTAAGCAGCTCATTTATATTTCTCCCGTTCCATTTCATAATATCCCAGACATAAAAGAGCGTTCGCATTTCTATCCACACGAAATCAGAGAATCCCGCACCGGGGAGATCCCAGAGAGCAACACCTGGCAAAGCCTGCTTCCCGTTGGTCGACGCAGAACACAACGAGAGTAATCGGCCGCTCGACGACCAAGAATGATAACTGCTGCTGCTGCTGCTGCTAGAGATGCCGGAGTTGATCAGATTCCTCCGGTGGCGCGGCCAATCCCGGAGGGACGAGTGCAGCGGGGGGAGGCAGTTTCCACTTGCTACTGGGCCACTGGTGGCGCCTAACGACGCCTGCGCCATTTCTATCTCTTCCTCCTTTCCTAGGCTATTTAATATGCTGTAATTGGTAAAATACAAAAGATAATTATAACATAAACCGGGGGCCGGGCCCGGGCCGGACTGGACTTGATAACCGGGCCTGGGCCTAAAAATAGCCCCGCTGACTAACACTTTAGGCTAGACTAGGACCGGGAAATGTCGAAACTCGACTTCCCTGCACTCCCACGCGAGCCCCACCCTCCTAGAGGTGTTTGGGTCTGAGCCTTTTTTTCGGGCCTTTTTTAGCTTCGGGCCTAAAAGAACTAAGCCCAAGAGATAAAATAAAGTCCAAAAACGCTTATAATTGACAGCTTCCGGTCCTCTTCCATACGCTCAAACAGAGGTCTTAGGTTGACCATTTTAGTGGACCCCACTGCTCATATCCTAAGAACAAAAACGTTTCTTCTTATGTCTCGAATGAATATATATATAGATACATATAGTTGGACCTTGGTCTTCGGCCAGTTCTATATCTAATCTTATTATCCAAACTTTTCCTAAAATGGATTAACTAGGTAAAAAAGTCAACATATGATCATGCATACGGCATAGTGGAAGTCAAAGATATGACGATTTGATGCCCAGTTCATTAGCATAGTGGAAGTCAAATATGTATATACCTATACGACGTAGGATTTTTGTAGAAGCGGGAATTGATATATCTACATCTAATTTAGTATTGTGAATAGTCAAACTGATGATAAAATTAAATACGTTTGAATCATTTAATGATAAAAATTATTTTATTGACCATCATTATTTTAAATTAATATTAAAAATGTCCTCACACCCCTGTGGAGCTATTGAAATCAGTAGACTTCGAGTGAGAGAGTGAGAGAGAGAGAGAAACACAGAGAGAGAGAGAGAGAGAGAGAGAGAGCACCCATAAACATCACTCAAACCTGAGTCATTAATCAAATTAATCGGATTAAATGACGCCAAAAGAAGACTAAGTAGACCACCCTGGACATCAGGGTAAGATTAAAGGAGGACCTCTTTCTCTCTCTAAGAAGTCATGGCTTTTATTTTCAAATTTCCACATAAAATACAGTACACGAAGATATTTCCTAAAAAAAGGAAGTATCATGATGAATTTCTGGCCGCTGTAGATCTGATGAATGCTTGTTTGAGATCTTCCAGTATAGAAATCGTATGAAAATCTATGTGACCAAGGGGAGACAACGGATTCACTAAAGATACTATTTTAGGGTTCATCTACAGGAATAAGTTAATGAGAAATATACCTTTTTTTCTGAGAAAATGAGAAAAAAAGAGGGATCAAGTGGCGGCCTGTACCCCACTCCATGCTCTATCGTCGTCATTGTTGAAGCGGCTCCTCTGGTCAGAGCGGGTCTCCTGGAAGTAGGAGACTCCCGACCACACTCCACGAACCAGGAGGATGCTGATGAACACCATACTTCCGAGGGTGCAGACCACCTGCAAGATATCACATATGATTAGGGCTTATAGTTTGAAATAATTTATGTCATTATTATTAGTATTTTTATAATGGGTGAATGGTCTTGGATAATATGAGTGCATGCCAAGCGCTAAGTTCAGCTTAACAAAAAGGTGGAGAAAGGGAGGTAACCATGGCTGAAGCTTCTTCATTCTTTCGGTCTATGAAACAACATGATCGAGCATTCGGAAGGTCTGATCATATTACATTATTATTTTTTCCCTAAGATAAATGGGATTTACTCCCATTTTAGTATGCTAGGAGGAAGCAAAGGTCTAGGAGGATACAGTCAACATCAAGTACCGATAGTTAGAAATGGCAAGAGAATGGTTGCATGAGTGAGGGAGGAAGCATTGGAATCAAATAAGTAACACGTAGGTTACAAGGTAAGGTTTTTAGTAGGTTTAGCATGGAATTTACTATAATCAGAATATTCCACTTAACTGGTTTGAGGTAATTACCTCTCAAACATAATGTCTCAGTTTATGAGATGGCTGAAGCGTTATTGGAAGTCAAAGAGGTCATGCTAATCGGTAGACTAGAAAAAAAACGTACTGAGAAAGATGCTAGTGGTGGCAATTTTTGCAGACTCGTGATTTTGTTCATCAAATCTGATTCTAGGAGGATTTCTCTAGATCATGCCTTCAATAATATCCCAGATAATTTAATGCTAAAATCTCTCAACCATGTGAAGATCATTTGTAGATATTACAGTTTTATAGAAAAAATATTTCGTTTCCTATGAAAGTAGGCTAAAATCGGAACCAAAACTCGACTCTAATGACATAACCACGAGAAAAAAGGATGAGGAAGAAGCAACAGGAAAAAAAATCATTTTCTGAGATGTAGCACAAGTTGGTCGTATTTGATAGATATCAAATACCTTTACATGAGAAATAATATTTTCTCTTACCAAGAAAAGCTCCTTCTGTTTTGGGTAAAACAAACAAAAAAATACATAAATTTATAATTGAAGAGTGTTGCAGCTCCACACCTACCATCCCGTTCTCCCACAGCACTTAGAAAAGGGAAAAGGTTCAAAGACAAACAGGACAGAGGAGAAGATATAATCTAGAGCCTCATTCACCAAATATACTAGCCATTCACATGAACGAACTCAGACATAACTACTGAGGAAGAAAGGAAATGGGAAGGGACATCGTTTAATATGAAATCTCAATGTCACTCTGATAGTTCCAGGGTTACCCCCTGATCCCATCCATCTAACTGAATCGCCCATGTATAACAAGCAATTGGAGTCTCTCCCTTAATTACAGAGAATGTAGAAAGACAGCATCTCACCGAATACTCACATCCCACTGTGTAATCCATACAGGAAAAAGAATCATCAGCAAAAGTTTCTCATTAACAATCCATGATCCAACGGAGCGTCTGCAACGTACTCATCACACCATCTTGGGGAGACGAGCATCAGCTGGAGTAAAGTGTCCCCACTCTGTAAGAAAACCTACCTTCTTTATACATCACTACCTTGATTCCGAGAAAGGACAGGGTGCAATTTTTTCAGAAAAAAGAAAAGAAAGATGGAACAGGGTGAAAAAAAAAAGGCTTGGCCCAGTTACAGATTGAAATAAGACTCTCTGGCCGTGTTATTTCTAGATGAGATACTTGATTGAAACCACGACACAGTTTATTCTCACATGTATCAACTTGGTCTGATGATTAGAAAGATGATACTGATGAAATAATACAATAAGGTTACACATTCTGTGCGATAACTTCATCTCACAGACGTAGGCATACTGCCAGGCAGAAATGAGAAACCTCAAACACGAAAATGTGAGCGCTTATAAAAGAGTACCTCTAGGAATGCCTTGAGAATCCATAGGAAAGCCAGTACCAACATGCCATCAACTGAGAACCCCACCTGATTTCCCATGAAGTGAGCGGCAATAAGATTGACTGTCGAGAAATTATGCCGTTACAAATGAAAAATGGAATCATCTTTGTACCAAATGCACGAGGGATCGATATCAAAAATATTGATTACTGCAGACGTAGAGAAGAATTTCTGACTCAAAATTGACGATGAAGATTGATCGCTCACCAGTTTGGTGGGTATGGGAACGGGGAGGACGGATCTGACGGCCTTCCGCACCCGCCGCGAGATATTCCGGAAAACATTATGAAGGAAGCGAACCAGAAGGTCCAAGCTCCTGTCCTCCTCTTCCCCCTCGTAATCCTCATAATCCCCATCAGAAACGTACTCTTCCTCATTGAGCGCCTTGATCTCTCGCCATCTACCGGCGTCAGAGACCACCACCACCGTTTCCTGATCGAAAACCGAATCGATCGATTAAGCACCACGCACTCCTAGACACAGTTGACCGACAGAGACAGAAGGGGAGAAAGAGAGAGAGATAGAGGTACCCACCGGCGGGAAGTTGGGGTGCCGCCTGGAGCTGTAGCTGGAACTGGAAGCTCGTGGAGGCCAGACGCTCTGGCGGGGGGAAACGGCGGCTCGGAGAAGGCTGGGAGGCGTCCGCCGCCGGTTCTGCGGGTTCGAACTGGCGGAGGAGAAGAAGATGGCGGAAGAGGAATTGGAGGCGACCGCCATGGCGAAAGCTCGGCGGAGGCGTCGAGTTCAGGCATAATCTAGTCTTATATGGGTAAAAATTAACCGATAATATTAATCTTATATTTTTTCCAATTACGACAATAACTTTATAAATTTAGTTTATATTAATCTAATTTTCATCAACGGGGGAATATTCATAGTCTGACGTGTCAGACCAGGGTGTAAGCGAATTATTAA
This sequence comes from Spirodela intermedia, assembly GCA_902729315.2. Classification (NCBI taxonomy): domain Eukaryota; kingdom Viridiplantae; phylum Streptophyta; class Magnoliopsida; order Alismatales; family Araceae; genus Spirodela; species Spirodela intermedia. The sequence continues at coordinate 3,688,728 of LR746270.1, read as the reverse complement.
GTTATGAAGGTTATATTTGTAATTTAATGTTTTTGATACGGTTCGATATGGTAATTGACTTTCTCCCGCCATGGCAACCACTGGGCCAGGTTTAGGGTTTTGCAAGCCGATTCATTCCGCCTGGTTCGCTTGCCGGCGAGTAAACCTCCTCTCCTGGAGCGACTTCTGCTCCTCGCACTGCTTGCGGCGGCTTGTGGAATGCGGGTGTCTCATCTGTGTTGCGCCTCGCCGTCTTGCTTTCTCGAGTGTCGCCTTCTCCGGGGTTTTTCCGCGGCCATTTCTGAAACCTAGCTGCTCGAGTATCACCTTCAACTTGCTGAAGGGGGCGGCTGTCGTATCTCTTCTCCGTTTGTAGTGAGCGTCTTCATTCTTCTGTTGGTCGGACATGGGGGAGGTGTCCGAGGGAGTGGCTGAGAATGTGGGCGGCGGGGACGAGGAAAGGCTGAGCTTCGAGGAACTGGGCCTTGACCCCCGCCTCATTCGCGCGCTTTTGAAGAAGAATATTGAGAAACCGACTCTGATCCAGCAGGCAGCAATTCCTTACATTCTGGTAGGTCACAGGCTTGCTCCGCATCTCTGGAGGCAAAAGTTGAGTTGAAACGGTAGAATTAATGGGCTTCTATCTGCTATCAGATTGGTAAAAAAAATTATGAGGCTTTTAATGTAGTTACTTGGGATATGTTCCCCCTATCCCTTTCATCTGAATTATCTAATTGTCTCTTTACGTCTACGTTCGTCATTTTTTTGTGAATTTTCTCATGGATAGTTTCTTTACAGGAAGGGAAGGATGTGTTTGCTCGGGCACATACAGGTTCAGGGAAGACTTTTGTTTACCTTCTTCCCATGTTCCACAAACTGTTTGCTGAGAATGGTCTGAAAAAGTCAGGACCGTGCGTCTTCATTCTTGCACCATCGCGTGAACTTTGTCAGCAGGTATGACATTAGTCTTATGGTCCTTACCAATAACTTCAAGTCAGTGAGTGCATTTGTTGTTTCTTCTCTTTGTCGGGTTGTCTTGGAACGCTGAATATATTATTAGCTGTATGAACTTCGTTGAAATTGATTCCCTTGCCTTTTTCTGTTGAAGGTTTACTCCGAGGCATTATCCCTCTTGGAATACTGCAGAGTCCAATTGAAAGTGGTGAAATTGACGAAGGATATGACGGTCAAGGACCTGGTAGGTTCATTTTTCTCTGATCCTGCTCGTGAGGTATTGATTTCTAGGGAGAACTCACACGAAAACTTCTGACAATCAACAGAGGAAACTGGAAGCCTTCTTGTTAATTTTTAGTTATTTTATGATACGTTGTTCTCTTCACAGACTGCAGCACTAGCTGACAATCCGGAAGTTGTGGTGTCGACACCAGCGTGCATTCTAAGTTGCATTTCACGTGGCTCTCTTCAAGTGAAAAATATACAGGAGTCACTTTCAATGTTAATCCTTGATGAGGTGTGAAGTTAATTATGATGTTATTTTTGTGAGAATTATAAAGTTTATATGAATGAAATATGAATTCGAGACACTATAAGCCTACTATTTTGGCATGTGTTATTTCATTGTCTGGTTTTATTTAAGTTAATGTTTGCCTCATAAGTCAGTGGTCGTAGACTATGTTTCCTCAACTAAGTTTTTGCCAGTCATCCTGTGCTTTCCTATTTGTGAAACTATTGTGCAAACTATTGTGAAACTATATTTCACGTTTTCTGTCATTGGAATCATTATGCATAGTATATTCGAGATAAGGAGCGGCATGATAGTAAATTTCCTCACATACGTCCAGCAGAAAAAGCGCCAAATCCACAGTTCTCTCAATCTTTTTTTTTTTATTTGTTTACTCTTTGCCCTTTGTTTCATCTTCTCCCGTGGGACTACGCTGAGAACTCGATGGGAGGGAGGACTCAATGTCGTGACTTTTCCTGAGAGTATCTCTTCAAACTAATTGATTTTTCCTCTATTATTATCCCCATAACTGTTCAGCAGTGCTGCCTGTGATTACTCCTGCGTGAAAAGTTCAAAATCTTAGTTGAATCTCGGGTTCCACAAATAACTCACCTGCACTAATACTATTCATTTTTCTTCCAACTAATTCAGTTCAGGGAGCTATATTTTATTGTGTCCTCTCAGAGAGTTTTATCTAAAACCTTTTGTAAGCCAGTCTATCGCTGTCAGGTGTTGAAATTGGTCTCTAGCTGTTTTGCATGATTCTCTTGGGAGGTTCATTGTTATGTGGACTGTATACATTTTTTAGTGACGAAGAGCAGAAACCAGTCTTTTTAATGAAATGAAACAATGTTATTAAATTTAGTACATTCATCTATCGTAGACCTGCACATTTTTAAAAATAAATAAATCAGGGTTGACTGTTTCTAAAATGATCATCTAACATGTACGTTTGTTTTTACTGCAGGCAGACTTTTTATTTGACTACCAGCAAGGAAATGATTTGCAAGCTCTTGTCCCTCATATCCCTCGGCGTTGTCAATGTCTTCTCATGTCTGCAACTTCTAGGTTTGCTATTTTTTCTTACACTGTATCACTTTTAGTTTCTAATAATTAGAAAGGATAAAAATCAATTCATCTTCGTTATAATGATGAGGATTTGACTTTATTGTGGCTTAGGTTGTAGTTGCACTTTGCATTTCTTTTTTGAGCATACTTAAATATAGTACATATTCTTTTCATCCTTTATCAAATTTAATCGGTAGTGCTGTTCACTTTCCCATAAAAAAAATGTTACATCATTTTCACATCAACTGTAGCTGCTCTTTGTTAGGCTCGTCTCCTTTGGGAGTAGTCTTCGGAAATGTCTCCCTTGGGAGCAGTCATGATCAGATGGGTTTTCAGTGAGTAGTGTATCTTGTCAGTTTTTTTTCCATTCCTATATATAATATAGAAATCCCTTTTATGTAATGATCTCCACAATTTAGACAGAAATGGAATAGTGATGCGGGGATCTTGGGTGCAAACAGGTGATATTTTAGTAGGTAAATTCATGCCTCAGATAGCAAACGAATTGTCGTACGCCTAAGTTGTAGAATTTGCATTATTGCATGGTTTTTGTTGCTGTTGGGCTTTATGGATCATTAATGATGGTGCCATCTAGAGAAGGAAACCCATGGGAGAAAAACCCACGTAAGTCGATCATATTTCTAAGAACGTAATTTGAGTAAGTGGCTATGCCAAGAATGTTTCCTGTTTTGTGTGGATAAGGGTTTTATCTAAAACTTTACATTTGAGACTTTTTCCTCTTTTGATCTTAATAGTTTTGTAGAGCCTAATGCAATCTTTCTCTTCTTTTCATATGATGATGGCTACCAGTGATGATGTTGAGCAGTGGAAAAAACTTGTGTTACACAACCCAGTGACTATAACCTTGTCCAATGATGAATCCAAGGATAATGATGATATTGTACCAAAAAGCATTCAACAGTTCTGGGTAAGCAGATCATAATCATTGCCAGGTGAAATGATTCGACTATGCTTCAATAATCTGGCTAATAATCTCATTGTGAGCTTGGGTCTACGGAAATGCCAATTTACTTGCCTTTCCTTTCCACTGGAGATTTTTTTGTAAATTAGTATTATATAGTACATCTTGTATGAAGTTATATAAAGTGTGTTTTATGCTGTGTAAACTAGGATATTTATGTTCTACTCAACGATTTATATTTTCGACATTTGCCTAACAAAAGTTTTTAGATTCTAGTTACCAATTTTTTCCCTTTATTTCTGGGAAGCCTTATTTTTACTTTGTCAGAACACGCTCTGTGAGCTTCTTTATCTGCCATTTTTTGTACATTTTCGGTTTTTTCATGTCTTTATCTGCCATTTTTCCCACCTCCAAGCATGTTTATCAAGGCTTTGTTGTACTCCCCTGATCAGACCCTTTGACCAAACCCGGAATTCAATCATCTAACTTGGTTCTGTATCTTTAAAATGCTTAACTCCTGAAATAAGATTAGGACTTTGTGTCATACTAGTGACTTAATGAATGTCAATATCTAAAATTTAATTGAAATGTTTCTTCCATCTCCAGGAATGTTTGATTCGTGCAATTTTTTACCTCATTTCATGACTAGTACCTCAAGCAGATGCCAATTTTGACAACTGACGAGGGAAGTGCCATGTGGATTTATTTTCGATGCTCCAGTTTTTGTTAATTTGTAAATATCTTTTAATTTTTCCTAAAACCTTGCGAAGTATGCTATCTCTCTCTCTCACTCTGCATGTACATTTTTAAATAGGGATTTTTTTTCACTGGAAAATTCCTCATCTTGGTCATCGAATAATCACGCATATCTGTAATAGTATTCTATTGATAGAACCTGCTATTCTATGTTTATCGAAGTTCCCTGTGTGCTAGTTTTTCCAATACGAGAAAGCAAGCACATCGTTCCATTCTATCTCATTATCTCATGATGCGTAGTTGGGTGTTTCTCTTTTTATTGGATCAGCTTGCATATTAAATTTGCACATGAAATATAAATAATACTCTTTTCGTCTTATTTTTGCTTTCAGATTTCATGCAGCAGTTCTGATAAGCTGCTTCACATTCTTGCACTTCTGAAGTTGGGACTGGTTCAAAAAAGGGTGTTGATATTTGTGAATTCTATAGACAACGGTTATAGACTGAAGTTGTTTCTGGAGCAGGTAAGGCTACTTTTAACATTGCTTTCAATGGAAGTGCGATGTTATATGCTGATTAGTTTTCTTTCTCATTTAAAGTTTGTGGAGATCGATTTCTGTTTCCTCTTTAACGCAAATCCGCGAAATAGGTGTCTTGCTGGACAATGTATGAATGGCAGTGTAATGATATAATAGAGCATCTCATTGGCTATTTAAGTCTTTTCTTATACTGTTTTTCATAATTCTGCAGATCATCACTGCATTTTGTGTTAATAACTTAAATTGTGATAATTTCGTGTTAATACATTGGGACAATATCTTATGCATGTTTTTTGCTGGTTTTTTTTTTTGAAATACTTTGTTGTGGCAGTTTGGGCTGCAGTCTGCCGTCTTAAATGCTGAATTGCCACAAAATTCGCGTCTTCATATTCTCAAGGCAAGTCATGAAATCTGTCTTTTTCTTTTTGTTTCATCATTTTTTTCCATAGATGTCGTGTTCTGTTTTATGAAAAAAATCTTCTTAAAATTTACTTTATGGATATGCTATATTTTTTTTGTTTCATTTTTTATCATAGTCCATTGTCCTAATTTCTTTCGTGATACACAACACTGAAGTTATTGTAGCACGTGTCTTGATCACAATTTCTGTGCGGGTATTTATGATTTCTCTATGATAAGGTTGCAGACGAGACTTCATATTTTTGTCAAGTATTAATAATTAAAGGAAACTGGAGGGTTTTCAGTTCCTCAGTTTGTTACTTTTTATGTTGTTCAGTATGTTCAATTCATCCCTTTGTATGCTATGATTTCCTGCATCTGGGAATTTCTTCCTTGATTTGATATCCGTGATTTCTTGAACCAACACAGGTTTCACATCATATCTTCATGTAAACATGATAGCTATTAAGCATTGTGGTTTCTGCCCGCTAATTTATTTTCGATTTTCTGGTTACATTAGGAATTCAATGCAGGGTTTTTTGATTACTTGATTGCTACGGATGACAAAAAGATAAAGGAAGAACAGAATGCCAAAGTGGATCATGCTCGATCAAAAAAATCTAAGCAGGCAAAAAATAAAGCAGATACTGAATTTGGTGTTGTGAGAGGGGTTGACTTCAAAAATGTCTACACGGTAAGTTATGATTAACGATTACCATAAAAATGTAAGAATGGCTGTATTCTGTTGCTATATTTCTTCATCTGATTTACTTTTGGTATGTCTTTCTTTGTGTTGTAATCACTAGAGATTGTAATGCATATTTTTTAAATTGTCATATTTCAATAGCTTACCACTTCAATCCTTCGGTGTGATTAGTATGTTTATGCCTATTAAGTGAGAGTAATAACTACAGACTTAATTGAGTAGACTTACAATGGATGGAAGATTGAAATTATAGTATTGTAAATTTTGCGAAAATGTTTCAGAAAAAGAATGAGAAGAAATAAAAATGATTCTAAGTTGATTCTGCCATATTTTTATTTAGTATTGTCATCATCTTGAAATCGGATGGCTGAGAATGGCTTACCATAGGAATCTATTCAGATTGGAATCGATGCTTGTTGATTAGTTCCAAGGAGCTAATCTGATCCCCCTGATAACTTATTGGAAAAACAGTCAGTCAACTTTGATGTCAGCCAACTTTGCTTGGGTTAACCAATTTTTGGCCATGTTAGGCGTTCAGCTGATTTCAGTGGGAGGTAGAAGCTATGAAGACGGAAACTAAGAAGAGAGAAGAACAGTTTGGATGCTGCGATTGCCAGATGGAAGACCAAAGGGTGATCTCAGTGGGACGTTTAGTTGTTTTATCCAAAGGGTGAACAATGCCCTCAAGTCCTTCTATTATCCTGTTTTCTCCCTCAGTACTTCCCGGATTATATGATCTCTTCACTAAGTGGCTGCTCTTCTTCAAAATGATTATTTTAGGAAACTAAAACTGACACTCCAAACTAGCTGGAAGCGTTGATGCGTGAAGAGAGAAGAAGAAAAAAGGGAAAAATATGACTGACAGACCAAGTATAAAGGTGCTGCGTCAGACCTAAATCTGCGCTGGGATTTTTGAAGTCGATAATTATGCCCTTAGTCTGAAAATACCATCTAAAGATGATGAAAATAATAAGTGTTGTCCAACTTTTACACCCCTCTCAAGCTGGTAGAGGATATCTGTCACACTCGACTGACCTACTGAGTTAACTTGGAAGACCATCCCTTATGTAAAAAGAGCTGCAATTTTATCTCCTGAAACTCTTTGAGAGAATACAACTTTGTATAAACCGATTTTTCTCTAAGAAAATTACCGTCAATTCATGTGTTTGGTCTTTGTTGTGCTGCTTTGCCATCTTTGGCTGAGTTTGAATTGTAGTTTCGCGTCAATGCCATAGCCTCCTAAGTAATCTAACTACCATAATTCACGTTAACCATGAATTCATTCCTCTGGGCGGCTCAATTTCTTCACTCGAAAATTATATTTACTGTTTCTCTTGTTAATCACAGATTTTAACTCCCTATAATGTTGAATAGGATGTGGAAGACTTCTTGTCCTCGAGAGACTGTGGAGCTAATCTTATTCGATATAGCCTTTAATTCTCAAATGATCGATTTATTTCCTAGTCCTACCTCTATCTTAGACCTCTGCCAATGGAACCCTGATTCTGACTCCTAGGATGTAGAGATAGAGGGGATGACCCAAACGCAGGGTGGGAAGTGTGCCAATTTTACTGTGTATCTTCAAGCCTCTACAGTTTTCTATATTTGCCTCTTTTATTGCTATGTTAAAAAAAAACCTTGGGCAATAGGGATAGTCCATGACATGCTTGCCTCGTTGCCATCTTTTTTTTTTTTACTCAGTGACTGATTTTGCTTCCCTTTTCATTTTAAGTAAAGTACTGATCTTTATGACAATTGTTACCAGGTTATAAATTTTGACATGCCTCACAGCTCGTCAGGATATGTGCACCGGGTTGGCCGTACTGGTCGAGCAAACTCTGCTGGCACATCCGTCTCTCTTGTAAGTTTCTGTAGACACTGGAGCTCCTCTGCACTGTATTCACAGAGAAGTGTACTTCTCTATTTCATCTTGGATAGGTTTCTGTGAAGAAGTTGTGATACTGTCTTCTAGTATGCTTTATGGTTGACCAAATAATCTTCAGATATCGGTCAACAGTCCAGAGATATGTCAACTTGTGCCCCAATGTCTCCATACCTGCTTCTACCTGGATTCAGTCCTCTCTGCCTCATGCAGACTCTAAATCTGAATTACATCTCAAACCACCCCCCTACCGATTATAGATGAAGATCATTATTTTTCTTGCTTCTCTTTCTTGCTTGGCGGGTGAAAGCCTGAACGAAATGCTGAATTTTATTCTTATCATTTGGCCAACAGGTCTCTCCAGAGGAGTCGAAGGTTTTTGATGATATCAAGATCATGTTAGGAGATAATGACAAGGAATCTGCGAAATCTCTTTCCCCATTCCCTTTTCTTACTAAAGGTGCGGTGGAGTCTTTAAGATATAGAGCTGAGGTAAGGGTTTGCAATTTCCAATTTCCTATTTTAGATCAGCGTGATGGAATAATCTGCTGTTCTTGATAACTCGTAAATAATCTACTGAAAATTTTCCAACACTGTTATATGTGGGAGTAAACATCTCTTTGTCCACAGGATGTTGCTAAGGGCGTAACAAGAGTTGCTATAAGAGAAGCGCGCGCCCAGGATCTGAGGACTGAGATTATTAATTCTGATAAGTAAGTTCAAACCCCTTTCCCATTTAATTATAATGTTTCTGTAATTGAGTTCTAGATGTCAGAGGGGATAGTAGTCCTTAGAGCGATGCAAAGTGCACTTTGATGAATATGACATCATACTTGTATCATAGACGTGCTATTTAAATGATAATATATTCATAAATTCACACTGGATTAATATTTAATCCAACTAATGACGTAACATATACAGAAAATAAATAAATTGGGTAACCTTTTTTTTCCTTGATTATTCAAAAAGGCCATAAACAATTTCAACTTATCTATTATTTTATGCATTATACAAAATGGATTTAACTGGACCAATACCATTATATTCTTGTAGTATTTCTAAGAGTAGTTCTTATATTAGTGGGCCTGGGAGTAATTTTATTTACCAATCCAATGTATTATGTTTTTTCTTCTGGATAAACGAAAGTTTGGATGATAGACTGGTCAACTTTACTCTAGTGATCAGTTTTCGCTTTAATACGGTGCACGGATTGAATGGTCATAATAACTCTGAACGAGGAAAATGATAATGTGAACAAAAACTCTGAATTATTTAAAGTGCTTGATTATTTTTCCTATACTCCTGGATTTCTGTTCTGGGTAAAAAAATATGCAATCCTTTGAACTATGATTAGCATGTGGGCTTCTCTGGTCACATTTATATCTTTTATTTTCAGGTTAAAGGCCCACTTCGACAATAATCCGAGAGACCTAGGTAATGCAACCACATGGGCTTTATATTTTTTCTCGGATTTATTTATTTATTTTGTTTCATCTGGTAAATAAAAATTCGCGAGTTTGGCAGATATTCTGAAGCATGACAAGGTGCTGAGCAAGAAGCCACCCCCTCTCCATCTCCGAGAGGTGCCGGAGTACCTCCAAGACTCCACCACCAAGCAGGTCAGCAAGATCATCAAGCTCTCCAGGGCTGCCATGGACTTGAAGCCGCCAAGCCGGCGGTCCAAGGCCAGGAGAAGGCTCGGCAAGAGCAAGGATCCCCTCGCAACTCTCCCTTCTGATGTAAGATAAAAAAAAAATCTCATTAGCTTCTAATTACGTAGTGATCTAATGAATAGGCCTTGTCCAGCTTGGGCCCTGGGGGAAGAAATCTTTCTTTGGCCTTTGAGAAGTTATAATTCCTTCTCCTGGTGAGTAAATTCTTTCTGACTGGAAATCTTCAGGGGAAGAAATCAGGCAATGGTTGGATGAAGAGGAAGGCCAGCGGCAGTGAAGCCAAGAGGAAGAAGGCGAAGCAAGAGGAACCCTAAGCAAGAGGAAGCCACCATGAAAACGGGGGCAAGAAGTCTTGTAAATTTTTTTGGTGTGGCGTATTATTGTTTTTGATTAAGTCTGGTGGGTAATTCATAATCTATTATTTATATTCTTTCCTGACAGAAATTAACAATTTTATGTAATATTTCACGTTGGATTTTTTTTTACTGGGTCTGAATTTAAACGGGAATTATGAAATATCATAATAGTCATTTATTTTCATTAAATTTGTTATACTGTAAACTTGCCTCTTCGTAATCACCCAAATTTTATTCAATATGACCCAATTTATGGGCCATGTCACCTCAATTTATGCCACATTTCACTAAGTTCCAGATGGATCTGATTTTTCAGAAAAGTCCTCGTTTATTTGTTCACTATATTATATATCCCCGTATTTTTTTAACATTCTTCATATGCAAACTCCAAAGCTTCTATGAACTCGAAATGGGCCCAAATTAAACAAAGGTCCTCGTTCATTTTTAGCCTGTTTTATGGATACTATTTTTTTTCACCCTTCATCTTATGATCTTTTTACTCTGCAGCGAGGTTACAATTATAATTATTTTTAAACGGGGTAAATTTCACAAAAACGGAGAGATTATCCTATTTGGGCCGGCACAACTTGAATTATAAGGCCCATTAGGCTTGACAGTTCCAGGTCTGTCATTTTGAAGTAAAAAAAGGGTGTCTTTACGACGGAAGGGATGATTGTCCGCGTCAGCAATGAGGAAGAATCCAAAATGTGGGTCCCACATTTTGTCACTAGTCGGCCATAATGGGCTCGACCGGACCAGGCCTGCTACTGGTCAATCCGTGAGACCATTTCGGGTTTGTTCGTGGTCAACGGCCCGGCCGTACATGGCCCAGATGCGGCCCGTTGGGGGGATTTTAGACCGGAACCAAAAGTCTAAAAGGGCTACGGGTCGACGTTAAGATTCTCACGAACAGGCCCGGACAGGGATAATATAAGTTCGGGCCGGGCTGAGTTTTAAGTGGCCCGTTTAGAGCCCCTATAGGGTGTAAGTGGGGAGTCAAGCCCTAGGTAGATATGAGAGGCCCTGCAGGGATCCGCCGTGAAGTGACAATAATCTGTACTCTCTCTCTCTCTCTCTCTATATCTATCTATCCATATATATATATATATTTTCCTCTCTGCCTCTCTCTCTCTATATTTCTCTGTCTCTGTCTCTCTCTATATATATATCTCTCTCTCTATATTTCTCTGTCTCTGTCTCTCTCTCTATATATAACTCTCTGGTCTCTGTCTGTCTCTGTCTCTCTCTCTCTTGAAGAACTTGTCATTCGTGCTGCCGGCGGCGGAGAGGGAGAGGAGGGCGGTGGGACGAGGTGGAGGAAGAGAAGGGGGCGCAGGACACATGGAGTGCGGCTTGACATGCTCTCGTCTCCGAGCCAACCACAGAGACCTCCTCATCTCGTCTCCGCTTCACTTCTCCTCTTCCCAAGGGAGGCCCTGTCTGCAGGGCTCATCGTTCCTCAAGGTCTCTCTCTCTCTCTCTCTTCCCACTATAGCGCATGGTGTGGGTAATCATGCAGTTCCAGGTTCCTGTGTGGTCTCTAAGAGATCGGGGTCTGCTGCTGATGCTTCTTCTGGGGGAATCCTATTTGGATCCGGTTATAGCGATTTCTGAGAGCTTTATTCATGTTTTTTGAGCTGTGGGAGGATGGTTAACGAGGAACTTTTCCCTTTGGTCATTTTGTCGGACCTATATTTAGGGTTGGTATAGAACCAGTGATTTCTACTCATGGGCGAGAACATAGGGGCTGGCTGGCCTTTGCCACAACATCTTGATGTCAATGAAAATTTTGGAATGACTTGTTAGGCAAGTCTCGTGTCGATTGCTTCCCATTGGATATCGAAACTGCCTGATGCATAGACATTTGCAGAGTTTTTTCAGTACAACTGAGTAACTGATGTTCGTCCTATTGTCTCTGAATACGGACGCAATATTTTTTCGTTCCTATTTTGATCTATTTCGCTATTTTTTTTTTGAGCGTCAGTTCCTAGCTAAAATAGTCTGCTAATGGTTTAAGTTGAACGAATAATTTCATGATTGCATGCCTTTGCAGTTTCCACGTCAATCTCCCCTGGTGACTTCCATTGCCGGAGTAGCCTCAAGCATCCGATGTGAAGCTACTGGAGTCAGTTCATTCAGGTACGCTTTACTGGAGAGATCCTCAAACTTAGCATTTATCTCAAAAAAATTCAAAAATGGTTGGTTTTTTTGAAACATTTCCAACTTTCAGGTTTATTTTTCCTTAAGATTGTTCCATGCTTATGGTTCCTCCATTTATATGTTATTTAAGTTGATTTTCCTTTCATTAAATATAACAGGGAAGCTTCCGAGCTAGCTGATGTCAATTGGGATAACCTTGGTTTCGGACTGGTACCAACTGATTATATGTATATTTCGAAATGTGCTGGAGATGGGATCTTTAGCAAGGGTAAATTGGATCCATTCGGAGACATAAAGTTGAGTCCTTCATCTGGAGTCCTAAATTATGGGCAGGTCAGTGCTTATATTCGATACTTCTATGCATCCAATCTTGGATAATGCTCGTGAAAAATTCTACCTGAACTTTCAGTTTGTTTTTCCTTTTATGTTGTTTAACGCACAGTAACTGACATTTTGCTTACCCTTTTCCTTGCTAAATGAAAATTTCTGAAAACCCCTGCAACTTTCCTTTAACATGTCCTGTGTTCTCATCTGTAAACAACAGTCTATAATCATGCGTCTCTTTCAATCTGAATGATCTACTATTCTTGGCTAATAAAGGGAACATCATGTCTAGTCAAGGAACTGGGGGACAGTCAAAGGGAGGGGTGATCAACTGTAGACAAGATGAACACGATATGTGATTTAAGTGTATATTTTGATTTATTTACCTTTGGCAGTTGCTCCAGGGCTCTTTCCATTTATTTATTTTTATCTCTAGGGTCTATTCGAGGGATTAAAGGCATACCGGAAGGAGGATGGTTCCATCTTGCTATTTCGCCCCGACGAAAACGCTAAACGGATGATAATGGGTGCAGAGCGTCTATGCATGCCTTCGCCAACGGTTGATCAGTTTGTGGAGGCTGTGAAGCTGACTGTTTTGGCAAATAAACGCTGGGTAGTTTATCGTTCACAGGTGTTTACTTCTGTTGTTCTTAGAGTGTTCTTTATGTGATTGCATGCTATTGATTTAGGTGCCCCCTGCTGGTAAAGGATCTTTATACATCAGACCACTGCTCATGGGAAGTGGACCTGTTCTTGGTCTTGCACCTGCCCCCGAATACACATTTCTAATTTATGTTTCTCCGGTTGGTAACTATTTCAAGGTGGGTTGCTGATCCTGTCTTCTGTTCCATTATCTTTTTAAATTCGGTTTAAAGCAACATCTCTCTTCATCCATGCATTGTCAATTTTATTCGAGTCATGGATACTGCATAGCACTTTAAATTGATTAGAAATCTGTCGTCATCTCTTTTGCCATATTGTTATCTCTTTTGATGGGTTATTTATATCAGATAGGATTGAGTAGTTAATCATTCTGCTCAGCATTAGAAGGTCGAAGAAGGAATAATCTCAGTTGGTACTAGTGCAGAAAATAAATGAATCAAAGAATTGCAGATTAGTTCAGTAGTTGGCTCAATTGTGGACTACTTATTTTTATGTTTATAGTGGTGCAAAGCACCTCACACGAAAACTGGTGTGAATGAAATAGTCTATTGTGCGGTGATTAAAAGAGTGTTCTTGCCTACTATTGCATGGAACGTTTTTTATGTTAAAATCGCTAAATCATGATATTTCGTAGCCCGCCATAAATTGACATGAAACACATTCCCATTGTTAGCTTTCATTCTTCGTATTTTAAACATTTCCTTCTTTACTGGCTTTTGTGCTTGCTATTTAGTTTTGCTTCATCCCATTTCAACTGCTCAATTCAACTAATCTATGAATCTAATCGGTAACAGGAGGGTCTGGCACCGATAAACTTAGTTGTGGCGACTGAATATCACCGTGCAACACCTGGTGGGACCGGATGTGTGAAGACAATCGGGAATTACGCCTCGGTAATAGCCTTGTGATAGAGTACTGCGGCCAAGACTAAAACAATGTTTTCTTTAGGAAATAGCTGTTGTGATGCGATACCTTATATTTTGCTTCAAAAGTGTATGACCTGCAGAGATAGACCATTTGGAGATTGCAAACCAGTTATAGTGTTTCTAAGCACTCATCCTGTCACATGTGGTCGCAATATCATGCTCATCTCCATTTTGTTTGTCTTAATTTATTGCGCTTTATTCTAAATGAGCTGCGAGGAAAAGAGATTTTGTGCCATCTATCAAGTCTGCTACTCGAACTATCTTTGACTAGCCATGAATTTGATGGAATCGGCATCAGTAGATTAATATTTAGAGTATATTTCGCATAGTGCACTTACACCGGCCACATTATTATTTCAGAGATTCAACTACTTGTTTCTCTTTACCTGCATGATGCGTACGAGTAAATTTCATAGCTTCTCGCTTTATATCGACCGTTACTTTTTTTTGATAAATTTTAAGTAAGCCTTAGTTACTATAGTTGCTGATATTATCCTGTCTCAATTTATATTTTTCTGTTGAAAATTTATGCGTAATTCCCGAAATGTATGTAACCCACGATGGAGATAATAGAAAACAGATAATGCTCATGCGGCACGAATTACATATGGAAAATTTGCTCAGTATTTATTTTTTTTTAATTCTAGGAGTTTCTGATGTTTTTTTTTTTTTTTTTTGTGTAGGTCCTCAAGGCTCAGGCTGAAGCCAAGGCCAAAGGCTACTCTGATGTCCTCTACCTTGATTCCGTCAATAAAAAGTACTTGGAGGAGGTTTCATCCTGTAACATCTTCGTTGTGAAGGTACGTAATATCTTTGGATTGAAAATAGCTTTACCGGGTCATCTCCATTTAATCGCATTTGGCTTTCACGTTGAGCTCATTCGCCTTCTCAAGCTCAGTATGAACAATCTGTTGTCCATCTTTGGCAACATCCCTGCAGGGAAATACCATTTTAACGCCAGCAATCAAGGGGACGATTTTACCAGGAATCACCCGGAAGAGTATAATTGATGTTGCTCGTCTGCAAGGATTTCAGGTAGCTATTTAATCCCCGAAATATTACCACATAAAACGGCGACTTTCTGTGGTAGTTCTTCCTTAAAAAGGATATTATATCGTTAGTTATACTGATTTGAATCTTTCTGTGGCGTATTTGTTTGTATGGCTCTTGGGGCCGGGTCTGTTTCTATCTGGTCCAAGCCACGAAAAATCGACTGAGCCAGGTCGATCCCATGGCCAGCCTTGTAGCTAGAGCTACTTTCAAACTGCGTTGACCCGCCCCCCCTCCCTGCCCTCGTAGTAGAGTTGTAACCAGTATCTGTTCTCTTTCTTGTGGTTGTCACTGGTCTCTCTCTCTCTCTCTCTGCGTGATGTCTCCAGCTACCGCTGTCCTTGTTCTCTTGGAACGGCCTTTGAGTAGTTTAAAGTTCGCTGGGCTTTCTCTAAAGAAGACGATGGGGAGGGTTGCAGGTTGAGGAGCGGCTGGTGTCTGTGGAGGAGCTGCTCGACGCGGATGAGGTTTTCTGCACTGGGACGGCCGTCGTTGTTTCCCCCGTGGGAAGCATCACGTATCTTGGCAAGAGGTACCTTCGTCTGTCTGCAATGCTTTGTGCTATGAATCTCGATACCGACTGTTGGATCCCCCTAATTGCTCTCTCTCTCGATAACTGTTGGCTGCCCTTCTGCTGCTCTCTGCCTCTTTCAAGTCGGGTTGCGGGTGCCGACTATCGGCCGCCGCTCTGCTCTACTCTTCTCTCTCTCTCTCTCTCTAGTTCTGTTTCTATCTAGATCTACGGTCTCTCTGCCCTCTCTCGAATCTGGTTGTGGGTGCCAATCGTTGTCTGCCCTTGCTCTCTATCTCTCTCTCTCTCTCTCTCTACATGGAGACCGTCACTCTCTGGAGAGTTATCATTAGGTGGACTAAGCTGCTTTCCCCCGACTGACGCAGGGTGGAGTACAAGAACAACGGCATCGGAAAGGTCTCTCAACAGCTCTACTCCGCCCTCACGAGGCTCCAGATGGGCCTCGCCGACGACAACCTCGGTTGGACCCTCAGCCTCGACTAGCTCTCTCCCTCTCCCTCTCCCTCGCCCCCCCTTTCTCTCTCTCTCTCAAGCCTTCTTCTCAGATTGCCCGAGAAGCCTTTTTGTTAAGAACAACTCGTAGAATAAAGCATCTGCTCTATTCCTCTTCCCTCCTACGTGATTCTACTGTGAGCCTCACATAGGGAGAGAGAGAGAGAGAGAGAGAGAGAGAGAGAGAGGGAGGGAGAGAGGGCGAAACCATACAAAAATGCCAGAGACAATACAATGGCCAGGGGAGCAATTAACTCACATCCTATAAAACTCAACTCTCTCTCTCTCTCTCTCTCTCTTGAAACGTATATAAATATATTTTAATATACAACGATGTAGTTATTCTTCTAGAAAAATTTATACCACTATCTCAGAGCATTCCTGTTCTGAATGGCTATAAGCGTAGACAGGGAGGCCACCGCCCGATGGAGTCTCGAGATGGAGAATCTTCTGACGGTGGGGTTGGCGGCGGCGGCGGCGGTGGCTGCGGCGGGTTGAGATTTGGTTATCTCCAGGGCGGTGGGGGAGCTGCTCTCTCCGGGGCCGCCATTCTTGGAGCTCTCGTCTCCTTCGTGGTCGCATATGCTGGCCATTCTGAGGGGGAACTGGCAGTACGCCGACTGCAATTGCTCGTGGATTTCCTCCATCCGCCCGTTCTCTTCATCATGCCGGTCCATCTCTATCACATCCTGCGCCGCCAGTCACTGGATCAGCCCCCAGATTGGCCATGAAATACTACTACGACTACTGCAATTAATAGCCCGTAAGACCGTTTCTGCCTCCTATGGATTCCAATAGGGTTTTTGAATCTTTAAGAAGAAAAACGAGGGAAACATGGATATGACCTCGTTGGTGTGCAATTAGGGTGCAATGTGAGACAGGCCCCGATCCCGGCCCGGCCCGATTTGTTCCACAACTGGGCCTCCAATCAAGCCCATAAAGGAAAAAAGAGGCCCACATGGCAGCCCATTTCTCTCTCTCTCTCTCTCTCTCTCTCTCTCTCTCTCTCCCTCCCCTCCCTGTTCAGTCTCAAAATAGAGGGCAAATAGGCTGTTCGGGTAAGAGTCTGGGCCAGCTTTTCAAAGGTCAGGGGCCTTTCCAAAAACAACTCGGACTTGGGATGGGCTCAGCAGGCGCTGACCCCGGACTGGGCTGATATTTCCCTCATTTGGGCCTCAGAACCAAGACTAACTAAGAAAAAACAGGTCCATTTCTCTCTCTCTCTCTTTCCCGGCCCATCGACACCGAAAAAAGAAAAAAACGAAAAAACGGAAAAAAAGGCGGAAAAAGAAAAATGAATGAATGAGGGTGGGAAATGACTAGTCATTTACCTGGGCGGAAAGGCTGTCGAAGACGGGGGCGAAGCGCTGGCGGCAGTACTCATTGAAGAGGAGGGTGAGGATGACGAGGGGGATGGTGAAGCCCGAGGCGATGGGGGAGTCCTTCAGCCCGAACACCCCCAGGGCGATGATCTGTGCCAGCACCAGCGAGAACACCGTCGTGTTGTGCACGATCGGCCACATCTTCCCCCCCGTCTCGTATTTCGAGCAGTACACGTTCAGAATCTGCCCCACATTTTTCAAATCAAAAAAATAATTTATTTCTTTTTAGATATGATGCATCTTCAACTTAATTTCTTTTTTTTTATTTATAGAAAGGAAGCAATATTAGGTGCATATAAACATCTAAGTGTTCGTAGGCCTTCATGGACATGAGTGAAAAAATAAACTAGAAACTGTCTAGATTCTTGACACCAGAAATATTTTTCATATCAAAAAGTATTTTTTTTATACGCATCTTCAACCAAAACGGACTTAAAGATAATTAATATTGAGTTCGTAAGAAGCCGCATATCATCTAAGATCGTATTTTTTAGTATATTTTCAGGTGCATTTTCTACGAAAAAAATGATTCTAATGGTTGGCAAGGAAGAATATGAAGAAGAAAGAAGAGAGGAGAAGAGGGCAAACCTGGTTTCTGTAGACGACGAAGCCGAGACAGAAATAGACGAGCAAGAAAGGGATAATGAGAGGAGCCAATATGGAGCATGTCAAGCCAAGCAGCCCGAACAGCAAGAGCTTGGGGACTTCGGTGTGATACGGAAAGGATAGGACGCCGTCTGGGTCGTCGCTCTTGCATCTAAACACGTGTCTCCTCACTAGGGAGTAGATGAGAGGGAACAGCTGCATGACTTCCGAGGATAAGCTCGCCCAGCCCGATGTCAAAACATACGTGATAAAAAAAGTCGCCTGCATGGAGTAAACAAGGTCAAACACTCACAAGCCTCGGTCAATAATAATAATAATAATAATAATAATAATAATCATCTCATCAGAGTAAAAAAAATAAATCATAGATTAAAAAAGGAATTTAGAAAGTAAAGAATCTGGTATGTTTCAGATGAAAAACAGCGGAGAGTCAACGCCCCACAAGATCCAAGTTTTTATAATAATAATAATAGTAAAAGTCGCCTGCATGGAGTAAACACCCACAAGCCTCGGTAAATGATTATAATAAAGAATCTGGTAAGTTTCAGATGAAAAAACAGCGAGGAGTCAACGCCCAGCAAGATCCAAGTTTATACAAATGATGCTCACCTGCCTCGGTACAGCTTTTGCAAGCTGCATTGGGATGGTCTTCGGACTAGAGATTGTGTTTACTTGGCTGATGACGGAACCGGACAGAACATTGACAAAAAATACGTTCCAGATTGTGAAGTACAGAACTTTGCAGCATGCGCTTGTTTTTCTGCCGCTGCGAGAGATGGGTCCTTCAATCGCCGAAAAGAACATCATAGTCGGAGGAACTAAATATAGGAATAGCATCAGGATGACACTTGGCAGATACCCAGTTATCAGCTGGCTTACGGGGGTCCTAAAAAACGGTGAATATTAGTATAAGAAGGTGTCCCATGTAGGTTGATCATCGCATTAAGAAAATAAATAAAATAAAAAACTGAAGAAGTCCCAGTTGCTAGGCATAAAAATTGGCAGAACCCCAGACACATGAAAGGATGAAGAACTTCAGAACTGGAGCACATGGATGAGAGCAACCTTACTCGGGAGTAGAGAGCATGATGATGGAGCAATATTATTGATGACACGTGGCTAATGCGGGCAATTTTAGTTGGCTTACATTACTCATGCATTCCGCCCATAAAAAGCTAACTCGTGAGCGTTTAGAAAAAAACCACACGAATCTTTGAAAGTTTCACTAGTACCAATGAGGGAGGAAAATTGACGTCACGGAGCTTTGAAATACGTTGAAACTTTCAAATAATAAGGGACAGAAATATCATAAAGTTTTTCTGAGTGGGTACACAAGGAACTTACTTCTTTAATATACCTTTCAGAAAAGGCAACATCTTTTGCAACTGTTCCAACTGAGACAGTCCTTGCACAAATGCCACGGGGATAAGAAATAGGAACATGAATACAATCGCAGCCAATAGAGTTGCTATTCGACGTATCCATAGCTGTCTATATGGAAGCCAAAGGTTTGACCAATAGACATCAACTGGCTCAGGAGCGAGGTCAGTAACCCATATCATTGGATTTGATGTCTGAAGAACTTTGGAGGCAACGATGGCAGCATATCGAGTTCTAAAAAACACAAATGCCGCAGCACACTCCTGGTAAAAAGATTCAAAATTAGCTCTCTGAAAACTAAAAGGCGTTCTTAGCAAAGAAAAATTGAATAAAATGAAAGATGGAACTAAAAAAGCAGTTTCTGGTTTTCAAATGAATAGAGTAACAGACAAGTGTGGACTATGGTTGTGACACAGGGAACAAATATGTGGAGATCCAGATCAACAAGTCAATCAGATAAAATGCAAAAAAATGGAGAGCATCCTTAAAGAAAATAATTCCAGATATAATACAACCACATTGAGTGATTGCTAAATGGAGATGCATGAAAATAATCATCAGCTATCAGAGCGTAGTTGGAAATCAACTAAAGGTACTCTGAGGCATGCCACATAGAAAAATGGAATAACACTCCATAGAAAAAGGAAATGCCTCCACAGTTAGCATATAGAACAAACTTAGTTCATAGTCGTCTAATGGACATAAAAATAAGTTGTCTGCGAAATAGTTGACTGTTTCATTTGCACAAATCATAAATGCATTAACAAGTGAATCAGTAAAAATAATATAAGACAGTATATATGCATGCACTAAAAAATTTCGGTCATGAATTGGAAGCTCAATGTCCTTAGCGAAGTTAACCTTTTCTTTAATGCATGGGTCGATATCGTTAAGGCTAGAGTTCTTCATTTCAAGATCCAATTCATTGTGGTATAGCTGGAATGAACCAGATGGCCCTCCACAAAGGCCACATCTAAGCCTATGTGGTACGCAACCCTTTTGAATGGTAATATCCTTCATGTTTACAACTTTTTTGTAGACTGCCTCTGCATTATTCTGCAACAGACAATGAACCATTGTTAGTTTCTAAAAGTTCATGAGGATAAAAATAAATTTCACTTAGCATAGATGGTGTAATTTACTCACAAGAAGTTTCTGAACTTTGCCAGTTCGATAAATCATCTGATGTGATAAGTAATCCAGTGAATGATATTTTGTGAAGAAACTTCTGACAGAGTCACTGAATGGTTCTCCTGTAGAACTAGGAATAGCACGCACAAGAACTGAGAAGTGACTGGGATTGGGGGCAGATCCAGTAATGTAAGCTAATCGCAGTTTTGCAATGGTCTTGTATTCCTAGTTTATCCGAGGAGGAGATCATGAGAATTTTGAAACACACCCAACAAAGTAGAAAAGTAATTACAAATTGAAAAGGTGTCACATGTTGAAAAAAGCTCACAAAGTAAAGGAGGATACAAGCTGAAACAGAGATGATGTAAAGTGCTAGACAGTGTACCCAGAGCCTGCAACACGAAATTAACATAGAATATTGGTTAGTGAAGCTATCACGGATGATTATAAATAAAAAAAATTATGACATGACATAATTTTTTAATAATCACGGATGATGTAAAGTGCTAGAACAGTGAATGATATGTCCACTAAGAAGAAATAGGTTAAATCTTTTTTCCCTAATTTTTAGATCGATTGGCGTGAAGGAATTAAGTTTTAGCCTCTTTAAGGGAAAAATGCATACAGAACAGGGTAATTCCCCAACATGTAATCAATTCCATCTAGTTTGACCCCAGAAGTTCATTAGGAAGTGATCAGCATAAAGGTATCCAAATTGAAGATTTTAAGCATCATAAGAGTTCCAAATCCAATAAAAAACATATTGAAATTCAAACATTTGCAAAAAAATATACTAATTACTAAATATCGTATTTAGGTATCTGATACATTAACAACAATTATCATACACACGTAAAGCATTGTATTATGCGTTAATGATTGTCTACTGATACTATCCATAGTGTTGCTCTATCATGCTCAGCAGGAAAACATATCCAAGTAATATAGTCATGCATAAACAAGGAAGATAATTGTTTGGCTACTTAAATAGACGTGTTTAAATATTGTCACAATGAATACAATTATAAAATGATATGAATTTGAGTTTCAAACAATACAATGCATGTGCTTGGTATGTGCATGATTTTTTACCGTAGTGTAACCTCCTCCCAGATGATTATTTGTTCATCAGACTTAATATTCTATCTCGACTGATATGAATCTACCTTATGGTAGCTTTCACTTTAGGGTATACACTGATGCAGTATTTCTTTCATTAGTGATCCACAGGAAAATTAGCTTGAAATGGCATGTCCGCACGCACACGCACACACACAAGTAGACAAAGTATCAATAAGAAAGTCCCATTACAAAAGAGCAATGATCTTTCTCATGCATACCATTTAGAGCCTTGCATTACATTTGCAATGGTGAATACATCCAGAGACTCTGAAGGTATATTCCGATGACGCATCTCCTGGCCAAAATAATTTAGTGGAAGCACTCCAAATATGCATATGGCAGCTGCTATTGAGAAGATTCTAATACTGTGTACAAAGACAATGCCAAGTAAGTCATAATAACATTGGACAGATTTTAGGCGAAAATGAAGTATTATGTCAAAACTAACTAGCTAAGGCTAAATCAAATACTCGATTTCTGAATGCAAAATGATCGGAGTGGACCCCACATGCAGGTGTCTAGACGAATGTTACAATGTTATAAAAGCTATGCCCAAAACCGCAATGCTAAAAGTGCACTATGGAACCAAAATTCCAATAGCAAAGCTAATAAATAAATAATAACGCAATATATCATTACAGTATTAGAGAAGTCGTAATGTTTAAATGAAAAAAGTAGCCAATGAATAATCATGCCCAAAATGCCCAAAATGCCCAAAATATTAATGGCAAAGATAACAGATGTACACTTATGCCAAATATGATGAGCAACAGTCATATTCAAATCATATTTCAACTAGGGAAACGAGATATGCAGTATCCAGGTAACAGTATGGAACATGGCTTTCGAAGAATCACCTGAACACAACTATCCTGAGGAACACCACGGCATCCAAACCAGCAATTGACAAGATATCTGATTCCGTATATTCCCAAGCCTTCAAAATCCAACTGGGAGACGGAACTAGTCTATCTAGAGCGGATGAATCCTGACGTCTGCGGTGCTCTTCAGCAAGTCTCCGTCCAAAGTAGACATTGACATTTCCTGGTTGCCTTCTCAGAACAGAATACAGCAATAGAAGCACCACACAAAGGGCTATGTTGATGCCAGCAGAAGTTAGAAGAGCAGAGAGTTTCATCTCCTACTCTTAAAGTAAATAATGCACATGGTCAGTTTACTAGCATAAAAGGCTTCTTTGGAAGAGACAAATGCCCTCCCCACGCAAGACAGGACAATCACAGTTGAGTTTTCCGGTTAATGCAGTCTTTGTTCTTTGCCATGGTATCCGCACCCTGAGCGATTAAACAGCAGAAGTATTACATAACATCAGAAATAACTATATTACATATTTATCATAAAAACTCGTCCAGTTAATGATAACAATGACCAAAACTAAGCTGAAAGCACATGAATATCAAACGGTCGAGAAAGAATAGATTGATCGTCTTATGCTTCTAACAGACAATGGAGGTGAACAAGACAGATATAGATTAGAAAACTGAAAATAACTCACTCTTCAAAATCCCTATTCTAAAGGAATATAATCTGCTCGAAAAAGTGAATATGGCGGAAGAGGGGGGAGAGAGAATATTCTGTATGCTCTCCGTATAATTTGATAAGTTTGCTATTTGCCAATTCATCAGAACATATGGACCATCCTAACACTAAGTCGTGCCTTTCCGTAGCCATCGTACTTATACTGCTCCCGTCTCCCTCCGTGGAGGCTCGAACGAGAGAATCGCGCCAGAGATTTATTCATCACCAAAGATCCCACACCCAAAGCAATCCACAAAAGAGCAACAGAGAGCCGGGCAATGTCGTATCAATAAAGAGCCATGGATGCAACAGCGAGTGAAAAATATTTTAAAAAATAACGGAGCCAGAGATCGGCCGATCAACCGTACGGGTGAAAAAAAAAAACAGAGAAAACACACGAGCATTCGATCCACATCCCCAGCAGGATCAAAACCAACCGATTCATGCAACCAGAGAAACGAAGAAGGCATACCATCAACAGAGACAAACAGCCGATCGCAACGGAGAATCAAACCAACCGAGGCGACAACGGTAGCGGTTCCGACAGGCAGCAAATATGCCATACCTTTACGCAGACGGCTAG
Organism: Spirodela intermedia; assembly: GCA_902729315.2. Taxonomy (NCBI): domain Eukaryota; kingdom Viridiplantae; phylum Streptophyta; class Magnoliopsida; order Alismatales; family Araceae; genus Spirodela; species Spirodela intermedia. Next base: position 3,665,156 of record LR746270.1, on the reverse strand, counting down.
AGAGCCTCCAATCTGACTGCGTCCTGCGAGGACCACCTCTAAGAAGCAGGGAGAGGGAGAACGACTAGGATAAGCAAGCGGAGCGCCACGAGAGAAGAAAGAGAGAGAGCGAGAGAGAGAGCGAGAGAGAGAGAGAGGGAGGGGGAGGGAGGGAGTAAGCAGAAAGGAAGAAAACTAACCGGACGCCGGGAGGGAGGAGACCGCCAGAGAATCTTAAAAATATGCGTTAATTATTAGCATTTATAAATATACAGAGAAGGAATAGGAGAGAGAAAAGGTGGGGGCCCCGATTCTGTTGTCTCCAATCAGCCGTCTCTTTGTGATGTGCGCTGTCCCAGCCAACGCCGTATCATTTTCATATTATTACAATTTTAAAAAATCATTTTATTTTGGAGAAAACTTTCGCCCAGCCCGTTTGCTCAGACTCTTACACCACGCCCGAAATGGAACCGTTCTGGGCCCGGCCCGATGAGTCGGCCCCACCCCTCAGATCACCACCCGCGCATTATTTTATATGTATATATGAGTTGGATATCCACGTCAAGGACGTTGAATTACGTGGCAACTACATGTGGAGGGAACCGATGCCGTGGTCGGCCGAGGACGCTCGGCGACGGGGAAGCAACCGGCATAACTGACAGTGAGTTGTGGGAGTGTTGCGGTTTCCCGAGGTCAGCACAGGCGAATGATCACCGACTAGGTGGCATCGCCGGTTGGCGCCAGTCGGTTAGCGGACCGACCGGTTTCCTGAATCCCATCCCGCCACGTGTTATTTGGTAAGGAGTCGCCTTCCTGGACTCCCGTCCGCCACGTGACCTTGATGCATGGTTTGCTTTTGGAGTGTAGTTGAGTATTGTCTAAGAAGATGATTTTATGAAATTTAAAATACGCTGAGACAACTGGGCAAAGATTCACGGTCATTCCTGGCCGTTTGATAATAGAATAGTCAACTGTTTGACGATGATGATGATGTAAGAATGTATCTGCGTATAAAACTTGCTTTCGGAAGATATCGATAGATAGATAGAGAGAGACGATTAATGGTCTGAAAATTTACAGATATAAGAAAAAAAAAGATAATTTGATAAATGGTTCCCGAATATTTATAAAAAACGATTAAAAAATATTATATATGAATAAATAATGGTCCGAAAATATTTATGAATAATAATGAAAAAAATATTAATGTGAGCCGCCGTAGGTCTCTTTAAATTCCCACGAATATCGAGCGATGTTCCCGAAAACTTATAAATAATATTAATTTTTTTTATAAAAAATGGCCTTCATTGTAAAATAAAAACCTTCTATTGTACGTAAGCCTTGGAGATTGAGGGGGATTTACAGTAGAGGGAAGAGTTCTCTGCGCCGGAGGGAAGAGTTCTCATATCTCTCAGTAGAGGAGGGAAGAACTCGAGAGCCGACGACCGACCCAGATCGGAGCAAGGTGTTGCTCTTGTCGCGTGGGCATTCCCGCCGTCTGGTTTGCTTGTTGCAGGAGATTCTGGGGAAGAACACGCCGAGCACTGATGCAGATATGGGCGACTCTCAGCCGCAGAAGGTACGGCGGGGTTTCGTTTGTCGGTGAGATTATCGAGATTTCTGAGCATAAGTTAATGTTGGAGAAAACCGGATTAAAGGTTGTCAGGAAAACCCACGGATCGATGTGTAACGATGAATGGTCCTGTGAATGCTGTTACTTGTCTTCTTCGTCTGTCTGTTCTGTTGGGCAAAGGGGCATGAGATTTGTGGATGTTTTGCGTGCTGATCAATGCGCTTACTATCGTTCGTAGAGGAAGGTTCCTGTATTCGATTTGATCTTGACAGCCTATCAGTCGCTTGAGTGCTCAAACCTTTCTTCTCACGATTTCCTTCACCTCATCTTTCTGAATTTAGTCAATGTAGAACGAATAATTGCTTCGATGCATGTGTACGAACAAGTTGTGTTCCTTGTTTTCTTTTACTCTTGAATATTCCAGCGACTAGATTAATTTATCGACATTATTACTGTCCTTAGAGATCATATGTCAGAGGACACAAAAATTCCTATTAGAGCGAGCAACTACATTTTTATTCATGTGGCCATTTATTTTCCCGGTGCATTATGATGAAATCAACTACTGTGGCCCATACTTGGGAATCATTCATCCCAAAAGGAACATATTCGATTTGGTTGCTTTTCTCCTTGGACATTTCTATATTTTTCTTCTTCTGCCTCATCCACAATTTGCAAATGAGCATCATGACTTGTTTGCACTTTCTCTCTCTAAAGAACGAGATTTTTTTATTACTGAATTTTCTTGGCCTTGCTGTGAGACAGCCTATCTTGAATCGTCTCATATTCACTCCTGACGTTTCTTGACAGATGGAACGTGGGATGGGAATTGGCCCACAAAGCAGTATTCCAGGCAATATCATCCAGAACCATGATTTCTCCAGAGAGTTACATTCGTGGCAGAGCCCAGCTGAGGCATATGTGGTGGAAGAGTCACCTGGTAAACCTGACCAGATAGCTGCCAACTCAGGTCTTTTCTACGCAGTAATCACAGAGAGGAGAGAAAACTGGCACTTACCTTGCTTCTGCCTATGTTAGAGTTTGGGGATGTATTGAGGGATCTACTTCTGTCGCTGGTATGGTGAGATTCGAGCATGACTGGACTAGCGAATATAAGTTAGTTGGCAGGTACTGGAACTGGATGTGCTCTGGTTAATACCTCTTTCCTATCTGCTTGATCATTCATTTCTTGTTCGTGGTTGCAGAATCGAGGCATCAAAAGAGAGATGGCAGTTGTTGGAAGGTGAATTCTTTTCATCTGGCACAGCAAAGCGCGTGGTTCTCTATCTTGAGTGGCCTTCCCCTGGTGTAGACTTGCTTGTCGATTCCGTCTTGGCCTTCCCTCCAAATCATAAGCAGGTTGGGGTATGCTTCGTTGATCCATGGATGTCTGTGATATTTCGTTACTGGGCTTTAATTCTTTATTGTGAAATTGATTGTAGTAATGATTATATAACATTCTTACTGTCAGTAGCTTTGTGGGTTAAGCTATGGTAAGATTTTTCACAATATTCGGTTTTCCCACTCAAAAAAAACTGTGGCTTATGATGCTTGATACTGGGGGATATTTCTACACCATCGGCATTATGCCCAGCAAAGTTTTATGTTATTTTAGAATCCAATGTATTATTACTTATAGGTATATACATCATGATACTTGTTGTATTCAATATGTCTTCATCATACCCTTCTTTGTTGCATCAATCCAAGTTTCTTTAAATAAATCTTTTCCCTCATTAGATTTAATGCTTCAATTGGGACTAAGAAGACATATTCAAAGAACGATGATGGCAAAGGGAGATGCTTTATTGAATGCCATAGTAGTAATTTATTGGTTCAAACCAACCTAGGCTGAGAGTAATTTAAACTTGAAAAGTGCTGGCAAGTGCTGCTTCACCTTCTAGTTTCAGGCAAATAGCAAGGATCCATCATGTTCGTCATTATTAGCATTTCAGTTATTTTTCATAAAAAAAAATATCCACAAAAGAAGGCTGTCAGAGTTGGAATGGGAGAAAGCTCGCATATGAAGCCACTTGTGTTGTCCAAATATTTGGAGCTGTTCATATATGCGCAGATGTGCAAGTATGTTCATTGCCAAGTAATCATTTTCCTGAGTAATTTGTAAAGATCACCTTGAATATCTGTTAAGATCCCATTCATATCTCAGGGTGCAGGTATCAGAGGAATGGGTTCATCTTCGTTGAAAGTTCCTCATCAATGGGAGTCCATCGAGAGTTGTTATCTACCTGGAATGTCCACCCCCAGGTACAGATATCCTTGCTGCCAGTTTCGACGTAAAACGTTCAGAGAAGCTTCCGCATTTACGTCCGCCTGAGTTTGAGGTTAGCAATTGGGTCCATATAGCCTCGTGTTTTCCGAAGAATAGTTCCATTTATGCAGAAGTTAGAGTGGCTGATCGTTCTCTGTGCTAACAGTCGTTGTCTTCTCCATTTGATTCTGCAGGAGGTCTTGTTTGGGGAGAATATAGTCAAAGCCAGCTCTCTTGCCGAAGAGCTGACCAGTTGGCATTCGATGGGCGCCTGAACTCTGAAGCTCTGCAGCGGCTCACCTGTCTTTCTTCCTTCTTTGGCAAAGCAGTCCCCTGGCGTTGACCTGATGGTCTCTGGGCTTCACATATTCCCCGTTGACAGGATCGGCAGGTTCGAATATCTCAAGGAGCAAAGTGACAAGGTCTTTGGGTGTTAGATAGTTTCTTGGCATTCTCCCCAATCGAGCATGATAATTGACTTACTTCAATTCTGCTGGTGTTGGTCTTCTTCATCCATCAGGTGCGGAAGTGCGACGTCGTGCTGAGGTTCCACAGGCCCTACCACCGGCACCTGCCGGTGTGAGTCCGGCAGACGAAGAACAGCTTCCCCTTCGGAGCGTGCATCGGCCAGTCGATCCTGGACAACGAGGACTTCGTGGACCTCTTCCTGAAGAACTTCATCTGGGCGGTTTTCTCCAACGAGCTGAAGTGGGCCCATACGGAGCCCCGGCCGTGGGCCCACAACTACGCCGACGCCGACGAGATGCAGGACGTCACTGCGGGTCCTTCCAGGAGCGGCTTTGAGGAGACGTCTGGGCCATCCACGTTCCAGTTGGGCTGCCAAACGGACGTCACTGCGGCCCTCTTCGTCAACGGCTACCACGTGGAGGATGGCTGTTGACTTGCAAGACAGCGGTGCCGCCGTGGGAGGCATCGTGATTCAGGGCCACGTGGACATCCCAGTTGGGCCCATCATCGGCGCTCCGCTTACCGGCTAGCCATCAAGTTGACCGAGGTGGACGTGTCGGCAGCGAGCACGTGCGTGCAGAGGACCTGGAGGTGGTACAACGTGAGGCCTACGCTCGCCCGGCCGTGGGCGGCGTGATGCTGAAGGGTTCTGGGAAACGGCCACGTGGAGGGAGCAACTCCCACCTCGTTGACACGGAGGGCGAGGTCAATGAGGCAGGAGCTACCTCATTCGAGGTGTTGCTCTCCCGCGCGATCGACGTGGGGGAAGGGGAGTCCACTTTGGCCATAGACGTGCAACCATAACCACTGCAAGATTCTTGACCAATAGGAAAGAGATAGATCGGAATTTTGTGATTCATATTAATTTTTGTGGGTAGCCAGGCATCTATCATCGGTTCTAACTAGAATGTTCATTGTAGACAGTGATCTCAACAATGGTACTGGTGAATAGAGTGTCTACTTTGAAATAATAAATCTTGGGAAGAAGATATTTTTTATTATAATTATATATTTCATTTAAATATAATGTTCTATAATTATTAAATGTCCTACATGTGATCTTATGTGAGTCATTATTGTAAAGTTGGAGCCTTAGATCCACCTAATTTAAGATGAGGACTCTAAACTATGAATGCACTAGTTGACCTTCAGGATGAAGGGTAGAAGGAAGGTCTTCAACATCCATGCACCATGCCAAAAGACATTATCCCATCATCTCATATGGCACAAACCTGTTAGTCATGTAGCCATCTACACACCTAATTAGAATCAACATAGTTACAACTAGTCTCTAATAACATTGTAGATATAAAATATTATAATTATATGAAAAGAATGTGGAAGCCCTATATATATACAGGGTTGAGGAGAGAGTAAATAGGCTAAGCTCATAAATCTAAAAACAATTATATATATATATATATATATATATCTCTACAACCCCCTCAAATTATAGCATAGAGACTAAAAGCTCCAAGCTTAGAGCAAAAAGAATTCACACAAGGACCATAGAGAGACTTTATAAATATATTTATAAACTATGCTTCCAAAAACACCCTAGTTGGAAGAATCAATTGAGCTTAAAAGTTCTCCCAGATAAAATGACAATCAATCTTAATATGTTTCATTCTTTCATAAAAAATAAGATTTGAAACAATATAGAGTGTAGATTGATTGTTGTATAATAGATGTATAGGTTGAGCATGAAAGAGGCTAAGCTCCATAAGAAACTGGTGTACTAAAAAAAGTCTACATACAACACTCTACATAATTTGATGTTTTAGTCCATGGCTAGAATTTTTCTTTAGATATTGAAAGATCCTTGTGACTATCTCATAGTGAGTAGTGTGTGAATTGACCATGAACTGTTGACCACGCTCATAGCGAAAGAAATGTTAAGACAAGTTAATGTCAAGCAATTTAGTCACCTTACTAAGCAACATAATTGTCTCAAATCCTCAAGACTATCACTTGAATTTGAAAATATCTTGACCTTTAGATCCATCGATGTAGGAGTAGGTTTGAGGCCCAACATCTCTATATGCTGTAATATATTAAGCATTTATCTTCATTGGTTGATACTAGGCTCTTAGAAGAGCGGACAACCTTAATACCTATAAAATACCGAAGTTGGCTAAGATCTTTGCTTTGAAGAAATATCTTAAACTCATATATATCTTCTATATCATCACCCATCAAAATAATATCATCAATATAGACAAACAGAATAACATAACTCATACTAGTATGACAATAGAATATGGTAGGATTAGAAGCACTATGACGAAGACTAAAATCTTGAACCAACATGTAGAAATAAATGAATCAAGTATGAGGAGACTATTTCAACTTATAGATAGATTTCTATAAATAGTACATAAAATATGGTGAGTGAGTCGAAACAAAACTTAGAGATTATTTTATATACACCTCTTCCTTAATGTTGTCATGAAGAAAAATATTATTTACATCTAACTAGTGAAGAGATCATGAGAAGCAGATCACAAGCACTAGTAAGATACAAATTGAAGTAAACTTTGCTACTGAAGAGAATGTCTTAGTATAATCTTCTCCCTATACTTAAGAAAATCTTTAGGCCAACGAGCGAGCTTTGGGATGATCAGTAGAATTATTTGTAACCATCTTGACTATAAATACCCAACGACAACTCATTATAAGAGTAGATGAGGGACAAAGAATCAAGCATCTAGTCAAGGTAACGAAACACCTCAATCTCCTCCACCATTCTAGTATGTTAATTAGGGTAATTCAGTCACTAAGAAATAATATTGAAATAAAATAAAAGATAAGCTATAAAGAAAGACATGATATAATGAAGTCAGATGGGAATAAAAAATAAAGTTGAAAATAAGATGTTTGGTACAAGAATGAGGTACTTTCTGTAGGGCAATTGAAAGGTTGAGGTATAACAACAAGGACGGTGTAGGTGCAGATAGTGATGTTCGCTGTATAAAGGATTGTGTAGACATAAAACTATTCGATAAAAAATATCAATAGTAGATTGAGTATAGATGACGAATGAGAAACCTATGGCACATGAAGACAAGAAGAAGATGAGACCAGTGAAGAAAGAAACTCAAAAAATACTAATAATATGGGCCCAAAGTCACATGAAGAAGGGAAAGTAGTCACTGATGGTCATAAGAAATGAGACCCTTCAAAGAAAGTAACATCTATAGACACAAAATGACAATCAGTCAAAAGACAATAATTATGTTACCTTTTATGGAGGTGAGAGTAACCAAAGAAAATACACTTCACAGACTTGGGTCTAAGTTTATCCAAACCCAATCTAGGCTGATGAATAAAGCACACACAAATAAATATGTATAGAGATAAATGAAAGAGAGGGTGACTAAGATAGAGGATAGAAAAAGAAATATGATGTCACATGACGAAAGATGACATCAGGTTAATGAGGTAAATAATAATGAGGATGACATGTCCCAAAACTATAAAGACACATGGGTGGTGATGAGAAGGGTGTGAGTAGTTTCAACAATGTGATGAAGCTTGTGTTTAATAATGTCATTTTGTTGAGGGCTATGTAGAAAAGATGAGTGGTGGAGAATGTTATGTTGCCAAAGAAAGGTGGTATGGATAGAAGTGGATTCTCTCTTTTGTAGTAGATGCCGAACCAACTGCTTAGTGGACCAGTGTAGCAGCTACATGGACCCCTACCTTTCTATTGTTGCTAGTGCTTTCCTGGGCCTAGCTCAGATCGATGATGGTTCTCATTGAATTGGATGATGATAGCCCTTCTTTCTTGCCCAAAAGTGAAGGCAGCTCTCTAGATTCCTATCGACATTGGGGTACAAAAGCATGGGCTTCTGAAGCTTAAGCATTTACCTTTATAGTTAGAGTTGGGAATATAACATGGAATCTATCAACTACTCCCTTGTTGAGTCCTATCAAGATAAGTAGACCCAAGCTTTCCCCTCCCCCACCTCAAACATAACGACAAACTTTCACATAAAAGGCAGTAAAGGTGAGAAATAACTTAGATTGATCTTTCATAATTATAAATGAAAATAACAATATATATGTATAACCAAGTTATATAGATATTTGACTAGGACCCTAAATACTAAAATGAACAAGTTCAAAAGGAAATGTGATTTTAGGATGTAAACATCAAGGAAATATTATCATAATGTGTTTTTTAAACTAATGGTTAGACTTTTAAAGAGATATATACCTAAACTTGCTATAAATTTGAAGTAGAAAGACACTAGCAAAAGTCACTAGATCGAGAGGATGTAAGTAATAAAGGTTACCACACTCAACCCTTTCACCAATCTTATTCACAATCTTCAAGTCCGCACAATATAAGATTCAGGAAGAAACATAACGAATGTATTATGTTTGTGGGTAAATAAACTAAAGAAAATAAAGTTGAAAGTAAATTATAGAACATGTAAAACAGATGTAAAGGTAAGAGAAGATAATGATAAAATTTTTAATGTCAAAAATTACTAGGGAGAGTGAGTAAAATATGAAAAGGATTTGAGTTGAAAGAGGTGAAATAGGAATGCATACCAAATATATAATAGATGACACATGAATCAATGACCTATAATTGAGATGTGCTAGCAAACATGGATGTCATAATAATATACATCTGAGCTGTATATGACTAAGACAATAGGCAAGTAACAAATATAGTTGTCTAGGATGGTGTATAGTCAAAGGTGTAACTAGAGTCGTAGTCTATTGAGATAAATACTAAGTAGTTAAACCTTTATGAAGAACTTATTGCACATCCTCCTTGATCAAGGCAAAATTAAGGAGAGTAGATGGAGCCGGTGGTCGAGTCAATAGATATGTAGTGGTCTTATTCGATGCAGCAACATGAGCTTGAAGATACTTATGAAGAGCAAATCAACGATCTCGAGTGAGGTCCTTCGGACCACAATAAGAATATAAAAACAATGATTGATTTTGTTATGCTTGTCAACATGTGTAGCCTCATCACGTCCCCAATCTTTAAAGCCATGAGGGTAACTACCATAAAAAAAATAACATAAGAGGTAGCTAGGACAATAGACTTAGCGATATAGATGGAATCATTGAAGAAGTAGCCACTAGAGAGAAATGGCTAAAGATATCAACATGATAAGGAAGTTATGACTTTGAAATTAACTGGCTTCTTACACCATCATATTATGCTAGAAAATATCATCGAAAGTGGATGTCATTAGAGCGATCTCATTGGTGCTATATCACTACAAGATCGGTGGATAGTGGCATCAATGAAACAAGTTTTTGCTCAAACTGAATAAATATTCTATAATTCTCCACAAATGAGTGATGTCTCTTCTACATCTCATAGAACTCTAATTGGACATCAGACTGGTGGGTGAGATTATTGACGTAGATCAATCTAAGATGATCCTGACATGTTGACAAGTGAGATTGTTGACATAGATTAATCTTAGATGATCCCACACTTGTTGGCATGTGTCGAAGTTATACCTGATATCATACACATGAGGCTCTAGGGAGGCCCATAAAGAGCTTAATAGACACTGATCATCATGATTTAAAATGCCTTAGGATCCTTCATAATAAGAGGTAGTAGATTATGTCTTGGAAGACAAACATGAATATCATGGCTCCATTGTTGATAATTCTTGGCACCTAATAAGTGTGATGAGTGATGATAATCACAACCCCCGATGAAAAAGAGTTGGATGTGTTGTAGGTACTGCATGAATAGTATCTCTACCCATATATGTATCAAAACTCCTCAAGTCGTTAGATATGTCAATGAAGAAGTGACATAGGGGAAAGTCTTCAAACACAAAATAGGTCATCGCTGGAGATGTATACCTAGGATACCATAGGACACAAAGAAGTGGAGATAGGTCTTGGGAGGGTGTGCTGATGTACGTGTTGGCAAGTCGCCTTGTGCGGGCCGTTGTATGTAGAGGCAAGGTGATAAGTCTTTATTATCATGAGTTAATAATTAAGAAATAAAATAGTTTTAATCTTAACTTATGATAAATATATTTATATTTGTGTTAAATTATAAAAGTAATTTTTAGTTGATTAATGTGATGTTTTAACTAATTATGTGATTTTATGTGAATTTACATAATTTTTATAGCCCTATTTTTGAGATAAATAAAGAGAAAGGAAATAAAATAAAAAATAGAAAAAGGGGGGGGGGGACCTATTGGCCAGCTAAGTCGGAAGCACAGTTGAGCAGAGCCGCAAGTAGGGGCTCAATAGTCTTCATTATCATGAGTTAATTAATAATTAGTAAATAATCTAGTTTTAGCCTTAACTCATGGTAAATAGACTTATATTTATTTTAAATTATGAAAAGTGGTTTTCAATTGATTAACGTGAATTTTTGGCTAATTATGTGATTTTCTATAAATTTATATAATTTTTATAGTCTTATTTTTGAGATAAATGATTAAAAATAAATTAAAATAAAAATATAACAAAACAGGGGGACTCACTAGCCAGCCATGCCCACAAGGGGAGCCGTGAGCAGGGGCTCAAATAGCTAGGACCGATGGGGGCACGCGTGCACCACTCCCCTTCTACGTCACTAGTGGTCAGCTGACTATGGGACAATAACTAGTCATACACGTGGGTGAAAGGGACTCGTTACTTCCAAATGTGATATTACTATATATTCACCCAAAACTTTGGTGCACAAGCGATGTGGGACTAAACCCGCACCACACCTTCCCTCGAAAGGCTTCGAAGGTGGACAATCAACGAGAGTTCGAATCCTCCTAGAGCCAAAACTCGTATTTTTATTTAATTATCAGGACTTTCCTATAGATTGCCGGTGGAGGATTAACTGTCAGAATCGCTGAATCAGTGGCGAAAATCTCGTCAATGCGATCTGCGGAGCATTGTTAATAAAATTGTTGAATGATTCGCGATAAAAAGATCGTGAATTCATTGAGTAAATCATCTCCGATTGATCGACAAACAAGCCGTTGTTAGGAAGAGGACGATCTGCCAGGAGATGAGTCGCCACCTCTTGAGAGCATACCGAATGCGATGAAGAGCTTCCTCTTATTGTGCGAACTTGAAGATGAAGCTCTTTGACACGCGCTCCACCTCCATCCAACTCCTCTCCATCGGGTGAGAGCCGTTGGAGAGCCACAAAGTCATCGTTTTATCGCTCCGCTAGGTGACAGCCACTGGAGACGATTCGACAACCTATTTCATTGATTTTTAGACTTCGCAAGGAGATCTAGAGATTGTCCACGTCCTCTTTGTCCAAAGAGAGATTTCGAGGCCGTGGATACTGCACGACAATCCTCCCGAACACTCAGAATTTCGATGCATCACCGATGCATCACTGCCGCGATGCCGGAACTCTGTTTTCCTACTTTCAACTTAATTTCTGCTACATTTAGTGATAATTTGTGTGATTTAAATTTACTAAGCTATACTTCATTTAATTATGATTCTTTCGACTTTTACAGATCTTAATTGATTAATTAAATCATCTATAATCACTTACGTAAGAATCACCGGATAGAATTTTATTTCTGCCCGATTCGCATTCGTTGGGTGCTAACGTCATCATGATGTTCGCACCCTTATTTTATTTTTTCATAAATTTAAATATATTTTATTTTTATTTCTTAGTATAAAATTTATAGAAAATAGTATTCTTTAAGAAAAATTCTAAATAATTATTTAATATTATATTACATTCTTTTGATCGACTTGGAAAATTATCACTATTTTTGGAAGTTTTATTGAATTATAATTGATATATTTGTTCAAAAATGCTTCTAAATATCTAAAAATTAGTATTTTCTGGTGTTATAAAATTTAAATTTGTGTGATTTACTATACAATGACTAAACATGTTAGGGCTCGAGCAATTTTAGATCGATGGGGGCACATGTGCGTCACTCCCCTTCTGCGTCACTAGTGGCCAGCGGGTTGTGGGGTAAGAAGTGACCTTACACATGTGAGAAATGGACTTATGGCTTCTAAATTTGATATTATTATATATTTGTCCAAAACTTTAACATACAATTGATGTGGGACTAAACTTGCATAACACCTTCCTCAGAAAGTTTTCAAAGATTTTAATACCTAAAATACCCCTTGTTTATCAAAAAAAAGTAGCATGATGACGTCACTTGGTAAGGGTATTTGCATACTTATTTTCCTCTCTCTCATGTAGGCAGGTGATAAGTCTTCATTATCATGAGTTAATACTTAGTAAGTAATATAGTTTTAGTCTTAACTCATGATAAATAGATTTATATTTGTGTTAAAGTGTGAAAAGTAGTTTTCAATTTATTAACGTGAATTTTTAGGTAATTATGTGATTTTATATGAATTTATATGATTTTTAAAGTCTTACTTTTGAGATAAATGAAGAAAAAGAAATAAAAATAAAAATATAGCAAAAATGAGGGGGACCCGCCGGCCAGCCAAGCTTGCAAGCGAGTCGGAAGCGCAGTCGGGAAGGAGCCACGAGTAGGGGTTCGAGCAGCTAGGACCGATAGAAGCACATGTGTGCCACTCCCCTTCTATGTCACCAGTGGCCAACCGACTGTGGGGTAAGGAGTGGTTGTACACGAGCAAGAAAAGGACTTGCTTGTAAATATAATATTAGTATATATTCATCCGAAACTTCGGCACACAAGTGATGTGGGACTAAATCCACGTCACACATTCCCTAGAAAGGCGGGCAACCGGCGCGGGTTCAAATCTTCCCAGAGCCAAAACTCATTTTTTATCTAATTATCGTGACTTTCTTGTAGATCATCGGTGAATGATTAAGTCACCAGAATTGTTAGATCATCGGCAAAAATCTCGTCAACACGATTCGTGGAGCATTATTACTAAAATTATTGAATGATTTACGATAAAAGGATCGCGAACCCATCGAGTAAAGTATCTTCGAATGATTGATGAATAAGTCGTCGTCAGGAAGAAGACAATCCGTCAGGAGATGAGTCGTCACCTCTTGAGAGCGTACCAGATGCGATGAAGAGCCTCCTCTTGTTGCGCGGACCTGAGGATGAAGCTCCCTGACATGTTCCTCACCTCCATTCAGCTCCTCTCCGTCGGGTGACAGCCGTCGAAGAGCCGCAAAGTCACAATTTTTCTACTCCCCGGGTGACAGTTGCCGGAGACGATTCAACGACTTATTTCATTGATCTCTAGACTTCGCAAGGAGATCTAGAGATTGCTCATGTCGTCCTTATCCAAGGAGAGTCTTCGAGGCCGTGGACATTGCACGACGATCCTCTCAAACACTTAGGATTCCAGTACATCGCCACTGCATCGCCGCCGCGACGTCGGAACTCTATTTTCCTATTTTCAACTTACTTTCTACTTCATTTAGTGATAATTTGTGTGATTTAAATTTACCAAGATATACTTCATTCAATTACGATTCTTCCAGCTTTTATAGATCTTAATTTGATCAATTAAATTATATGTAATCACTTACGTACGAATTGCCAGGCGGAACTTTGTTTCCGTTCGATTCCCGTTCGCCGAGTGCTGACGTCATCTTGATGTATGCACCCTCCTTATTTCCCTTTTTCGTGAATTTTAAATATATTTTATTTTTATTTCTTAGTATAAAATTCATAAAAAATAGTATTCTTTGAGGAAAATTCTAAATAATTACTAGATATTATATTACATCTCTGTGATTGACCTAAAAAATTATCGCTATTTTGGAAAGTTTTATTAAATTATAATTGATATATTTTTTCATAAATACTTTTAAATATTTGAAAATTCGTATATTCTAGTTTTATAAATTTTAAATTTGTGTGATTTACTATACAACGACTAAGTCATGTCAGTAGGCAATTGGTGCAGGTTCGAATCCTTCTAGAGCCAAAACTTTTTTTTTATGTGATTAAATCAGAATTTTTCTATAGATTGCAGGTGAAGGATTAAGCTGTCAAATCGTTTAATCATCGGTGAAAATCTCATCAATGCGATTTACAGAGCATCATTACTAAAATTGCCAAATTATTTGTGATGAAAAGATTGCAAATCTATTAAGTAAATTATCTCCGATTGATTGATGAAGAAGTTGTCGTCGAGAAGAGGACAATTTGCCAAGAGACGAATTGCCACCTCCTCAGAGTGTATCGGATGCGTTGAAGAGCTTTCTCTTGTTGCGCAGACCTGAGGATGAAGCTCTTTGACACGCGCCCCACCTCCATCTAGTTCTTCTCTGTAAGATGACAACCACTAGAGAGTCACAAAGTTGTCATTTTTCTACTTTACTAGGTGACAGTTACGAGAGACGATTCAATGACCCATTTCATTGATCTCTAGACTTTGCAAAAAGATCTAGAGATTACCCACATCGTCCTTGTCCAAAGAGAGCCTTCGAGACTATAGACACTACATGTCAATTTTCTTGAACGGTTAAGATTTCGGTGCATTACCAATGCAACACTACTGTGACGTCGGAACTCTATTTTTCCTAATTTTAACTTTATTTTTACTTTATTTAGAGATAATTTGTGTAACTTAAATTTGACTAATTAAATCGTCTATAATCACTTCTGTAAGAATCATCAAGTGAAACTTTATTTCCACTTGATTCAGGTTCGTCAGGTGCTGATGTCATCCTAATGTACGCATCCCTTATTGTCTTTTTCTACAAATTATAAATATATTTTATTTTTATTTATTAATATAAAATTTATAAAAAACCATATGATTTGAGAAAAATTCTAAAATATTACCTAATATTATATTACATCCCTATGATTGACTTCAATTTTTTTACTATTTTTGAAACTTTTATTGAATTATAATTGATATATTTATTCAAAAATACTTTTAAATATCCAAAAATTAATATTTTATAATTTTATAAATTTTAAATTTACATGATTTATTATATAACGACTAAGTCACATCACAAGGGTGCATGTGGTGTGTGCATTGTGTGACTACGAACTACATGCTATTGCTCATGATGGTGCACAACATGCTCTTGCATTTAGTAGAGAGTAGTGGTTGCACACAGTCATTTACTATACATAGTGGTGGTTGCACATGACACTACTGTGTGCAACTGCATGTAGTAGTGGGCCAATGCTTGGCAGTGCTTGGTGTAAGAGAGTAGTAAGGACACCTCCCTCAACGTGCCGGTAGAGACACAACGGTGATAATTATAAATTAGTAGTTGTATCTATGCATTAATATCTTATATATAGATGTTAATTAATAGGTAGATAATATAATTATATATGTGTTACCAACTCTTTATGACATTCATAATGTTTTTTATTTAAGTCCTAATACATATTAGTGTACTTATTTTATTTATATTTTGAGATTAACCCCACTTGACTTTTATGAAGTTAAGTGGTGATTCTCTCACATTTGTTTGATAATTATTTGATTGCACGGACTTAGGTGAGCTTTTATTATGAGTTGTAAGTAATGGAAGAAACCCAAGCCTTCAACCTAATGAAAAGCCTAAGTCTTATGTAGAGGGCTGGCCTAGTATGTTTATGGGCCCAAGAGAGGGCATCACTTTGGCCTAACTCATTTAAACTTAAAAGGGTTATCAAGAGATGAGATTTAGGCTGTTTATCTTAGGATGCCTTAAGATGAGATTAAGAGAAGGATTATAGCACCACCCTCATAGAATAATTTGGGCCGTCTACTAAGAGAGTTGGTTATTAATCTTAACTGTTCATTAGAGGGGTATAACTCTCGAGAGGATTAGGACATCCCGCCCCCTCTTGGATGACGCTTTTTGACTCTCTCTCTAGCAATGGCTAGCCAAAGAGAATATGAGAGAAATCAAGACCTGATCAATGTCATTCTCGTGCTCAAGATCATTGTGGAGAAGAAATTACTTAGAGCGTATCAAAATCATCATGAATCGAGCATCACTTGGCCTAAGACTAATGCACCATGAGGTATGTGCAAGATCCATATTTGAGACGTCCTTGTAATCCTCTCCATAGATAGATTAACTTTTGATTCAAACTAATTTTACTATTTATTTTATCATTCCATTGTGTTAGATCTATTCTTTCTCTTTTGCCATATTTTTCATAACTTTTGTCTTCACCCTTTTTACATTTAGTTCCGCCCTTTACAGTCACAAGTATATATATATAAGAAACATAATTAGTTGTATTCTTACTCTCATTACCCATGTTTTTTGAGGATCGACTCTTACTTATCCTAAATGGAAGAGTGAGGTTTTATAAATATTATTGGCATGAACATGATTGCATCACGATGACATATTTAATCTCCAATTCGAGTTCATCATACAGCCCTACAAGACAACCCTCAAGCTCTCTCCTTTGGGCTGGTGCACCCGCTGTCGTGACGGCAGCAGCAACACATGAATATACTGAACCTCAATAGGAAGAGTATCTCTGTCGACAAGGCCCAGTCCCATAGAAGCATCAATGGTTATGGTTTCAGCAACGGCGGCAGCAGCTACAGTGGTGGTAGTGGCTACGACGGCCAGTGTTGTGAAGAAGGTGGTGGCTAATAGAAAACATATCATGTAGAAATAAAATATTATAATAATATGAAAAGTGTCAAAAGCCCTATATGGTGAGGAGAGATAAATTGGGTCAAGCCCATAAACATAAAAAGGATACATATATCTACAAACACCACATGTTAGAATGGCTACTTAAGGTTTCATTTGCACATATCATAAATGAATTAACAAATGAATCAATGAAAACAATACAAGATGGTACATACACTTACTAAAAAATTTGGTCAAAAATTTGAAGCTCAATGCTTAGATTTATACTTGGATTTATACCACTCTAGCTAGAGTCCCTCATTTCAAGATCAAATTCATTATGGTATGCATGGAATGTACATGATGACCTTCCATAAAGATCATCTAATTCTATGTGTTCCACAACTCTTTTTGGATGTTAATGTCTTTTAAGTTTACAACTTTCTAATTAATTATTTTTATGACGTATATTGTAACAAATAAAATAACATTGCAAGTTTTCAAAGAAGTTTATGAACTTATGAACAAAAATAAATGTCTGCTATATCAATAGACAAAAATAACTTTCTTATGGTAGACAAAAATAAAATAAATGTTAATGGGGAAAAAAATAAAGAAGCTTATGAACTTTGTCAGTTTGATAAATCATATGATAATTCATTGAATGATAGTTTTATGAAGAAATATTTTCACAAAGTCACTGAATGATTTATTTATTAAACTAAAAATAATATACACAAGAACTCAGAAGTGGCCTATTAGGTTTAAGAGCATCTTTGGATTAAGAAGGGAGGTTGAATTGATGTGATTCTAATGTACATAATAATATAGAAAATAATAATTCAGCATGATGAAACTGGCCAAATATATGAAATTCAATATAATGAGTCATGAGTGTACTTAATAAATTCACATTTAGATATTTGATATTATTCTTTTGAAGTATCTATGAATAATATAATATTTAATAAAATATTAAAAATATCAATAATCAAACACAATTCAATCTTTTAAGTTATCTTATATATATATATATTATCATAAAAAATCAATGTATTTAGTGCTTTGACAATTTCCTCCTTTTTGGTGATGAAAAAATTATTCACACATCTTGAAGCTCAATTCAATATTTTCTTGATTAAAAATTATTAAATATAGGTCATTGTATTTATGAATGTGTATATATTGATATTTTAATTCGTTTTAGTGTGAATTATTCATGTGAGACATTTAGATTGATGACTTGAAATTTGAACATTAAATTTTTCCAAACAATTATTTTTACCAACTAACATTTTGAATATTCGTTGAATAATATATTTTAAAGTTTTTCTCTCCCTCTCTCTCATCTCTTATGCTCTTCTTCACTTTATCTTAATATTCCTCACCTTATTTTGGATAGTTTCTTTGTACTGTGGTTAAAATGATCTTGTAATGATTAGAGTCGTGGGCTCATAATAACTGCACTAATGGGGATACAATGAACAAATAAATCATACAAAGGGACTAGGATTTTAGAATTTAAGATGAATGAGATTAGTTCAAATATATTTCTTATTTTGAAGATCATCTATAGTTGTGTCACTACAATATTTTGACTGACTGATGGCTCTAAGTTGAGAATGTGTTCTTTATGTGCAAGTGAATGAGATATACTTGATTTATCAATTGATTACAAGTAAAATGGTAGGCTAGAAAATGATATGTTGTTCGCCTTTTTTTGGCATCATGTTTTGGAGTAAGAATTTTGGAAGAGATGTGAAGACTATATTTTTGAAGTGTGAACTCATGATGATATGTTCCTAGAAATTAGTTAGGAGGGATAGAATTGATTTACTCTAATTTCAGTCATATATGATAAGCCATCATTTATAATTCTTAATGCAACAATAAAAATCATGGTGCTATATGAAATATATAGAGTTTGAAAGACTTCTTTGACTATTTATAGGTAGATTTAACACCTAGGTGTAATGATTGACAATTATAAGGATAATGAAGATAGATTCATGGATTGTAGAAGTATTTGGGCAGGGTAAAAGGTGATAGGTTACATGACATTGAGGTAGGGTAGGAGTATTTGAGAATGGATTATAAGGGTTCTTAGGCTCATAAGAATCATAACTTGGCTATTTAGTAACATAAATTGCATCATCATGTATTGGTTTAAAGTCATATTGATGAGGTGTTCAGTGCAATAAAGGAGGAGGATTTTTGATTGTCTCAAAATGTTTAGTAAGATTGGTTAGATTTCTGCATGAGTTAAATGTTCCATGGACTATAATTTTTACTTTAAACCAAATATAATGATTTGGTCCTGAGTTGAATGATGTCATGAGCAAAAAAATTAGAATGAATTATTCAAAACTCTAGATGAGTGACGAATAGATCGATTCGAGTTTGAGGAACTGACCATGTTGTATAATTAAGAAAATGATAAGACGAGAGTTTGAGATTGTAATGAGTTTTTGAAAATAGAAAATGAGAATAAATTATACTAAGCATGATTTTCCTTATAAAATAGAGGTCTCATTCAAAATTTCAAGTATGTAACCTTAAACAGATGTCTAGACAACACTCCACTTTTAGAAAATCAAAATATATAAAGTTAAAGGGGTTGAGTCAAGTTTTATAGAAAGGAGTAATATCACAATCAAGAATTTAATAGTTGAGATTTAATCACACCACATGTTGCAATTTGTGAGAAATTCAGACCATTGAAGGTGAGAAATTGATATACAAATTAAATTAATTTTCAATTTCTAGGTATGCAATTAGGGGTGAAGATTTCATCAAGTGACTTTTGAATTAGTCCCCCTGATTGTAAAGATGGATCAAAGTGACTAAAACTAGATTTGGTGGATTGGAAAAATCATATCATTGAAATGAAATTGTCGGCTTAAACTTTGAGCTTCCTATTCTCCATTTTATTGATCATCGATAAACGATTTTGAATCATTGCCCAATCATATTTTAGAAATGTGTCCGAAGTTCAAATTGCATTTCTATTATATATTTCATTCAAATATTTACAACTGTCACTCTATTTTTTTATTTTTCCTTTAATAAATAGATGTTTCATTAATGAGTGTGAGATTAGTCATCAATTAAGTAGTCATTCATTGATAGAAATAAAAAACTTTCATATAATTTTAATTAGAAACAAGTCAGAATTGTCATTATTTCGGACTCATTTCAAGGTATTAAACTGTTTCCTATTTCAGTTTATAATAATTTAAGCTGACTTATTTTTTTGATAACAAATTCAACATGTCATTATTAATATGATTTATTAGTCATCTCAACATTTCAATATAGAAAATAACATATAATTATAAAAAAATAGATTCATTTCGAACTAACTTTTCATCACAAAAAAATTATAGGTGTCAATTCAATTTGAATCAGATACCCTTTGTTTTTGCATGTTCTAGTTTGTTTGATAAATCTTTTTGTACTTGGATATTTAGTGAAGAAATTGATTAATTAAAATTATGTCAATAAAATTTAAATCAACGTCAATATCATCCACATGATCTTGAATGAAATGATGCTGAATAGCAACTCATCTTGTACTGCAAAGTCTCATCCCCAAGATCCTAGTGTCACTTCAAATGTTGAAACTCATTCTAGTGAAAGGATGTCAATTCCTTTATTGGGTGTAGGGATAGATAGAAGGGAGAGAAGCCAGCAGACCATTGTGGCTCCTATCATGATTATAAGGTTCAACTACCCTAGAAGGTTACCCCAAAATTTTATTCTAAATTCACGTCTCTAAGATGCCAACAGCTGGTAATAGGAACAACTCTAAAAAGTGGTTAAGTAATTCAATTATAAGTTTTTCTCACAACATAATGAAATGAGTTCATCATAAATAGTATTTAAGAGATGATGTAGACCTGAGTATTTTGAATTTTTAATGAAATGGATGATGATTGATGACTGAAATATTTGCCCATTTTTATTTAATTTTTAGTTGTAGACTGAAGGTATGTTAAAACTTCAAATAGGTTGAAGGGGATTGTTTAATGCTCTAATAGCTCTCCTTGAGTTGATACTTTTATATGTAAATTGACTCGCTAACTCAATCCTCACTGTTTACTTGAATTTCTTATATATGAAACTTAATAAAAAACTCAAGGTTGTGAGGGAAAACATAATCACTTTGTGTTAATATGACCATTGGAAGATGATAGAATTTATAGGCAAATCGTCTAAAAAAATCTTCTTATATCTCCATGATTTTTCAATGACTATCTCCTCTAAAATGTGATTAATTTGAACATTTTAGAGACCAATATGGTATATCCTTTTAAATAGTTTGGATATCCTCAGGTGAAATTAATACATGATTCTTTTATCACTTAATATTCATATTTGAATTGTATTGGTACATATTAGTCCATTAAGAATCCAATAGCACAAAAGTAGAATTAATAAAAAGTGTCTTATTAAATACTTCATAAAACAAGCAAAATTGATCTAAATCATCTCAAAAAAAATATGATGTCCAAAAAGACATCTTGATTGATGATCATAGAATAATAAATTGCAACTTACGTGATTCAGCTAAATAACATAATTTTTGGTATGTATTTAGTGTTATTTAGAAGAATCCAAGTTGACATAAATGTATAGTCCAAATGCACTATTAATTCAAAGTTAAAACCTTTCAAAACATATGATACAAAATCATAAGTTCATAGTTAACTATGTGAGCTTTCATACTTGTATTTTACTTCATGTATTTTTTTTATTTTACTTCATCAAGACAATTTTCACATTAAAGTATAAAATAATAAAACTTCATGTTGTAATCAATTAATTTAGCTAGTTTAGCATCATGGGTCACAAATACATTTGGTAAGTTATCATATGAAATTCTACTAATTATTTTGGATTATAATTGAGCATCCAATGTTCAATCTCTTATCATATATATTTTGAAATAGGCATAATTAGATCTTTTAATTAATCTTAAACTTGTTTGTCATCATTAAAATATCAAATAGTACTCTAACATTGTTTACATTCTCCAACTTGATTCCAAACATTAATGTACTTTGATTTTTCGTCTTTTCAATTTGGATCTAATTTGTACATCTTTCTTGCATCCCTTAAAACAAGATATGTTGAGTAATTTTTCACATATCTCTATTTATTTAAAGGGTTTCATTTTTTAGATTACCTTCTAATTTAGTAAACCCAACATCATCATTAATTTAAATTTCTTTGAATTTAGTTCCTAATAACTCATCTTCATACTCTATGCAAACCTTTTTGTCAAGAAATTTAACATTTATTATTTCCTCTAATTCGTCTATTGTAACCTCTAAATTTTTAGAGTTTTAATAATATCTCAGAAAAAATTATTGGTCACTTGGTAAACATTTCTTTTTTCTTCCTTACAATTTATGAAGATAAATCATTTGGCCCAAATGATAGAACGTAATTAATATTTGATTTCTTTCCTTTTAATAACTTTGTAAGGGAAGTGTTCTCTAAAATTAGTCTCAATAGGGAACTATTCTCGGCCTACCCCCTACATGGAGACCCCCACACAAGCCTTCAATTTATATGTATATATGACATGGATAAACACATCAAAGATGCTGGATTACTGGACAAGGACGTGTGGGGAATTGATGCTATGGTTGGTCAAATAATTCTTGTCATTTCACGTTGTGAAAGCAACAAGCATAGATGACAATGAGTTGTGGAGGTTGCAGTTTCCAAGTTGAGCATTAGCGAATGATCGCTAGACTAGTTTCATCAATTTCGGTCTTCCACATAATATCAGGAAATAAGTTGCATTTTTTAGAATAATAATAACATAGACAGTTTTAAAACCTAAATGATAATAAAATAAAATAATATATAATTAGAAATGGGCCCTAACAAGACCTACCAAGCCAAGTCAAAAAAATTATACTCTTATGAGAGCCTGAACCAACCCCATCCCAAGGAAAAGCAAATGATGTAAACAAATAAACAGTCTGTAAATGAGGTAGACAAAAAAAAAATAAAGCATGGTGGACAACGAGTGTGGACTGAATGGTGGGGGAGATGATAGTGAAAAGCAGAGTCACATTGTGACATGTGAACAGAATAGAGGTGGTGGAGATAGAAGAAGCAGCAACAAGACTATGGCAGTCTCTACTTTGGGGCCCCTCTGTCAAGTTCATGTTGACATGACCAATATATCTCCTACTCTTCTTGTATTCATTACTTTGTGGCTTCCATCACTACTTAAAATGTTCTGGACAACTTTAAGAGTATCTATAAGTTAATCTGGAAGTCATGTAAAATTTACACATCTCATAGGATTACTAAGAAAAAATATAAAGTTTACAACCTAGAGATATATTAGGATATCAATAAAAGCAATTCTCAAGTGCTTCTCAAAAGTTAGGCTCCTTGTAGGGTTGGAAACAAGATGACCCATCTTTCTAATACACTAGGTTTTTAATACTAGCCTCTGATGTTATTTTAGACCCTCAAAAGTTGATAATTACTACACTATCCAAATTGCACCATGAAAGCAAGCAGCTAACAAGATTCAAAAGATTAAATCCACTACAAAAGAATTGTCTTACTTCCTAGTTCTATGGAAAATAATTATTAATGTTTTCTCATAGTTACCTAATTGAAAACTATATAATAATTCTGTTGAGATAATATTGAACAAATAAAATATTAAATCAACTTATTTTATAATTATTAAAATCATTTCATGGTGCTCATATGGTATGATAAATATTTTTGAATGATAAATGAGATTTTCATCATCAATGTGATTCCAATAGAATATGGCTTTCTCGCAAGAAAAATCATGCCTTTAGGTATATCCAGATACCAGCAATCTCAATGAAACTCAAAGGCCAGCTTGAATTGGGACTGATCTAAATGAGATTTATGCTGTCTCCACAATTCTATGTATCCTTGATGATTTCAGAGGCATAGATTAGTTTAAGATCTTCAAGCTGTTTGCAAGACCCAAGCGTTAGGATATCCAATCCATTGGGCTGGGCCATGCAAGACTTCAAGCTTTTTCTACCCATTCACCACCTTACCTATATTGTCCATGTAAACAAAATTGTCCACTAGCATGGTTTAAGCACAAATTTTACTTTTGAAACATAGTCCAATATCAGTCTAATTGTAAAGTCAACAGAAGATGAAATGGCCTAATTAACTCTTTCTCATAGAAATGGCCCATGTGGGGTACATTTCTTGAGATCAATCCCAAGTGCTTATAAATAGAGGGGCCACTCTCCTCATTTGTTCATTCGATAGTATAAAGAGCTTGGGAGGGGCTCTAAAGATAAATTTCTTGTTGGGCTTAGGTGAATACTTGCATGCCCAAGATT
The DNA here is from genome assembly GCA_902729315.2 of Spirodela intermedia. NCBI lineage: Eukaryota > Viridiplantae > Streptophyta > Magnoliopsida > Alismatales > Araceae > Spirodela > Spirodela intermedia. Next base: position 3,640,992 of record LR746270.1, on the reverse strand, counting down.
AGAGTTTTTTTCTTTGAGTTCTTAATGAGAGTTCTCTCATATTCTTATTTTCATCTAGTGGAGCTTTCTTTATCACCTGTGGACATAGGAAGCCAACCTCGAAACATGTAAATCTTTGTCAATGCCTTTACTATGAGTTGATCTCTTTCTTCATTTCTACTTCATGTCATATTGATTATGTGAGTAATATTCCACAAGTCCATATTAGGTTTTTGCTCTAATAACATAGTTATTTAAAATGAAGAAACTTATTCTATGAACTCAAGATACATACAACACAAGGTTGTTGATCACAACAACACAATCTCAGGATAATTATGATTTATTTCAGGATAATTAATTAGTTATTAAATGATCAAATCACGATAAGTTAGAATCATGTAATCTACCCACAGATTTTGTGAAAATCCTATATACATGAAATTACTATTGTGTAAAATAGTCATCATTCTATGCACATACTTTAATTATTTAATTTTTATATTAATTATTGTTGGTGCCATAGACATATAAGGAACTATTAGAAAACTCTATGGGAAGTCTTATATCGTAATGCACTGAATTGATATTGTTTTTTATAAGATTAGTGTATATTTTAGGAGTTCAAATACAAATGTGGGATGTGACACTTTCCAAACCACTAGGTGATCATTGGAGTAGCTCAATAATGTATCTTTATCTAGAGAGGTCTCTACTCAAGTTGAAAAAAATGAAAGAAAGAGGAAAAATGAGATAGCATTCCATCTTGACCGCTAAATTGTTGGAAGCTTGAGCACTTGAAAGCTTCATCCACTTGTTGTGTTCAAGACAAGAAGAGTCAAACTTGTTAAACATCATTATGGAGAAACAAGCTTTTGAGAAAACAAGAGATGAATACCTAAGAATAGTAACACATTTTCTAGCTTGTATTTAGAGTGTATTTTCACTTGAGGGTCTATCTAAAGCTTTAGTCTAGAAGGTTTTAAAAATGGCTAACCTCTGTTGGCCACCTAGAATTGTAAATTTAGATGATAAAAGTGTGCATCCATTATAAAAAAAATTCTCTTAGAATCATGAATCTAGAAGAACAAGTTGACTCTCTTATTTATCCTTCTATTCTAGTGAATCTAAAGATAATTGTTAGGTGGAATCATAAGTTATAACTCTTAAAACTAGTGTGTATTAGTATTGAAGTAATTAAATGAGTATGTATTTCATTAATGAACAAGTGGAACTCAATGAATTAGCACCAAACAGAAGTACTTAAGAAATTGAGTAAGTGGTTGAATTGCACATTATAAATTAGTGTGTGAGATACATTGTTTGTGGTTCAAAGTGTTGGAGCTTAATTGAGTAAGTGTGAGATACATTGTTTGAGATATATTCGGATGGAGTAATCATAAAAATATGCATTATTTATTAACATTTAGAAATACAAAGGTGTAGGAGAGAGAAAACCATAGGGCCCATACTTCAATTATCTCCAATTAGTCCTGCAGAGGTGATAGACAATTTTAACATTGTTATGATTTAAAAAAATTATATAGGGAGAAAATTTTCAACTCGACCTATTTCCTTGGACTCCAAAATTAGACGCAGAAAGAAACCCTTGGCCCGGCCCAATTAGTCTACACTAAATGGTCGGGCCCAGAACCAGACAGTTTCAAGCTCCAGGCCGAAACATAATGAAACAGGCCAGGCCAAGACCGATCGGGCCTGACCCGAAATGCCCATAAATGACAGGTAGAAATAACACAAATGATCTTGCGAAAACCAAATGCAAGAAATAGGCTGAAATAGCCACGGAAAAAGGAAGGACGAAGATAGATTGACCCGGGCCCATCTTGGGGTCAACAAAAATCGAGAGAGAGAGAGAGAGGACACCCTTGGCACCCGTGTGCATGATCTTAAGACAGCCAGCCAAACTCATGAAGCGGGCCGATATAAGCCCGAAACCCAAAGCCCGTCTGGGCTGGGGGGCTGTGGTTATCAGAGGAAGTCAAGGGCTAGAGCGAGGAGGTCATTCCAGGAGTCGGTGACCCCTGGGAGGCACCAGTGCATGCAGTCGTCGTGCCTCTTCCCCCCGGCAGCCGCTGGATGGCCATCCGCCCTGAACTCGCTCATGTGGGTCACGTCCAGGACTCGGAATCCCGAACCCTCAAGGGCCCTGAACAGGTGCTCGTTCACCACCCTCGTCTCCACATTCGTTCCATTCTTCTCCACAGAGAAGAACTCCTCCACCTGAAGAACGAAGATAATAATAATAATAATTCTCATTATAATGGTTACTATTAGTAGCAGATTCTAGTAGATGCGTAGGTAGGATTATGGCAGAAAATTCAAATTGGGTAGAAAGGAATGTATTTGATGCATGCATGAAGCAACCTGCTGGGGAGATAATGGCTCTGTGCGCCCACATGATCCGCCTTCGTTCCAGTCACCTCCTTCAAAGTGCCTGGGAGATTGGGTGCGGAAGAATTTGATTGCATGCCTGCCTACCCTTTCCACATATGCTATCTGTAGAGAAATTTGGGTTGACATAAATGGATGATGATGATGATGATGATGATGATGATGATGATGATAATGTATGGGCTACTTTGGGAGTGTGGTTGACTTTTGCCTAGAGAAAGAATTCCGTGAAATTTAACAATCAAAACAAGCCATATGCTTTAAAGTCATCTCTGCTGAGAAAAACTGGACCGTTAGATGATCAAACAGTCAACTGCTTGATGAAGATGATTGCATGGATTGCGTTGGACAAGTGGTTGACTTTTGCCTAAAGAAAGAATTCAGTGAAATTTAACAATCAAGGCAAGCCATATGCTTTAAAGTCATGTCTGTTGAGAAAACCTGGGCCGTTTGATGATCAAATAGTCAACTGCTTGATGATGATGATTGCGTGGATTGCGTTGGACAATTGGTGGACTGTTCACGATGCAAGAAGTAAAGAAAAAAAACTTGCTCCTGGGCAGTTGGTGTGAAACGGTCCGATGAAATAAGAAAAGAATCTATGCAGGAATACCATATGCTTTAAAGCAACGTCCAAGCCATCTTCAGGGGATAGAACAGGCAATATAGGCTTGCCCCCTTCGAAGAAAAGCATTGGTGACTCAATGGGATCGAATTTCGATGGGGCCCACCACCTGAAAACAAGGAAGATCACAGTATAAATTTTAGATTGAAAAAAACTAAGAAAAATACTCCAGAAATAGATCTGAGAGAAGGAAATTCCGAGAAAATGATGGGAAATGTTCTCAGAAATATTACATAGGAGTCCAAAATGTATCCATGAATAATGAACGACTCTGTAGTAAGGATGGCATACTTTATATGACAAAAGATTGCTGGGCCTGAGATAGCTCCAGAAGCTTCAATAATACAGAATTTGGTTACCGGGTTGAAAGGCCCAGTGAATCCCATCCGGATCAGAATTGAATATACCCATGTGCTTCAAGAAGCTTAGCGAATGTATGTTCCTGAGACTCTTGCCATTTCTATCCACTATGTAAGCATCTAAAAATATAGGCCAATGAGAACATTGTCAGAAACTATCACATCTCCATGCAACCAACCTCACGGTTTCTAAAATGTAGATCATCATTTTATCTTGTTATCAAAATGATTTAGGAGAAAGGCCGTGAATCCCACGTAGATCATCATTTCTGCATGGGATTCCGATGATCATAATCATCTCAAAAGGACTGAAAAAGTATCCCAGACTCACAAGCAACTCACGACCTAAGTGATATAGGACAGCATAATAGTGCCTCTCTCAAAACAACCACATGGGGAGGCCCTAATCAAAGAGATATATATGATTCAAGAGTGAAAACTGGAAGATGATTCCATTTATTCATCAAACCCTTTCATCAATACTCCTTTTCCATGATCTAGAGAACAGAGCCAGCTATCATTCTACACATAGATCTCAAAACGATGTGTCATTATCATTTTTGGCATTTAGTCAGCGAGAGAATACAGTGATTGGGGTTCAAAGCATACCTATGTCAGGAATCTCTCCTTTTCTTGATCTGTATGCAATAACATGCAGGGAATTAAGATAAAAGACCCCACATTACCAGAAAACCAAGAACTAGGAAATAACTATACATAATGATATCAACCAGAAGACCTTGGAAGCTAAGACAAATCGATCGAATTTGTGGAACAGAAACGAAGATGACAAGTAAAACGAAATGATGTTAAACTGGCCAGTCCATTTGTCTGGCAAAGTAGATGGATTCACGATTAGTTTCCCCGCTCATTCCTCGACCTCGGAACATCTAAACAGCCTTTGATCATATTTCTCATGGAATTACCCATCAAACCAGACATTTCTAAATGATAGACAAGAAAAACGCAGATACACGTTTCTATGATTTGATAAAAGCGAGTTTGCAATTACCAGTGGCCAGTGTTGAAGATGAGAATATCATGAAAGTTCGGCGCCTCTGCCCACGATTGGTCAGGAACGTCAACATCGACCCTGTAACCTTGTTTGTACCCCAATGATTCCAGAGCCCCTCCATTAGCACTGGCTGACCACCTTCACAGATAGAGAAGGAAATGAGGAACACGGAAACCTAACCAGTTCAAGAGACCACAAAAGAATCCCATGGTGTGAAGGGTTGAAGAACTGTGTTAACGGACAGTATTTACCTAGTATAACGAACCAAGAGATTAGTCCTGTGATATGCGACAGTCAGATTGTAGTCCACAAAGTTAAACCCTCGGTCTGCCCCGGCGGGACGCAATTTCTTTACCTCACCAGATGCTGATCGCCTCAACATGCACACCAAGGACACGAACATGTTCCTATTCAAGGAGTCTCCAACGAATCCTGCACTGCTCACGGATGATAAGCTAAATGAAATCTGAGAAAAAAAATCGAGAAAATGGTGAATAGATAATGTCGCTGGAAGGAGAAAAAACTGGGAGATCGTACCAATCTTCGAGTTCCGGTACCGGTTGAGAAAGCGAGAGGGCTCCAGAGGGGGCAGGTTGCAGCCGAAAGGTTGCCACCGCCACGATGTGATTTCCCGCGCGTTAGATTTCCCCGCCGAGATGCAGTTCCATCCCTTGAAGATCTCCTTACAGGAGTTGCCGTACCGAACGAGAGATGGATTCGAATCCCGCACCCATGTCCCTTCAGAGTAGTTACAAGATCGAACTTCCCCGGGATCCTCCCATTTGGAGGAACCTGGAAGCTCCGCGCGGTCCTCCGGACGAGGACTCACGGCAGGTCCAGAGGATTGGAGGAAAGAGAAGATGAGCAAGAGGGATGCAATGCAGACGAGGATGACCAGGAGAGCGGCGACGGGGGGCTTCCTCCTGTAGATCTCTCTCACCGCCATGAATGGCCAAAGACGAAGTCGGAGAGTCGCGCCCTCACTTCCGTTTCCCCACCTCTGCCATTCTGCTCAGTTCGCCCCGAGATCAGCTGGATCCGTCCTGCCAATTCCCATCTGAATCTCCCTCCCGAATCCACCACTGGATAGTGTGTGTGTGAGAGAGAGGAGAACCGAGAGCGGCGGAGACGGCGGCGAGGGAACCAGCGGCGGCGTCTAAGTTGGGGAAGAAGCAGGTCCCATCTTGGGGAAGATGGAAGCAGTGGTTTTTATTGGGTCGGATCTAGAAGCGTCCACATTTAACTAGATTGATCGTTATTGGGTCGGATCTCCCTGGGTCACCGAAGTCGAATTAATCGTGGTCCAACCGTAGCTCGACCGTTAAGGTAGGTATATATCTTATTCGTCCTGACCAACTCTCAACGATTCCCACATGGACCGTGCCTGGACCGACACAGCGCCTAAATCATAGATAGAGAGAGTGACAGAAGAACACCCAAGATAAAGATGCACACTCAGAGATTTCCCACGTGCTTCCGAGACAACTTCATATTTTCAAACAAAATATACGGATAATGATGTCTGAAATTCTATAAATAGCCGCCGGTTATGAAATTCCCGAGAAGATGGAATGATGATGTTTGAAGTTGATTAAATAATATTATAATTAATGCTACGTCCAATCTGGCGTCAGAGCGAATAACCCAGCATATCCGTCATAATATCGGAAAATTATAGGAAAGTCTATAAAACCGTCAAATTTCCCGCCAGTGCGCCCCCCCAAAGCCGTCATTTTCGCCGGCTCCGCCGACATGCGCAGACGTGAAACTTCTACACTGCATGTTGATGACGTCAGTGCTAATCGCCAACAGTGACTTTCTTCAGAGCGCCACGTTTGTAGTCGGTCAACGAGCCGGGACCCCCTCATCGATGAGTAACGGCACGCGATTCTGGGCTATAAATCTCCGTTGACAGAAGAGGATAAAAACCAGCGGGATCCTTCTCTTTTCTCTGAAGATTTGGGTGTTCTTCTGAGCAACGATGCAGCAGCGACGTGGAGGAAGACATGGAGAGAGAGGAAGAGAAAGAGGGGTGGAGAGGGGGAGGGGGAGCCAGAAGCCACCTGCGTCTGTTCCAGCTCCTTCTTCTTCTTCTCCTCCTGTGGCCAATGTCGCAGAGGAGGTTCGTTCTCTGAGCTGCGATGTGGAGCAGCGGTTCTCCATGGAAGAAGCGCCCCCGCCGTCAGCTGCCCCTCCGCCCGTTCTGGCGCCGTCATCGTCGAAGAGCATAAGACCGCCGCCTCGACCCGGATTCGGGAAGGCCGGCAACAAGGTCATACTACGATCAAATCATTTCCTTGTCAAACTCCCCCACAAGGAAATATTTCACTACGACGTGAGTTCACTGTTACCTGCTCTCTCCCTCGCTCCCTCCTCTCTCTCTCTCTCTCGCTCCCTCCTCTCTCTCTCTCTCTCCCCCTCTCTAGGGTTTTCGTCGTCGTCTGCCTGCATGCACATCATGGGCTTTCCCCGACCCCAAATCGATTTCCTGCACCTGGAGAGGATGTGCGTCAGCGTGCCGTAGATATAGATCTTCATGAATATTCCAGTCCTGTATCCAGCGTTCTCTGGACGTTTTATCTCTCTAAGTCTCCTCGCTTTTCATGGGCTTCCCTTCGTATCCTCCCATTACCTTACACCACCTTGGGGGTAAACTGATCGATAGCTTATCGCTGGGAGTCGCCACCGATTTCTGCTAGAGACCCTGACGCTTTTTCTGGCTCCGATATGTATGTTTAGGTCGCCATTACTCCTGAAGTCCAGTCGAAGGCACTGAACATGTCTATAATCGGTGAGCTTGTTCAAAAGTATGGAGAATCGCATCTGGGAAAGCGACAGCCGGTTTATGATCGCAGAAAAAGCTTGTACACGGCTGGCCCACTGCCGTTCAACTCGAAGGAATTTGTGGTCGAGTTGAAGGAGAAGGACGAATCCAGGCATGCTCCAGTTTGAGCTCCCCTTCGCAGTTTTGTTTATTTCCTCTTTAGATTTCATTAAATCCCACTCACCCTCCTGCTTGTGTTTTTTATTTTTAAAACTGAAGATCAAGGAAATTCAAAGTGGTCATCAGATTAGTGGGGAAGGCAGATCTCGCCCACCTCCATCAGTTCATGGCGCGGATATATTTGGAGGAACCAAAGGAAGCTATCCATGCACTGGATGTCGTCCTTAGACAGTCTCCCTCTCTCGAGTAAACGCTTGGCGTGGCTAAACTAGCTGGTCAACGTTCGTTGTCTATTTCCTGTACAACTAACCGATCGAGTTTCTTCTTTCTTCTCTCCGCCAGCTATGTGACAGTGTCGAGGTCTTTCTTCTCACCGTTGCTGGGGGACACGTTCACCATTGGAGATGGTGTTGAGGGCTGGAGGGGTTTCTATTCAAGTCTTCGTCCGACCCAGATGGGACTTTCATTAAACATTGGTAATTTTTATGGAAAATTTTAGCATTCTTCTCGTTCAATTTTCCCCTAGAGTTGATGCTTATGATGTTACTCTCCATCCATAACTCATTTGGCAGATATTTCGGCTACTTCATTTTACAAGCCAGTAATGGTGACAGAATTTGTCGCCGAGTATCTCGCTCTCAATCCCCGGGCCATGACTGGGCCACTCAGTGACACTGATCGGATTAGGGTCCGTACGATTGATTAGTTGACCTTCTCCAAACCCTTCCATCTTCTTCTGGGTTCTTCTAGAACACATGTTTTGACCATGATTAGGCGACTTTCTAACAGGTCAAGAAGGCTCTCAGAGGGATCAAAGTTCAGGTTACTCACAGGGCAGAAGCAGTCAGGCGGTACCGTGTCACCGGGATATCTTCGGCTCCGGCAAAAGAGTTAATGTACTGCGCTGACCGATAGAGCAAGGCCACGGATTTATAAGTGCACAAGCTGTATTTTTCCACAATTCTCATCGTGTTCATCGCTTTTTGGCTGCGTGATCAGGTTTTCTGTGGATGATCAAGGGACAGCAAAGATATCTGTTGTTCGGTATTTCAAGGAGAGGTATAATGTTCATTTGAAGCTTCCCAACTGGCCGTGTCTTCAGTCAGGAAGTGATAAGACCCCCATATATCTACCAATGGAGGTTCTCTTGGTGCAACTTGTTCATCACAGTTCGCTTCACTAGTGACTGCACCTTCTGTTGTTTTTCATTGGAGCTTCCTACTTGAGTCCAGGTGTGCAGAATTGTGGAGGGACAGAGATATACCAAAAAATTGAATGAACGGCAAGTAACAAATATGCTGAGGGCAACATGCAGGCGACCAAAGGAGAGGGAACAGTCTATTGCAGCTGTAGGTCTTTCCATACTCGTTTCCGATTCCTTCCTCTCTGTTTACGTTCATTATGACTGACTCTGTGAATGTTTAGTTGAATGTTGGCGGCAGATACGGTAATGACAAATTTGTGAAAGAGTTTGGGATCAGCGTCGGGAAAGAACTCTGTACGATTGAAGGTCGGGTGCTTCCACCTCCAATGGTGAGGGCATTTCTTTCAATAGTAATCTGGCTTCTTCGAATGTTGGATGAATATGGACTGACATTTTTTTCTGGATATGGCAGCTCAAGTACCACGATAGTGGTCAGCAGAAACAGTGCCTGCCAGAAGTTGGGCAATGGAATATGACTAATAAGGTGACGAGAAGCTTCACTTAGTATTGTTCTTAGCACAGTCCCATGCCTCGTCGTTAAATGTTCTTTTTTGATAAATGATTTCCATTACCTTGATTCCTCGAAATTAGATATACATACATGAATTATCTGCTGGTGCATCCACTGTCCTATCATCTCAGTCATTTCTAACCAGGTTGCAGCTCTACCCGCTTCCATTTAACCATGAATCTTTCACAGAGGTATCTCATTAGCTCTGGTGATTCGCAGAGGATGGTTAATGGCGGGATGGTGCAGTACTGGGCATGCTTGAATCTTTCAGGATGCCAGAACGAGGTGGTAGATAATTTTTGTTATCAGCTGGGATCCACCTGTCAGCAGAAAGGCATGGTACGGGCCCAATTCTTGTTTCCTTGCTCTTTTTCATTGCAGAAATCTGGGCTTTTTGTCTTTGATAAAATATTCGTCCCTTCTCTCTCATCGTGATCCTGTTGCAGTTCTTCGAGCCACAACCGGTAATAGATACTTTGCGGGCTCCTCTTGGAAAATTGGAGGCGGCTCTGGTTCACATCCACGAAGAGAGTTCTGCCATTTTGAATTCACAGGGTGAGGGGAAGCATCTCCAGCTGCTGATGGTTATCTTGCCGGGAAAGGGTGGATTCTATGGTAAGCTATCTTCTATGATCCTCTTAGGCTGGAATTTGATTGGCTCTAGACATCGTATCTTCTACTCGTGTCATTGAGTTCACTTACTGATCCTCCTAGGATTTTTTATGCAGGCAAGATCAAGAGGATATGTGAGATTGATCTGGGTATCGTCTCCCAATGCTGCCTATCGAGACACATTATGAGATTCAATAGTCAGTATTTGGACAATGTCTCGTTGAAGATTAATGTCAAGGTTTCTCTTCTTTTTTTGCTTATTTCTAGGTCTAGTATATTATGAAATTAATCCGGACACCTTATTTCTAAATCTATGGAATCATGAGACCATGCTACATATTTGATGAGATAGGTGAACGGAAGAAATACTGTTCTTCTGGATGCTGTGACAAGGCGGATGCCGTTCATTACAGATAAACCCACCATAATCTTCGGTGCAGATGTCACTCATCCTGCCCCCGGAGAGGATCACATACCTTCCATCGCAGCGGTATGATTTTCTAAACTTTCTGGTAGGATTTTTCATTTTTTTTTTATCATAGCTGTTCTCCATTGTCTTTTGACATTTACAAACAGCTGCTGTTCTCAGGTGGTAGCCTCCATGGATTGGCCCGAAGTGACTAAATATAGGTGCCTGGTCTCTGACCAAACCCACAGGCAAGAGATCATAAAGGATCTATTCATACCCCCCCAGGGAGAAAAACCAGTTGGAGGCATGATCAGGTTTACTGAAAAAGGAACATTATTATAATTGTTGAATCTTTCCGATACCCTCTTCCACTCTCTGACGTTCCTTCCTGTTCCGCAGGGATCATCTGCTTGCGTTCTTCAAGAAATCCAGGCAGAAACCAGAGCGTATCATATTCTACAGGTTCGCTACTAATTAATTTTATAGACGTTGGATAGCCTTTTAAAGCCGTTAATCGATTTTCCGTGGAGGCTGCAGGGACGGTGTCAGTGAAGGTCAGTTCAATGAGGTCCTCCTGTATGAAATGGATGCTATACGCAAGGTGGCGGTTTTTTCACCCTTCTTCAGTCGAGTCTTCTCCTCCACCACCTCCTGTTTCTCTCTTTTCTTCGACATGAAGCTTCAACTCCTAGAAGAAGTCTCTTCTGACTCGCCGCCATCTGCCGTCGTCGTGTTCCCAGGCCTGTCAGTCCCTGCAGGCGGAGTATCTCCCCCGGGTGACATTCGTCGTGGTGCAGAAGAGGCATCACACGAGGTTCTTCCCGCGAGATGGAAAGACTGACAGGAGCGGAAACATTCTACCTGGTCTGAAAAATCATAGAAGTTTTGATTTTGTTTTCTTCTTTATATTGTATTTCATCTCCCTGAGGTTTGGATCTTGATTGACGACAATTTTTCTGCTTCCGCTGTTTTTCCAGGCACTGTCGTGGACACCAGCATCTGTCATCCTACGCAGTTTGACTTCTACCTATGCAGCCACGCGGGAATCCAAGTCAGCTGATCGTCCGTAGATCCGTTAGTGGCACGGGCTGACTCTTTTTCGTGTTCTAACTCTTTGATCTTCTTTTGCTCCGTGATGCCTGTCTTCAGGGAACCAGCAGACCCACCCATTACCACGTCCTGTTCGACGAAAACAAATTCTCTGCTGACGGCCTCCAGACTTTGACGAACGACCTCTGCTATACGTAACCTCTTCTTCTCTCTCTCTCTCTCTCTCTCTCTCTCTCACACGCACAGACATACACACCCTCGCACGTCTGCCTCAACATTAATCACCCACATGACTCCCCACCTCTCTTCCTATAAGTAGATATATATTTGTTGACTGTGATCTCTTTCCTCTTTCAGATACGCTCGCTGCACTCGCTCAGTCTCAGTGGGTGGGTATCAAAGATTACCAATTTTACCATGGATTCTTGCCTCGGCGGGTTGATGAGTCTGATCATCTTTCCTATCTGCTATGCAATTGACTGCTCTTGTTCTTGGTGCAGTCCCTCCTGCGTACTACGCCCACCTGGCGGCGTTCCGCGCGAGGTACTACATAGATGGAGGCGCGTCGGACAGAGACTCCAGCAGCGGCACCGTCACCCGGGGGACGTCTGCGGCTCTCACCATTCTTCCCCGCGTGAAGCCGACCGTGCAGGACGTCATGTTCTACTGCTGAGGCTCTCTCTCTCTCTCTCTCGTTGTTGCAATGGTCACGTATTTTTTGAGTGGGCATCGTTCTCTGCGGGATCGTCACGCTGGTTCTTTCTCATGAGTTTGGGTGTATATTTTGGGTGTTGTTCATCTTATGGTGGCGTGAACCATTGGCAATGGAATGTTTACTGTTTATATCACGTATGTTTAATGAAGATCCTGATAGTGAAGCATGCGTCAGAGGAAAATATATTATAAAATGCCCTAATTTTGAAGGTTCTGTCACTAGAACTCTTGAAATTGTTTATGTTGATTTACTTGGACCGTCAAATGTGTCAAGTTGAATAGCTCAAGACATTGCTTGTAATAGTGGATGATTATTAACTAGCAAATTTAACAAATGTTATAGAGGATAATTTGAGTATTCTTTTTGCCCAAAGTAGGGTTTTGAGCGAAAAGTAAAGAGAAATTAGATCGATAGCTTTCAATTCTAACTTACCTCTGCATTATACTTGGAGAAAGGTTTTCATAACTGGTTACGTAATAACCCTAAACATATAATATTCTGTTCTTGGTTCATCCACACTTCAATCTTCAGCACATGTATCTGAATTCAGCCGAAAAAGCTGAAATTTATATATTTATTGAAATTTCAATAATTAAATTCAGTCACACTATGTTTAACTCGTAATTTAATGAAACTTATGCTAACTTTAGAGAATGTAGCACGTGACTAAACAAATCATTTATTGAAACTTATGAGAATCAGATATACGGAAAGCTATATTTCATCCCCCTCCTGAACTTTAAGCTACTTGAGCTAAACCAACATCTTATCTTTACACATTATCAACCTGTAGATTTACTTAGAAACTAAATAGTCCAGTATTTCAAATTAGTGTATAGGGAAATACTATTTTGATGACTTTCTAAATAAAATTAGAGAATTAATAAGAACATGGTATTCGACTTACCCATAGCTGTCTATCTTTATGGAAATCAAAAGGTTTGACTAATAAATATACACACAGTGGCTCATGAGCAACGTCAGTGACCCATATCACTGGATTTGATGTTTGATGAACTTGTGACGGAGAAGTGGCCGCATGTGACGCAACAATGGTTCATGTCATCACATCAGCCCAAATTAAATCTAATGGTTTGTCTCGTACTCCCTGCATTTCTGCTCGTGCAAAGCATATAGAGAATAAGAGAGACGAAGAAAAAGAAAGAGAGAGCACTCGCTGTAGCTAGTATTCAGAACAGGCGGCGAATGCCCTTCACGTCAGACCCTTTCATTTGATGAAAATTATAAAGAGCTGCCGTAAGTTTAATCCCCAAGAGAACGCCAGGCCAAATTCTGAAGAATATCAAGTGATGATGTTAAAAAGTTTTGGATAAAGTTGGAGGATGAGGTGTCTGTGCATCCTTCATACTTATACCTTTTGTATCTTTTTATTTTTCGTATTATCCCTATCGTTATTAGGTCGGGTCACTTATAACCTGGATTCGATCCGATAATTAACAGGGCCACGAGCCCTAAGTTGAAGAACATTTCATTTTACATTGTTACCCTCTGTGTTCGTCGTCAGGCAGGCTATGAGCTCAAACGATTGAGGCCTGTCAAGCGATATGATATCAAAGCATCAGGTGCATCCGTTCTAGCTCTTATCTATCGTCAGCTTCGAAATCTCTTGTGAGACTCATAGTAGCTGTAGTTCATTCATTCTTTCTGGGCTTCGAAGGTCCGTGTTTGTTGAGACTGCAAACCCTAATAAATGGAAGAGACTCCCGTCTTATCCCCGGTGCCAGTTACTGCAACAGAAGAGTATCTAAGATGGTTTGAACTCTCTAAAATCCCTGAAAAGTATAGGTTCGATGGATTGAGGTTATTATAGTGGCGAGAGTATGTTGAGATGATTTTTAGTCGGTCAAAGGAATCTAACATATTTGACTAGTGAAACCCACACTGTGTCAGACCCTCGACATAATGAATTTGAGATATTCTGCCTAATGACGAAATCAATAACATTAGTTCAAGGGAACCAGAAGATAATGGAGTATGTGGGGGAACTAGCGACGACCTAGATGGAGATTCATCACTATAGACCAGTGTAGAACCCAGATTAATATATATCTTTAGTTGTTTGGGGCCCAGTCATCCGCTTCGACTCATTCGTGAGTCGTTGGTCTTCTCATGCAACTTGAACCCTCTCATGCAGGATATTCTCGTCGTGTTGGTCAACTTGAACCCTCTCATGCAAGCTATTCTCGGAAGGGACGTCTGGGACGACGCCGATCTTCGAAGCTAAGTTCTTCCTATTGTTTCTCGATGAGCTCTATTCGTGCGTCATTGAACTTAGGTGGCATAGTGAGTGTCTCTGATACCAGTTTGATAGGTCCCTTACCCTCTTAGGCGATACAGACCGCCTGCTGGGGCTTGGATGGAGAGAGATCTCACTACGAAAGTTGAAGGCTACAAGGGAGAGTACTCTAGGAGAAAGAGATAACGATAACGATAGAGAGAGAGCGGGGAGAGATACCTCGATACAGACCATTTCGAGGGTTGACTTCCAACTAAGTTCTATCAGGAATACTCTCGTGTCCCCTTCCATTTCGCCCTCACCCCCCTCTTTATAATCTTCATACTTCCTCACGATCCAATTATTCGCCGTCAATATCCGCGAGCCACTTCTCTTCCATGCGAGTCATATTCTCTGATACTTGTGAGGTTCTTCTCCTCTGCCCGGTTCCCGCAGTTCTCCCTCACCGCCACGGACGGCCAAAGACGAAGTCGGAGAGTTGCGTCTCACTTCCGCTTCCCCACCTCTGCTGCCCGCTGCCGCATGCAATTTGAAGCTCCGGATAGCAAAAGCAGGCATCTACAGGGTGAAGCACTCGCCATTATGTTTAGTTCCCCCCCCCCGAGGTAAGCTGGATCGCAATTCCCATCTGAATCTCCCTCCCGAAGCCAACCAATCACAATCCCCCCCCACTAGATATATATATATATATATATATATATATATATATATATATATAGAGAGAGAGAGAGAGAGAGAGAGAGAGAGAAAGCACCAGCGGCGCCGCCTGAGTTGCGGAAGAAGCAGGTCCCATCTTGGGGAAGATGGGGGTAGAGGTTCTTTATTGGGTCGGATCATCCGGGATCCAATAAAGTCAAATTAATCCAGGTCCAACCACGGCTTTCTCGGTTGTTGCCCAAATCATAGATTTACGACGGGTACGAGTGCGCCGTCACGTCGAACCCATAATAAGCTCTCTAACTAATATCTCTTTATTTTTCACTCAAACCCTATTTTAGGCAAAATATCCCCTTTTTACTCGACTTAATCATCCGTAAAAATTGCTAAAATAGCTAGTAAATAATCTATTTTGGCTCACTCTACCACCTGAAATCATCCACTATCACAAAACCATGTCTTTACCATTTAAACTCGAAATTTTTGGTCCAAATAAATCAACGTGAATAATATCTAGAGGTCTAGATGTTGTAAGAAAACCTTTAAATTTAAGTGATTTTCTAATACATTAAGAACTAACCACAACTTGAGTTTATCAAATCGAAAATATTTAATATACACCAAACATCCTGAGGAAAACCCCATAAGATGAACAAAACCCCCAAATATACAACGAGCCTACTGAGAAACCCCCCCCTAAGTACGATGAACAAAACCCTCATATACACCGAACCATCTGAGAAGAACCACGTAAAATAAGCATCAGTCTGTCGATCGAGAGAGAGAGAGAGAGAGAGAAGGAGAGATTAAATTCAGCAGTAAAACATGACGTCTTGCACGATCTTCTGCACGCTGGGGAGAACGGTTGCACCCGCAGACGTCCCCCGGGCGACGGTGCCGCTGCTGGAGTCCCTGTCCGAAGCGTCGCCATCTACGTAGTGCCTCGCGCGGAACGCCGCCAGGTGGGCGTAGTACGCAGGAGGGACTGCACCAAGAACAACAGTCGTCAGCCCGAGGGGGAAGGGGGTGGTCGTTGCAGTGGAGATTGGAGAGAAGGTTGACTTTATCAACCCGTCCAATCAAAAATCCGAGATAAAAATGGTAAATCTTTGATACACACCCACTGAGACTGAGCGAGTGCAGCGAGCGTATCTGAAAGATGAATGAATTGGCCATCAACATGCATATCTAGATATATCGCGTCACTAGATAAATGTTGAGAGAGACGCGCGGATGTGTGTGTGAGTGAGAGTGAGTGAGTGAGAGAGAGAGAGAGGGAGAAGAAGAGGTTACGTATAGCAGAGGTTGTTCGTCAACGTTTGAAGGGCATCAGCAGAGAAGCCATTTTCGTCGAACAAGACGTGGTAATGGGTGGGTCTGCTGGTTCCCTGAAGACAGACATCACGGCGCAAAAAAAGATAAAGGGTTAGAGTGCGAAAAAGAGTCAAACCTGTGCCACTTACGGATTACAGAGGATCAGCTGACCTGGATTCCCGCGTGGCTGCAAAGGTAGAAGTCAAACTGCGTAGGATGACAGATGCCGGTGTCCACGACAGTGCCTGGAAAAACAGTGGAAGCAGAAGAATCATCATCCATCAAGATCCCAACCTCAGTAGTAAAAATAATAATAATAAAGAAAAAAAATCAAGACTTTTCCGATTCTCAGACCAGGTAGAACGTTCCCGCTTCTGTCAGTGTTTGCACGATCACGAGGGAAGAACCTCGTGTGATGCCTCTTCTGCACCACGACGAATGTCACCGGGGGAAGATACTCTGCCTGCAGGGACAGACAGCCCTGGGAACACGACGACAGCAGACGGCGAGTAGTGAGAAGAGACTTCTCCTTGGGGTTGAAGCTTCAAGTCGAAGAAGAAAAGAAAGAAACAGGAGGCGGTGGGGGAGAAGACTCGATTGAAGAAGAAGGGCGAAAAAATCGCCACCTTGCGTATAGCATCCATTTCATATAGGAGGACCTCATTGAACTGACCTTCGCTGACACCGTCCCTGCAGCCTCCATTGACAATTGATTAACGGCTATAAAAGGTTATCCAACGTCTATAAAATTAATAGCAGCATCGGTGAGTAGAAAACCTGTAGAATATGATACGCTCTGGTTTGCGCCGGGATTTCTGGTAGAACGCAAGCAGATGATCCCTGCAGAACGGGAAGGGTTGTTAAGAAGGCGGAAGGATGTGTGAAAAATTGGAAAGAATAATAATAAAAGAATAAAATTCCTTTTTAAGTAAACCTGATCATGCCCCCAACTGGGCGGTCACCCTGGGGAGGTATGAATAGATCCTTTATCATCTCTTGCCTGCGGGTTTGGGCAGAGACCAGGCACCGATAGTTCGTCACTTCCGGCCAATCCATGGAGGCAACAACCTGAGAAGAGCAGTTGGGCGTAAAAAGTCAGAAGAAAATGGAGAAAAATGTTGTTAAAAATTTAAATATTACGAGAAAGAATAGAAAATCATACCGCTGCGATAGAAGGGGTGGAATCTTCTCCGGGTGCAGGATGAGTGACATCTGCGCCGAAGATTATGGTGGGTCTGTCGGTAATGAATGGTATCCCCCTTTTCGTCATAGCATCCAAAAGAACAGTGTTCCTTCCGTTGACCTGCCACATCAACGATGTACTATGGTCTTATGGAATATCATAGAAATTCGTTAATTCGGGAAAATGCCATCCGTGTTTATTTTATACTATCTGAGATTTAGAAATAAGCACAAAAAAAGAGGAACTTGGAGGAGATGACACAGCAAACCTTCACATTGATCTTCAACGAAACATTTTCCAAATACTGATCATTGCATCCCCAGACGTGTCTCAATTGGCAGCACTGGGAAACGATACCCAGCTCGGTCTCACATATTCTCTTGATCTTGCCTGCGGAGAAAGTAAACGACAACAGTGGAAGATATAATATGTTGAACTAAATAATTCCAGACTAGGACGATGGTAGATGATAACTCACCATAGAACCAACCCTTTCCGGGCAATATAACCATCAGCAGCTGGAGACGCTTCCCCTCACCTTGCTTCTTCAAAATGGCAGTAGTCCTGTCGTCGATGTCTTTCAGAGCTTCCTCCACTCTTTCTACAGGTGCCCGATGAGTATCTATCACTGGTTGTTGCTCGAAAGACTGCACCAAGATCATGATGAGAGAAAAGGGATGTATATTTTCATCACAGGAAAAATCCCAGAGTTTTGCAAGGGAAAGGCGCAAGGACAGAAGAATTGGGGTGTACCATGCCGATTTCCTGACACCTGGATCCCAGACGACGACAGAAATCATCTACCTGATTGTTGTCCCAATTTGACAGATTCAAGCATGCCCAGTACTTCACAGTCCCACCATTAACCATCCTCTGGGAATCACCAAAGCCGGTGAGATCAGTATTTGTGCCTTAATGGAAGCGGGTAGAGCATCATTATTTAAACCCTTCATGTATGTAAATCAATGTCCAAAGGAATCGAGATAAAAATAAATTAAAAATAAATAAGTTAAGGATGAGATGCGTGGGACTGTTCATCGAACACTAAATGAGACATCTTGTCACCTTATTTCTCATATTCCATTGTCCAGCCGCTGGCTGGCACTCTTTGTGTTGACCACTCTCGTGGTACTTGAGCTGTAATATCCAGAAAAAAAGTCAGCCCACATTCATCCACTTTCGAAGAAGCCAGATTACTATAGAACGAAAAGTCCTCACCATTGGAGGTGGAAGCACCCGACCCTCAATCGTACAGAGTTCATTGCCCACGCTGATCCCAAACTCTTTCACATACTTGTCATTGGCATATCTGCTTCCAACAACCAACTAAAATTTTATAGAGTCAGTCATAAATAACGTAAACAGAGGAGACGGAATCCGAAAGGAGTAATGAGAGCATCGAACCAAAGAGGAGGAAGGAAGGACCTACAGCTGCAATACTTCGTTCCCTCTCATTTGGGCGCCTGCATGTTGCCCTGAGGATTGCTGTTACTTGTCGTTCATTCAACTTTTTGGTGTACCTCTGTCCCTCCACAATTCTACACACCTGGTATCAACAAGGAAGCTTGAATGCAAAAAGAAAAAAAAAAGAAGATGAATTCATAGGTGAAGCGCACTGTGATGAACAAATTGCATCAGGAGAACCTCCATCGGTAAATATATTGGCCTCGTATCACTTCCTGACAGAAGACAGGGCCAGTTGATGTGCTTCAGTTGGAGTTTATACTTCTCCTTGAAATACCGAACAACAGATATCTTTGCAGTCTCTTGATCATCCGCAGAAAACCTGATTAACCAACTGAAAATAATGAGCACAATCAAAATTAGAAAATGACAACAGCTGGAGCCTAATAATCGAGGGTCTTGTTCTATCAGTTAATACAGTACATTAACTCTTTTGCTGGCGCTGAAGATATCCCAGTGACACGGTATCGCCGGACTGCTTCTGCCCTGTGAGTTACCTGAACTTTGATCCCTCTGAGAGCCTTCTTGATCTGTCGTTAGATGATGAGAATGAATGAAGACGTGAACTCGTAGACAGAAATACGGGTTCAACAAGTACCCAGAAGAAGAAGAAAAAAAAAAAAAAAGTTTGGAGAAGGCCAACTGATCATCATACAGACCCTAATCCGATCAGTGTCACTGAGTGGCCCAGTCATGGCCCGGGGAATGAGAGCGAGGTACTCGGCGACAAATTCTGTCACCATTACTGGCTTGTAAAATGAGGTAGCCGAAATATCTGCCAAATGAGTTATGGATGGAGAGAGTAACATCATAAGTATCAACTCTAGGGGAAAACTGAACGAGAAGAATGCTAAAATTTTCCATAAAAATTACCAATGTTTAGTGAAAGTCCCATCTGGGTCGGACGAAGACTTGAATAGAAACCCCTCCAGCCCTCAACACCACCTCCAATGGAGAACATGTCCCCCAGCAATGGTGAGAAGAAAGACCTTGCCACTGTCACATAGCTGGCACAGAGATGAATTAAAAAACACTCAGTTGCACAGGAATAGGACACCGAACGTAGACCTGCAAGATTAGCCACGCGATACGTTTACCTGAGAGAGGGAGTCTGTCTTAAGACGACATCGAGTGCATGAATAGATTCCTTTGGTTCATCCAAATGCCTGCCCGCCATGAACTCATGGAGGTGGGTGAGATCAGCCTTCCCCACTAATTTGATGGCCACTTTGAATTTCCTTGATCTTCATAAGAAAAAAAAACCAAAGCCGCAAGAGAGTGGCATTTAATTGAATTTAAAGAGAAAATAAATAAAACTGCAAAGGGAAGCTCAAAATGGGCATGCCTGGATTCGTCCTTCCCCTTCAACTCGATCCCAAATTCCTTCGAGTCGAACGGCAGAGGGCCAGCCGTGTACAAGCCTTTTCTGCGATCATAAACCGGCTGTCGCTTTCCCAGATGCGATTCTCCATACTTTTGAACAAGCTCACCGATTATAGACATGTTCAGTGCCTTCGACTGGATTTCAGGAGTAATGGCGACCTAAACATACGTATCGGAGCCAGAAAAAGCGTCAGGATCTCTAGCAGAAAACCCAGCAGAAATTGGTATCAATTTCCAGGGATAAGTTGTCGATGAGTTTAACATGTCTTAAATTGAGAAAATTACAACTCCGATCGCACAAAAGTTCGTTCAGGCTGTCAACGATTAATCCCCAAGGTGAAGAAAATTAAAGGGAAGATACAACGGAGAGCCCATCTGCGTCGAAGAACGCGGATGCGCATGACAAGCGAGGAGAGTTGACGATGGAGCGAGAAACGTCCAGAATACACACGGAGAGTTATAATACTGAAGCATAACTTATCCAAGGCCAGGAAAAGGGTCTGGGGTCGTCGATGAGGCAGGAACAGTGCCCATGATATGGATGTACGAAAACGACTGCAAAGTACGGAGAGGGAGAGAGAGAGAGAGAGTAATTTAGTGACGTAAGAAGAACAAGTAAAAGTAATTTCAGCAACTGACGTCGTAGTGGAATATTTCCTTCTGAGGGAGCTTGACAAGGAAATGGTTTGCTCGAAGTGTGATCTTCTCGCCGACCGTCCCGAATCCTGGTCGAGCAGGCGGTCTTATGGTCTTCGACGATGACGGCACGAGAATGGGAGGAGAAGCAGGCGGTTGAGCTGACGCCGACGGCGCGTGTTCGATGGAGAGCCGCTGCTCCACATCGCGGCTCAGAGAGTGAACTTCCTCTGCAACAACGGCCGCAGGAGGAGGAGATGTAGAAACAGGCAGAGATTGCTGATGGCTTTCCCTCTCCACACCTCTTCCTCCTCCCTCTCCACCCCTTCCCCTGTTCCCCCCGCCGTCGCCGCCGCCGCCGCTGCCTTTTGCAGCGGCTCCAACCCCACCCTGCCTTCCTCTTCCTCTTCCTCGCCCTGCACTGCCACTCTGACGCTGCATCACTGCTCAGACAGATGACCCAGATCTCCAGGAACCTGCAGCACTCGTTTCTCTGTACTGCTCTGTAAATTTCGCCCCTCTAGTCGTCAATGGCGGCGATGAAGGGTCCCACCATGAAGGAACCTGATGCGCTCTTCAAGGAAGCTGCAGTTCATTTCCCCCACTTCGTGACAACGAAGAGCGCTGACGTAATCAGAGCTTGCGTGAGCAACAAGAACGCAGCGGGTGACCATCATGTCAGTTCACGTAGGGGCGAAGGCGGCAAAATAACGGCTTTTGGGTTATCGCCCAACGTCGCCGGCGGAGAAGGCGACGGGTGGATTTGGCAAGGATTTCCGAATCTGCCAAATGCAATTAAATTAGACGGTTTTATGTACGTATCGTAGGGCTTTTTTAATTTTTTTTGGATATTATGGTCAATACGCCTGCGAGTTTTATTATTATTTTATAGAATTTCGGACATATCATTATTCGATATTCTAGGGAATTTGAACTCACGGCGGCTATTTATAAATTTACGAAGATCATCACTCTTTATATTTTACTTGATCTTCATCCTTGAGCACACAGCGAAAAATCTATTCGTGTTAAAGCCCTCGACAATTCTAAGTTAGATTGAAGTTTATTCAGGAGAAAAGGTTTTCAAGATAAGAAAGTTACGGACTGATTTGGTAAGAACCCTAAATGTTCTATATTTTGTTCTAGGTTCGTCTATAGTTTAACCTTTAGCACATGGATTTGTTTAGGCCAGTACATTCAATAGTCGGTCGAAAGAGTTTAGGATCCAGCACATAAGTTTTATGAAGTTTATACATTTAGTGAAGTCTTACTAAAGTAAAATTCGGCATGTTCGACTCGTAATAATGAAAATTTTATATTTTAACCTTAGAGAGGGTAGTACGTGACTAAACAAACCACTATAAGATCCTGAATTGGTATCATTTGTGTCAAATCATTGAGTCAAATATACAAAAAAAACTATATTTCATACCCCTCTTGAACTATAATGCTCCTTTAGCTAAACCAACATTTATGTCTACACATGATCAAACTGTAGATGTACTTACTAAGAAACTAAATAGTTCAATGTTCCATTATATACAAGTTGTGAACAGAGAATGACTATTTGATGAATTTAGGAAATAAAATTAGAGTATTTTCAATTCACCCTCGCCCTCTCTTGACGATGTGGTTCAATAAATCATTTGATTATATTTAGGCTATTTTCATTTTCTTTGGATAATTGTATACGAATGTTCTAGGAATTGATATTCTACAAATTTTTCCTCATTATTTCTACCTTTTTTGGTTTACTTCAAAAGTAGAAATACTTTATAAAATTATAAGACCAACTAGAGGAGCTTACTATCCAGGTGGTGCTATTGTTTGTGTCTTGAGCCTTTACGTACATAAATAACCCATTCTATTCTAGCTAGTGTGAATATCTCCGTCATAGAGACATTGTATCCTATGTTCTTTTATCCAAAAGGTCCTCTTAAAATCATCCTCCCAAGCTATTATTTCCGTATGTCATGATCTTGGTTGTCCTTTAAAAGCTGGACATGCTAGGATCCATGTCTGCGTCAAAACTAATGGGACTAGGTGGAGTAAAGCACATTCAACATAGCTAATCTAGATCTCAAAGAAACATTGTGAGCTTTAAAAAAAACCACACGAACCTTTGAAAGTTTCACTACCACCTATGAAGGACAAAAGCTGATATCACAGAGATTTGAAATATCTTGAAACTTTTTAAGATGAAAATGTATCATCATCGTTCTTAAAGTAATAAGCAATCAAACGAGCATAAAGCTTCTCAGTGGATTCAATCCTGTCCATATGGAAACCAAAGGTTTGACCAAAAGACATCAACTGTAGCTCAGGGGCAAGGTCAGTTAACCCATATCACTTATATGATGTCTTAAGAACTTTTATGCAGTACGTGGCCGCATGTGAGGCAACGGTGGCCCATAACGACGCATCATCCCCTTTGAATCCGACGTTTCTGCCTCGTACTCCCCGCATTCCCGCTCGTTGCGCAAATCATAGACAGACAATAAGAGAGAGAGAGAGCGAGAGAGAGAGAGAGAGAGAGAGAGAGAGAGAGAGAAAGAGAGAGAGAAAGATCACTTGCTGTGTCACCTGTAAATTTCAGGCGGCGAATGACTGTCAAGTCAGGCTTGTGTTCATATATAGTGATAACGTCTGTTAAATCCCCAAGTAATGTCGAAATTTTATAACTAATATTAAAGTTAATTAGTGTAGTCAGGCCAGATTCCCAGTAATATCGAGTCATGATTTCCGAATTTTTTAAATAATAATACTAAAGAATAATTATGGTGAGGCATCGTCAGTCTCTTCAAATCCCCAAGAATATCGAGTGATGGTCCCCAAATTTGTTAACAATACCAAAAACAATTATTTGAGCCGTCAAAAACAATTATCTAGTAATAATCTCTAATAATTTCTTAAAAAGCTCTTCATGGGTAAAAATAAAGCCATCTATACTAAACTTTACAGATTGACGGCGGTCTGTCAGATTTGAGAATCTTTGCCGTCGTCTGCGGTCTGCAACGCGGTCCAAAGCCAGATAAAGCTTGGCCGTACGTGGACCTGCGTGTGATTCTATGCCATTCAGGCTTTGCCCACGTGCTAGCGGGCTTGCTATCCCAGCATCCTTGGGAGCCACGCTACAGCTTTCGCTAAGGCTGCCAGATGTGGGCACACGTGCTTTTCTGCGGCTTTCAATCGAACGCGCACCGTCGTCGAGAAGGGATCCCGATTCCGGATTGCCGGAGAGCGGATCAGACTTCCGGCAAATCATTTCCGTATGAAGCTCCCCCATTAGGAAATATTTCACTACGCAGTAAGTTGCTGAAATTACGTCTAACGTTCTTCGTGTTTCATCAATGATTCGGAATCCGAACCTTCATCAGTTTCAAGGTTTTGGATATTTCCATTCTTCACCGTTGTCCTCGTGCATGCATGTCATGGGCAGTGTCGTTCTCACGCATGTATATTTTTCTGCCCTTTGGATAAGATGTAATTCAATATGTCCTACATATAATTCTGTGTATAATTTAGACTAGTATTATTGTTTTCCATACATTTCTCACTGTATCCTTAGTCTCATGGATTTTTTTTCATATCCTCCTATTAATTTACACCTTTTGATTTATTCTGTAGCTCAGAACATACAAAGATAAAAAGGAGCCTTAAACTAGAGGCCCAATCACATAAACATTCGGTCATAAAAAAAATGTTAAGAGGCAGCCTAAAACTTAATTGGATCTCAATACAGTACGAAAAGTCACTTTTTGTCTCTATTGTTCTAAAATATGTTTTAATTATGTCCAAAATGTCAGAGTTTCTTTCATATCATTTCACAATTTATATTGATTTATTTAGAATCTCTCATATTTTAATTCTTATAATTTTAAAATTTATGTAGAACTTATTTAGTGTCTATTTTACCTTTCAGAGTACACTTTTTTGGGGATGGTCCACCTACTTGTTAGGCCTATCTAAAAGTGCTCCCCCTCCCCTTCATTGTAACCAAAATGATCAATTAAAATATCACAATTTTTATCTCTTATGAGATTACTCTCTCCCTATGTATGGATTCAAGCACCCTTAAAGAATTTAAAGATTCTTTTTTGATCTTGTAGATTCAAGGTCACCCTCTTGTATTCAAGTTCTACAAAATAGTGTTCCTCATGATAATTGTGTTATATACTCTACTTTTAGTGAGGTCAACTTAAACCTTTGAGTGGTCTCTTTATTGTTTTATTCTATTTTGAGAAGATAAATCAAAGTAAAGATGCCTAATTTCAATATATACCTATTAAATAGCAACTGAGATGTCATGATTAATTGAATTTAAATGGGTTAGAATTTTAGTTACATAAAAAAAGAGTTGAATTGATTTGGTCCTAATTTGATTTTTGATTAGCAACTTTTAATTTTCTTGATCTTTCCTTCCTCAAATCTTAAATTCTAATAAATCTCCTAGTTTTACACTCGATTAATATAAAAAAAATTCATAACAGGTCAGCCCCATGCTTACATCTAATTTTCAATAATACTCTGATCTTGAATTAGCCTAAATCAAGTGTTTAGCAAATAATTGTAGATTACCAAGTTTAGGCCACATAAATTTTCATCTTGAAAATATCTTCTACATTCTTTACTATAAGTGACTCACTATTGACTATAGGGATAAGTTCTATTGAATAATTACATTTTAATATAATCACAATTTTATCTTAAATAAAAATAAAAAAATTCATTGTAATTTTTTTCAGTAATTGAAAAATGCCTAAGCTAGCTATACAAATTTGGTGAAGAAGAGATTTAATGAACTTGATTTTATATGTATTATTCATGTTAGGGTGTTATTTGAGTGATGAAGATTTTTGCACTTCAATCAGGTAGAGGATGATTTTGCTATTTAACCACACTTCAAAGACCATTCTAATTTACAGAGGTATTGACTACCTCTCCCCACAATTCATGAGGTATTTCTCTCTCTTTTAGCATGCTCCTTACCATGGACATGATTGTCTGATTTTTCCTTTCAACTATACCATTCTGCTGAGGAGAGTAAGAGGTGATCAATTACCTTTTAATGTCCTATGAAACACTAAAATCATTGAATTCGTTAGAATTAAACTCTCCACCTCTATCTGAACAAGGACACTTCAGTTTCGTGTTCTTCTCTACTTCAACCAAAGCTTTAAACTTCTTGAATTGACCGAAGGCTTCTAATTTATGCTTGAACATAGCCACCCACATTAACCTCAAGAAATCATCCACGATGAGGAGGAAATACTGACTTCCCCCTAGTGTGGGTGGATTGATTGAGTCACATATGTCAGCATACACTAGCTCGAGAGGTTTTAAGACTCTGAAAACAAAGGCTTTAGGAAATGGATTACGATGTTGCTTCTCTACAAGACAACTCTAGCAAATGTGATCAAAAACACTGATCTATGGGAGTCCTTCCACTAATTGCTTGCTCAACATTTCTTTTAATGTGTGAAAATTCAAGTGGCCAAACTGCGAGTGCCATAGCCGACTTGTAATTTCATCTTCTTTAGTGATTAGACATTGTTCTATCACATTTAACTTAAGCAAATAGAGCCTCCAATCTGTTCGATGAACTTCTGCTAATAGTGCTCCATCTCTATCAAAGATGGTCAATCGACCTCCATACATGACCATATGACATCCTTCTTCATCTAGTTTGCCTAAACTAAGAATATTAGCACATAATTTGAGAACAAAGAGAATATTATCAAAATGAATTTTCCTTTCATCGTACCAATGAACAAGGACTCTACCTCTGCCTTGAATTTCAACACGTGAATTGTCACCGAATTTAACAAATCCAGAGGTTGATTCATCAAGATCCGAGAAATAACTTCTCCTTCTGGTTATGTGATTAGTGGCTACAGTATCAAGATACCATAGCTCCGAATCTTTGATCTCAGTCTCTGAGTCTTAAAGTAATAAATCACTTTGTTCTTCCACAATCGTCATCAGAAGTAAAGATACTTTAGGCTTCTCCATGGATACAACAACATATGCTTGCTTAAGCATCGTCTTCTTGGCACTTCGACATTCGTGAGCGAAATGACCATATTTCTTAGAGTTATAACACTATATTTGAGATTTATCAAAGTTCTTTTTACCTTCATCAGGAGGGGGATGTCGACCTCGACCACAGCCTCTTCCTCTACCTTTGTCGCAGCCGCGATTCGACCTCTTTTGCGAGATAAGGACTCCTCACTTGTGATTTTCCCTTTGCTCAGTGCTCTGGCGAGTAATGCCTACTCTTCCTCTTGGGACTCTCGCTCCTTAAGCCGCAACTCATGGACAGCCAGAGAGCCAATGACTTCGTCGAGGCTGATTTTGTCCAAATCAGCATATTGCTCCACAGATAAGGTAAGAGCGTCAAATTTCGAAGGCGTTGCTCGCAGAAATTGCTGCATTACTTTTCTTTCTTCCATCGTCTCTCCCAAATTACGCAAATCCGAGATGATGTGAGTGAATTTCATCACAAAATCTACAACTACTTCCTCCCTATGCATTGTGAGAATTTCATACTCACACTTTAGGCCTTGGATTCGTGATTGAATCACTCTGTCCATGCCAAGATTTCGCGACCGAAGAATTTCTTCTTTGCATCAAGCATAGTCATCATTTCTTCCAGAATTGCGCTAAAGATTGCCAACAATGCCAACCGATCTTTCTTCTTGGGTACATTCTCTTTGACTATCGCTTGCCATAGATCGTGAGAGTCAAGATATATCTCCATATCCATCGCCCAGATGCGGTAGTTCGCCTTTGAGAGCTTAAGAGACGGTGCCAACGACACCATCTCTCCCCCACACTCGCCAGAGGTATTTGTCTCGCCTCTTTTCTTCGCCATCTTCTTGATCTCGTCGAACCGAGTGACTCTGATATCACTTGTTGGCTTTGAGAGCCCGAAGTGACACCAAAAATAGAAGAAAAAGACAAAAAAGTAACATGAACGAAGAAATGTATAGAATGATTATATTCCGCCACGCTGATTCGTTGAACACATAACCCTTTATATAGGGCAGCCAATCACTAGAAGTGAGAGTGTGCATCTAACTAACTTGCAGTGATGAGCAGCAGCGATTGATCTTGCAAAACAAACATAACGAACATAACAAAAAGAAAAAAACTACCCAAATTTTCTGTTTCAGGAAACATCACCGTTGTCTGCAATTGACGACGGAGCAGAAGCAGCTCCCCATCACAAGATGCAGGCATTATCACTGGCCTCAACGTAATGTAGATCATCAACGAACCCACCGCTGCCACCATCGAATACGGTCTGGATAAGACGGCCACTAGCGTCGGGCAGAAGAATGTCCTCATATTTGACCTCGGTGGTGGCACAACTGATGTCTCTCTCCTCACCATCGAAGAGGGCATCTTCGAGGTCAGGGCAACCGCCGACAACAGCCACCTGGGCTGGAAAGATTTTCACAATTGGATGGTCAACCATTTTGTCCATGAGTTCAAGAGGAAAAACAATAAGGACATGAGGGGCAATCTAAGGGCACTCATAAGGCTGAGGACAACATGAGAGAGAGTGAAGAGGACCCTCTCCTCCACCTCCCAGACCGCCTTCGAGATCGACTCCTTGTATGAGAGCATTGACTTCTTCTCCACCATCACCCGGGCCAAGTTAGAGGAGCTGGGTATATATCCCGTGGAGAAAAGTGCCTGAGGGACACCAAGATGGGTAAGCGCACAGTCAATGGCATGCTCCATATGGGGACTCCACTGGGTTCCCCAAGGTCCAGCAACTCCTCCAAGAGTTCTTCAACGGAAGGAGCTCTGCAAGAGCATCAACCCCAACGAAAAGGTGCAGGATTTGGTGCTGCTCGATGTCACCCCTTTGTCCCTGGGGCTGGAGACCACCCTAGGGTTGATAACAGTGCTGATCCCCTGGAACACCACCATCCACACGAAGGAGCAGGTCTTCTCCACCTACCATAGCTAGGTTTACGAAGGGGAGAGAACGAGGACGAGGAATAAAAAACTCCTGGGCAAGTTCTAACTCTCCGGCATCCCCCCGATGCCAAGGGGTCTGGTGCAGATCACCGTCTACTTTGACATTGACAAGGGCCGTCTGAGCAGGGAGAAGATCGACTGGATGGTCCAGGAGGGGAGAAGTACAAGTCCGTGGACGTGGAGAAGAAGAAGGTGGAGGCCTTTTTGTTCGCCTCCCGAAAATCCTCTTCAAGATTTCCAGACGTGACGAACAAACTCAAAAACTACGGCTATAACAGGAAGAAGGCCATCAAGGACGAGAATATTGCTTCTGAGCTCTATCTTCTTTGTAATAGTTCTTCCTAGGAGATATATTTCGTGCATCAAGGCTTTCGAACTTTTCGGTTGCTTGAAGTTATCGGAGATCCCCCAGCCTTAATTGGAGATCCCCCCAGTGGCAGTGTAATCTCTTAAATAACTAATAATTTGTTGGAAACATAAATATAATACTTAATCACAGCTCGAATTGACCGGTATACCTTTGATCATGCAAGCTTAAGAATAGAAAAAAGACTACTCGTTGACTAAGAACAATTGAGACAATAATTTTCACAAAGAAACAATTATAGATTGCATTTTATCAGTAATCATAAATAACATGACTATGGGCCCCCTAAATTATCGGAGATAAATGCTCTTTCCCGGGAGCTTACTCTCTTCCTAGAGTATTAAAATTGAAACCAACTGTACGTTCTTCGACTGAGTTACCCATATATGTACCAGTGCTCAATGTGTCTCCGAGAATCTCCTGTAAGAAGCAAATCAGACGGCGGAGAATGCCTTTGGTTAGTGTGATATCACTAGTTCACGTTCGGTGAGGCCCGCATAATGACGGCTTCAGGATAGTGCGACATTCGGTCCGTGGTGCAAACAACTGATGACGGATCTGGCAAAGATTTGAGAATCTAGCAGACCGCCTCCAATGAAGTGTACACCTATCAAGTGTTTTTTAAGAAATGTTTGGACATCGTCACTCCTATTCTTGAGAATTTAAAGATGACGGTGGCTGACGCTAAAAAAATTTTAATCCTATTTATAAGTTTTCGGGGGATCATCACTCGATAATCTTGGGAATTTTATGAGATTAACAGTGGGTTACAGTTTTTAATTAGTATTTAAATTATAGATTCACCATTCAATGTTCTTGGAACTGGCTCACAGTAATAATCTTTAATTATATTCATAAATATCTGGGGGACGATTTTTTGATATTCTTCGGAATATAAAGAGACGGACAGCGGCTCACGGTAATAACTTTAAATTATTATTTACAAATATTTGGTGAGTATTTCTCAATATTATTTGGAATCTAAGGAGACTGACATTTCTTCAGACTATCTATTTTTTAATTTTATGTATAAATCTTCGGAATCATTACTCAATATTTTGGGAGTTTAAACTGATGGTTGTCGTCTCTTTATAAATTTTCAGACCATCACTCGAAATGGAAACATCTGAATGCAAAACACATGGGTCTGACGTGACGGCTACTCATAATAACTCATATGATGTGGGTTGCCTACTGAGGCAAAATGACAAGTCTCTTCGTTGTGACATATTTGGGGTAAATATGTGTGTTAAAAGGAGTGAGGGTTAGTATTTGGGGTAGATAAAAGATGTTCTAAGTTGGTTGGACAATAGTTATGTACGAAAGAGATAAGTGCGTGAACTTATCGAATTTATGTGACAATTTGATATAAGAACTAGGTTAAGGATGACAAGCGAATGTAAACATGGAGCATATCACTTGAAAGGAAGAACTATTGGCCACCTCTACAAA
This sequence comes from Spirodela intermedia, assembly GCA_902729315.2. Classification (NCBI taxonomy): domain Eukaryota; kingdom Viridiplantae; phylum Streptophyta; class Magnoliopsida; order Alismatales; family Araceae; genus Spirodela; species Spirodela intermedia. The sequence goes on along the minus strand of LR746270.1, from coordinate 3,610,452 downwards.
AAAAGTAATAATTTCTCTAAGGCATTGAAGAACCATTAAAGGAAGGTAGTATATTATCAATGAAGTAGTTGTCTATACTAACTTGAGAGTAGATAAAATATGTACTGTTGTACATATTGTATTGCTAGATTATAAGTGGACAAATGCACCATGGCACAAAAAAGAGTCAAAAGGTCTCATAACCTAAGATAGTTGTAGAAGTATGCAATGAATAGTAACTTAAGAATTTTCTCTAAAACTTTAACCATTACTTTTAAGCACTACACAATTTTGAAGTACTAAGAGATCATGAAAAATCATGCACCTTATTAAGTTTAAGATGGAGAGTCTCAAAAGATGTAGTATCCACCGCTGTTGTCCAAGATGACTGTAAAATATATTTACAATTCATCTTAGAGATAGTCTTAGGTATGTTGCACATGCAAGAGATCATGTGTAAAAAGCATAAAACTCCCTCTAAAATTTTGTGAAGATATACACTAGTTGGTGTTGCAATGTTATAAGAAGAAATCAAATATCTAACAAGTAGTTTTTTATAAATAAAATGGCAATTGATTTCAATATGGTTGGTGTGTTCATTAAAAGTAAGATTATATGCAATATGAACCATGACTTGGTTAGTGCAAAACAAGTGTTGAGAGTCGTAATGTGATGTAAAATATTATAATAATTATTGTAACCAAAATAATTTTTACAGTAATAATAACTAACATTTGGTATTCAAGCTCAATATAAGATTTGGTTATGGTAGATTATTTCTAGACTTTCCAGAAAACTAATGAGTATCTAATAAAGATATGATACCAAGTGATGGATTTGATAAAATCTAAATGTGGCCAATCAACATCATAAAACTCTAAAGTTACAAGGAGTATGTATTGGAAAATAATATCTCATGGCTAAGATCTCATTAAGATAACAATGTTGGTGACACAATGCTATCAAATGAGTACATTTAAGCTGAGCCATGACTTAACTTAGCTAATATATATATTGTCATGATACTATTAACTGTGAGATTATGTCAATCAATCTCTAATATTGTGAAGTATCATGAAGTAATTATCCATTGGTCACATCAAAGCACAAATGATGATCCATTGGGGTATGACTAGGTTTGGCACCAAGGTGTCATGTGTCTTCAAGTAATTGAAGAGTGAATGACATTGATATAAAATAATACCTATTATAGATCGGATAACTTTTAGGCCTAAAAATATTTCAACTCTTCAAGATCTTTAAGCTTAAAGTTATAATATAAAAAGATTTATGTTGTATTGATATCTACCAGGGAAGTCCAACTAGTATAATGTGATCAACATAGGCAAGTAAAGACAACTGAAAAAACAATACCTTTGGTAAATAATAAGTTATCAGATTTGATTAAATGAACTTAAATTGAGTAAGAGAAGTAAACAGTTGAGAGTACTATTATATAGATGTGTGCCATAGTTTGTTAATTGACTAATGTAATTTACATACAATGTTGCCTTAAATGAATATGACTCTCCTTCTTTCTATTATAGCCTAAAGTTAAGTTCAAATAGACTTCTTCTCACAAGTCCTCATTAAATAAAATATTATTGGCATCTAATTCTATAAGATAACATTTATGTTATTTGTTAAGTTTTAGGATAAACTTTTAACAGTGATCAATTTAGCCATTTGAGAAAAAAAAATATAGAAAATAAATTTCTTCTTGTTGGGTATATTTTTTGGCAATAAGATGAACAATATATCATTCTACATAACCATCAAAATAATATTTGATTTTTTTAAATCCAATGATTATCAATTGTATATTTTCTTGTCGACAAAGAAACATGTGATTGAGTATTGGTGAATTTTATAACATCTATTTCAATCTTCATCACCTCACATCAATAAACATATGCAACTACTTGATGATAAAATTGAAATTCATAATTAGATCAAACAACCATAATAAACTGCTTATGTGAGGTTGAGAGAGAGTTGTGAAAGAGGAAATCCAACATAAGATATGAATTTTTTTGCTAATAATTGTCACATATAATAAGGTATTAAAATCAAAGTTTAGAAGACAAAAGGATGTTTATGAAGGCAATTAGAATGTTGTAGTGGTGGTAGTATTTGCAGTAAACTTTATAGAGTGGGTGAATGTTGGTAGAACCAATTGTGGGTATACAATAAATGTTCGTTGTGATAGTTAGAATATTTAATTCTAAAAAAATCTAAAAATGTGTCATTGATTGTGATAGATTGAAAAAATCTATTTTTAATGAAAAATAATATTTTAAGATACATATAGTCATTTTTTCGCAATATTATATAGTTTATATAATTTCATATTGAGAGGATAGTCAACATAAGTACATGTTCTAACTTGAGGATGAATTCTATTTCGGTTGGTGGAAGAGTGGATGCAAATGTGAAGCAATCAAAAGCTCAAAATGATGAATAATCAACAAATTCCTCATAAAGAACTTATACAATTTTTTGTTGTTAATAATTTAGGATGTCAATTGATTGATAAAGCAATGTATTTGTGAGAAAAAAAATCATCTAAAATTCTAGTAGAGTGTGTGATTGGAAGAAGATAACTCTAGCAACATTCATGATGTTTACATAAGTTATTTGACATCATCATATCTAACTACTTGATATTAAATTAAGAAAAATATTTTTTATATCTAACTTAGTCTTCAAGAGAAATATCTATGTAAAGCAAGTGAAATAATCAACTAAGTATATGTAACTTAAATAACTTAGTAGAAAAAAGTTCCTATATGTCACAATACACTAAATCAAATGTATTTTTGAAAAAGTGGTTGTGGCAAGTAAAGAGTGCATGTTGTTGCTTTACCAAACAACAAATGGAACATAATTATATCTCATCATATACCAAAAGAACAATGGATAAATGATTTCCTAATATCTTAAAGATCTTTGAAAAATGTAAAGGTCATCTTATCAATCACCCTTGTCAATCATTGGCTTCAAATATGGATCATGAATCACTAGATAACTAAAAGAGAAATAAAGTTCCACATGTGTATCATTTATTAAGACACTTAGAGATAATAGGTTATAACAAAATTTTAGAATAAATAACATCTCTAAGAATTATATGATAATTTAATTCCTCATCACCAATTAAATTAATCATAACATCAATTATATTAGCCCATATTGTAGTTGAGTTCTATATCGGCCTAAAGAAAATAAAAGTATCTATATCTTAATAAATATGTCTCAAGGTACTACAATCAATTATTCAGAACCTTATAAGGAATAATTACGATTACAAACGACTAAGAAGTAAAAATACTTATCATTTAAGATGTTGTTGACATGTCTTGTTATTTACACACAATACCAGATAAGGTTAAATATGTTGACAACATAGTCATCAATTTTTTATATTGATGTAGAGTAAGATCTCTTAAAAACTATATAAATGAGCTATTCAATTATATTGGTAAATCTTAGTTGAATAAGAAAATAGATTAATAGATATTCATTAAAATTTTCTTCTTGGGTCATAATCATAAATAAAGGTGGAGTTTATAACACTTGCAATTGTGTGTTCATGAAAATTACAATGATTGTAGTGAGTGTTATCTTCAAATTACCAACATTCTAAGTTTAAATATTTTCTAGAACTACTATATATTTTTTTGAGTTATTGGCCAACTCAATATTATTTTAATTATGTTTAGACACTACTCTAAAATCATTAAATTGATGATATCAAATGTGAATTTAATTGGAGATTGATATCTTGTAAGAGATTAAATAATTTATTATTATATAAATTTAAGTAAATCTCAATAAAAAGACTAAGGTGTAGAAGGATGACGTTACTTAGTCGTATAATAAATCACACAAATTTAAAATTTATTAAACTAGAAAATACTAATTTTCATATATTCAAAAATATTTCTAACAAATAAATCAATTATAATTCAATAAAAGTTTCAAAAATAGTAAAAAAAATAGGTTGATCACAAAGATGTAATATAATATGAGGTAATATTTTAGAATTTTCCTCAAAGAATGTGATATTTATAAATTTATGATTAAAAAATAAAAATAAAATATTTTAAAATTTACGAAAAAGGAAAATAAGGGGTGTGGACGTCAATGTTTGATGAACATGAATCGAGCAAAAACAAAGTTCTACTTAATGATTCTTATACAAGTAATTATAGACAATTTAATTAGTCAAATTAAGATTTATAAAAGCCAAAAGAATCGTAATTGAATGAAGAGTAGTTTGGAAATTTTAAATGACACAAATTATCACTAAATGAAGTGAAAATTAAGTTGAAAGTAGAAAAAACAAAGTTTTGGCCTCACGACACCGATTGCTAGAATTCTATATGTTTAGAAAGTTCATTAAATAATGTCTACGGCCTTAAAGGCTCTCCTTGGACATGAATGACCTAGGCATTCATTAGATCTCTTTTCGAAGTCTAGAAAATGATGATGAAAGTTAAAGTAATTAAAAAATAATAAAATAGAGTTTTGGTGTCACGACGGCAATGCGTCAACAATGCACCAGAATTCTGAGCGTTCAAGAGGATTGTCGTGTAGTGCTCATGGCCTCAAAGGCTCTCCTTCTACAAAGACGATCTGGGCAATCTCTAGATCTTATTGCAATATCTAGAGATCATTGAAATGGGTCGTCAAATTTTCTCTAATAGTTGTCACTCAGCAGAATAAAATAATGACGACTTTATGGCTCTCTAGCGGTGTCACTTGACGGAGAAGAGTTGAATGGAGGTGAGGCATATGTTCGGAAGCTTTATCCTCATGTCCGCGTAGTAAGAGAAGCCTCTTCTTGCATTTGGTATGCTTTCAAGAGGTGGCGGCTCATTTCTTGATGGATCGTCCTCTTCTCGACGACATGAGAAATCCGCAAAGGTCGCTCGTTTACATGAGAGAGAGTGAATAAATACGTAAATACCCTTATACAAGGATGCCATCATAGTATATCGTTGTTATAAATGAAGGTATTTTAGGTAGTAAAATTATTAAAAATATTTCAGGAATGTGTGACTGTCAATTTAGTCTCACATCGATTATATGTCGAATGTTGAGATGAATATGTAGTAATATCACGTTTAGAAGTAATGAGTCCCTTTCTCGCATGCGTACAACCACTCCTTGCCCCACACCCGACTAGCCATCGGTGACGTGGAAGAGGAGTGACACACACATGCCCCCATCGGTCCATAGCCGCTTGAGCCCTTGCTCGCAACTTTGCCTTGACTATGCTTCCGACCCACTTATAGGCCCAACTTATCGATGAGTCCTCCCTTTTTTCTATTTTTTTATTTTAATTTCTTTTCCTTCATTTATCTCAAAAACATGATTATAAAAATTATATAAATTCACATAGAATCACATAATTAGTTAAAAAATCACATTAATCAACTTAAAATCACTTTTTACAATTTAACACAAATGTAAGTCTATTTATCATGAGTTAAAACTATATTAATTATTAACTCATGATAATAAAGACTTATCAAAGGACTAATTTGATGATTTGAATATTTAGTTATAAATATAAGAATGAATTTGTTATCATCTTATATGCAAGCCTTGATGTTTAGTTTTTTTTGTATAAAATGGCTTCACCAATATAGGTCCATGAGTAACTAATAGAAATATTTTTGAATGAGAAGTCTAATATAATAAATTTAAGATAAAATTATCAAGGTGTTAAATTATTACTGATTTTACAAGATTGATGAAGTAATATTTTGTCTAATAGCAAAATAGTCTAGAAGTTTGACCTATCTAAGCAAAATATTTTTTATCTAAGAAAATATGTCACAAATACAAATGTGTAGATATTCAATGGAAAACTAATTTAAAGAGAACCCAATCTATATTTAGTATTAAGATGTTTATATTTTTTTCAAGTTTTATAACCATTTTTCTATATTTTTCAAAATCTATGTGACCCATTAAGGCCCGCCTAAGCTGAACCATTTGACCTGATAAAAGCCAAAAAAGTGCAGTCCATTAAAACCATAAAAGATAATATTTTGCCACCTACTCTTAGGTCTTGAAGACCAAAGGACAAAATGATAATTCAAGGGAGTTCTACATGCCCCTTGGAGTCTCAAATATTTCTTCCATTGGCCCAATAATTCTCAAGTCCTTCTACAACTCAAATTGTACCAAAACAACTCTAGGGTTTCAAGGGTCATTCACTTACACTTAATCTTAGTATCAAATATCATTTCCTTTATCTCTAAATTTATTTACTCACATTTAATGTTCAGAAAATTTTATGTGATTTATAGTCTCAATTCTTGTTTATCTTTTTGGTCCCTCTCTTTCTTCTTTATTTATATCACCATCTTCTTTGTTTCATTGGGTCCAATGTTCAGAATTTCACTTTAGACTACTAAGAATTGTGTGCTCTTAGTTAACCTATTACTAATGAGTGGTACATCTCCATTCCCCTCAGCAAATTAAATCGTATTTGATACATTTAATAATTTTTCCTAGACTCTTGGGATTTTCATTTCTTATTTCAACAAGCTATCAAATTTCTCTCTCTCCTCTCTCATACTCATTGTTATTAGTTCTCTCTCTTTCTTTATCTTAGTATCTAAATGGTTTAATAGGCCAAGACATTCAAGGATCTTCCTTCATCTTCTCATTATTTACTATTGTTGTCTATAAAATAGTTAAGATCTCTTTATCTCTTGTGCCCATGAACTATATTTCTTAGTTGCATGTATTCTGTTTTTTCATGTTGTTTTACTACCTTATTTAAACAAATCATAGAATTCATCTCTCTCTCTCTCTCTCTCTCTCTCTCTCTCTCTCTCTCTCTCTCTCCCTCTCTCCCCTCATCCCTATCATCTCAACTTAAGTATTGAAGTAACTTCTCCGATTTAGTAATCATGATGATGTCTTATTTAAACAAAGTGTTAGAAGATGAAAGAGTTCTATTGCTTCATTTATTCTTGCAAAGCCACACTAGTATGAAGTTTTCCCACCATAGATTCTTTGGCCACATTCATCATATACTACTCATGATTGAATGTGTAACAAACTTGATTGTTGAGGAAAAGTACATTATTGAATGAGTAATACTTCAAAAAAATTGTAGAGAAACCTTAAAATTAACATGATTTTTTTTTCTATGGTTAGGATTGGATTGCAATAGTAAGACTTGTTGTATGAGACTAATAAAAGATCTTTTAAGATTTATCTCACATTTTGCAACTTGTTAAATTATGAAAATATTAAAAGTGGCTAATCAGTAACTCTAAATTGTAGTGTATGGTTAGTTATAGTCATATTGTATTTTAATGAAAATTAATTAAGTTGTCAATCACATCTATGTATGGTCACTTGTTTATTAATTTTATTCTCTTAATTACTTTAATAGTGTGTCAACATCATATGTTAAGTTATTAGAAATTACCATAATTTATCTCCATCTTGTACAATAGAGAACTCCTAACATAATCTTACAATAGCAACATAAGCAAACTAAAATCTGTTATCATTACTTTAGATTAACTCAAATTCAAGAATCTAATTCCTAACATATATATATATATTGACTAATGATGACCACATACTAAATCATTATATATTTGACATCATGTCACAATATTCTTACTTTAAAAATTGACATGTGAAATCATCATCCCCCAATTGTCATTTGTTGATTTATATGTTTCTTTTCCACATGATCTTGTAAGATTACTAAGCTAAGGTACTAGACGCCACCAGCTTTTGATTGCTCCTCTGTTTGTATTAGATGTTATATTCGGATAAAACAAGATTGATAAATGAAAAAATAGTAATGACATTGTATATGGGTCATGATGAGTAAGTATTGAGACTAAGATCTTTGTTTGTCTTTGAGTATTGACCATGATGGTTAAAATCAATTACCTAATTAAATTTCTATTTCCAACATAGATATTTTGGTTATATTAATGAATGGAAGCCACTAGAGTACAAATAGATATAACTAAATTATATGCTTAAACTAAGATAATATTAGTATGTGAGTTTAAAATCTTCTATGTTAGAATAGTAAACTACAATAGTGAGATTAAGGATTTGAGTTTTATTATTGTTTTAAGGTTGAAATATTTCTTAGTCAAGCTTTCATTAAAACTTACTAATCACAAAACATATGCTTTCTTTAAGAAATACAAGTTTAGGTATGACTTTATGATCTATCATCGTCACATGTTAAATAAGTTTTGCTTAAAAAATGTATGACACTTCACTCATTGTGACTTTGAGTTTTTATTATTATTTTATGGTTTTGGACACTACCTCAAGAACAAAATGTTATTTTATGTGAATTGCACAGCTGGTTATTCTTCTATATTGAGTTGAATGATATAGTTCTTTTAGAATTTCTACTTTTACAATGATAAATATCTAAAATGAGTAGCTTATTAATGTTGATTGTTTGTAGTTTAAGGTCAGAGATGAACTCATTGAAGGAATTTCTCATGAGCTATAATTATTATCATTTCAAAGATGCTTTGACACTTGTCCAAGATGAGTATCAATCGTTCTGCAAAGTCTTATTAATGAAGATAGATTACCCAGAGGATTACATCCATCCCGCAGGTAATATGAAACTTCAAGTGAACCCATCAATCCCCATCTAAGGTGGTCATCTCATAGAAGCTTCTAAAGTAGATTTCATGCACAAGAATTCACCTAGAATCCTCCAAAACTCTATGAATGAATGGCATGGGCTTATTACTCCCATCCCACAAGACAATGGGCTCTCCTTGACCTCAAGGGTGCTAAAGGTTTTCAAAGTCCACAAAATACTTTTTAGTTGTATGGAGTTCTTTTGATGTTCTTATTTTAATGTATGTCTAATGTGTTTGGCATTGTTTAAATTGATGCTAAGTTGTATCAAACAAATAGCAAAGAAGAGGAGTGGACCTTAAATCTGAAAGACTAGGGTCACTTGTCATGTTAGTACTTATTTGTATTGCACATTAAAATTATATCTACACTCTCATATATTTAACATACAATAGAAATTTATATATTTAGTTTCTTGATGTAAAATATTCTTAATAGTCTAATTCTCAATACTGAATATGATTGAGAAAAGATGATATATGTTGATTGAAATAGATCAATTTTTTATTTGGACTGCAACAACTTCATTCCAAATTATTTTTTTCTTTTTATTTTGATTTGTGGTATGTAGACTAGTAGAGACATATGTGATGTGTCGTCAATGTAGTCACATAGGTTGTTGAGGTACTTGTGACATGACTTCAACAATAAGATCTAAGATTACAAGGGTTAGAGTTCTAGGTGGAGTGATCATTGATAACATGATAACTTAAAGTTAAAATAAGATAAAAGTATCCATTCTTATCATTATTTCAGAAATAAATAATATAAAAATAAAAATACATTAATATAAATTTATTTTCAAATTTTATGACTAAATTTCTATTTATAATTAGTTTTGATGCTAAATTCTTTATTTTTCCATATTCGAGATACAAAGTATATTTTGGCTATAAAATCGGAGCACTTTGGTTTTTATGCATTCATGAGCCAGCCCTAAGTGATCAAGTCCCTCTCCACAGCCACCAAATTTTGATATAAATATTTCATGCACTTCTTATATGATAGATAATCTTCTCTTCACCCTCTTCTTACTCTTCTTATCTTATCTCTTCTCTTTCCTAAACTCTCTCCTTCTCTTGACATTCCTCTCTTCTCTCTCAATTTTTTTAATGTGTGATAGGTAGGAAATCATTCTCCATCTCTTTCTCAACATTTTAGATCTTTAGTTTCTTAGCTTGTAGTTAGTTTTCGTGGCTTTCTCACTCTCCCTTTCGCTCTTTCTCCTTGGTTGTCAAACGGGAAGAGTTCTTCATTTTTTTTACATTTCCAACGCACTTTCTTACACGAAATATATGCGAATGTGGTACACAGATCCAGTACGGGCACTGAGGGTGGGGAGCACAATGCATGTGGGTAGCACAGGCGGCAACAGTGACACTATGTGGGTAGTCGACAAAACTCGTGTAGGCAGCATGACATGCAACGGTGGCCCCTCACGGACAGCCGACATAACATGCAATGGAGACCTGGTGCAATGTGGCCTCAGTGCGCATATCATCTCACCTACCAGATGACACGCAATGTAGCCTACAAGGTGGGAATGAGGCAGCAATGCACCATCGCACAGGAACAGCAATGTAACCCAGTGCTGTTCCTGCACGATGGTAGAAACAGAAAACCTGGCGCGGCAGCATGTGCTATAGACAATGCAACACTCGGTGTGGCCTCAACGGATGGCAGGGGGCTCAAAGCGTCACCCAATGGTTATTCAGTTAGGACAACAACTGCCCAAAAGGTGTAACGACTAGGAGACACCTTCGCATAATAGGTAGAGAGGGTCAACTAGCAGTAGAACTTGATGATAAGAACCTTTTCTAGTCCCCTTTGGTTGAGAAAGCATGTCCCCCTAGATCTCTCTGGTCTGTACAAGCAAACAAAAGGGCTAGTTAGGGAACGGGGAGTGTCCCCTCACCTCCACCCTACTTGATGTGTAAAGCATGGTGTATGCTAGCATTGAGGCAAGCATGAGATATGCACATACACATAGAACGTGTGAGTATGCATGGTGGATGTGCATGTGTGCTATGGTAGGTGTGCACATGGCACCATCTGATGTGGAGTGCACATGTGAATGTGTCACATACGTTCAAATGGACGCACATGTGATGCGCACCCGCATGATGCTAGTGTGCTCATCGATATAGACCAACACTAATATAGTAGGAAAAGTTGAGATGACAATGATGGAGTAGAAGTTATGAAAATAATAAATCTGAGCCTTGAATGCACGAGACACGAATTTGGAGATGTGGAAGAACGAAAATAGGAACTTGAATTCACAAGCCATGATTTTATCCAATCCACACTCGAATATCAATTGATGCAACAAGAAATGATGCAATAACAATTTGATAGGGTATTAGTTGTGGAAATAATAGATTTGAGTGATGAATCTACAAGGCACAAATTTAAAGGTGGGAAAGAGCAGAAAGAGAACCTCTAACAAAACACATCATTAAGGCATTTAATTATGGGCAACCTCTTATTTATGTTTTTTCTAATATTTTTTATCAGTGTGAGGTAGACCATGAGTTTGAACTTATATTAGACACACCCACACCATACAAGATGATGCTGGTATACTTAGAAGAGTTATTTTGATAGCTAGAAAAAATTTTAGAGTTAGATTGTATCAACACATTTAAGACACCTTACTGACACCCCCATCCTCCTCAAAAAGAAGGATTCATTGCTCTTATTATGTGTAGAGTATTAAGTTTTAAACAAGGTCACAACAAAGAGTGAAAATCTAATATGCAACATCAAGGAGATCCTCGATCATTCGGGTAAAGCTCATTATTTTTCTCATATTGAATTTCAGGGTGAATAACTTCATGTCCAGATCAATGAGGGAGATGAATCAAAGATTTCATACATCATGTGTTATGGCTCTTATGAATTTATAACTTTTTCAACATGCAACGTCTTTTTAATTTGTAATTACTTGTCTACTTTGTAGGAATACAAGGACATTGCAAAACTACAATCACCTTACACCATAGATCTGCCCCCAATCTAAGTTCTAAATTATTGTGTGTTATTCTTAGTTTAGCATAAGAATCATTGAGTGACCTTATATTTTTGAAGTTTCTTCACAAGATATCATTTACTGAATGATTTATCACATCAAATGATTTATCGAACTAGAAAAGTCAAGAATCTTCTTTATTGTTGTCCCCATGAACTTTTGGAAACTTAAAATAGTATTTTGTTTGTTGCAGAATAATGAGATAGTTTATAAAAAAAATGCAAACTTGAAAGATAACACCATCCAAAAGAAATGTGGAGCACATAGAATTAGATGTGGTCTTTGAGGATGGCCATCAGTTTCATTTCAGCTATACAAAGGATGTGTTAGAATGAAGTGGATGTTGAAACAAAGGATTCTAGCCACATTTGCATAGATACAAGCCTTAAAGAAAAGGTTAACTTTGCTGTGGACATTAGTGTATTAATCCAGCTGCTAATGCATCTATGATTCACGCAAATGAAATCTTAAGCAGCCATTCTAACAGGTGATGTTACTAGAGACAGTTTCTCTGAAACTCATTTCTATGTCCATTAGATGATCATGGAGCTAAGTTTGTTCTGTGCACTAAGTGGTACATAGATGGCTGCATCACTAACAACTTCTCATATGAGATGGGCTGGTCTCCTTTGGGGTGTTGCATGGATCTCAAACATCTTTCATCCACTCTTAGTACTGAAGGTCAACGACTAGACCTAAGATTCCAACATTACCACACTCACTTCCATAAAATCACCAGCTGGATATCCAATAATTATAAAAAATATAGAACCAAAACAAAGTCTATAACTGCGATGAAAAGCGACCTCTTCTCAGTACCATTTCCAAAACAGACTGACGTGTTTACCTGCAACGAACATTAGAACTACGTACACGAAAATTAACTGGAAGTACTTCCCCTTCTGTCTCCTGCTTGCAGTGGCTATGAGTGCACGTCTATGACCAACGTTGACTCCCCCTCCTCCACGACGATCGTGACCAACGTTGACCAGCATTGACTTCCCCCGCTTGCGGCGGCGGCGACCTCCACGTCATACGTGCCGTGGAAGCCTCGGAACCTGAACTCGCCAGCGCCGTCGACCGCCCCCTCCTCCTCCGTCAGCCACTCCCTCCTCAGAGCCAGGAACCTCTCGCCGGCCGCGTTGACCCCGCCCTCCGCGTCAACGAGGTGGGAATGCTCTCTCCAAGTGGCCGTCTCCCAGAAGCCCCACAGCATCACGCCTCCCACGGTAGGGTGCGCGTAGGCCTCGCGCAGCACCACCTCGAGGTCCTCCGCCCGCACGTGCTCGTCCGCCGCCGACACGTCAACCTCGGTCAACCAGATGGGTAGCCCCAGTGCCGCCAGCCGGTCGAGCGCGGCGGCGATCATGGGCCCTACGGGGCGGTCCACGTGGGCCTGGATCCCGACCCCGCCTACGGCGGCGCCGCCGTCCTGGAGGTCGAGGACGTGGCGCGCATATTTCTCCGGGGTGGACTTCGGGTCGCGGCCGTCCTCCACGTGGTAGTCGTTGACGAAGAGGGCAGCGGTGGGGTCCGCCCGGTGGACCAGCTGGAACATGTGCACCCACAAATCGGCCCCTAGACGCTCCCGTAAGGACCCGTGGAGCATCTCGTTGTTCACGTCCCAGTGCCGGAATCGGCCGCGGTAGCGGGTAAGCACCGAGGCGGCTCGGGCCTGGATCGCCGCCACGAGATCGGACCGGTTCAGGGAGCGGACCCAAGTCGGGAGTGTTTCCTCGCACTCCCAGAAGAGGCAGTGAGCCCGGACCTGGATGCCGTGGCGCTCGCAGAAGACGAGCATCTCGTCGGCGTCGGCGTAGTTGTGGGCCCCACGCTGGGGCTCCGTGTGGGCCCACTTGAGCTCGTTGGCGAAGACCGCCCAGGTGAAGTTCTTCAGGAAGAAGTCAACGAAGTCCTCGTTGTCCAGGATCGACCGGCTGATGCACGCCCCGAAGGGGAAACTGTTCTTCGTCTGCCGGACTCTCACCGGCTGGTGCCGGTGGTGGGGCCCGTGGAACCTCAGCACGACGTCGCGCTTCCGCACCTGATGGATGAAGAAGACCAACAGAATTGGAAGTCAAGTATCATGATCGCTTGGGGAGAATGCCAAGAGACTCTTTAATACCCAAATACCTTGTCAGTCTGCTTCTTGAGATATTCGAACCTCCCGATCCTGTCAACGGGGAATATGTGAAGCCCAGCGACCATCAGGTCAACGCCAGGGGATGGCCCCTGAACATAAACGGTCACCTCGGCCACCCCCTCCTCCAATCTGAACGATCCCGACACCTCATACCATTGACCGTCGTTGACTTCAATCTGGCCTCCGTTGACCCACCGTTGACCCACATTAAGCGCCACGTTGATGTTCTGAGGACCTCCAGTTCCTGCTCCCACACGGACCCAGGCAGATATCTGGTAAGTCAAGTGTAGCCTCAGCCTGTCTGTGATCGTCTGAGCGGGGCCCATCCAGGCCTCAGAGCGGCCTGTTGCCAGTATGTAGCGGCCGCTGAGGAGGAGGTGGTGACCCAGAGACTGCTTTGCCAAAGAAGGAAGCGTGACAGGTGAGCCGCTGCAGAGTTTCAGAGTGCAGGCGCCCATGGGATGCCAGTTGGTCAGCTCTTCGGTGAGAGAGCTGTTCTTGATTATATTCTCCCCAAACAAGACCCTCTGCAGAATCAAATGGAGAAACAGTAAACTAAAATTATATAAAAATTCAATAAAAAAAAGTCAACTATACATGCTGTTCTCAATTAGAAAAGAAGACCCTGCTTTCTGTATAAATTAGCTTGCACGTGTTAAAAAAAATTACAATAAAGTGTTAAATTTACCACAAAATACTATATTTATGAGGAAATAGTGTAAAATAATCAACTATATGAGATGTTCTCGATTATATTATCTCCAAGCAAGACCTGATTTGTACCTAACCTAGCTCATTCGCCAAAACCCTACTTTTCTATCAACTGCACAGAAGACTGGAAAGACATTACAACTTCACCTTTTGCACGTCCAGATGTGAGGAGACAATGGATACAGAATCTATGAGAAGATCCACTCCGGGAGGAGGTCCTTCCAGGAAAAACACTACCCGTTTTGGCATATCCGACAGAGAGAAAGAACCCTTCAGCTCCACCCAGCGCCTCTCTGAAGCCAAAACCCTGCAGTCAACTGATTTCTACTCAGCAACACTCATAGGATAGAAACTAAAAGAGTAGTACCAGTACAGGTTGTATTACCTCCCTGTCAACATATAAGATGCAGTTGTATGTGGGGACTCCAATCTGATCGTTGCGAGGACCTCACATGCCTCATGCTGACCCCCAGAAACCCTAACCCATGCTGAAACGGTGTAGGAAGAAGTGATGGAGACCCTGTCCGTGATGTCCTGCTCCAAGCCCTGCCAGGACTCTGTTCGATCTGAAATAACAGCAAAGCTTTCCCCTGATCTTGCGGTCACACCCTCGGCAGAAGCGCGAGCCCCAGAGACGACACATCCATTGCAACTGTTCGGTTGCCAAAAATGCAACCCCTCGGAGAAGCCAGGATTCGAGATGATGTTTGTGAGTCTCCCTGACCCAACCGCAATTCTTTCGTGTCTCTGACATGAAAAATGTAGACGTTACAAAAGTACAGGGTAGAATCTACGTGCCGACAATATCAACAGATGCTATCCTGACAAGAACTTTGAGTGATGTTATGCGGGTCTAGTCAAAGTAGATGAATTAATGGAACTACTTTCGGAAAAATAAGGCTATTAACCATTTGCTAACCTCAAAGTTAGGCGGAGGTAGACGTGGAAGCTTCTCTGCACGTTTGACGTCGAAACTGGCAGCAAGGATATCTGTACCTGGGGGAGGACCTTCCAGATAGATAACAACTCTCGATGGACTCCCATTTATAAGGAACTTTCCATGAAGATGAACCCATTCCTTGTCCGATGCCTGCACCCTGGGATAAGATGGGCACGATGTTAAGAGAAACTGAGGATGAAAGAGATCTGAACAGATCTTCGGGGCGATACAGATCACTAAGAAATGATTATTTGGTCATGTGTCACTAATATTCATGAATTAAAAACGATCGAGGCAGTAATAAAACTCACTTGGCAATGCATATATACTCCTCGCGACCATTTGGTGATTGAACCCATAAAGTGGCTTCCACATCTGCATTGTCAACTGTTCCAAATATTCGAACAACACAAGTCGTTTCATATGCAAGCTTCCTTTGTACCCTTCCAGTAATTTCTTGCTCAATTCCATTCCAACTCTGACGGCGTTCTTTTGTAGAAGCAAAGACCTTCCCTCTGTATGGAAGTATTTTTCCATCCCCCATACAATCATGTAAGATAAGTTTGCATCCTCTTCCAGACCAATGCCGGAGGCCATCCTCAAATCTAGGATTTCTTATGATGTTGTCTTCTGTGTTACTGGCAGACTTGGCCTTTACTTCCACTGAAAGATTCTTGAGGCCGTCGTCAACATTAGGGTCCTTGGTTATATTTTCTTCTCCATTACGAGTAGGCCTAGCCTTCGATTCCAGTGAAAGAGAAGGAAGATTATTCGTGGTTCTATGACCTCATAAAAGTATAGCGAGACTGATATACCCAAATTATGTTCAAACTCGGGAGAAGAAAGATTCAGAGTCGGTATAACGAGCAAAAATTCACCACCATACAACGTAATCTACTGAGAGTCGATATAGTTTTTAATGAGAGACAGAAAAATATAGAACAGGAAGCAGCATTTTCCAGCATTTTCCAGCACTTTTCAAGTTCAAATTGCATTCACCATTGATATCATAGCCTATCAGGCTGGGTTGGTTCTAACCAATAAATTATCTTGGCATTCAATATAACATTTTTGTTTGCCATCAACGTTCTATGATGATATCTAAGGCACCCAGTCAAGACTATCTTACCAAGCCTTAATTGACCTGTTAGAAGGTAGAATGCCTTCTTTGTCACAATTCAAGCAAGTAAAACCCCCTCATAAACTCATTATTTAAAGAGGGGAAAATTTTAAAAAAAAACCGTGACAGAGGCAACGAAAAAGGGTATGATGCACACATATTGAATACAAGTAGTATTATGTTGAATATAAATATAATTTACAATCGCTGGGGTTCCAAAATAGCATCCAATGTTTCTGAGCATAATTCTGATGTTGTAGAAAATATATTCCAGTGTTAAGCATCATATCCCATGATTATTTTTCAGCGGGGAAACCAATTGAAATCACCTATATTCTGAAAAAGAAATCTCACCATAGATGTTGTTTTCCCATCGAAAACTTAAAACTCAAAGTGAATGAGCAGAAGAATATGATGTAATCATTATTACAACTAATTTCACAAGAAAGATTAAAAGCTCAATATTAAAACCTCACGCACATCCATAATCAGTTAAACCTACCTCAAACTGCGTATGACTGGAAGGCAAGGCCAAGACGGAATCAATGAGCAAGTCTACACCAGGGGGAGGCCCCTCAAAATAAAGAACCACGCGCTTGGGCTTGCTAGATAAAAAAAATTCACCTTCCAACTGATGCCATTTCTCTTTTGATGCCTCGATTCTGGAACCACGAACAAGAAATAAATGATCAGCCAAATAGGAAAAAGGTATTAACAAGAGCACATCCAGTTCTAATACCTTCCAACAAATAAATATTCTATAGTTGTATCTTTCTCGAGTCTCAGTGTAGCTTGGACAGAAGTAGATCCCTCAATACACCCCCAAACTCTAACATAGGCAGAAACAAGGTAAGTACAACCTGGTGAAATCCTTTCAGTGATGTCTTGTTCCAACCCTTGCCAGCTTTCTGTCCTCTTTGTGGCCACTGCGTAGAAAAGACCTGAGTTGGCAGCTATCTGGTCGGGTTTTTTATGTGACTCTGCGACCACATATGCATCACAGCAATTGCTATGCCACGAAAGTAGCTCTCTGGAGAAATCGTGGTTCAGGACGATATTGCCTGTGAGACTGCTTTGTGTGCCAATTCCCATCCCATGTTCCATCTGTCAAGAAACGTTATAAGCGAAAAAGGTATGAATCGTGGATCACATGAGATGATACAAGATGGGCTATCTAACAACAAGGGCAAAATGTATATAACGCTCATCACGGTTGTTCTTTAGATACAAAACTAGATACAAAAGGCTGTTCTTTAGAGAAACTGCAAACGAGTCATAACGCTCATTTGTGGTTGTAAAGGCCAAATGTGGATGTGGCAGAGTAGCCTCTACAAAAGAAGGAAATCTAGAAATGTGCAAGGAGAAAAGCAATCAACTCGAATATTTTCCCTTTGGGATGGTTTCCAAAATGTATATGGGGCATAGTAGTTGATTCTATTTTATCTCATTGGGAACATAAATGGAGAAATTAACAGAAATGTATATGCTCCATCAGAACTGTTCTCCTCTAACATCTCTTATCTAAGGACAATAGTAATCTGGATAAATTATTCTGTATGAGACACTCGAGAATCAAGAAGCAAGTCACCGGAACATTCAAGAGTAAAAGAAAACAAGGAACACAATTTGTTTTTACACATGCGTCGAAGCTATTATTAGACTTGCCGTATTCATTCTACATTAACTAGCCCTACACATGCCCACTCGCCCCTTCAACATTCAATCACCTAATAGAGGGTATTTCTATCCGAAACGAGATTAAGTTGAAAGATGAGTTAAAGGAAATCGAGAGAAAAAGGTTTGAAGTACTCAAGAAACTGATAGACTGCGAAGATTAAAGCAAAACAAAAACAGACGCTCCCTCTGAAATCAATAAGAACGGCATTGATCAGCACTCGAAACTTCCACTGATCTCATTCTCCTTGGACCAAATCCTTTCCTTTCACCAACACCCAATGCATAATCCTGAAGACCTTGAATCCAGCATTTTCCTACATTAACTTATGCTCGAAAAACTCAATTTTCCTCGCCCGTTTCTAATTGTTCAAAATGATATTGCCTACAAGTGTCCAGTAGTCATAATAATATGTACATAGACCCCCTGAACTCTCAGACTGAAATGCTCTTTCCTGGGAGCTTTCTCTCCTCCGGGAGTAGAAAAATTGAAACCCACCGTACCTTCGGATGAAAGTTACCCTCAGTTGCACCAGTGCTCGATTTGTTACCAAGAATCTCCTGCAACCAGAAAATCAGACGGCGGGAATACCTTGGCTAAGGTTACCACCCAGGCGACAAGAACAATGACCGTACTCTGGTAGGTGGCTCACCTCGCTCTGATCTGTTCGGTCGTCTGCTCTCGAGCTCTTCCGTCCTCTTCTGAGACATGGGGCCGAAAACTTTCTCTGAGAATTCCCAATCTTGCCGACTTTAACCAACCGATACACAAACGAATCTCCGGCGACAATTCAAACAAAATGTCTGATCCTTGGATTGAAATATTCATACGCCAGGCGACCGTATTCGCCTCTGCTCTGCCATATTTATAACAACAGAGAAGAGAAAAGAAAAACTCGTTTGAGGTGGGAGAAATCCACCGAGCCGGAGATTCTCGGCGATATCATATTCTTGGACCGCGATGGAAGATTTCCGGTCGCCCAGCTACTCCAGATTCCCTGTCCCCCTTGCTCGAATGGGGGAGCTTCTGCCGACTCTAACCTCGGTTCCGCGATCCCTTCGATGTGGAACGTGGAATGAGCAGATCGCCATCATCTATGTTGGGAGAACCATGAGCAGCTGAAGACGATGACGTCGGCCGACGACATTAGATTTCCTCGGCAATTCACCGCGGGTAGTTGAAGTAACGAGGAAGAATGATCAAGACTGAGCATGAGGCCAAATTAAGAAGGGGAAGCTACAATAATCCGTAGATCAAACTAAGAACAGCGCTCAGACCTAATCCCTATCTAAAAAGACACACGATCATCTCTAACAGTGAAGGCCTGAATCAGTATATATTATTATAATAACACCAGTCAACAATCATTAAATATCGCGTATTCAACTAACATCACGATGATGAGTTCATTTTTACGCTGATTAAGAAAAAATAAAATCGCATTTAGAGAAAAATTGTCAACTCAAGATACTAATCGTGTTACCACAGAGAGTGAGAGAGAAGGAGAGACAGAGAAAGAGATAGATCATTGGAAACTTGAAGACGACATCCTAGATATGTCGATCGCACAGACTTCGTCGGTCGCGTAAACAGCGGACGAGCGTCCTCGGATTGAGGAAGACTCTCTCTCTCGCTCTCTTGCTCTCTCTCTCTCTCTCTCTCTCTCTCTCTCTCCCTCTCTCTCTCTCTCTCTCGCTATATATATATAGATCTTTCTCTGTCTCTCTCTCTCTCGCTCTCCTAGTACAACCTCCGTCAATCACTCGTACTAGGGCTATCTCTCAAATACTGATATATATAAGGCTATTAATGCCAATGCCCACATATTTTGGGTATAACGCAAAATATTTATTTTACACGATGCCATTCCCGGGCGAGCCGTGGCGGGTCGGCGGAATCGGCCGATCCACGAACTCAGTATACGATAAATATCTGAAATTAATTTACTCGATAAATGTATAAATAAAATCTGTTAATACTTTCGCGGAAACCTTACACCTTCAGATGCCGTGGACTTGGATTGGCCGGACGTCGGATCAGCTAGACCCAGTGCAGAATCACGAGATCTACAGTCTGATCATACACATACTGATCACAAGATAAAAATAATTGATAAAAATAATAGATGGAACCGAAGCCAGATTCTTGGGTTGACCAGGATACGATTGGAGATCCTGAGGGTCAGCCATTATTCAATCGATCTTCGAGCACAGCGCCGCACTCTCCTGCAAACCGAAAAGAAGAAAAAAGGAGGGAAGAAGGAGGGGAACGGATGAGGAAGTTAGGGTTTGAGAGAACCAGAGGAAGAAGATGAAGAGACCAGGAGAGGGGACCTGTTGTAGGCCTGGGTGTCATGTTGGAAGAGGTGGGCTGCTTCAGGATTCGCAGGACTTGCCGGATTTGGGTCGGTGAGGAGCGACTGCAAGAGATTCAGGCGTTTGATCAGATGCCGGAGAGGAGAAAAGAGGACCATTTATATGGAGCTTGAAGAGAGAAGCGAGAAACATGAACCAGACCTGGATTGAGGTCAAGATCGTACAGACATTGTGACAGGGGGACCAAGCATCCTGGATGATGTCCATGCACAGAGTTCCATCATTGAAGACTGCATACCCATTAAAACAGGACTTAATTAGGTAATAATAATCTAATCAGATGTGACATGGCTACAAGAAGGAAGGCGGCCGGCATGATCACATAACCCCAATCCCTCAAGAAAATCATGGCTATCAATCTGATGCAATATCTTCTAAAAGGAAGAAATTATTTACATTTTTATAATAAGGAAAATAGGCATCGCGGTGATTACCCAGTAAAGTAATACAGACGTAGAGGGAAAATTTAAAAAAAATAATTGGAATATATATACAAAACGAAGGAAGGTCAACGATGGCCCAGAGGAAAGAATGCATGGGGAAATCCTCGTCCAGCAGCACAACGTGCATTTTTCAACACTTCTCGAGCCGCAGTAGAAAGAAAAGCTCGACAGGTGTTGACATGTTTTTTGAAAAAAAACTAATGTCTGATGGTTGACCGACAGGCGTATTCACAGCTCGAATCTCGAGATATGAAACTCCCTTCCGTTTTGGAAGAGCTTGGATATCGTATTATCAAAAGAATGTGAATCATATTACTGCACGCAAGAGAGGGGAGAGAGAGAGAGAGATTTTGCAGGTACCATTAGGGTGGAACATCTCGGAAGTGAAGCGGACGCGAGGAGGTTTCTCCGGGTAGTTATCCCCGAACGTCAGTCGCAGACCAAAAACACCACCTAAATTTCAGAAAATAATTGATGTAATGATGAAGATGGTACTAAAAATTAGATATCATGAGGCATTGATTGAATTCCGGTGAAGCGGAAATTCCATCACCTTCCCAGGGGGTCTCATCGGGGCCGAAGATGGTGGCGCTCCACACGAACAAATTCTCATCCGACATGGGACTCGCGCTGCATCCCTGCCTCCACCACACCACAATATCACATCCGGATCAACACTCCACCCGCAAAATCGAACACATCGAACCAGATCCGCCGACACCGACTCACGAAGGAAACAGAAAACCGATCGGAGGAATCCTACCTCAGGCGCCTCGTTCCGGATAGCCTTGAGATCGGACATGAGACGGAGCTGCGCTGATGACGCCATGGCCTTCAGACACGTCTGAAGAGAGATCTCGAAATCCGAAGAACCAATTCACTCCCCCAGACAACACAACTAATAGAGACCAAACGGGCAACAGCAGCAGCAGCAGCAATCAAGGTAGCGGATCAATGGAGGGATCACGGGGAGGACGAGATCAGAGGATGGGAAATGGAAGAAATAGCCAGGATATGGGGAGGGGGAGGAGATGGAACCGGGGGAGGCACGAGCTTCGCGGGCACGAAACCAGTCCTCCGCCCCCGAATACGACCTCGCTCTACACGGAGATGATGGTAACAACAGCTATTTCTTATTAGTCCTAGAAACTGCAGATATTCATTTTTAACCTTTTTTAGAATAAATACGACATAGTTGTCGAGTGTTGTCAACGCTTTCCTTCTGCGTGACTTGCAGGGTTTTAATGCAGTACTTCAAATAAATAAAGACCTCCTCGTAAATATGAAGCCGCCTCTCTCTCCTTCCAGTGATATTCATCGTGTCCGGTGTACTCCATTCCCGAGGTGACAACACGCGTTGACGAAGCAAGGGCGCGGAGAATATCAAGATGCTCTCTCTCCCTCTCTCTCTCTCTCTCTCTCTCTCCGGATTGAACCTCAGTGGATATTTTTTAATAGAATATGGGCTGGGCCTACATTGAGAGAGGGTAGTGATGTGGCGGCTCAGCCCATTATAAATCCGGAGCCCATGAACACCCACTATAACCCTTCTTCCTACGATTTAATCTATGGAAGCTCGCTTTGCCACAAGAGAGAGAGAGAGAGAGAGAGAGAGAGGATGAAGGCGTTGGGGCGGTGGCTAATGCTGGTGGGTTCTCTCCGCCTTGCCGCCGTCTGGTTTGGCTTCTTCGACATCTGGGCGCTGCGTCTCGCCGTCTTCTCCAACGCCAATAGTGAGCTCTCTCTCTCGCCGTCTTCTCCAACGCAAATAGGATATCCTTGATGTAATTGATGGAAGAGTCTTTCCGGCCACTTGGGGGATTCTTACTCCCTGTTGATTTGAATCGTCTGGACATCTTCCTGCCTGCGTTTTAGCGAATGAAGAAGTAGAAGTGGGGAACCGGTTTGCTCCAACTGGCCGATGATCTGAAATCCCTCAGGTATATCCATTTAAAGAAGATGTCAGAAGAAGATGCCGATCTCGGCAGTTGGTAGTTGTTAGGGCATCCGTGCAGTTCTATTTCATGTTACCAGTTTTCAGATGAGAACAAGCGGCGAGCAGAGACTTCACTGAATCGATCTAGCATGGTAATGAATCTGGCGATGGCACGCCACGATAGCAGATTTCAGACGAGATCTTGCCTCATCGAGCAGAAATCATCTATTTCTCACATCTTGGATCTGACAAGGGTGGTAACCACCTATTTTAAACATCAAGCCGATGAATCAATGATAAAATTGTGACGATACATTTCCGCCGGTCGGACATGATTTCTCTGCTAAATTTGAAGTGATTGTTCTTAGAATCTCTCGTTCTTCTCATTATAAGTCCACCGGGAAACCTGTTTCTCCCTTTTTGCAGTGACGGATGTTCACGGCAGGACATTTGGAGTGTGGACGCTCCTAACATGCACACTGTGTTTTCTTTGTGCATTCAACCTTGAGAACAAGCCCCTCTACATTGCGACCCTCCTCTCCTTCATCTACGCCTTGGGACATTTTCTGACCGAGTATCTGATCTACCACACGATGGCCGTCGCCAATCTGACCACCGTCGGGTTCTTTGCAGGTACTCGGCAAGAACATTCCTGCCATAGCTTGAATTGTTTCATGATTAATTTCCATGCCGTTCTTTCCCTCGATCGATATAAATCCGTTTGAATGCCTGTATATATGAATTACTACAAGAAAAAAATAAGAATTACTATAGTATTGATTCTGCATCGGTTCGATGTTCAAACAGTTATATAATAAGAAAAAAATTCAGAGAGCATATGGCCACGCGTATTAATTACTATAAGAATTAATTTCTTTCTCATGAACTGGTTACTCTTTTTGACTTGTATGTTCCGATAATCCTCTCAGAATATATATATATATATATATTCCATGGTCTCGACACCTCTTTCTGGGGGATCACACCATTCCTTCCTTCAGTCTTGAGAATAGTCCCGTAATGATTATTACAAACTGTAATTATAAAAATGGGCTTGCTGATTATTCCCAACAAATCTTGAGCTGGATGGTCTAATAATTCATTAAAAAATATCAGAGAATTTAAGGCACGCCTTCTTTTTCCATGGTCTGTACATGTTATATGATCTTCAGACATACCCTTGGAGGAATCGAAATAGATATCATATGGTTGAGGAGCTTAATGTCACAAAGTCAAAACCTTCCATGTTTCATATTTGGACGTCGAGTTAAATAGTGGGTAATAGTTGCAATAGACTTTGCTGCAAAAGTCAACAGGGTTTTTGCTCGGATGTGCAGAAACCCCTCTGTTGAGGTTCATCTCATTGCCCATCACAATTTGATGGCGAGGTCCACTTGGTAGTGCGCCCTGTGGGGATCATTAATCTCTTGACAGATAGTGTCCCCAGATGATCAATAAAAGTCAACCTCCATTGAATGCTTTGTTTGATGCTAGTCAAGGACAGGGTCTCTGTCACCGGACGGTATAGATTGACCTTCTGGGTTGAAGGTTTTGTTCATTTTATTGACGTAACCTCTTCTGATTCTGTTCAGGAACATCAATCATATGGATGCTGCTCCAGTGGGAAGCTCACATGTCTCCGCCCACAGCCTCCAAGAAAGATTGAAGCTTCCATTAATTCCTTTTTGTTATATTTATTATTGATCGCGATCCCTCTTTGAGTGGTTGACTAAGGTCAAATTTCATTTAGTCTGGACAGACTTCGTAATTTTCCCCATTAACTGCTTGTCGTTGACTGTTGACTTACGAGTTCTTCACGGTTTCATGAGTCAACGCGCTGGGACTCGCCGGGCCGGTTCGAGCGGGACGACTTGGATTTATTGGAAATGAAATTTGAGTATGTGATATTACATATGTACCCCTGAAATAAAAGCTTCTTGGTCGGCGCTTCGCCTCTTTTTTGGCGGGGGCGGTCACTCGGCGGCTATTTCTTCCAAGCTCTTCGCCTCCACCTGGAGATCGGGGAGAGCGGTAAGCTCGGCCAGAGTCTCTCGTTCTACGTCAACAATGGAAGAGCCGTCGCTGGAGGAGTCGCCGGAGGAGTCGCCGGAGGAGTCACCGGAGGATTCTCCTCCGGTGTCGTCGTCGTCAGCTTTGCCGCCTTCCTCGGAGGAGGTCGAAAATCCGTCCCCGCCGCCGGTGCCGCTCGAGTTCCCTGCCTGCAACGTAGAAACGATCTCCGATCCAGAATCTCCTTCGGTGGAGTTCGCCGTCTCCTTCGTGATATTCTCGGTGCTGACTTCGCTCTCAGGGGAAGAATCGTCCGCCGAGGTCGCATTCTGCGCTTCTCTTTGCTCGTCGGAGAGGATTAAGTTCGACTGGCTCTTCTGCCCGACGTCGATCTGATCTCCGGGACTGGATGCGATTGCGTTGATGTTCTGCTGTTCCGTGAGATTTGTGGAATTGGATGTCGAATCGCCAGGAAGGGATTCTCCGGTGACTTCAGCATCGTCTCCCCCATCAGAGACAGTGACAGTGGAATTCCTCTCTTCCTCTACCGAATCCATTGGATCAGATGCCGTTGTGTTGCCATTCTCGACCAAGGTCTTCGAAAGATGGAGAGTTCCATTATCAGATCCCCTTTCTTCGGTAACTTGCTGGATCTCCCCATCTGGAGAAGCATCACGCTGTTTATCTTCCTCTGAGGCGTCCCCAGATGCGTCCTCTCCCTCATTGTCCTCGGATTTCTCAGTATCTATGCTCCCCCGCTTCTCCTCTGAGGCGTCCCCAGATGCATCCTCTCCCTCATTGTCCTCGGATTTCTCAGTATCTACGCTCTCCCGCTCCTCCTCTGAGGCTTCGCTAGATGCATCTTCTTTCTCATCGTTCTCAGATTCCCCAGTTTCTAGGCTCTCCCGCTCCTCCTCTGAGGCTTCCCCAGATTCATCTTCTTTCTCATCGTTCTCAGATTCCCCAGTTTCTAGGCTCTCCCGCTCCTCCTCTGAGGCTTCCCCAGATTCATCTTCTCTCTCATTGTTCTCAGATTCCTCAGTTTCTAGGCTCTCCCGCTCTTCCTCTAAGGGATCTCCAGATGCATCTTCTGTCTCGTTATTCTCGGATTCCTCAATTTCTTCGCTCTCCTGCTCCTCCGTATTCTTCTCGCCGGGATTTCCGTTGCCCTCATCCATCTCCTGAGAATCCTTACGGACAGCGCTGGCAGCATCATCTGCTTCATAATTTTTTTCTCGCGCTGCCTGAGAATCCTCGTCTTCCTCCTGCTCCTGGGTACCTGATGTCCCCCCACTCTTCAACTCTCCGTTCTCATCTTGGCCGTCCTCGTCGGAGCCCTCTCGATCGCTCTCATCTACATCATCGTCTCCCACCAGCCCTTTCCTTTCTTCCTGCGCGTGCTCCTCCTCTTCGGCTTCTTCCTCCCCTTCGTCCTTCAAGTCCTTGTCTATCTCCAGGCTGCCCTGGTCCAGATCTTTCCTCCCCAGCTTCAGGAAATCTAGTCTGGTCTCCAATCTGTCTGGTATCCCCAGGCTCCGCTCTTCCAGGGCCTTCCTCTTGTCGTGCGTGTGCTTCACCTCGTACATCAACCAGACGCAGACGGATATCAAGATGAGTATCTGAACCCCGTGCTTCACCCTCCAGCCTCCGTTTCTCTGGTTTCTGCCGAACGACTGCTTCATCATGTCTGCCCCTTTACCCTGGATTTCAACAGAAGGGTTGAAACACTGATCGAGATTGCACATGTTCTTCAAATTTCCGATCGTGTTTACAAATGAAACACGGGAAATCCGAGGACCAGGAATCTCAGGTATAAAAGAGGAAGTCGAATCTTTCTTTTCCCTAAACTAACAGTTATCGTCGATCGCAAGCGCAGATCATCTCTTCAGGAAAGAATAAACGAAACTCGGAGCCCTATTTCAGGAGGAAACGTGGGAGGCACGAACCTCGGAGGTCAAACCCAACGATTACGCCTCCAAAAGCTTCGACGGGAGCAAAATGAGAAGCGAAAACGGAGAAGAAAGAGGGAGGGACAGTAGATCTGGCCATTCTTGCTGACACAAAAAAGAAGGCAGATAGACAGAGAGAGAGAGGGATGAGAGACGAACCAGAGAGAAGAAAAAAAAGATGCTCGAGCTCAGCTTCGTCTGGAACTCCGGCGAAGTTGAGCTCCCCTCCGCTCACTGAGGACTTGGACCAGCGACAACGACCGGCAGTCCTCCGGCGGAAGGCGGAAGGCGATGCGGCGCAGGAGACGATGTCCAGCACCAGAGGCAGTGGAGGTAAGAGATCAGATCTACGACAAAGAAATAGAGCTGAAGGCCGCAGCGGAAGTGCGAGAAGGAGAAGAGGAGAGAAGAAGAGATAGAGAGAGAGAATTTGCGTGGTGGGGACTGACAGAACATTGACTGTTCGTGCTTGCCACAATACCTATTCTCTCTCTCTCTCTCTTACTCTCCCCCATTGTCTAGTGATTCTTTTTTATTCCTCCCGAGTTCGATCTGCTACCATGCATTTACAGGAGGATGTATCTATACTTTTCCACTCAAGCCAGACAACTGGATCGACGACGGAGCAGCTCGGATTAGAGGTCAACGGTCGAGATGAGAAGGTATCCCTAACGTCATAATACTCTGTTCTTTTTTTTTCTTGGTAAATAATTGCATGCTTTCTCACACTCCTCTCTATAATTGCATGATAGAAGTAATAAATATACTGTTTTTATGATAATTTATATTTTTTGCATTTCCAGCTCCCCCCCATCCTCTCTAGTGGATGTCCCACTGACGCCTACCGCCTGCCTACCACGACCGCTCTCTCGGTGAGAGAGTCGGATAAGAGCCGGGTTGGCAACCTAAGCCTCTGACATCATTCAACCCAACATCGAAAGAGAGTTGACTTTGGTAGATGCATCAAATTGACAGACTGACCTTCAAACTAGTCAACCCAGTTAGACCTAGAGAGAGAGAATACAGGCATCGCAGTTGAACTAAAGTTAGCCTCCTTCTTCACGGAGAAGAAGAGCGAGAATTCTAATTCTATTCTACGGAGGGAGGAAGAAGATCTCCAATTCCTACGGAGAGGCGGCCTGGTGGCTGCGGATCCTGCTCGACCGCCGTACGGGGGTCATCCCGCCGTCCTCTCGGCATCCCTTCAAGAACAGTTGGGAGAGAAACTGAGTAAGAGATAGAAAGAGATAGAAAGAGAGAAAGAGAGAGAGAAGATGATTGTGGCGCACCTTTTTACCGGAGAGCTTCTCGTAGGCGGTGAAGCTTCCAAATGACTGCGAGGAAGAAGTGGAATCCCTCCTCAGGCTCCTATCTTCAGGTAGTCGTCCCCTCCGGTCGCTATGGAAGAAGCTGCTGCTGCTCTCTGATGGACAGGATTCGCCCGTCGTCATGGCGGTTTCCGGCGACCGGCTTGCGAGCTCCGCCGAGGTCACCTTCTTGGCCGACGGTGCCCCGCCGTCGTGATTCTGCTTGACGCGGAGGGCGATGGCGATGGCGGCGAGAGCTAGAAGAACAGAGGATGTACCCAGCAGAGTCTGCAGAGAAGGAAGAAGAAGACCGGCGG
Organism: Spirodela intermedia; assembly: GCA_902729315.2. NCBI lineage: Eukaryota > Viridiplantae > Streptophyta > Magnoliopsida > Alismatales > Araceae > Spirodela > Spirodela intermedia. The sequence continues at coordinate 3,581,852 of LR746270.1, read as the reverse complement.
CTCCTGGTAGGGGATCGTGTTCTTCTGCGCCGCCGACGGTGGGCTGGTGGATCTGTGAGAGGACTTCGCCGGAAATAATGGCGGCTTCTGGTTCTCTCTCCTCGGCATCGCCGGCGACGACGTCCTCCACCCGAGACCTCAGATAAGGCTCTTCTTCTTCTTCTTCTTCTTCACCACTTCTGGGACTGGTTAGGACATCGCCGACGACGATATCCTCCATTCGAGAACTCAGATAAGTCTCTTCTTCTTCTTCTTCTTCTTCTTCTTCTTCACTTCTGGGACTGGTTAGGTCCGGATCATCTACACTGGAGGTATCAGGAAGGACCAGATCCCGCTCTTCTGCTTCCTCCTTGATCTCCCCTGCGACCTCCTCCTCCTCCACAGAATATTCTCCTTCTTCCGCATGTTGTTTCTGTTCTTCTTCTTCAGTCTCCGTCTCTATCTTCGTCTGAGAATTACTGTGCTCTGCAACTCCAGCGTCAATGGCGACTCCTTGATCCAGATATTGCTCCTTCTCAGCCTCCTCAATATGGTGTTCCAGTGAGTAGAAGAATCCGAGATCTTCATGTGGAAAAGCAAGAACGCGAGTGACCGCCCGGAGAGAAGCGACAAATTCAACCGACCAGTCTTTGATCTTGACGGAGAGCTTCTCGAGATTCAGGTGACCTCGATCCCTGAATCCAGCCAAGGGATCTCTCAGATGCATTTCCCCGATCGATTCCATCTCGAAGAAACCAGAGGAAGAAGAGATCTTAGGGTTTTGCATCGCAGTTCCGAGGAGGCCGGTGATCAGGAGGACGACGACGGATAAGATCACTAATCTGGATCTGGATGAAGAACGAGCAAGGGGCGGATCTTCTTCCAGGTAATCAGAAGAACCATCATTCAGAACTTCTTCCCCGGATTCCTCCACCTCAGAGGAGGACATGATCTCTTCTTCGATCTTCCGCCCGCTCGTCTCGCTGGAGCTCTCAGAGGAGAACCTCTCCTCGAGCTGCAGTCCGCCATCGCCATGGACGAGGAGCTCCTCTGCTCTGTCGACTCGCGGTTTGGGCCTGTAATGGAGGAACCGAGGCCTGGGGGAGAGATAGTTGGTCTTGGGATCGTAAGGAGGAAGATGAAGAAGTGAGGGATCTTCCTCTTCAGAAACCATGGCCGGAGAGTTGTTGCAGAGGGGAACTTCCTCGATAGGGAAATCATCTTCGAGTGGCCTCGATCTGAGCATCTCCCGTGAAGCTCCGGAGAAGATGATCTTCGGGGATTCCCAGTGGTGGCCGCCGCCGCCGCCGCTGTCGACCGTCTCCAGCATCGGATTGGAGACTTCCGATTCCATGGAATCGGAGCAATCAGTGGTGAGGGAAGAAGATCTGGTGCCATCGTTCCTCTCAGACAACACCTTCCGCTTGGGAGAGGCGGCGGCGATGGCCTTGGACGCGGCGGAGATGGTCGGAGACATGAAGTTCTTGGCGCCCTTGAACGGCGGCGCCGCTGCTGCCGGAGACCTCGCCCTGTTCATCTTCGGATCTGATTCATTCTCGTCCTGCTCGATCGCCGCCCGCACCCTCTGAGGAGTATCTGCAGAAAAGCAACGAAGAAAATCAAAAGATCGAAACCATGAAGATCGATCGAAGCCAGGAAATCGATGATGATTCACTTACCAGAGGGACTGTTCTTGGAAGAATTAGGGTTCGCCCAAGGGAGTTTCTTGAGGCTTTTGCCGCTATGGGTCCTGGAGAGATTGGGGGAGGGGGACCTGTTCGCCATGAAGCTCGTTCCCGAGGAAATCTGCAGAACTCAGAGGAGATTGGGGAGGAAAGGAGAAATGGAAAGTTAGCTGGCGGGGAGATCTGGAATAAATGGCAAGAGAATCGCCGGAGTGTGGGAGAGACGAGGAGATCCTTCCTATTTTACTGGGAAGGTAACGGCTAGTTTTTAGCGAGCTTCTCCCCCCCCCCCCCCTGTGTGTTATTCTCACCCCTTTCACTCGCAGTTCAGTCGATCCCACCGGCTCACATCATTCGTTAGACCCAGATCGTCCAGCAAGTAGGAAAGAAAGGAAAAGTGGTGGTCGACCGACCTCGCGGCGTGTTAATAACAGCTGCTTTTTTAAAAATTTAAGATGACCGTTGTAGAAGACCGCCTCGAGATTTTGAATCGGACGCAAATGGATAACGGATCTATTCCTCGTCTTTGTTGAAGAAAAGGGTCCGAGTCGTAGAGAGAGAAATACATGGACCTAACCCACTTCCTCATTGATAGCCTCTTTGGGGGCGGTGGTTAAATGCAGAGGCAGTATATATATCTGGTCTTCTTAGCAAATTTTGGAATCTGCATTCTCCCCTCATAAATTTTGAAAAAAAAAAAAAAACCCTCACATTACTTCAAATCTAAGGTTGTATCAATTTGTGTTTAACATTAAATACATATTAAAAAAATATTTTTTTTATTTCATGGTAGGGCTATTTTTTTTCCGATATGCCCTTGTAAACCACTAAATTTAGAGAAGTTACTCATCTTTTATCATGGCATCACACCTCCCTCTCTTATCATGTTTAAAATAGGGTTAATGTTTACCTAATTTGAGAAAAAGGCTTGAGAAGTTAAACAAAATACACGTTCATGTGTCATGTGTCATGTGTCTCAACTATCCACATTATTTTATTTTATATTTGGACAAAAATGCACTTGAAGATTTAAGGACCAATCCTTATGCATGCATCTTACATGAAAAAATAATGGGAGATTTTTTTTCTCTAAATGAGGGTCTTATGTTGATTTATTTCAATAATTGACCTCATCATGTCAACATATGTCATTAAGATTGTGACACCTTGTATTGTTAAATGTTAGTAAAATTATTTTGCACAAATGGTGAAAATCTGTGAAATGAAGACCTTCCAACAAGCATTTTGGCATCGTTCAATGTGAAGCCATATTTATAGGAATTAAATGACATATAAAATATGCATAGTTAAAATATTAGCTCGTGCATACATTTTGCACTACTAGATAGAGTATGGCATACATTAAACATAGTTAAGACCCATATAATTAATCAAGAAAGCTTTCCTTTGGTGTTGTAGAAGGTTTTTTATAAGTTTTCAATTCACGATTATTTCAAGTTTCATTATCCTTATGGTTGATGGTATAGTCAATGTATTATATATATTTTTTAATAACTTTTTTTAGGTGGATGAGATGTTATATAATCACTCAAACTATCACAAAGCATCATGTAATAATTGTTGGTGTTTAAGTGATGACATGATATTAGGAAGGGGGGTAAATCAATTTTTTTTAATTAGTGTTATACAACAAATTATGTTCATAGAGATAATCACCAACACATTCACAGCACATATTTATAGTGGTCTGATTTCCTTGGCTTATTCTAATCTCCACATTGGATTCTGAGCTGGTTGATAGTTGATATATTTTTCTATTCCATCATGTGTACCCTTAGTCTTCCATGAGACTTTGTAGAGTTAGTTATTTCAAAAGGGAAATCACTCTTACTCAAGAGTTTTCATTAATAGAAGAGGGAACAATTCTTTCAATAGCACATTGATTCAAAACTTTTTTCAAGCATATTGATTTAATAGCACACATTTCATTAGAGGGTGTCCTCACCTTTCTTCTTAGAGGTGTGACATTTTGATATGGATTCTAAGTTTAGCAACCAACTAAATTTTATAGGTTATAAGTGACGTGACTTAGTCGTTGTATAGTAAATTATGTAAATTTAAAGTTTATAAAACTAGAAAATATGAATTTTTAAATATTTAGAAGTATTTATGAACAAATATATCAATTATAATTTAATAAAACTTCCAAAAATAACAATAATTTTCCAAGTCAATCACAGGGATGTAAATAATATCGGGTAATTATTCAGATTTTTTCTCAAAGAATATTATTTTCTATGAATTTTATACTAAGAAATGAAAATAAAATATATTTAAAATTCACGAAAAAGGGAAATAAGGGTGAGGACGTCAACGTCAAGATGACGTCAGTGCTCGGCGAACGCGAATCACGCAGAAATAGAGTTACACCTGGTGATTCTTACGTAAGTGATTATAACCAATTTAATTGATCAAATTAAGATTTGTAAAAGCTAGAAAAATCGTAATTGAATGAAATATATCTTGGTAAATTTAAATCACACAAATTATCACTAAATGAAGTGAAAATTAAGTTGAAAGTAGAAAAACAGAGTTCCAACGTCGCGGCAGCGATGCGTCAACGATGCACCGAAATCCTGAGCATTTGAGAGGATCGTCGTGCAGTGTCTACGGCCTCGAAAGCTCTCTTTGGACAAAGACGATGTGGGCAATCTCTAGATCTCCTTGCGAAGTTTAGAGATCAATGAAATGGGTCATCGAATCATCTTCGGTGACTGTCACTCGGTAGAGCGGAAAAACGGCGACTTTGCGACTCTCCGGCGGCTGTCACCTGATGGAGAGGAGCTGGATGGAGGTGAGGCGCATGTTAGAGAGCTTCATCCTCATGTCCGCACAGCAAGAAGAGGTTCTTCATCGCATCCAGTACACTCTCAAGAGGTGGCGACTCATCTCCCGACGGATCGTCCTCTTCTCGACGACGACTTGTTTGTCGATCAATCAAAGATGATTTACTCAATGGATTCACGATCTTTTTATCACGAATTGCTCAGTAATTTTAGTAACAATACTCTGCGAATCGTGTTGATGAAATTTTCACCGATGATCTAACGATTCTGATTGCTTAATCCTTCACCGGTGATTTGCAGGAAAGTCGCGATAATCAGATAAAAAAATATGAGTTTTGGCTGGTTGCCCGCCCTTTCTAGGGAAGGTGTGACGCAGGTTTAGTCTCACATCGCTTGTGCACCGAAGTCTCGGGCGAATATATAATAATGTTACATTTGAAAGCAAGTCACTTTCTTGCACATGTACGACCACTCCTTGCCCCATAGTCGGTTGACCATCGGTGACGTGGAAGGAGAGTGGCGCACACATACCCCTATCGGTCCAAGCCGTTTGAGCCCCTACTCACAGTTACTCCCTGACTGCGCTTCCGACATGCTTGCGAGCCCAATTGGCCGGCAGGTCCCCCCAATTTTATTTTTATTTTTATTTTTATTTTTATTTCTTTTTCTTTATTTATCTCAAAAGTAAGACTATAAAAATCATATAAATTTATATAAAATCACATAATTACTAAAAAAACCACATTAATTAATTGAAAACCACTTTTCACACTTTAACACAAATATAAGTTTATTTATCATGAGTTAAGGCTAAAACTATATTATTTACTAATTATTAACTCATGATAATGAAGACTTATCAATAAGTAATTTGGAAATATTCAAATCACTTTTAATACTTCATGACTCTTAGCAACTTAGCCAAATGAGACATATTATCTCTAAGAGGCTAATAAGATTGACCACATCTAGATTCAAACTCTAGACAACCCATTTTATATGATTCCACACTAAGTATAAAGTTAGAACAAGTCATCATTATTGGCATTCAACTCTTAACTTCTTAGAGGCTTCAATAATCTGATTTATCATGGAGAAAGCTTTACCATGAAAGAGTAGTTGAAGAGCTTGAGGATCAAATAATGTTTCGTGTTTTTGGTTAGAGATCACTTGCAAAATAAGAGATTTTAGGGCTTTTTAGGTGTAATATTATAAAAATATGTCTAATCAAATCAGAAATGGTTCATGTATTGAGACAATATATTTTAGTTTTATATATACAAAAAAGGTCATTAAGTTTCAGTTTAAATCATAATTATGGAAATTAGTTTGTTAATTTTGTGAATATAGAAAGTGGTCATTTGGTTTGATATTAATCATAAATGTAGTAAATAATTTGTTTTAGTTTCATGAATATAATGTAGTACTACATATAGATTCATTCAATTAAATGTGAAGTATTCAAAACCTTTTGAACATGTATTTAGAAATTATACCCAATATAGAAAAAATAGATATATGAAACATTTTTCATAAAAATCATGAACCATTTCTATTATGCTTTAGATTCAAGCCCAATAAATAAATCCACTACATCTTTGATTTAGGCCCAATCATAAAATTCATTTCACTTTAAATCTAGGCCCTATAATCAATTGTATTATATCTTATTTATGCTTCTTTTAACTTGAAATAAATCAAGAAAAAAATCACAAATATTCCACACTATTATTTTGATAGATAACATTCAAATCTAGATACCCAAATTAGTGTATCATCTTAAACTCACTTAGAGATACTTTAGAACACCATATTAACAAATAAAACAAATCAATACTGAAGTATATGTTTAAACTACCCCCACATACTATGCTTATCATCAAAACACTTAGACTTCTAACACACATCAATAATCCTCTAAAGTGTAATTATGATGTCAAAAGTTAGAGCTCCCATCACACCTAAGTATCTTTTTTATAAGTTTTTTCTAAAGTGTAATATCTTTTGATAAGTGTTTCCTCATGATTTGTGTGAGATATATGTAGTGGGAAGTAATAAAATGTATTACGTGGCCAAAAATAAAATTAATATATCGCATGCTCCACCTTTATCTTGTTACATGTAATTTCTTGATTTTTTTACTCTTTTTATGAATTAATGGATATATTTGGTAAACACGTCTTAATAATGCATATCATCAAACATAGATTATTAGTACGGAGATTAAAAAAAAATGTATATATTATTATTATCATTAAATAATCTAATTTTATTTCACCATTAACATTTTAAATAAAATAACATAATCTTTTTAATAGAAAATCCTCTTTGGATACATAATACTAGTTGGGAAGAGTACTAAGCGAAAATATTGAGGGGAATATCTGTTAATAGAGGGCTTTATGGAGACACATGCATAATAACCTTTGAATTGAGTAATTTTTTTTTCTTGAAAATTATTGCTTTTTATTTATTTATTTTACCAAAAAGTTTACACTATTATTGGTCACACGTGTACAGTCCCCGTGCGAAGCTAGGGCAAGCTCGATTGAAAAACCCTCGAGCCAACAGAAACCCTCCGCGCGTCTCTCCTCTCCCAATCCCACCCACCCTACGAGGAAGGAAGGCGAAGAGGAGGCGATCCCTATCCGAATCTTTCGCTGCAGAAGATGGTGGAGAATCACTGCCTCTCTCTGGATTTTTCTCTTCTTCCTCCCTCCTCTCCTTCCTTCGTGCTGCTGTTGTTCTTGTTGATTCATTTCCCGGGTTTTGTTCTCTTTGGCAGACCAACGAAGCAGTAAACCCTAAAGCGTACCCCCTGGCGGATGCGCAGCTCACAATCACCATACTGGACCTCGTCCAGCAGGCCGCCAACTACAAGCAGCTCAAGAAGGGCGCCAACGAAGGTTTTGTTCTGTCTCTTCCGCCGATTCTGTTTCTTCTGGGGTCTCCCCTTTGGACGAGTCTGCGAGATCTGGTTTTTAGTTGTGTAGGAGGGGATCTGGTGTGTTATGGTGTTTGTAATTAGCTCTCTGCGTCCCTTTTTTTGGCCAGCGACGAAGACTCTGAACAGGGGTATTTCGGAGTTCGTAGTGATGGCGGCGGATACAGAACCTCTTGAGATCCTCCTTCATCTTCCCTTGCTCGCCGAGGACAAGGTAATCTTCTCCTTTAAAAAAATGAAGAATGTTGATCTGAAGATTATTCTACGCGTGATTCTATTCATCCAGTTTTTTTTTTCTCTCATATTTTTTCGCGGACTTTGTAATTATTAAAAAATGGAGGTAATAATCGAATCCATTCTTTTAATTCTTCTTCGGAACTATTTCTGGCACCGCTCCACTTTTTTCATGATGATATCCATTTTTCATGAATCCGTCTGCCTGTAATTACACTATAGCTTTATTGCTCTTCACAGGATTAGATTCTTCGTTTTTTTCTTCGTATCAACAGAGTTTCGATCAGAGAGTTCGTTCTCATGATCGTACCAATGTCCTTGCAGCATTTGAGCTGCTCTAGATCATTTCCTCTGTCCAACGTCCATGCCTACGCCCATGGTCAGCATTCAGGCGTGGGCTGGTGTTCTAGGGGATGCAATAGCTTCAGAATCTCTCTGCTGATCATGTTCATCCCTGGGACTCTTAACGTATATACACCATTGACGATGTTCTTTCTCCCATAATATCGATATCCTAGATAGAAGTCTAATAGTTAGAGAGAAGAAGAATGAAAAGATTAGAACAGGTGGTCTCAAAGATTCCCGACATATTATCTGTACTTCTATCAAAGATTTCTTGAAAAACAGTTATTGCTGTTCATCTAGGAGAATGCTCCGGCTTCTGGTCAGACCCGTGAAATGAGGGGACCTTTTTGTGATTCTTGTTGAGTCAATGCTAGTTTTTTGCATATCCATTGCCCTATGTCATTGTTCAACTCCAAGCAAGCTCTTGGCCTGGAGTTATTTGCACGCCGCCTAGAAGCTAACCTCCCTCCTCCCTCCCTCTCTCTCTCTCTCTCTCTCTCTCTCTCTCTCCGTCTCTCTAGAATACACCTGATCTTTTTGGGTCAAGAACTCTTTCTATGTATATAAACAATGTACGCTATGCCTTTTTACCTTCCCAAATAAACTCAGGACCGAGGACTACATGAATGCACAGAAGCTGATATCTCTCTCTGTTTCTCTCTCTAGAATGTACCGTATGTCTTTGTGCCTTCCAAGCAAGCCCTTGGCCGAGCATGCGGGGTCACCAGGCCGGTGATTGCCTGCTCCGTGACCAGCAACGAAGGTAGCCAGTTGAAATCCCAAATACAGCAGCTCAAGGTAAAGATCCTCTGCAATCTTCGCCATCTCCTTTTTCTTGTTTTAAACCTCAATCTCAGCTCCAACCGAAACCTCTCTCATCCATGGTCAGGATGCCATCGAGAAGCTCCTGATCTAGAGAGAGAAAGCTGCTGGCATGCTCAAGGCCGCAGGACTCAGAAGCCCCGTTCCTCCCAGATCCGGGCTGATGACGACGATGGTTCTGGGTAAGCCCACCCCACTTTAAGAAACATATTGAACGTATATCAATTATTATTTAATCGGATCGTTTGTTAGCGCTTGGGCTAATTTAGCGGCCTATGAAATGCTACGGCCGAGTAGAACAGTTTGCTGAAATGCAGTTAACTTGTGGTCGGGTGTTCTTCTGCTCGAATGCCCTCTTTTACCTTAACATCATCATCATCATACTCATGAAGGATCCATTTAATAATGGGGCAGTGTGTGTGTGTGTCTCTCTCTCTCTCCCTCGTGCGGGGTCTGTGAGGTATGAGAAAGAGGTAACATGGCAGCCGGTCCCAATTGGGCCGACTCAAACACAAGAAAGACCAATTGAATGGGCACGCTACTGAGTCATGTGTTGCATCTACACACCCCTACAGAAGCGCGCACCGAGAGCGAGAGAGAACCATTCGACCTCCAGCGCCATGCTTTGGTCTCGAGCTCTGTACAAGAGCTCCTTCATAGTCCCCAGCCGCCTTCAGACCCATCGGTGAAGACTCTCTCTCTCTAGTTGTTGGTGCTGTGGCGCCTTTTATACTTGTTCTGGCCGAAGCTCAGAAGGAAGTCTGTGAAGATCTGTTCATAGCCCGGCATCTTCCCATACCCTGCACGCCAGGAATTAATGGGTTCATCAAAATAAAAAAAATTGCAGATTTTGAAAAGCATCGCAGCAACGAAAGCAAGAAGATGTATTCAAACAGTTAATGCAACGTTAGGAGAGAGGCCATCCGAACGAGCTTTTCGGGCTTCCACGTAGTGGGTTGACCAGGTTCGTAGAATGCATTCCCACCCAGGAATGGGTTTATTAAAAAAATTTGCAGATTTTGGAAAGCATAGCAGCATGAGAATCAGAAGATCTAACGATAGGGGGGCCGCTCAGAACGGGTTTACAAGGCCCGTATAATGCATTCCCCCCCAGGAATGGGTTCGTTAAAACGGAAAAAATTGCAGATTCTGGAAAGCATAGAATGCTATGCTTTTGGGCAATTAAATTAATCAATGCTACGATGGGACATAAGCAATGGGTTGACCAGGGCTGTAGAATGCATTCCCTTACAGGGAAGGGCTCTCGGCTGCGCAGAAGGAATGGACTCACCAGGGAAGTAGTTGATGTCGATGACGTAGTACCGGTCGTTGGATCCGTGCTCCCTTATGATGTCCATGTTGAACAGACGAAGACCCTGCCGCCGATTCCCGCATATGGGGGCGAATTAGAGAGAGAGAGAGAGATCAAAAAGGACGAGGAAGACCACCCCAACGGATATATTCTCTAGAGTTTTTAAAAAAGATTGCGTCCACCCACCAGTCTCCGCCGCAGCTCCCTTGCGAGCCTCTCCAGCAGTGGCCGTGGCGGTAGCTCTGCAAATCAGAGAGGAGAAATGTGGGATGAGAGAGAGAGAGAGAGAGAGAGAGAGAGAGAGGGGCCTTACCGGCGACGGTGGGATCCACGTCCGCATACTCCGCCGAAGCTGCGGCGCAGGAGACCCTTGGGAACCGGAAGACGCCGGAATTCTTCAGAAGCTCCTTCTCGGTCACATCCGGGAGAGAAAACCGCCGCAGGACCTTGATCGCCTCCCCAACGATATAAACTTTGAACATGATCCCCCCTGCAGCCACACGCATAAAAGAAAATCAAGTTCGTCGCGTTCATGGCAGAAAAATCATCACATAATTCGTATATTATGACGTCATTTATATACTGTATATACCGTGGTTGACAAATTCTTGAAGAACCAAGGGAGGCTCGAGCAGGGACAGTGAGAACTGGTCGTAGGCGATAGACAGCTCGTGCGATTTGGCGGTTCCATCGACGATCAGCGGCTTGGCAACTGCCTCAAGTATATGTCAGTTAAATACCCACTACCCTGTAAATATTTTGCTGAATTCGGGAACCACGGCTTGAAGATTTATATGGCATAAGATTTTACAGCAGAATAGCAATTAAAATTCAGGGGAAAGACATGAATTTGAAGAGCATTGTGAATGTAGACAACAGGAGAGAGAGAGAGAGAGAGAGAGAGAGAGAGTTTGACTGAAAAGGGTTGATTTATTCATTACACAATCGAGGAGCCTGAATTTGAAGGAGAGAGGAAGACAGAATGGCCTACCCAATGGAAGAACCATCCCGGCCTTGGAGACTGCTTCAGGAATGGATGACGGGTCTTGGGTGATGACAAGCTGCTTAGGAACACCAACTTTACCTGAAATTATCGCCCATAAATGCCAATAAAATGAGCCAACCAGCATACAATAGATTAAGTCATTAGGGATGTTATAGAACAAAGCGCCTAAAATTGGTGGAAAGAGTTGGAGATGGCATCGACTCTCAACGGGGTTCCCAAAGACAAACCAGAAATGGCATTTCTACAAATAGAATGAATGGGGTGAACTCCAAAGTAAAAGTTCACCTATGAAAGGGTAGGTATTTCTGATCGCATGAGTACACAGCTAATTTTTTGGATATTTTCTGTAGTTTTTCATAAATAGCCTCCAATTTTATGATTCTTCAAACCACGGTTGCTATAAGCAGCTCTTTCAGGTATTAGCCTGTGTTTACAATACCAACTCAGAGAAATTTCTTGAAAAAGAAATGAAAGGGAGTCAAATGCAAAAGGAAACATCTTCTTTAAATTTATTTTCTTAGGTTCAGACTTTATATCATCAGAAAAAACTTACAAAAGCATCTGGAAGAAAGCTCTTATTTTAAAGGCTGAATATCATGAAGAGAGAGAGAGAGAGAGAGAGAGAGTAGAATGCAACAGGAAACATATCGTTTTCATTTACTTTATTTGAAAAGTTTAGAGTTTACATTATCAGAAAAAATTAGAAATCATCAGGAGAAAATGCCCTATTTAAAAGGCTGATTATGATGAAAGTCGATCAAACGGGCTAAACAAAGACAGCGAGAATCATGGATTTGACCCTTTGGATCCTCTCAGCTACCATCTTTCTGGAGAAGCATCCGGCCAGACCATTCAGAGTCGTAAAATTGAACCAGGAATTACCGTAGCAATCGGACAAGTTCAGATCAGCCACATCCTGAAGCATCAATTGACGGTTGTGCAGGTGTCGAATGGCATCTGGGGGGTCCAAAACAGTGACCTCTGGGTGCTGCTCCCGATAATCCTTCAACCCAAAAAGGAAATTTAGATGATTACTCCAATATCACTCGAAAATAACAAGATATATATCACATTCATGAAAAATATTAGGGAACCTCCTTCTAAATCATGGAAATATCTACGATCATATACATATTTATATATATGTGATTTTATAAAACTTGACTGAAATATAATTAATTGTTCTTTACAGCGAATGATCTACAAAATCTCCATTCCATACATATGATCACACCACATTCTGATGTGACCCGCCCAGGATTAGTTGTTAGTAAAACCACATCCTTGCATCGGTTATGCAGAAACTGAGAATTTAGTGCAACTACAATTACCAACCATATCACAGGCTAAATTAGCTGGTCACAGATGGCACAATCCTCATTCTTTGGAATTCCTGAGGCTTCAACGTTTTACTATCTGGTCATGATCATAATGCAGGAAAGGGCCTTCTGCAAGTCATGTCAGACATGGATGAGCATTTAAATCTAACAATTCTCACTTACCATCGACTGTCGTCACTTAAATATTGGGATGGAGTGGGAGAGTTCAGGACAGTGAGCCAATTGAATGCTTTCAGAACAAAGCACGTCAGGGCAACTAACCTCGAGAACTTGACACCACTCCTTCCCTAAAAGCTGTATTGGAAAAGGAAAGCCCTAGTCAGAAGTTGGATCCCACTGCATATGTGGCAAGAGTCTAAAAATATGATTTCCAAAGTAGTATATGCTGACCTTGTGTAAAACAATATCAAAGGGTCCTTGGTCTGAGAGAGGCCTGTTTTGGTCAATAGCAACAAATGAAATACCCTTCTTCCTGCATAATAATTTTGCAAGATCGCATGGTGAGTTGCAGGGAATAGTCACAGACACTCCCCCTCCCTTTTTTTCTCAACACCCAATCATAGGCATGTAATCACCGCTTAAAGCGCCGAGAGTACCTCAACACAAAAAAGAAGTTAAATCGATAAAAAATATTTTTAATATGATCAAAAATAAAAAAATAAATAAAGACAAGCATCAAAAGCCCCTTGAAAAAATCGGCACTTAAAAATCACACATGAGAACACCTGGGGAAGAAAATGAGACGACGTTTGAAGATAATCGTATAATCTACTTCCATGGATCATATCACAGCTATTTTCACCCCTCCACAGCAAGGAAGAAAGTCGTAGGAAAATTCCTAGCCTTGTAGAGAGCTATACCATCACGGCGCACTTCCGCATCGATAAGTTGACCCGGCATGAGATGCTAGAGGAGACGGCTAAAAACGGGTCGAGCGGATGGAAAGAAAGGAGGAGCCATGAATCGCCAGGAAAGAACACAAATAATATATAAATAAATAAGTAAACCCAAGATCAGTAGAGGCCTTCGGCTGGGATCCTCCGGGAAGGAGAGGAAAAGGAACCATCAGAAAATTTCTGCCGAAAAAAAAAGGATTCGAGGCGGAAAATCTACCGTCAACACGGAGAACATTACTAGCAAAACAGGGGAAGTGAAAATATTCAATGATGGACTGCCGATCGGTGTTTCTGCTGTTTCTGCGGCGAGGATTTCCGACGACGTGGTGAGTACTTTACCTGGCTAGCCCCTCGAGCTTGGGCTGGAGAAAACTCTTGACCTTCTTCGAGGTCAGGGCGTATCCCACCACCAGCTTCTGCTGCGACCGCTGATGAGGGGTCCCCCTCTCCTTGTCCTTCCCCTCATTCACCGATGCTATTTCCCTGAGTAGCATCCTTTCCCCCAGGTTTCCCCACCTGCCTCCTTCCTTGTTCCCCCCCACCACAACCATGGCAAGGGAAGACGGCAGCACTCGAATACACAGACGTCCTCGTCTAGAAGATCAAGTCCGGGGCACCCTTTCCGACGTAATTTCCTGCGGAGGATGCCAATATGCGATTCTTCGATTCCACAATCCCCTCAAGGTAGGCGCAGAATCTCGGATCGAAACGCTCGAGATTCCTCTTCCTCTTCCAGAGAGAGAGAGATAGCTGTAACCACGGATGGCCCGATGGTCTCCTGCTTTAATAACAGCAGCGGGTATGGAGGCCTTAAGCTCGAGCCCTGTGGACTGACAAAACTACCCCCAGGAGCCCTGTGTGACTGCTAGTTCGCGAGAGGGAACACGACAACCACGTAGCTATCTCGCTCTCCCTCGATCTCTCGCCCGAGGTGAGCGTAGAGTCCGCCGACGCCGGAGACGTCAACAACAGTACCCTGCGTTCCCCATGCTCACCAGAAAATCGCGAGGTAGGCCCCCTCGTCGACTTCTTTCCCCAGCTGCTGTGGGACCGGATCTGGAAACCGGAAAGCGACCGCAGGCGCAAACCAGGGTTATTGAATTGCTCTGTGATGATCTCGATCAGCCGCTCGAAGAATCTTTTATTCCACCGCCCCCTATGGAGCAGGAACAGGTCTACGTCCGTGCAGGCCCCGCTTTCCCCACTTCTGCCCCGCATGCAGAAATGAAGACGCGTAATCCCCGGCGATCACCATATCAGACATCGCCGAGGTCTGGAACCCGTCGGAATTGCAGAAGACTTGCGGTGGAGCGGGTACCCGGCGGCGAGGATCTCCTCCATTCCCTCCGGCGAGCCCATTCTTCCTCCGCCGAACCAGTTCCGAGCCTGTCCCTAGAACCAAGCTTACAGGTTTGTTACAGATGTGATCCTTTCTACAACCTTCCGCCGATCCGCCCGGTCGAAACGGTCCGGTTCACCGCGCGCCCGGAGGATGGACGAGAACCGGTTCTCCCGATGGACAGGGAAAACCGTATTTAATTATACCGGAGATTAATCAGCCGGGTAATCTTTCCATGTTTACACGCAGTCAAAAAAGTGAGGTGTCAACCTTATCTTTATGCCACGTATCAAAACTTTTTCAAATAATTTTTTAAGTTGATGATTTTATTATTTCCACGCGCTAACTATAATAACCCTCGAACTTTTGGATAGGCCTCAATTTTACCAATCCAATTCACATCACCCCCTTACCCTCTATTTTTTTATTTAGGTTTCAAAATTGCAAAAAAACGAGCCGTGGGCCCCAGATCTTGGCTTAATAGCAGCCATGGGCCCGGGCCTGAGCCTTAAAAAATACGGCCCGATCCTGCGCCATGGACGCTGTGCCGTAATTAATTTAGCATCTAAAATATTCCCGATAAATGTTGCCCCAGCGACCTTCGCCCGACTCTCCCCCACTTGCCACTTGCCACTTGCCACGACCTGCGTAACACTGAACCACGTGATGATGTCGTCATCGTGCTCCATCTGGGATGAATGCTCACATATGTGACGTCATCATTCGTATATCTCCACACTCTGTTGACTATTGGTTTTACACGTGCTTTAATCTTTACACGTGCGAGGCACGAATAAGTCGTCAATATTCATTAAATAATAATTGCGTTAAAACTTGGAATTAAATAAAGCGTTTTTTATTTAAAGGAGCATGTGATTAATTGCTAATCAGTGTACACAAAAACGTCGACCGTTGCACTGTTTGACTCTTTCCTCTGCTAGGGTTTTGCTTTTCCCGCCCCCCAGGGCTCTCAGATGGATCTCCTTCTTGTCTCTCTTCGATCTGGAAATCCGCCGCCACCTTGCTGCTCTCTGGCGGAGATATCGATCTTCGGAGCTCGACGATCTCCGTCTCTTCTTGTAAGGGATCTGCATTTCTGCTCTCCCTAGGTTTAACTACGGCGGAGGAACCTTGGATCAATGGCGGCATTGACAGGTTGTCACTTCCCACGCCGCCAGATCTCACCGGGGAACAGCAACGGGAGGTCGCTGACGACGGTGGTACGTCCCGGCGTCGGCCATGGGAGGTCCGTGGTTAGCGTCCGGCGGCGCCCAGTTCGTTCATCTCTGCAGTTGGACGTGGAGAAGTCGACAGTCCCGTTGGCTCCATCAGATCGATCTCCTTCCGAGGAGAGATTTGGATTCGATGCGGCGTCCGAGGCGGAACTGAAGGGGAAGGGGCTTACGGGACTCAGGAGGACGAAGCTGGTGTGCACGATTGGCCCGGCGTGCTGCTCCCCCGAGCAGCTGGAGAGGCTGGCCGCGGGAGGGATGAATGTAGCGAGGCTGAACATGTGCCATAATAGTCGGGAGTGGCACAGAAGCGTGATTAGGGCCGTGAAGAAGCTGAACAGGGAGAAGAGGTTCTGTGTTTCGGTCATGATCGACACGGAGGGAAGCCAGGTGCATATGGTCGACCACGGCGCCGCCTCCTCCATCAAAGCCGAGGTTTCCCTCCCCCCTTCCCTCTTGTTTCACTCCTGGATAACCTTACTATAACATGATGCGAATGCGTGAGATTCTGTCTTCCATTAGCCATTGACGCATGAGAATCTCGTCAGAGATCTACCATCATCGTTAGATTTTGGAGCGAAACAGGGGTAACGACTTGTAGTTTCTTTCTCTGACTGTTCTTCTTGTCTGTTGAATACTTCGTTTAATGTTTACCTGGTGATACCTTGATCGCCTCTTTCCCTCGGATCTTATTATCCTTCGATTACACAGGAAGGCTCCATGTGGCTTTTCACCACCCAGAACTTCGAGGGCACTCGTCCATTCACTGTTAAGGCAAACCACGAGGGTTTCTCCGAAGGTATTGAAATATCTTGATCGACAAGGTCGCTTTTATGATATCTTGGGATTTATTCTGTAATATTGTATCGGTGTTGATTGCTTCCAGGTATCATGGTTGGTGATGAGCTGGTTGTTGAGGGTGGGATGGCGAGTTTTGAAGTTGTTGAGCGGATTGAGGACGATTTGCGCTGCAGATGCACTGATTCGGGTCTGCTCCTGCCCCATGCGAAGCTGTCCTTCTGGAGGGCTGGAAAACTGGTCGACAGGAGCGTGGGGCTGCCCACTCTCTCATCAAAGGTCTCTTTCCGCGTTTACATGGTTGATTATATTTTCCATTGATTAGATCTTAACCTGTGTAGGCGTTTATTTTATCTATGTAATCGATTTCTTGCCTCAAATTTAGATAAAAGATAAAGAATATGAACATTATAAAATTTGAATTATGCTTAAGTTGATGATCCCCTCATTTTTTTATGATTTTACATGCAAATGAAGAGGTAACGGGTTATTATGAGCTATTTTTCTTACATATCCTTACGTTTCTTTACTCCAATGTAATGTTTAATCGGATTTTGAATGAATGCAAGTTGAGCTTGATGCCGCTGTTTATAATATTTGGTTAGGAACGTTCACCATTGATGATCACTTGTATGGCACCAGGTGAGACTAAATTATTCCTTGTTATCGATATGAATATCAGAGGATTAAATTATTCTTGAAACTTCTCGTTGAAGTACTCCAGCTATGCTCTTCATATCAGGGATCATAACGACATGCTATAAGGGGGAAAGTTGGTTCTAGCTGAACCTGGTGAACAATAGTAGTTTAGTATCAATAGCGGCTGTTGCTGTTTATTCCTTGTTTTGACTTTTCTCATTGTGGTTTGATTTGCTATTAGGCTGTTGTAAATGGCATCGCCCTTGATTGAAGTGAGTTGACTCTGCCCACTCTGGATGCTGATGTGCGATGGAATTTTTGCTATAGATTTCTTCACACTGGAATTTGCCTTGGATGTCTTGTAGGACTGGGTTGACATTGACTTCGGAATATCAGAAGGAGTTGACTTTATTGCTGTGTCATATGCCAAAAATTCTGAGGACATCAAGGCTCTGAAGACCCATCTTTCTACGCGATCGGCGGAGTAAGTGATCATTTGTATATTCCGTCCATAAAAAAAAAATCGTTTTACAAAATAGGTATAAATTCTATTTTTACAAATTTATCATACTTTTTGGTGATGTGAAAGGTTTTGTGTGTGTGTGTGAGAGAGAGAGCTCGTAGTAATTCTTAGCTCAACGATTGTAGTTAACTGGGAAAATAAAGTGAAATACATATGGACGTCGTATCTGGAAATTAAGATGAATTTCTGTTCTTTTTGGATCAATTTGGTGCAAATCTGATCAGCCCAATTCATATCCCATCTGATGTGAATCTGATCCTACTGTTTTTAATCTCAACGTTTTCTTGGTCCACATTTTACTCATCCTGGCATCTATAAAATTCTATGTTACAGATCCATCAGGGTGTTGGCAAAGATCGAGCGCTTGGAATCTCTTGAAAACTTGGAAGAGATTGTCGAAGCTTCCGACGGAATCATGGTGGCGCGCGGAGATCTCGGGGTACAAATCCCCCTCGACCAGATTCCGGCCATCCAGAAGCAGGTGACAAGCATATGCAGGCAGCTGAACAAGCCGGTGATCATAGCCTCTCAGCTCCTAGAATCTATGATTGAATACCCCACTCCGACCCGCGCTGAGGTACCCTTTTCCATCAGGAGCTCAAGATCAGCGTCCTTTCGATGCCTTCTTTTTATTATACATTGATCACGGAAGAAAGGATCTCTTCTGCGTGTTCGTTCTCCCTTTGAAAAGTCTCGATCTCTCCTTCGATTAGGTCGCCGATGTTTCTGAGGCGGTTCGGCAGCAGGCAGACGCATTGATGCTGTCCGGTGAGTCTGCCGTCGGATTATACGCCGAGAAGGCCCTCTCCGTCTTGAGCACCGCCAGTCTCTGCATAGAGGCTTGGGCCCGAGAAGATGGCCTTCGCAACCTTCCTCCCCTTCCTCGGCTCACAAGCTACTTGTCTGATAGCATCGCCGAGGAGATCTGCAACTCCGCAGTAGAGATGGGTGAACACTTCATCTCTCTCTTATTAGATCAAGAAGGGAGGGTTGAATTGATCTTATCGTAATTTTAAGGATATATTTCTTGGTTTAATATTGTCGGGTCACAGGGAACAACCTCGGTGTTGCCGCCATCTTTGTCTTCACCAAACACGGCCACATGGCGGCACTTTTGTCTCGGAACCGCCCAGGGCCGCCTATCTTCGCCTTCACAGACGATGCTAACACGGGGATGGGGTTGAATCTCCACTGGGGAGTCACCCCCATCGTCGGCAATCTGTTCGAGGACATGGAGAGGAACGTGAAGGAGTCGATCAGGTTCATGGCGGCGATCGCGGCAGTTAAGCTGGGGGATGTCGTCCTGGTGGTCTCCGACCTCTCCTCGGTCTCCCCCGCCACTTCGGCCTTCACCCAATCGATCCAAGTGAGGACCGTCGGTCAGTAATTCTTTCCTCTTCCCTTCGTTTTCTCTTCTCAAGAACCGAGTTCTAGAGAAAGAGAGACAAAGTGGGATGCTTAGAATCAGAGAGAGAATGTGGGATCTAGAGAGTTTTGGAGAGAATGATGGATGAGGCCTCTTGAGCTTTGAATGCGGAATGTCAAACTGAAGAGAGGGAGAGAGAGAGAGGTGCCCACATTGCTTGTACCGATTTTGTTTTAAACAGATGTTTTCTCTTTCTAGAAATCTTCATTTCGGTGCATGATTGTACGTTGGAGATTCGACAGCTTGATTGTATTTATTTTACGATCTTTTTAAGTACTGTTGAACCAAGCGATTTTTATTCTTCCAAAATTGGATTATGCTGCCGTGGTCAGACCCATTCGTTACTTTCGGCCCGGCCCATTTTCCTACTCTGGCTTCATACTTAGGCCCGACAATTTAAGTGGCCGGTTCGGTTCTCATCTGGTTCGGCTCCGGACTTTCTTTGGTCCGTGTTTCAAAACGGCCCGGGCCTGATTTGATTCTACGTCACTCGATAGAGCCAAAGGTGAAGAGAGAAAAAGTTGGACTGAGAGGCTCGAAAGATCACCGCCGCCGGCTGACCGCCGTCGCGCTCAAATAGGAAGGAAGTTCCGGGCGGCGGCTGGTAACTGGTGACGTGGTGGCCTCCTCCTCCCCTCCTGCGCCAGAGACATTCCAATCCCCCCCGGCTTGTTCTTCTCCGCCGCCCTAATCGTGGGATTCGATTCGATCGATCCGTGAGAATTCCAAGGATATTGCGCCTGATCTGATCCTTTCTGTGATAATTTCTCCTCTCCTCTCGGAGAGAAGCGATCTAGGGCGGAGGAGAGATGGCCTGCTTGACTGTCGTCAGATCGGGGATTCCCCCTGGTTCTGGACTCCGGCGCGGATTATGCCGTCCGGCCGGAGGGATCCTCCCCTTCCGCTGCCGTCTCCGGCGGGACGATACTGGCTCCGGCGGTAAGCCTCTGTCAATCCGCAATTAAGGATCTTCGCAAGGAGATCCGTAAGTTTTTCTGTGGATCACTGGTTGTTGTCTCTGTTGCAGTGTGGGAGGAGCCGCTGGAGTCGTTGTTCACGAAGGAGTTGAAGAGGAGGGGGATCGATCCGGCCTCATCGCCGGAGAATTCTCCGAGATCCAGGGGCTCGTACTCCTGGCCGATGGAGGAAATGGATATCGAGGAAGAGCAGAACGGCACTCGAGGTCCGCTGAGGAGGAACCGTGTGGTTTCTGCCGACCATGAGGAGGCCCTGGCCGACCAGTGGGCGAGATCCATGGCTCTTAACAGTGAAGGTCTCGAGGTCAGCCAATTCTTCCCTCTCCTCCCCCTTCCTCACCTTCCTTCTGCCCCAAATCAATCGAAGAAGATCAAAATAGAGGATTCGTAGAACGACGGCAAATCACCGATCACTTCCTCACAAACTTCTGTGAGTGCAGGATTTCGATCACTGATTGTCGTAAAAATCATGCTCGCCGTCTTACTACTTGGATTGTACATCATGTTCATTTCATCATGTTCTTCATGCATCGGGAGAGAGCCCCACGAATATCTCCGCAGACAACCGTGCCATTAATTGAAGAAGATCGCCAGATCAGGATTTCTCGACACATCTTAGTTCCGAACTGATTATCATCCAAATCACTGCGAAATTTCATTTTAATTATATTTACTAAACATTTTCCTTGCAATGATGATCGTGTCCTTCTTGCTACACTGAAATTTCTGTTTAACGGGGAAGGATCTTTCATACTCATCGTTTTGAGATATTTTTCTTTCACCTAAATTAAATGTGGGACTATTCGTATACATTAATCGGCCTGAAGTTCGTGTGTTCCTTCGATTCAGGGTCTGATTCCACGGGCAAGACTGCTTCTGACGACAGGAGCAACATTTTTTCTTGGATTCTGGCCTCTGATTATCATCACAATTGGATTATTCTCAGCAACAGACTATGTAAGATCTTTTCTTCTTCTTTTTTACCTTGAAATTTTCTATTTTTTAGTGGTAATATACCCCCAAACGTTAGTCCAGAGGATGGGAAAAATATGAAAGAAAATAACAAAATATTAACATTGGGAAATTAAATTATAGGATTAAACCGAAAAGGAGTATTCCGGGTGTGTTAATGGGCTGGCCCACGTTCCAAGCAGCCCACCTTTTCTCCAGTTTATCGTTTACTATTAATTTTTCACCGTCCGATCGAACAATTGATCTCTATGATGATCTTGGTTCATGTTTCAGTATTTCGGCCCGGGCTTCGTACACGAGGCCCACAAGGCGGAGGTGTTGGGCCCATCGGTTCCATCACGAGATGGAAGGATTGCGCCACGTGTAGAGTAACACGTGCGTCCCCTTACATCATATACGTGGTTTCCCTGTAAACCGTGTAAATAAATAATTAGAACGCGTGGTCTTTAATGAAATCGTAGCATCTATCTCAGCCAATCTTGACCGCTGATTAACACGTATTACCCTCGATTCTCGTGGCGGAGGCCACGTGTTGGGGCTCAGGCTTCATCCCACTCGCCTTTTTTGATCTCTGCCCTCCATCTTCGATCGAACGCTTGCGGATTGGGGGGACGTGGCGAGATAAATAACATATCTTGAAGTTACTTATCTAGAGGATTCAATCCTGATCGTCCAATCTTTGCTGACATGGAGATTATTATGGACTGAATAAAAAAATAAATTATAATTCTGTATGGTTTCCACAGAAAATTATTCGGCCAGATCCAAAACATGGGCCATGACCAAAATTTGACCGGGTCAAAGTAAGAGTTACGGAACTGTGACGCATTAACATCCCGATCTTTGGGCCTAAATGGGCCCTGCGTTTCACAGGTTTAGGCGGTGAACTTTTTAATGGGTATATTTACAAAAATAAAATACTTTAAATGTATGTATCGATATCCGCGCGGGACCTCAACTTTCGTTGCAAGAGACGTTCTCTCCTACGGAGAACCCTAACTGGGCATACGATACTGAGTAAGCGACCTCCAAACCCTCGATATTCTATCCCTGACCCTAGGGTTTTCCTCGAAGGCGAAGGCGCTCTGCCCATTCGGTGCGTTTCCTCTCCCTCTCTCCCTCTCCCTCTCTCGCTTTCTCTTTTTTAATTCTCTCTCTCTCAAGCATCTGTTCCTTGTAAACATCCACTATCATTAGGGTTTTATGTATCTGCCATCTTCGTTTCTGTTTCCTCTTGCTCCTGAACGAAGTACACCGCTGTAGAAGAGTTGGTCGGATGTTTGCAATTTGCTAGCGAAGCTGTTGTGCGTATGGTTTTGGGTGTTCATCGGGTAAACACATGATGCCAGTTCGAATGTAAAAAGCTCGAGGTATTTTGCGTTATGTAGTCGTCGATGTAATTTAAAGTAGGCAGAAAATCAAAATGTGTCGCGAGTTGTTGCTCAGTTCTTACTCCTGATTGATGTGAGCAGGACTGATCGGGTTATATGAAGGTTCTCTATGCCTGCTGGTCAAAACCCGGTTAAATTGGAAATAATTATTGCCGATGCAATTCATTCACCCGTCAGACGAGAATAAGGATATAGTTTAGGGCTTTCTATATTGCGTTTGCAAGCTCGTCTGAAGAGTGGTCATGATTAAAGGCAGAAAATATGTTTACCGACTTAATCTGCGTGCTACTCACTCTGTGGTGGTCTTACCGACGGACGCGCTGTTGGTTCATCGATTTCTGCTTTTTTTCTTTCGTCCTTTCTTTCCGTTTTCTTTTTTGACCAAAAGTTTTATTTGCCCTTATTTCTTTTGTGCAGAGGTAGATTACAGGCCATGGCGTTCCCTTTTAAACATTCAAAGAGAGGGTTTGATCGAAATCCTTTGGAGCAGAATGGAAAAGGAAAATGGCAAAAGACTGCACATTTAGGAGCACAGCAGAATCAGTTGAAGGCAGCTCCTGGAGCCACTGTCTTTCGTATTCTTTGTCCTGCATCGAAATCTGGCAGTGTGATTGGCAAAGGTGGTGGGATTATCACTAAGATCCGTCAGGAGACTGGTGCGAAAATAAGAATTGAAGAAATCGTTCCTGGATGTGAAGAGAGGGTTGTGGTGATAACAGGCCCTGATAGAGAGATTGAAGATAGGAAGGAAAACGCAAAGAAAGATGATGCGTACATTGATGATGCTGATGAGGATGATGACGCGAATGAAAGTGACGATAACCTCAAGGTAAAGGAGAATCCTCGGCAGGAGGTTTCACAGTTGGACAGAACAACATCGGCTGCGCAAAAGGCTTTGTTGCTTGTTTTTGAGAGGATCGCTGAAAGTGATCCAGAGTCTGATTCTGTAGATGATGAAAGTAAAAAGTCATCTATTGTTGCGCGTGTACTTGTCTTATCCAGCCAAGTTGGGTGTATTCTGGGAAAGGGTGGAAGTGTGGTCAAGCAAATGGCATCAGAAAGTGGTGCTCAGATTCGTATTCTACCTAGGGACAAGGTTCCTGCATGTGCTTCAACCCTAGATGAACTGGTACAGGTAGGGTCGGCTATTATCTAAACGGTTGTTACATTTTGTCCATCGCCCAATCAAAGTGGTGTGGTCTCTTTATCCCTTCACCTATATAAAAGGGACTGCTTAGGCTATTGATCTTGTTTACGGTTAATGGTTGAAAACGTTTACTGCTCACTCATTTTCGATTTTGATTCAGATGTTTTCTTTCCTACAATTTCAGGGAATTTCTCAATTCTTGATACTTAGCTGCCAAAGCATTGTATCTATATTTCATACTTGCCGAGACAACAATGTTTTTCTTAGCACCTGCACTCTTCTAGTTTCCTAGGTTTTTTGTGTAATAAGCTCTATTGTATACATTTTCAGATCACAGGAAGTATTGATGCAGTAAGAAAAGCGCTGCAGTCTGTTTCTCAGCAGCTTCTTGAAAATCCACCCCGTGATCGTGATCTCCTACTTCAGGACAAAGTCCCTGGACCATCATCTCATCATTTTGCACCCCTCCCCCAGCTGGGTATACCACGGAGTGAAGTTTTTCCACCTGCAAATTACCATTTCTCGGATCAAGGGCCACCTTTCTCTTCTAGACCCCACGACATGGTTGACTATCATCCGCGCATGGGCCCATCTATTTCCAAGTTCCAAGATATGTCTGGACCTGCTAAAGTTCCGGTTTCCCCAGAGATACTCACATTTCAGTTAATATGTAGCTGTGACAAGGTCGGCAGTGTGATTGGAAAAGGTGGAAGTATAGTTAAAGTGATCCAAAGTGAAACTGGTTCTGAAATCAAAATTGTTGAGACGACCCCAGACTCGGAGGATCGAATCGTAGTTATCAGTGGCCCAGCGGTAATTATTGTTTGGAGTCTCTCTCATGTTCTTATTTCTTCTCCAAAGATGGAGATGCTATATGTGCTGCTTCCTTGATTTTCCGTTTTCCTGTGTTTCTATTAAACTGTAAGGAATGGTCAGAATAATTAAACTGTTTTGTCCAGTGGCGACGTATGGTCAGAATAATTGTAAGGAATGATCCAATAGCTAGGGAGTGGTGACCACTGTGGTTGGATTTGCAAATTCTGATATAAAAGTGTTCTCTTTCTCTTGCTCTCCTGATTAGTTTGTTTCTTTTTGTCTTTAACTTGGTGAGATAAGCGGGGGTTTCGTTTAAATAAATGTCGCTTGGCTTATTTGTTTCCATAATGAAAATATTGCTTTTGTCTTTCTGAGACGATAGATTGGTCTTTGCAGCATCCAGAGGATAGGATTTCTCCAGTACAAGATGCCATTCTTCGTGTGCAGAACAGGGTTGTGATGGCTGTGCCTGATGATAAAGAGAACACAGTTTCAGCGAGAATCATTGTGTCTTCCACTCAAACTGGTTGTCTTCTTGGCAAAGGGGGTTCTATAGTAGCAGAAATGAGGAAGTTTTCCGGAGCACAAATCCGTATTTTGAGCAAGGATCAAGCTCCTAAGTATGCTTCTGAAAATGAAGTTGTTGTTCAGGTAAATAGGCTTTATCACAGGCTTTATTCTGCTTACATGTTTTCCCTGTTTTTGACCAGAACGAGAATGTTTGGTTGTATCTGTTGTGATTATGTGATGCTTATATTCTTTGTCAGGCAACTGGGAAATTTGAGGCTGTCCAAGAGGCTCTTTTGCAAATAACGTCGAGACTGAAACATAATATTTTCAATGAAAAATATTCTTCTGGTCATCCTGCCTTTGTCGATCAAGTTCCACCGTTCTCACCCTTCATGGGAAGGAGAGATCGATCACCACCTGGACCTCGCTCCAATTTTTTCCAACCCTTTCATAAATTTGATCCTATTGGAGTTCTTCCTCACGATGAACGATCTGCTTTTCCTCGTACGCACTATACATCAGGATTTCCCAACCACGGTGGTGAAAGAATACCTTCTGCATCGTGGGGAGCCAAGGTATGATTCTCATTTGTATAGTGTATGATATTTCAACGCTTAATCATCTTGCAGATTACAAAATAGGGGACAATAAATGTTGCAAAATATTGCGTTATGTCAGACCCTCCAATATCAGACCCTAATCCTAATTGAGTACGTTATTTCCCCATAAATATCGCATGGTATTTGATTTATGGTGCGTTGTATATCTCTCCGAACTTAATTATCAAATGGTTCTTAATTACTTTATTATGTGCCATCTCGCGATATGCATTTGGTAGGTAGGTGTCCTCCTTGTTAGCCATATCATGAAATAAATTTACACCGAGATGTTTTTTATGGTAATCTTCTGTTCATATTGGCTTTAATAACGAGTTTTTTCTGTACGTTTTCTTGAAAATGATTTAAAATTATGATTCTGAAATATTGCGACTTATATATGTATTCGACCTTTGTCCGCTGTCATCATCTAGATCTCTAACTTTGGAAAACACACACAATTTGACTATGTCACTCCATCCAATCTGATAATATGCTGTCTTAATTGATGCTTATAGGGCATAAGCAGTGGAGATGGTTCAGTTGGTGTAGATGACTATGGAGGAGCTTCAAAACGACGATTTGGTGGATTTTCAGGGTCAGTTTATATCTGAGTTTTCACCCACACAAAAAGGCAAAAAGGATCACAAATGTAGTTTTGATTGTTCAGGGTCAGTATCATTCTACTGCCCTCATGTTTTGGATGGATACTGAGATCCAGTTTAATCTCTGTTATCCACCCAGAGGAAGAGCAGAAAATAGTGGGCTGACTCTACACATGCGAATAATTCTTTGAACAAGGATAACATCTTTGTTCCTCGCAGCCTATTTCTGGTCCTTGTACTTGGTTAGTGACCAGGGATGGATCACAATTGTTTAAAGACTGTTGCATTAGATTGGTCTGTAAAATAGGGTTATCACGTGTAAAAAATTTATGGATCGGTTCTTTGTCTTGAGAGATAATCGTGAAGTCAAACATACTTCTTGCTGTATGTGTTTTTATTTGTATGCATATGCAAAAATATGTGTATTTTAAGGCTAACAAAATCTGTGCATCGATTATTAAATTTTAGCTCATCATATGTTGTGCTCTTTATGGTTTTTTAATGCAGCGGAAACCAGCCAGGTAGAATCCCAAAAACAACCATTGACGTACTTATTCCTCGTGCACTTGTTCCTGTTATACGTGGAGATGATGGGGGATGCCTGAAACAGATTTGCCAGGTTGGCCTTTGATATATTTAATATACTTCTATCCTAGCATTTTGCGGTTGGTATTTATTCCTGATCTTTAACCGTAATCAGATATCTGGAGCAAATGTTACTATCACTGATCCTAGACCTGGAGCATCTGAGACTGTTATTATAATATCCGGAACACCTGACCAGACCCATGCTGCACAGAGTCTAATCCAGGCATTTGTACTGAGTGAGTCAAGATCATCTTGATCGAGTGATGAACAGGTAAGGCTATTTCCTTCTGTTATCTGTACAGAATTTTGATTATTAGGATATTGAACAAAAGTTATTTCACTTTATTAATTGCGTTCTCTTCCTTTAATTTGCAACCTTTTGTCATATTATATCTGTTGACAAAAGGACCGATCATTGTTTTTAGGTGTTTACTACGAGTGTGAGAAAAATGCCTGATCTGTAATATGTCATTTGTGCTGTTCAAAACTTGATTCGGTGGGAGATTCAGATGTTCGAAGAATGCAAGATCATACGTTTGTTGCAGACTAGTACCTCAGGTTCAAAGTTTGGGTGAATACTAGGATTATTTGGATTTTTCTTTGTCAATCCACCAGATCTTCCATGGGTGATTATTTATTGGTTCCATGGGAATGTTTGTGCGCATTGGTCTGTGTACTTGCCATCGCTCAATATGGACAGATGATTTTCTTCTCATGAATATGCTGGACGAGAAAATTGCATAATCCAGTCATTTCGGTTTTCATTTTGACGGATAGGTGTCATGCCTTGTTTGTTAATATGTTAGAGAATCATAATATCAAATAAAAGAATTCCTCAAAATCCGGTAATGTCAGGGAAAGGCACAGATAAGAATCAACGAAGCATTTCATCTTCTCCTTGTTCTCTTTTCATTTTGAATGGTGATCTCAATTGCATCAATTGATATTTCAACTAAACAGATTCATTCCTGTAATTCTTCCCATGAAGGAATCCTCTTTTAATGACTACCCAGTTGTGGTTCCATTTAACTCCTACAAACTGTGTGCACATTATATTGGTTGTTTTGTAATTTATGGATATGACTCTGTTGGTACCAAGCATACAAATATGTTGAATTTTTACGTTCAAAGTAAAACAAGCATTGAACATTATTATAAAGTCTTTTCCTATGTAGGATGCTCCACTCTTTGACCCATAAAATACGAGGAGAAATATCTGTTGGTTATTCCTTCGGGTAGACGTAAGAAAACTAATTACAAAATATTCTGATTTATTGGCATTTTAATATTTACTCTCATTAATGGGTTATGCTGGCTGAGAGGAGAGAATGCATTTTGTCTGCCCACTTTGATGTCCACTCAAACTTAGTCCCATCACGGGTTGTAGGGTTCGGCGCCCAGTCTGCTTGAGGGATGTGCATAAACACTGGTGCTTGCAGATATGCACACGAACAGTGCGTGCGTGTGAATACAAATGCCGTTTTGCATTCCACGGATTGTACTTTGGTTCATGCATCGTACAATTTCAAGCAAGTAAATAAAAAAAATAAAATGTTTGTCTATATATCTTAGAATTAGAACAACGAATTAGTGCTCAATCCTAGAAATCGTTGCGCAAACAGTTCGGAGCTATGCATTTTAAAGGCCAGAGAAGAAGCTACTACAATATCTGGGAAGGTGTCAATGTTTTCTCTGTAGGCTCTTATCCGACCTTGTGTTGTTCTTACATTGAATCACTCTGCGTATTATTGAAGAACTGATTTTCTGGGTCGCTTCTGTTATTTATGTCTATTGCATCTTTTACATGTGACAGAGAAGCTGAGCTTTCTGTGACGTTGTCTGGTGCCCCCACCCTCAAAGTAGTGCCATCTCAGGTTCGTCGCGCATAATAACTCCTTTTCGTAGATGTGATTGCCTGCATGAAGCTGGATGCATCAGTTAGATTTAGTTACCGATGTGATTGATATATATTGATATACTGTAGCTGAGTTAGCTGACTATTTTCGGAAAAATTCTTCCAATTAGACACAAGCAACTCCACTGGCATCAATATCACATCTGTACCATCTGTTTTAGTGGTGCGCACATCATCTGTAGCTTAATTATGGTAGTGTTCTTAGCCTGCCTGGCAAAAATGTCACATCAGCATGGGAGGTCAAATAGCAAAAACACCCACTACTTCATTGGTTGCAACTTTCCCCCTTTTTTTATTTATTAAAGAAATAGTTCCCAGGGGAGCTGTTTACACAAAATATGGTCTACTAATCTGCAAACATAAAATTCCAACCCCCTCCAGGAAATTTTTTAAAAAAATAAAAAAAAAACGAGTGAGAATTCTTTTATCCGAATTTGTGGAGATAATGAATAGCAATTGCTCCATTTTATTTTTCAATCTGCAAGGGAAAGGTTATGCAATCGGTAGAGGAAATCCTTCTGAGAACATTTTTTTTATATTTAATTAGCAAGAACTAAACAACAGGTGGAAGAATCCTTCTGACTTGGGATCTTAGCCATAAGTAGCTTACATCCTTGAACATGTGCCATAGATGTGCTGTTAATTGGCATCGTGGCAATCACCCATCTGGTTATTGGCAGCTGGGACAAGAAAAAATTTCTGCTGAGAAGAGTGAGGTCTTGGCGATTAGCTTCTTCTCACGAGCTTTTTTGTAGCGTCTTTCCACCTTCTCATGCCCGATGAAAGAGTTGACTTCAATTCGTAGTTTCTCGCAAGTATTTGAATGCCTTTTATGGAAATACGACGAATAAAAACTTCCCAGATCTTTGGAAGACTTATCGGATCAATAACATCTTAATCCCTTTAGGATCAATGGCCGCTCTTTGTACAGGAATCGCTATACCTGAGAAAGAACGAAATTTCCAGATTTATATAGCCCCAACCCATTATTATCTTAGGAATCTCACCTTGATTTTGACCGATGACGTGCCCATATTCTTCTTTAAACCCTGGACGCGGGTCCAATCAGCGGTCAACCCCTCCTCACCCCGGGAAACGATCCTCCTATGGCCTTGATTTTGTTTTCAATTGTGGGCTTCTTCTTCATCTAATTCTCGATTATTATTGAAGTAAATATAGGGACAGGAAGCTCCAAAACATTGTTTGTTTTTTCACTAAAACAGAAAATTTAAATGCTTTTTTAGTCAAAGATGTTCTTAAGCTACATTGCCTACATAGACAGATATCTCTATATCTGTATCTTACTCAAGGCAGGATTTTGGGGGTTTCACCGGCCTGAGCCAGGAAATGTGCTCCCAGCTGGGCTTTTATCCGGCCCAATGAGGCCCATCAAAGGAGATTAATGGCTAAGTGGGCTGGGCCCAAATGTGTAATCAACGTCTCTCAAGAGCAAGCCATTCATTGCCTTCTCATATTTTTACTTTATTTGATGTCTGATTATTATTTCTCTAAATATGAAGGGGGGGAGAGGGTGGTTTATAAAGAATTCGACATTTGGCTTGAGGCAGATGATTCTTAGAAATTCGAGTGTTATTGGAGTGGGAAAAATAGGAGTTTTATGTATATATTGATATGGGCCGTTGGGCCTGCAGTGATATATGGGCTGGATTGTTTTACCTTTTTTCTGCCCCATCACCATAGATTTGGAGAGAGATAGAGAGAGATGTTTTTGACCGTATGGGCCCAACTCCAGGATAGTTTTTCAACGAGACGGGCAACAACTTGAACGCGGTGGTCTCTCTCTCTCTCTCTCTCTCTCTCTCCAGCTCATCCAACCATAGAGAGAGAAAGAGAGAATAGTTTTCGAACGGGACGGGCAACAACTTGAACGCTGTGGTCTCTCTCTCTCTCTCTCTCTCTCGTAGGGAGGCCGATGCGATTGCCGGAAAGGAGCTCCATCGATATTCCCACGAGGTCTTCTAAGACAAAAGCCGTGGAAAAACGCTCTCTTTCGCTCCCGTTTGACTTTCTCCTTTGCAGCAGATCTGTCTCCCGTCGCCACATTTTCTGGGCGTAAATAATTCTCTCCGTCTTATATTTTTCAAAAAAAATCCCTCCCCCTCCCTTTGTTCAGAATGTTAGGATGAAAGAGATGATGAATTGGGATGCTAAAAAAGGAAAGATTCCGACAGTGCTTATGCTCCTCCCTGGATCAATGTAACAGGGTCAACCCGGCATCTCTGGGACGGGGGGGAGGGTTTGAATTCTGTAGAGTGAGAGCGTCTTCAATTCAATGCGTTCCGAAAAATTGTTTTTTTTTTATAAAAAAAATGGTTCATGAAATGGATGATCGTCGACTGCCTCAAGTGGCTCGATTTTACTCAGCGAATAGAACAAGGGAAGAACAGGAAGATTCAGGCCAGAAATAGTTTTTCAGATTGGCTGAAACAAAATTTGTGATACACTAAAAAATCCAACCGCATTCAATCATAAACCGGAGGAGAGAGATTTCAACAGGAAATCATCTCAGATTCCATCCTCCGAGCGCAAGGGATAGATGGACGGGAGAGAAAGAACAGAGAGAATGGAGATCAGAAGGTGAAATAATCCTCTGATGCATCGGCGTATGTACCTTAATATCTCTGCGTGTACGTACATGGAAGGGGAAGGCAAAGGGGAAGAGGAAGGCGGAGGGCCGTTCATCCTCCTCCGCCGGCGCCGGTGAGGTTGTCGTCGCTGTTGCTAGGGTTGCCTGGCTCCATCCTGTCTGCCGCGAACAGCTCCGACGATTTACGGGGCGGATCTCTACATTTTTGACGAGAACGACGACCTCCAAATAGGCGGGATCGGCCTGCACCTCATCACCGCGGCGGGTCCAAGCGGCGCGCCACCGGGCGCCGGCAGTGAGGAAGGCGGAGGAGCGGCGCCGGCCATCAAGAAGCGGCGGTGCGTTCCCTCTCTCCTCATCGTCTCCCTGCAAATCCCCTTTTCTACGGCTCCCTCTCTCTCTCTCCCTCTCTCTTCTCTGACTGGTCAATAGCAGAGTTCTCCTAGGGCTCTGCAGAGATTAGAAATACCTGCACAGTAGAAGGTGCTATTAATAAGTTCTCTCTCTCTCTCTCTCGCCAGACTGGTCAGCGTTTACCGGCTGGAGTGGAAATACCGGGAAAAAGGGAGGGGTAATACTGAATTTCCCCTCTCTCTCTCTCTCCTTCCACTTGTCAACGGTAATCGTACTTTTTGTTTTCGTTTTTTTTGGCGGCGGGGAGTTAAAAGAGCTGGAAAATGGGAGGCGATATTAATTCCCCGGCGGAGCGAGCTCCTCCTCTCCGCTGCCGCCGCCAGCGTACAATAAGGCCAGGACAGGAACAGACGGCAGCGCGTGCCACCACTTGCTTTCGTCCACGTTGCAGCTCCTCCCTCTTCCCGCCGACAAGTGGAGGCCATTTGTTGCGGCGCTGTCTGTCCTCGCCGCCCATCGTCCGGTGACAAGTCCCCATCTCTCTCGTCTCTTTCTTTCCTTCCTTCCTACTCCCGTGAACCTCTCTCTCTCTCTCTCTCCTCTTTTCCTGGGCTTGAGCCTGATAATGCCACAATATGTCCTATAGCCGCAGTGTTGTCTCCGTGATCTCTCTCTCGCTCTCTCTCTCACCCTCAACTGTCGAGTCGTATGTCGACTTCTTTGGAGGCATCCGCAGAAACGACGGGGGAACGATGATCTGGTGACAATTTTACTCCGCTTCTTTGTTGGGCTCCCAAAAGGTCATAAATATGCGGCGATAATTGGAGGGAGAAAATAGCGGTCAGTATGTGATTGGCCCACTTATTCTTCCATGCTCGTGTTAGGTTCCTTGGTCCCTCAAATGTATTATATTATATACAGAGCGTAGATATTAAAAGATGGCAACTTTATTATTGGTAATGCCGATAATCCACTGGTTTTCTGCAATGTATCTGGTCTTCTAGAATCAACAATTCCTCAAAGTTCTACTATAGTGGGTGGGGTAGATGACAAAAGGCTTTATTTTTCTTCTTTTTTTTGAAAAATGTTGAGAATTTCACTTGTTAAGGTGTAAGTACTAGTTGTAGATTACACTATGTCCAAACTTGATAGAGTAACATATATAGAAGGATACTAATACAAACTCATTTTCATAATAAATTAGTTTTGTGCTGAGTTTAAAGTATTTTTCATAACGTGACCAATCACTCTAATAACAAAGTTAAAATTTAATACAAAATCTTATCATGGCTTTAATCTTTTTGACTATATGTCAAAGTTTGATTCTGTTTAGCTATTAAAAGATGACAACTTTATTATTGGTAATAGTGATAATCTACTGATTTTTTACAATGCATTTGGTCTTCTAGGGGACCCAATTCCTCAAAGTTTCTCAACTTTAATGGGTGGGTGGGGTAAAGAACAAAAATGGTTTTTGTTTTTGTTTTGAAAAGGTATAATAATTTCACCCAATTAAGGCATTAACTACTAGTTATATGCCATACAATGTCCAAACTTAATAGATAACATATAGAAGGACAATGATATTGGCACATTTCATAATAAATTTGTTTTGTGTTGAATTTAAAATATTTTTATGACATGAGCAATCACTCTAATAACAAAGTACAATAACAAGTGAAGTTTGATACAAAATCTTATCACAACTTTACTCTTTTTGACTATATGTCAATGTTTGGTTCCATTTTGGGTATTAAAAGATGAAAACTTTTATTCTAATGTTGATACTTCATCAACTTTCCACAATAACTGTGGTCTTCTATGAGCCCTAATTCTTCAAAGTTGTTTGACTGTAGTAGGTGGGTTAGATGACAAAAAGGCTTGTTTTTTTCTTTTTTGAAAAGGCATAGTAATTTCACTTATTAAGACATAAATACTAGTTGTAAATCACACTATGTCCAAACTTGGTGGGTAACATATAGAAGGCTAGTGAGCAATCACTGTAATAACAAAGTCAAAATCAGGACAAGTGAAAGTTTTGTACACAATCTTATCATGCCTTTACTATTTTTGGCTATATGTTAAAGTTTTGTTCCATTTTGGTAATTGTGACATTTTCATCAAGAAACAAGGTGTTACCCAAAATGAGAGGGAAAAATTCCCTCCATATAAAACAATGGATAATTTATCTTGGGTCACCTCTATCCCTAAGATAGTATAATATTTTGCTTATAAAAGTAATTAGTTCACTCACTTCCATTTTCCTATAAGAAAATGTTATTAACATGGATGATGACAATAACAAATTTAGAAGAACTTTTTTAAGCAAAAAAGTTAACTAATTAGTATGACTTACACAAAGATTGAATCCTAGTTGTTGCCAAATGTATGTTGAGTTGATTAAAATATTGACAAAATATTTCTCTAACTCTTATATTTTTTTTTAATGTGATTTAATAATTGATTTCAAGGCCCATCATGCCTCTTTTTTTGACGAATGTAATATATTCATAGGTACCTATTTTTGACAAATATAGTATATCATAACTCTTGAAACAATTTATTACCTATTTGACTATATTGATTTGAAGTTTTCTTATTGATACTTTGTTGTAAGAAGTGAGTCAACTCAATTAATATGATAAAGTTTAATGATCATAATGATCAAATTATTATTATTATTATTATGGAAGTGAGTGTGCTCACCTTAGAACATTTAAACACTATTGATGACCATGAGAGTGCATTGACTCAATTAGCAAGAACAAGCTTGAACACATTGTGAGGAAAGTGCATACAAAAGTAATAGTGATTTTACAAAAAGAAAAAGAAAAAAGATATTTTATGTGACCCTTAAGTACATTGGTGATGTTCCAATGTAAAATTTGGAAAGGCTTTAATTTTTTATGAGATTATTCTTTGCAAGATTTATGTTTTCCACTTCTTTGTAGAAAATTGGTGAACTCACTTGGAAAGAAAGTATTTAGAAGTGTGACACAACAAGATAAAATATGAAAAAGACAGTGGTACATTGCATGTAACTAGCCATTATTGTGACCATTTTTAACCATTATAAACCTAGCAACCAAGGAAAAAATACATTATATAATGATTAACCTTTTTAGTGCCCTAAGTTTATAATATACTTACCTTTTTCTTTAGCATTCAAGTAGCTCCTTTCCAAAAAAATACATTTCTTGCAGCTTCTGGCCTATGTATTCACTATAGAGGAAGTAACACAACAAATTTTTGAGAACACTCACTTGATTTCTTCTTATATTTGAATATGTTTCATGATCTTCCTAACCTAGAGTCTTCTAAGTTCTATAGTGAATGAGGAATCTGAGTCTTTTCTAATTTCTATTTTGGTTAACAAATAATGTAAGATGATTTATTAGATGAGGGACACACACTATAACAAGAGTGAGACTACTTATCATTTATGATTGTGAAAAGATGAAACATGAGAGACATAAAAATTTATAATAGTTCAATCTTTTTGGCTAACTCTACTCTTTAGAAATGTATTCCTTGAGTTCCACCTTCTACTCTCTCTCTCTCTCTCTCTCTCTCTCTCCTCTCGATCTATCTATTTTTGTACACATACATGTTCCTTTCTATCTATTTCTCTATCCTTTTGAGCTCGTCAAGAAGAGAATTTCAACGGACCTTTCTTTTTCATACTATTTAACTTAAGCATTGATGCCTTCATTCCAGAGGCTAAAACACAGGTCAATGGGGCGCCCCGTAAAGAGCCCTCGGATTATTGGGCCTAATGGGCCTCAATATTGTTCACTTAGCGGACGGGCAAACCAGACTCTCCAGAAACCTCAACGCCCAAAAAAGGAAAGAGAGACCGGCCCATTAGGTCCATATAAGGCCCCTTCGTCTACCTCCGTCTGGAGTGGGGGAAAAACAGGGACCTCCTAATTCTCTCTCCAGGAGGGTCTCCTCCTGAGGTTCTAAGCTATGTACAATTGTGGGTTCTCCGATGGAAGAAGAATTGGGGGAGGAACAAGAAGAAGAGGACTGACCGGAGAATTCGATCGGAGAGGTCCAGGACCTATCGCTGTTAATCCATCTTCCTCTTCCGCTACAGCTTCTCCTGCTTTGGATCGTCGTCACGGCTGTTCTCGTCGTCCTTGGCGGCTGCCCCGGCGGTGGCGGCCGCGGAGGCGGCGGCGGCGAAGCGGTCTTTCCTGGCCTCTTCCAGCATCTTCACGACGGACCTCATAGAGGGTCTCAGGCTGGGAAGCCGCATGGTGCAGAGCACGCCGGCCCGGAGAACCTTGATGGCTTCTTCCCTCGAGGCCTCAGGGACCGTCCCGTCGAGCAGCTGTAGAAACCCATCTCTGAGGGTCATCTTGCTGCACACCCAGTGGACGATGTCCTTGTTCTCCCCGAACTCCGGCTCGATTGGCCTCCTCCCTGTAACCAGCTCGAGCAGCACCACCCCGAAGCTGTACACGTCGCTCTTCATGGTGACCTTCTCTGTGTAGGCGTACTCTGCAGGGAGGGAGGAAGGAGGAAGAAAGAGTTGAAGTTGAAGCTAAGGTTGTCGTCGCCATTAACGAGGTGGTGGTGGTGGTGGTGGTTGATATGGGGGTGACTAACTGACCTGGGGCGATGTAGCCGAGGGTGCCGGCGACGACGTGTGTGGAGGATGGGCCCTTGCCGTCGCCGGCGCCGGCGTGGAGGATCTTGGCTATTCCGAAGTCGGCGATGCGGGGCTGAAAGGACTCGTCGAGGAGGATGTTGCTTGACTTGACGTCGCGGTGGAGGATCGGGCGCTGAAGGCCATGGTGGAGGTACTCGAGGCCGTGGGCCGCGCCGACGGCCACCTCGTACCGGGTGTCCCAGTCGAGGCCGCCGAGCTTGCCTCCATCGCCGGAGTGAAGCCGGTCCCAGAGGCTGCCATTGGAGAGGTACTCGTACACCAGCAAGCTCGAATCTTCACTGGTGATGCTGCAGAAGAGCTTGACCACGTTCATGTGACGAATGGAGCTGAGAGCGGTCACCTCCGCATCGAACTCCTTGGAGATCGCCGGAGGTTTTCGCTTGAGCGCCCTCGCCGGCGACTCGCTGGACTCGGAGTTGTTCCAGATGTGCTTCACCGCCACCGCCTGCCCATTTCCCAGATCCACGCGGTAGACGTTGCCGGAGCCGCCCTTGCCGATCTGGTTGTCTGTGCGGATGGCGTTGAGGATCTTCTGCTCGTCGAAGCTGACGATCTGGAAAGACTTCATGTCCCAGGAATCTGTCGAGATAAGCCTGCCCCTTTCTCTCCCGGACAGCTTCTTCTTCCCCTTCTTCTTCATGTAGACGACGTAGACGATAATGGATATGGCGGCGAGGGCACCCACTGCCAAGGAGGTGAGCACCGTCCGGAGCTTGTCCGACGAGTGCGCAGATGAAGAGGAAGAACAGGAGCGTAGGAAGCGGGCATGAGAGCTGCAGAGGTTAGGATTCCCGGAGAAGCTTCCGCTGTAGGCCTCCACAGCCAGCTCCGGCGGCACTTCTCCCGACAGAGAGTTGCTCGACAAGTCGAGCTCGCTCAATCTCAGCGATGATAGGGCCGCCGGGATCTCGCCAGATAGGCCGTTGTTTGAAAGATTCAGAGAGTTGAGATTGGAAAGGCCACCGATGCTGGCAGGGATGTGGCCGGAGAGTAAATTCTCGGCAAGATTGATCTGTGTCAGGGACGAGCAGGAACCCAAGGACGCCGGAATTTCGCCGCCCAATCTGTTCCCCTGCAGGTGTAGGCTGGCGAGGGTCTTCAAACCGCCGATGCTCTCTGGTATCCCTCCGGAAAGCTGGTTGTAGCTGCCGTCTAAGGACACGAGGGAGGAGGCACCCGAGATATCCCCCGGAAGCACGCCTGAGAACTGGTTGTGGGATATGAAGAGTTGCGAGAGGGCCTCAGCTTTTCCAATCCCAGAACCGACGGGACCCGAGAGATTGTTCATGGAGAGATCGATGATGTTGACTTTGGGAAGGCTCCAGATCCCCGCAGGGACCTCGCCGGAGAGCAAATTCTCGCTCACACGGAACCGGAGGAGAGAAGTGCAATTCCCGTAGGCCGCCGGAATCTCTCCCGTGAATCTGTTCTCCAGCATCAGCAGCCTCTTCATTGTACCCTTCTTGCACATGTCCGGCGGAATCGGCCCCGTTAAGAAGTTGGTGGAGACGTCGATGAAGTCGAAATCTGCCCAGCTGCCGAGCGACTTTGGGAGACTGCCGGAGAGCTGGTTCGTGTACAGCGAGAGGTTGATGAGGTCCTTGAAGTTCCCCAGCTCCGGAGGCACCTCCCCGATGAATTTGTTCTCAAAAAGCTGGAGGGAAACGAGCTTGGTGAGAAACCTGATCTCTGAGAGGTTCCCCTCCAGCTTGTTCATTGAGGCGTCGAAGTAGACGAGATTGGAGAGGTTCCTGAAGCCCACTGGGAGCGTCCCAGTAAGCGAGTTGTTGTACAACTCCAGCTGCCAGAGACGCGTTAAATAGGTGATCTCTTGGGGAATCTCGCCGGATAGGAAGTTGTCGGCGAGCTCCAGATTGACCAGAGACGTCAATCGACCAATCGCCGGCGGAATCCGCCCTTGGATGTTGCAGTTAGAGAGATAGAGCCATGTAAGCGTGCTCACATTCAATACTTCCTCAGGGAAGGAGCCGGTCGGAT
The DNA here is from genome assembly GCA_902729315.2 of Spirodela intermedia. Lineage (NCBI taxonomy): Eukaryota > Viridiplantae > Streptophyta > Magnoliopsida > Alismatales > Araceae > Spirodela > Spirodela intermedia. The sequence goes on along the minus strand of LR746270.1, from coordinate 3,543,370 downwards.
CGAACGGGTTGTCTCCGAGGCTGAGGGAGTTCAGGGCGGGCATACGAGCAAGTGAACGCCAGGGGAAACTCCCCGTGAATCCATTGTCAGAGAGATTCAGAACCTGCAACTTCTGAAGGGATGACAGATCAGGAACAACGCCGGATAGAGAATTCCCGGCGAGATCCAACAACTCCAGATTCCCGCATCTCCCGATATCGGCACTGACATTACCCGAAACACCAGTCGATCCCATCCACAGCTTGACGAGCGACGGAAGCCTGCAGATGGATCCAAAGGGAATCGTTCCCCCAAGCCGCTGGTTGCTGAGATCGATAGTCGACACCGACCGCCCATCCTTGCAGGAAACGCCAGAGAACTCGCACGGCGACTTATCCGGGCGCCAGGACTCGAATCCTGGGCTGGAATCAGAGATTCCGAGGGACATCTTCACTTCGAGGAGGATCCGGAGCTCATCTGCATCTAGTTTCTGCGCAGAGGCGGCGCCGCCGCCGTCGCCGCCGCCGCCGCTGAAGAAGAGGAGGAAGAAGAGGAGGGAAGAGAGGAGAGACGATGTCATTTCCCCCTGAACGACGAGGGAAGGTCGTGACAGATTCCGTTTTGAAGGGAGGAACAACGATCACTCTGTTTCCCCCTTCGGATCTTAATAGATATGATCCGACCCACTTTGTGGGGTCCGCCGATATGTCTGTCGTGACATGATTAAGGTCGGCAAACTGATCCTGAAGCTGCTGTCCTATCCAGTGGAAATTTTTTAAAACGTCCCTGCCTCCACCGCCATTATTGACCCACTGAAAAATGGCCCACTGGGCTTGAATGGGTTGCCACACCCCGGAGCTTCTAGAAAATCCCATACATCATCTGTCCTACATGGCGTGCCCGTGTCCAATGGCATTTGTTCTTCTAAGAGCAGGTCTTCTGATCCCATTAGTACGATAGTATTTAATTAATTCTACGTCCGGTAATGAAATGTCAGAACGTAGGTGAGAGACAGCCGTCGGATCGGATCCAACAGATTGATGCTAAGCCTGTGACTTTTTGTCGCCACGTGCGCCTCGTTCTTCCGTGTGAACGCAGGCGAAAACGGCGAGCCGTGGCCGAGTTGGCGCTGGCCGTGAAAACGTGCGGGGACCGTGCGTGGGCCCCAGAATAACGAGATGAAAATGGGCGAGGATGGCCCACATAGTTGAAAAAACTCATCCGTAAATATAAAAAACCGATTTTTTCGGGTCTTGGATAATTATTAAAACACAGAATATAAATAATCTCTCTCTGTCTCGAATGTTGTGGGTCCCAGGAGCCCATCGCGAGATTAAAAATGGACGTTGATGATCGCTTTACGGATGACCCGCATGTTTGAAAAGTCATAATAAATATAAAAAAGGATTTTTCGGGTCATAGATAATTTTTTAGAACACATAATATATGTACTCTCTCTCTCTCTCTCTCACGAGATAAAAAATGGACGGTGACGATCGCTTGACGGATGACACGCAAAACCCATACGTAAATATAAAAAACTTTTTTTTCGGATCTTAGATAATTTTTTAAAACATACAGTATTAGAAATGTCTCTCTCTCTCTCTCTCTCTCTCTCTCTCTCTTTCTCTATCTCTATCTCTGCGGCCAGTATCGGGGTGAAGGTGGTCAATGGAGCTTCGGTCGTTGTCGGCATAATTACTGACCCCGTGGCTCACAAAGCACTCACGTCTCTCACTCTTTGAAAGCGAGGGATAGGCATCGCCGCCGCAACCGGAGGAGATGAGCTACCTGCGGCGTGCCACCGTTTCTGGGGGTTCCAGTGGGTTCCTCCCAGGGACGCACTTTAGATAAATAGAGAGAGAGAGAGAGAGAGAGAGAGAGAGAGAGAAAGATGAGGAGGAGCCGACAGGCCTAACCTAGAGAGCTACTCTACGGGGTGCGACTTGACGGGCTCGGAGGAGATAAGAGGTCCGGCGTGATTCCGGTCGCCGGCCCGCTGGTCTCCGTCAACGGCGGCGTCTTTGTGGAAGAGAGATAAAAAAGTTGAACTTTTTTTGGCAGTGCGGTCGACTGGTGGTTGGGTGGTCGTCTCCGGCGACGGGATGGTTTCCGGCGAGAATGGTGGGCAGATGCCTTCTGAATATGCCTTCGCCTGTTCATCTTTCACTCCGTCGTCGCCGTATAATGATCCCGCCTCCACTTCAGCAATAACACTGACCCGCACCCGTCTTGTCCTCCCCCTACTCCACTTCAACAATATATATATATATCGATCTCTCTACCTCTCACTCTCACTCTCACTCTTTCTCTCACTCACTCCTCTCTTTCACTCACACTCTCTCTCTCTCTCTCCCCCTCTATCTCTCTCTTTCTCTCTCTCTCCTCTCTCTCTCTCTCTCTCTCTCTCTCTCTCTCTCTCTCTCTCTCTCTCTCTCTCTCTCTCTCTCTCTCTCTCTCTCTCTCTCTCTCGCTCTCGCTCTATCTGTGTCTATCTATCCATTCCTCTTTCTCTCCCGACCGATACTCAGGCCGGGCCTGGACATCACAAAACAATTTGGCCCGATGTGGGCCTACTGAGGCCCACATTATTTTTATTTTATTTTATTTTAAAATTATTAAGCAGAAGTGCAGTACATCCGAAACCCTATATAAATCCGATATCTAAATCTCCCAATGGGCCAACTAGGGCGAGCTCAGAGGGAACATAACACGTGGGGCTCATATAGGCTCTAAAGAGGCTCGCAGAAAAAACATAGCCCCGAATATTTTCTTTTTGGACATTTAAAATAATAATAAAAATCCTTAGTTTATTTTAAATTCCGATTAAGAGAACAGAAATAGCAACGGTGGTAATTGGCAACTCAGGCTTGGGTCCAGTTTTACCTTTTGGGCTTGGGCCTAAAACTCCATCCCCTTATTGGGCCCATTTTGAGCTGTGATAAAGCCTAGTTTGGAGGTCTAAAAGGCCCTTTTTTCACACCGCGTTTAGATATGCTGCTTGAAGAAAATAAAATGATCTATGAATTTGAACATTATCCATATCTATATAATATTCACATAAATAAATCTATCAGATTAAGAAGAAAAAGAATTACTGCCTCTGATCTGCCTCAAATGAGCTACCGGCTGAGCCTCCCAACGACGGACTTCGGAAGGGGCCCACCGGAGCTCGCAGACTTCTCCAGCCTGTACGGGACGGTTCTGGCATCAGAATAAGAAGGGCGGCGCTGATGTGATGTGGCGAGGGAGAAGAGGGGAGAAGAGGGGAGAAGAGGGGAGAAGAGTGGAGGGGACCTTGTTATCTCTTCAACAGCCTTCAAGACTTCATCAGAACTGGTCTCCAGCACCTGCCCTCCAAAGACGATCTCGTCCAGAATGCTATGCATCTGGAGACAGACAAGAAGGAAACTTCAAATCCCCAGAAAAATGGGGGAAAAAAAAACACAGGGGCGGATAATGGGACCTTATTGAAATTGAACACAATGTCCAGCTCGCAGACATTCTTGAAGCATTTGTCTAGTGTCTCCACAAAAACTGTTCCACAAAAGCGGGAGATTAATAATATATGTAATGCCCCTCAGAGAATATTAAACGTCGGAAGATCTCCAGATACCTTGGATCAGATCAAGCATAGCCAGCTCGTTCTCAGAGCTATCAAACACAAACACAAAGTACAATGTCGCATAGTGCTTGTACACCATGCGTGTATCCTGTGAAACGGCATGTTTTTAACAGATTTTTTGAGTGAAATAAAATAAATGGTATGGAAACCATACGAACATACTGATTTAATCATGGGTTATAATGAAATATGCACTCTAGATTCTGACATTCAGCTGCTACCTTAAGCCCACGATCATGTCCGCATGTTTCTGAGTGGTTTAGGGTATGAGGTGTAATGGTCCTGTATAAATTGATTATATTACCAAACACGTGATGATAAATCAAACTATTTTATTCCTCATTAATTGAGTGGTTATGAGTTGGATGGTTCCTCTTGAGTCGAGCACACCCAATTATATGAATGGTCTGTCATATTGTTCAGTAATGAAATAAACCAGAGCCTGTTCCCACTCACTGCCAGATATTTCCAAGTTGGATGACCCAATAACTCTAACGAAAAAGGAAGGTAGGAAGATACGGTGAGTATATAGAGATTAGGTTCAGATATGTAACCTAACTAATAAAACCAACTAATTAATCATTAATTATAATTGAGTAATTACATAGACAAAAAATTATAACATCTGCTGAAAACACTCAAACCTGAGAAATGAAACATGATAATGGTCGATCATGCTCACTGGAGTTCGACATTAATCTTCTTCCGTAAGTTATAAAATGAGGGCATATAAATGTAAGATGCATAACAGTATATCGACACTAACTCAAAGATCTGGCAAAACCACCGGATTTTGAAACTTAAGAGCGAATTTCAGTTGACCATTCTCTCTGGATTTTGAAATTTAGGCGGCTGCCCAATCTATAAAAGGAAGGCATATAAATATACTTTGCTGTGAATCAATAAGCACCAAATCTATGCAAGACCACTCTAAAATATAACCATATATGTAGAATTGCTGTGAATCAATAAGCACCAAATCTATGCAAGACCACTCTAAAATATAACCATATATGAAGAATTGCTATGAATCAGTAAGCACCAAATCTAGGCAAGACCACTCTAAAATGTAACCATATATGTGAATTCCTGTGAATCCATAGGCACCGAGTTCAACCATCTACGCAAGAACACTCTAAAATATAACCATATATGTGAATTGCTGTGAATCCATAGGTACCGAGTTCAACCACCTACGCAAGAACACTCTAAAATATAACCATATATGTGAATTGCTGTGGATCCATAGGCACCGAGTTCAATCATCTAAGCAAAACCAGTAACCACTAAAACCAACGAGCTAATGCATGAAACTCCGCTTGTTCGTCAATTTAAAATGCAAGACCCCTAAATTCATGAAAAGGGTGAATAAGAATGAACACGCCTAAAGAGCGTCTTCTTTATTTGATTTTTCTTCGTAGTATCTCACTCGTCTAGTTCCTACTAGAAATAAAGAACGCCTCTATTTCTGATGAAACTACTAACGAGGAAAATTTGAGATCAGCAAGAACGTATGTTTGCCGAAATCCCTCAAAATATTGCTTTCCACAAACTAGAATAAATCAAGGAGTGGAGCAAAAAACGATGGCATACCGGGCCAAATATGGCTTCTACTTGGGCGAAGTTGCTAACGCCTTCCGGCCTGGAGGATAAAACTGTTCGAAGATGAAGAAAATAATGAGAATTATTCACAGCATCCGCAAACCTTCAAGAGCAGCTGCCCCATCTGAACCATTATAAACCACCCCTTTTCCAGATTCCCCAAAGATTCACATACGAGAAACAATAAATAAGAATCGCAACCTCCATATAATCTCCGTATCAGCTCCTGCTGCTTCTCCGGCGGCTGAGATTCATCAAGCGAGACTCTCTCAGGATCGAACTGAAGGATTGGGTAGGGAAGATGAAAAGAGAAACACAGAAAGAAAACCATGGAATAGAACAATCTTAAGGAGACCTGATAATCGTAGAATCTGGCGAGGCGACTCTTGCCCTCCGTGCTCATGACTATCACCGCCCGGATCATCGCCACAGTCCGTCGCACCACCACCGGATCGAGACCCCCGCCGAGGAGTATTTCCAGCCGCCACAGTTCCTGCACTCTGGCTTGGGGATTGGGAGGGCTTGCACAGTCGGAGTAATCGTCCACCCGCCAAAGGTCTAGGAGGGCTTCACCGGAGGCGCCGCCGCCGTAGAAGAGAGGCCCGATGACGGTCGGTGAAGCCACGTGAGCAGAGAGAAGCCTCGTTTCCTGGTTCCCAGACAACTAAGCTGGGTTATCCGGGCCCAATATGTATTCTGACCAAGAAATCGATAACCCACCGTCCCTCCCCCCCCCTCTCTCTCTCTCTCTCTCTCTCTCTCTCTCTCTCTCCATATATATATATATATATATATATATCTGCCTCTATCTCTCTACTACTTTCACTCTCTCTATCTATCTATCTCTCTCTCTACCACTTTCACTCCATCTATCTCTCTACATCTCTATTTCTTTATTTGTCTCTCACTCGTTGCCTCTCTATTTCTCTCTATCACACACCACTCCTCTATCTATCTCTCTTTGCCACTTTTGCTCTCTCTCTCTCTCTTTATTTGCCACTTTCTCTCTCTTTCTATCCAGCTATTTATCTACCTCTCTCTTTGTTTGTCAAAACTTGTAGTCTATTATAGTCACCTTACTACAAGATTCTAACTCCCCACTATTGTGAGGGTTTCTACTTTTGGGAGGGAAAAAGGAAGAAAGAGAGAGAGAAAGACAAAATGAAAAATGGCATTCACTTTCTAAAATGTGATGGATACAAGGTATTTAAAGCTTTTGTTATTTGAGTCAAATCTAGATTTTATTTGACTAGAACTCTAATACATTCTCCAACATTACCCCTCAAGTTGGTGAATAAATGTTTTTCAATTGTAACTTGAAAGAAAGATGTTGGAAAATAAGTCAACTTGGTCCCTAGGTTAATATATCTGACAATTGATCATGAGTGGACACTTAGAGTGTATATATGACACTATTATCTAATTTCTCTTTGATGAAGTGGCCATCTATCTCTACATACTTGGTGTAGTCACATTATAGTAGATTATGTGCAAGTTGATGATTAATTTATCATTGTAATATAACTTGATTGATTTTTGTCATTTGATCTTCAAGTCTTTCAAGATTCTTTTTTATTTAAAATACTTTAGAAATTCCACATGACATCACTCAAAACTTAGACTCAACGTTTAATCTTAATACCACTTGTTGTTTCTTGCAACACCATGTAATCAAGTTGTCACCCAAAATAGTATAATACTCTAAGATAGATCATTGATTAACAATAGAGCCTACATAATCTATATTAGCGTACACCTCTAAACTTATATTATCTTTTTTTATAAAGAGAATACCTTTACCTATAGTACCTTTTAAGTATGACAATATTCTATCGACTACTTGTAAATGAACTTCTATAAGACAATGCATAAATTGTTTAAGTACACTAACAATATAAGAGACATCAAATATAGTATGAGAAAGATAAATCAATTTTTTGACTAATCTTTGGTATGATTGTATGTCTACTCAATTACTCTTTTTACTCTACCAAGTTCATGATTTGGGTCTATTGGTGTATTTATAAGTTACTTCCTAGTTTTCTAATATTCATTAGAACATCTATATAGTGTATTTTGTTAAGGTATAAAAATAACTCAATTTGAATATGTCACTTTAGAGGAAATATCTCAATTTCTTAATAGTTTTGATGTCAAATTATTTAAGTAAACATCTACTTAGATGCTCATTTTCATCCTCATCATTTCATGTCGCTAATATATCATTCAGATACATTAAGAGGGTTGTAATTTCTCATGAAGATGAGTGTTTAATAAACAAAATATGATCTCTATTACTTTGTTTATATCTCAAAGTACACATAATTTTAGTAAATTTTTCTAACCATACTTGTGGTGATTGTCTGAGATCATAAAGTGACTTCTTTAACTTCCATATAATTTCTTGATTTTTTCTCTTCTCATATCTAGTGGGAAGATCTATATAGATTTACTCTTCTGATTCTCCATATAAAAAAATAAACTTTTGATATCAAATTGATGAATCTTTCAACTATAATACATTGATAAAAAAATTAAAATTCCCACTATTTTAATCTTTCAACTATTTTGTAACATGGGAAAAAGTGTCTAGATAATTAATACCATACATTTTAGTGTATCCTTTGGCTACTAATTTACGTTTATATATTTCTAAACTATCATCTGGTTTATATTTAACAATAAAAACTCATTTACATTCTATGGTTTTCTTCCCTTGAGGGAGTCTAACTAGTTCCTAAGTTTGATTTTATTTCAATACTCTCATTTCCTCATCCATAACATGCTTCCATTATATGCATTGTAAAGCATATGAAGTATCAAATGAAAAAGTAATGATGTTAAGTGAAGTAAAAAAGGTTCGATAGGTACTAAATAGTTTTATGATAAAAAATAGAAATTAAATTTATGAGATTCTTAAAATATTTTCTTTTTTCCTTAAAGTTATCTATAAGTATTCTTATATAAAGGGTTAACTATGTGAGGATGAGGACTCTAGATTATTTTCCTCATCATGATTAACTTTTATTACTTCACTAGGTTGTTTTAGTTTCTCTAAGAGTTTTGATTCATCTTGAGGATTTATGAGATAATCCTTAAGAGTTATGGGTATGTTGTATAATTTAGGTGGCAACACATTGTTGCATTGCTTTCTTCTTGTCCACCTTTTTTTTCAGCTTCTTTTTCATTAGATAATATATCAAAATGGCTACTGATAAGTCTTCATTATCATAAGTTAATAATTAGTAAATAATATAGTTTTAGCCTTAGCTTATGATAAATAAACTTATATTTGTGTTAAAGTGTGAAAAGTGGTTTTCAGTTGATTAACGTGAATTTTTGAGTAATTATGTGATTTTATACGAATTTATATGATTTTTATAATCTTACTTTTGAGATAAATGAAGAAAAAGAAATAAAAATAAAAATATAACAAAATGAGAGGGACTCATTGACCAGCCGAGCCCTCAAGCGGGTTGAAAGCACAGTCAAGGAGGAGCCACGAGTAGGGGCTCAAGTGGCTAGGAGCGATAGGGGCACGTGTGTGCCACTCCCCTTCCACGTCACTAGTGGCCAGCTAGTTGTGGGGCAAGGAGTGGCCGTACACACGTGAGAAAGGGACTTGATTGAAAATGTAATATTACTATATATTCGATAGAAACTTTGGTGCATAAGCGATGTGGGACTAAACCCACGTCACACCTTCCCTAGAAAGGGCAGGCAACTGACGCGGGTTCGAATCCTCCTAGAGCCAAAACTCATATTTTTTATTAGATTATCGTGACTTTCCTACAGATCACTAGTGAATGATTCAGTAACTAAAATCATTAGATCATCAACAAAAATCTCGTCAACATAATTCGTGGAATATTGTTTTTAAAATTACTGAATGATTCGTGATATAAGGATTGCGAATTCATCGAGTAAAGCATCTTCGATTGATCGACAAATAAGTCATCGTCGAGAAGAGGACGATCCGTCAAGAGATGAGTCACCACCTCCTGAGAGCATATCGGATGCGATGAAGAGCCTCCTCTTGTTGCGTGGACCTGAGGATGAAGCTCTCTAACATGCACCTCACCTCCATCTAACTCCTCTTCATCAGGTGACAGCCGCTAGAGAGTAACAAAGTCGTTGTTTTTTTGCTCTGTCGAGTGATAGCCATTTGAGACAATTTGACGACCCATTTCATTGATCTCTAGACTTTGTAAAGAGATCTAGAGATCGCCCACATTGTCTTTGTCTAAGGAGAGCCTTTGAGGTCATAGACACTACACGACGATCTTTTCGAATGTTTAGGATTTCGATGCATTGCCAATGTATTGCCACTGCGACGTCAAAACTTTGTTTTCCTACTTTCAACTTAATATCTATTTCATTTAGTGATAATTTACTGATTTTAAATTTACCAACCTATACGTCATTCAATTATGATTCTTTTAGTTTTTATAAATCTTAATTTGATCGATTAAATCATTTGTAATCACTTATGTAAGAATCACCAGATAGAAATTTATTTCTGCCCGATTTGCGTTCGCCAAGTATTGACGTCATCCTAATGTTCGCACCCTTATTTCCTTTTTTTATGATTTTTAAATATATTTTATTTTCATTTCCTAGTATAAAATTCATAGAAAATAGTACGTTTTGAAAAAAAATCTGAATAATTACCTGATATTATATTACATCTTTGTGATCGACTTGAAAAATTATCATTATTTTTGAAATTTTTATTGAATTATAATTGATATATTTGTTCATAAGTACTTCTAAATATCCAAAAATTTATATTTTCTAGTTTTATAAATTTTAAATTTGCGTGATTTACTATAAAATGACTAAGTCATATCATCTACTTTAAGAGCTATTAGTAAGTCTTCTTATATAGAGGGTTGACTATGTAAGGATAAAGATTCTAGATTATCTTCTTCATCATGATTAGCTTCTATAACTTTACTAGGTATTTGATTCTTCTTGAGGATTCACGAGAGAATTCTTAAGAGTCATATGTTGGATGGTTCAGGTGGTAACACAAAGTTACCACAACTTTCCTCTTGTCTACTTACTTTTTCAACATCTTTTGTATTAATAATCTATCAAAATAAGATTCATATTCATAAATGTGAGATATTTTCAAATAAAAAAATTATATGATGAGGGTGATAACATTTCTATCCCATTTTTGTATTTAAGTAGCCCACAAATATGTATTTATGTGCTCACGAACCAAGTTTGGCCTTATTTTGGTCTTAGTTGTGTACATAACATACACATCCAATGACTCTATAAATTATTTTTTTCTTAAATTATATTTTTGGGTAGAAAGATGTAATATTCTGTAGGAGACTCTTAAAGTTTATAATTATTGTTGGTAGTCTATTGAAAAGGTGTGTTGTAATTAAAATAATCTCCCTCTAAAACACTTTTGGTATTTTACTTTAAAATAAAACTAATCATATCACTTATAAAATGTGTTGATTTTTTCTCTTTGTCACTCTATTGTGTTGTAGAGTGTTTACACATAAAGACTCATGTATTATTCTTTCTTTTTAAAAAAATTATGTTAATGTTTGATTGAAATAATATGTGGTATTATTTGATTTAAATATATTTATTATAATGTCATATTTTTTTTTACCAATCATCAATAAAAGTTACAAATCATTTCACTCTTAAGATATTAAGATTAGTAGTTAGCCCCTTGATAAAGTCTTCATTATTATGAATTAATAAATAATAAATAATATAGTTTTAGCCTTAACTCATAATAAATAGACTTATATTTGTGTTAATTTATGAAAAGTAGTTTTTAGTTAGCTAATGTGATTTTTTAGCTAATTATGTGATTTTAAATAAATGTATATGATTTTTATTATCTTATTTCTGAGAAAAAAAAAGAAAAAAAAAAGAAGGACCTGCCGGCCAGCCAGACTTGTAAGCGGGTTAGAAGCACAATCAAGGCGAAGCTGCAAGCAAGGGCTCAAGCAGCTATGGACCGATGAGGGCACGTGTGTGCCACTTCCCTTCCACATCACTAGTGGCCAATAAGCTTTAGGGCAAGGAGTGGTCATACATATGCATGAAAGGGACTCATTGATTTCTAAATCCCCCTTATTTATGAATCTAATAAAGTCACACTTTTTTTTGAATAATTTTGAAGAATCTAATACCTAAAATACCCCTTATTTATGAAAAGAAAGTAGTTTGATGACATCACTTTATAAGGGTGTTTGTGTACTTAAAAGTTGTTTGTGTATTTATTTCTCTCTCTCTCTCATATAGGTAGGCGATTGATGTAAGTTTGAATCTTACCAGAGCTAAAATTCATATTTTTATCTGATTAAATTGTGACTTTTCTATAAATCATCGGCGAAGGATTAAGCTGATAGAATTGTTCGATCATTAGTGAAAATCTTGTCAATGCGATTCACATAATATTATTACTAAACTTGTTGAATGATTCGCGATAAAAAAATCACAAATCTATCGACTAAATCATCTCCGATTGATCGACAAATAAGTCGTCATCGAGAAGAGGATAATCTACTGAGAGACAAGTCGTCACCTCTTAAGAGCACATTAGATGCGATGAAGAGCCTCCTCCTACCATGCGGACTTGAGGATAAAGCTCCCTAACATGCACTCTACTTTCATCTAGTTCCTCTTCGTCAGGTGACAGCTACCAAAGAGCTGCAAAGTCATCATCTTTCCGCTCCACCAAGTGACAATCACCTAATATGATTCAACAACTCATTTCATTGATCTCTAGATATCGCAAGAAGATCTAGAGATTGCCTACATCGTCCTTATGTATGAATAACCTTTGAGGTTGTAGACACTATACGACAATCTTCTTGAACAATTAGAATTCTAATACATCGTTAACATATCACCATTGCAATGTCAAAACTCTATTTTATTATTTTTTAAATAGTTTAACTTTTGTCATCATTTTTTAAATTTTGAAAAGAGATCTAGTAAATACCTAAATCATCTATATTCAAAGAGAGCTTTTGAGGTTGTGGACATCGTTCGATGACCCTCTCAAACACATAAAATTTTGATGATCATTATTGTGAGGTCGAAATTGTGACTTTTCTACTTTCAGCTTAATTTTTACTTCATTTAGTGATAATTTGTGTGATTTAAATTTATAAAAAAATTATTTATTTAATTACAATTCTTCTAGCTTTTATAGATCTTAATTTGATCAATTAAATTGTCTATGATTACTTATGTAAGAATTGTGAGATGAAACTTTATTTCTTCTCGATTCACATTCGTTGGACACCAATGTCATCTTATCGTCTACACCCCTTATTTTCTTTTTTCATAAATTTTAAATATACTTTATTTTTATTTCTTAATCTAAAATTTATAAAAAATTATATTCTTTGTAAAAAAAATTAAAATATTTTTAAATATTATTTCACATCTAAAAAAATTCATTATTTTTGAAAATTTTATTAAATTATAATTATTATATTTATTTTAAAATACTTTTAAATATCTAAAAATTAGTAATTTTAAATGTATGTGATTTAATATACAACAACTAAGTCATGTCATCCTCACACATCACTATGAATTACATAAAATCGAGTATTACTCTTTTTACTACTAGATGAAAAAGAGATTCACTTTTATTTTATAAATTCATGTCTCACTTTTTAATTTAGTCAAATCATACTTTAAAATTAAGTGAGTGAATATAATATTCATCATTTTATGACTTGGATGCCCAAGTCTGTGATGAAATAATTAAAAGTTCTCAATCATAGGTCTTGATTGTTCATTTAATGACATGGTGGCCACCCCTTTGGTTATTTTAAGGTGGTAAGGCACGTGTACATCAACATGTACAATCTTTTTGTCTATGACCTTCTTATATACATTACAAACATCACTATTGATTATTATTCTATATGTATATCATGAAGTAATACAAATAAGGCTAGTGAAGAGTTTTGAAACATGGAAAATATTCCCAAGTATGTTCACTAGTTCTATTTTTATATCTCCTATACCAACAACAATGATCTATCAATTGTTCACCTTTTTATTCCCTAAACAAATAATACATGATGAGTTTGTCATATAATATGTGGTTCTTATGTCTAGTATTCATAAAACTAAAAAATAATTACAAGTACCATGAAGTACAATAGATTTAGATGTCTCACTTGAATGATGTGAATAGCTAATGCCACAACTTTAGCTTTTTGATCTTAGGTATGAGACTCTCAATATCATCTAGGTTACTTTTGACAGAGGAAGGGGCTGCCATAGACACTTTTGATAATTAGGAAGTGATTATGTGGGCTTGGTCACCTATCATAGGCCTTCCACAAACTTGAACACATGTTTTTAGTCATCAATATAGTTTGTAACACCTTTCATGAGTGTCTTTTTGGTTTGCAATAGGGGCACCACAAGTAGTCAGTCACATCTCCCCCCTTCTTGACTTGGTGGCAATAGATGTTCATTTTCATCTTTATGTTTCATTATGAATGGTGAAGTATCAACATTTTAAGATTACATTTCTTAAGCTGATTCTACTTTCTTCATTTCTGATTATTACAATAACTTCTTCATGGCTTAGTGCTCTCTCTCTCTCCCCAATAGTTGAGTTCTACCTTGATCTTATTCGGCATTAAGATCATTGAGAAATTTGAGATTCTATCTTTTTTAATTTATTTTTTGAAAAAATATCATCATTTATAGTTTGTAGTGATGAGTTTGTATCTATCAATTTATATCCACAAAGACTCTAATTCATTAGTATATTCCCATACTAATTTATTTCTTTGAGTTACAAACATAACCTTTATTACGAATCTAAATATTTCAGCATCATCTTCCTTTTTTGAAAAAAAATTACTTATTCTTTTTCAAATATCTTTTGTTGTTAGAAAAAATAGATCATTTGTATTGATTTCTAGTGTCATTGTACTCCAAAATCATATTTTTATTATTGTATCCTCCTCTTTTTATAACTTGTACTGTGAGTTTGTTTGTTCAAAGGTGAGTTCATGAATGTGATTTAATTTCTCTTCCTATCAAAACAACTTCTATAAATTTGCTTCATTGCATGAGATTTTTTCCATCTAATTTAAATTGATTTGGGATATTTGGCAACTCTAAATATAGTTTTGAGTGTTCTATTGACAAAGACACGTATGAAGATAGTGATGGAGTCATATTAACCACTTCTAACTGATAATTATCCTTCCCTTTGAATAACAAAATATTGATTTCTCTCCTTTTATAAGTATGAGGCCTAATAAAGGAATAACAAGGTCAGATAACTAAGATTGGTTCCTCCTAAGATGATATAAAGTTGTTCTTTCTTTTCCATAGATGAGAGAATGTGCAAGTAGGTTAATAGAAACCAACACATCAAATAAACAATCAGAAGATGATTTATTATGAAAAATAGAGTTTGAATGAAGAAAGAAGTTTCTAAGACATACGAATAGAGATACTATAGTAGATCATGAGATTTCACCCAATAGAACAATCAAGGGGTCAATACAAAGTGAAATGGACACACTTGGTCAACCCTTATATGATGTTAGAACTTGTAATTTATCATAGTCACCTCATTGTCAAATTTGACCTCCCCACCATCATGAGGGTTTCAACCTTCAAGAGAGAGAGAGAAAGGTGAAGTGAAAATTGACATTCACTTTCTAAAAGGTGAGGGATACAAGATATTTAAAGGCTATGTTATTTGGGTCAGATCCAAATTATATCCAACTAAAACTCTAATGTATTCTCTAATACTCTCTCTCTCTCTCTCTCTCTCTCTCTCTCTCTCTCTCTCTCTCTCTCTCTCTCTCTCTCTCTCTCTCTCTCTCTCTCTCTCTCTCTCTCTTTATCTATCTATCTATCTATCTATCTATCTATCCATTTATCTCTCTTTGTCTCTCTATCACTCTTCTTGTCTACTCTCTCTCTACCTCTCTATCTCTCTACCTTTCTCTCTATTTATCTATCCATCTATCTCTCTTTGCCTCTCTCTCTCTCTCTCTCTATCTATCTATCTATCTATCCCTCTCTCCCTCTCTATGTTCCTCTCCATATCTCTCTCACTATCTATGTAACTAAGTTAAGGAGCATGGTATTAATTGACAATACATAAATCTATTATGGCAAATTTATTAAGTAATACTAATTTATTATCATTAATTATTATGTTAATAAATTATATATATATCATATTTATTTTCCATTTAAAAAGCCTATAAAACTATTTTCTACAACCTTAAAACCATTAAAAAATAATTTAATTGAATTCCTCGTTTCATTTCAGAACCATCAACCAAAATGGTCATGCACAAGAATGGAAATAATTTAAGACCCAAATTGTTTATGTAAATTATGTTATTAATCAAGAACCATCAACCATTTTGAATGATTTTTACAAATACATTCGCAAAAAATATTTATTTTAAAAATGAAATTCTTGATATCGGCAGAAGAACAAGATATTTTATAGATACGAAATATGGTCACAAAAGTGACTCAACTTACAGAAAAAAATTCTGAAAAATATATGTATATATCTACCTTGTTTAGATTGATCAAGATCATGAAAAAACCTTGTTTAGATAATTGAGGATCCACAATTTGAGTAATAATTATAGTCATCGGATTATTTAAAAATTATAATAACTATATGACCAAGAAGTGACATTAGCCCATTTTTTTAAGAACATGGGACAAACTATAATCAATATGAGACTAATTCTTAACAAACAAAAATAGGTCAAATCAACCAGCTGGTGCACGCATATATCTCCAAAGCCCATCAATAAACCAGCCGAATCAGGTAAGATTGACAAAGAGTGGAGCTAATGAAATGGGACCCTTAGATTCATAGCCAAAGTGGGGTAAAAAATAACCGATGCCCCCTCTTTAATTATTTACACATTTGTGGGAAGGGGGAGGGAGCCAGCCATGCTATTTATGTACATGCGCCAGTGGAATGAGGGGAAGGGAAGTGTTTCGAGCTGTTATTGAAGAAGGTGATGACTTCATAGAATCCAAGAATTGCATTTTTTTTTATACTAAAAATAAGGAAAATATTCGTTTTTGCTGGCACCACTTACCTAGAATGGAAGGATGTCGAATTCATGGGGCATGAAGTCTTCGCTGGGCCGGTAGTACTTGTCAGGGGAGTAGAGGCTAAGGTTAGTCACTTGGCTCGTATACAAGCAGGCGAACCTCTCTACCTGCACATATAAGAGGCCAGAAGTTTGTGTGTGTGGGGGGGAGAAAAATAAAAATAAAAATAAATAGGGGTTTAATTGGTTTTGAGACCTGGTGAGCGAAGCGAGAGTTCTGGAAGCCAGTCTTCAAGAGTTGCCCCCAAACGTTGTGGAACTGGAAGGGTAAGGGAGGAGTATAATCACCGGTCCATCAAGGAATGAATGCTGGATATTATAACTGGTCATGCACGTAAATGTCATGTATTAATGGTACCCAGATGAGCCAAGTTACTTTTAATGTGGCCCTTTCTGGATGATTTCAGCTGCAGATTGATATGGTTCCTTTTTTTCTTTTTTACAAATAAAAAAAATATGGTCGAGTATAAAATGTGATATTTCTTCTTGAGGGACGTCTCTGGAGAACCATGGCGGATAAATTCAGCATGATGGTGCATAGAATCTCCAAAAATAAAGGGGAAATGGAGGAGAAAATGAAACGAGGGATGCTCTATCATAACACGTAGCTTGAACCCAACACCTGCAGATGTCAATGAAAATTATTCTTTTTTTTTTTTTTCCTGATCACAACGACAAAAAAAAAAGTTCCCTTGAAGAGAGAGAGAGAGATAGAGGGGGGGATAGAGAGAGAGAGAGACATCATACGTTACTGTGGAAGGAAGCATCAGGAACACATGGCATAGAATGCTTACTACCACACTGGAAATTTTTGAATTCACCAAAAGAGGAAAGGGGGCTTCTTCCATTGCAGAAAAAAATAAAAAGAAAATAGTTTTGACACTTGAAGAGCAAGGAGTTACCTTCTGGTGGCATTCTCGTTGAGCATGCTGATGAAGGCTGCGAACTCGTTCTCTCTGAGACTGCAAACAAGAGGGGAAGCTCTTTCAATGCCTTTTGACCGTATAATTTCCTCAAATAATACTACTTATTCATCACGGCAGATAGAAGAACACCTCCAGTTCACAAAGTTCGGGCGATAGCTTTTGCTTCTCATCGTCACCAGAGATTTCAAACCTGAAGCAAGAGAGGAAAAAAATCGTGACTTGGAGACGGGGAATTCGTCAACCAGTTATGAGAAAAACGATACTAAATGCCACCAGGCTTGGTGAGAAGTGCAAAACTTCTAACAACAAATGGATCAAATCCAACTCGTTGACTCATTTAGCAGAGATGAATCCCAGTCTAACAAGATTACTGGAAATGCGATGATTAAATAAATCACGTGTAGACATCAGCGGTGAGATTCCTAATTTATTTATTACATAACTCCCTTCTTAATTTCCCTTATATAAAACATTTAATAATATTTTAAGTATCTCTAAAAAATCTTTTTTTGTTATGCTTTAATAGATATTTCTGCCAGAATTCTTCCCTTTCTTCAAGTAATTTTTCTTGAAAATATTGCAGCGAAGAAATAACAAGCTAGATGAAGGTTTTTCATCATGTCACTGGCATCTTGACACAGTACAAGAATGGAAATATTTCCAGCCAAGATTGACGGAATAATGACATCACACTGGAGTTAACACCTCGTCTTATGAAATGGTTCATGACTGAAAGTAAATTTAGGAAAAATTATTAGATGATCATCTATATATATACTGCAGGAAAAGTAGAAGATAAGGTGGAATCTTTCAAGGAAATTTTTACCCTCGGTGAAGCATGAGAATTCAAACATTTACCATCGGTGAATGCCAAAAAAAAAAAGGTTTCATAATTTTTCAATGATCAGAACCAGATTGTTTATTTTAAAAAAAGAATCAAAACAACGTCACAATTTTTACCATCGAGTTCAGCACATGAATGAATATCAATGATTGCAGAATTTCCCATTATTATCCACACGTTAATATGCCTCTACTAATATAGTTCCTTCATTCATCACAAGAAAGGTTCGACGAAAACATTACAAGCCTCATAGGCGCAATAATCTCCTTTATATCATAAATGAACGTTGAATTTCGGTCTCCATGGGACAAATAATGCAAAAATCCAGGCATACATGATTCCTTACTTGACAGACCAACTCAGATGATGAATTTTGTCTTCAATAGCATCCCGTTCTTTTCGTAATCGCCTAAGTTCCTGGACAAATGAACAGATGGTAAAATGAAAAATAATTAACCGTCCTTTAATGCACCATCTTTCTGTATGAATCTACATCAATCTCACGAAATACTAAAATAAAGAGCATGTTTTACGAGTTTCATGTTTAAAATAATCAACCGAAAATGAGACACTGAAACGGGCTGACACAGCACTGCAGCAGAAAAAAATTATACACAATATCCATTAGGAATAATTCAGAAGTAGGCGATATCCTTAAATTTCGCGTCTTAAGAGGACATCATAGAAAATATGAATTTCATAAGGTACCTTCCTCAAATCTCTTGATTCCCAAAGTAGCTCTACTTCCCTCTCAAGCTCTGGAACAACAAGCATGGTTCTCCAACCTAAACAAAAAAGAGTACTCAACCAGATGCTACCAATGCACATAAACCAACTGGAAAAAAAAAAAGGAAACATAGCAAATGTAGCAGAAGGGCAGACAAAGGGATTAAATTTATCAAAAAAAACAGATGAAATACGTTTCACATGCTTACGATCAAGTTTTTTCGTAGATCCAGTTTCAACAATTAGGAGAGCGATCTGAAACTTAGCTTCTCTGACTTGCCAGAGCATAGCTATGAAATCGTATAATACAACGCTTTTTTTGGCCAGAGAATAACACTTCGAACTTCATACAGTTTTTTTATGCTCTGGCCGCCTATATAAATTTGAAGTTTACTGGACATGTGTTACTGCGTTTTGATGATGATTTATTTTTTTAACATAGATCACATCCATCTCCTAGACTCTTGTATCCGGTTTCAAGAATTCTAGTGAGCTTGATGCGGTACATGTACCATAGGGGATATTTTAACATTCAATCTAATGTTATGATTGGCATTCAAAAGTGACATCCTGGTTACCTTAAGGGATATTTTAACTAGAAGTCTATACGAGGTTAACGAGGTGGGGAGAGGGGAGTATTGATACTTTCCCTAATCAAGCACAGCAATGGACTTCGGTTTCATCGCTGCTCACTCATCAACAGGGTTGTAACAACATGTCACGATAAAAGCGTCAAAGTAATCAAAACATGCCATCAAAAAGCCTTCAACAGTCATTTGGATAGGAAAAATTAGTTACCGCGAAGTAAATAAGAGGTGAAAAAAGTTATACCTAGAACCTTTTTGCTACGCAAAATGTCACCGTAGATATGATCGCCAACATACAAGACCTAGGTGAAAACACCATAAAAATGTCTATGAGCTGGAATAAGATATAGAAATTTATTTAACTAATTTTATCCAAGTAAAAATATATTTTATTTATTCAAGAAAAAAGTAGGTTTAAATGCGACATTATGCAAGCAGGCTGTTATACTTGTTAGTTGGAGTTAACGAACCTACAAGGACAAATAGGCCTGCTTGTATACAGACCTAACATAGTTGTTTCGTTTCTATCATGTATATGAGAAATTTTAATTTTAATGATATTTTTTTTCCTTTTTCTCTCTACCATTATACTAAGTCAGGTTTATGGAATTTTGGAGATACTTTTTTCACTGAAGAGATACAGCAAAAACATAGTTGGAGGGGAAGCTGGCGAAAGAACTATGCACTGGAAAGACATCCACCAGATGACGGTATGGTCCATTTACAAGCTATAAGACTTTTCTCACGTTGGAATTTGTATTCTGATGTGTGATTTATGGTCTTGGTCTCCAAAAGCCACTTAGGCCAGCTTAATAAGAGTAGTCCCTGCAACTTAGTAGCATAATATCACATGTGACAAGTAGTGAGAAGAGAGAGAGAGAGAGAGAGAGAGAGAGGGCAGAGAAGATTATTCTTAAGATGAGTCCCATGTTAGAGCCATATAAGAATAAGCAGGTTGAGTCCAATGCAAGCCTTTAATTTGTAACCATTTCATATGTAAATTTTTCGTATCAGAACTAAAATAGATAAAAAAAATTGCATCTTGATTATAAATCCACATGGAAAACATAAATAGGATAGATGGAATCAGTGGAGGATAAAAATAGATATTTAAGATATATCGTAAGTGATAGAGAGGAATTAAAGAACAGGATTCTTGCCGCTGGTGCCAAAGAGCTAGTCTGATGGATGATGAATATGATTTAGGATCAATTAACCGCACTGATAACAAATGACATAATTTAAAAATAACAGCCTTAGCATGAGAGTAGCTCATGACAACCTTACAAGAGAGAGATTTTTGAAAAGCTACGTAAGGCCACTAAAATGGAGAATTGACTCTTACAGACCCCAGGTCAGAGATGATTTTGTTTGTTGATCAATCAGAAGATTTCTATCCTGAGTCATACATAAAGAAGCACGCTTCCTATAATAATCAAAATAAAATAATACACTACCTGAGAACTTGCTTCAATAGATAGCAGTCTGTGAAGATGGCGAACATTGCCTCCCTGAAAGTGAAGGATACAATTACTATTCATGGCTAACCTGCTAGATAGCAGTTAAATGATCCAACTGAAATGAATGAACAGAGATAATGGTTGAAGTATTGAAGGCCTAACGGCCACTGTATCTTGTTCACTGCGAAACTACCTGAAAAACTCTGCAAGCCTTTTTCAGTGCCTTTGTTGGTAATCTTGGTGAAGTACATCCAATCTTTAAAAAAAAAAATTAAAAATGACAGCAGATGAGGTAACAAAAAATCAATGGACATAACTACAGGGTTATAAACAATATTTATTCCCACATACCTGAGGAATGATATTGCCATTGTCAGTGTTAAGAAGCATTCCTGATTCAGGATCGACTTCAAATAGACTTGCACGATTATCTTCATGAAAGAAACTAGGTTTTGAACTGTAAGAGTAGAAAACAATTAACGCTACTGCTATTTCGGAGTGCAATTTCTCAAGGAAAAGTTTAGATTCTGATGGAACCAGGTACTATCGAAAAGTGAAAATGATTAAAATGGACGACATAAATCTAACATAAAAATACACATTAAAATGTTCCACAAGGATATGGTCGTTGATATCAGAAGCTGAATTTAACTCAATGTATTATGCTTATTTGATGATTCAAAGAACATATATAGAAGAAGCTGAAACCTGTCAAAAAAGCACTCTGGAAAAGAAGCGAGTGAACTGAAATATTATTTAAGATAGGAATAAGAGAAGGTAGGTCGAGAAAAGGGGACCGGAAAAGAAGGAAAATAAACAGAGTTTCGTGAGAATTATTGGAGAAAACCCCAGGGGGAGAAAATTGATCCAAATCTAAAAATATTAATCCTATTATCTATTTTATATTTCTTCAATGGTCTTATTTACTCCAGAAGACCAATCGATCCTCGTTCATCAACAATATATAGGCCTCTCCAAAATTTCAATAGTTTGAACATCACATGAAATCAAAATCATGAGGAAAAAGCACTTAATACTCAAAGCTAATCTGCCTAGAAACCTAAAAAAAGGAAGGATAAGGCCGATCAGCAATGTGGAAGTATATAAACCAGCAGCAGTTAGCACAATTGGCCTATTTCTTCCCCCCCCCCCCTTCCCTGGAGAAAAGATTCGTGTTTCAAGTGCACAGAGATGCTATCAGGTAACCAAATAAACCAAATATCGGTCTAATTAGCATCAATATCTGCATTATGTCATATCAAATCATCAGTACACAGGTTCAAAACTATTTTTCGTAGCTGGAATAATACATCAAAAGCGAAGAAGATTCCTAAATTTCTCATGATAAATTGTTAACCTACATGCGTATAAGTTAAGATCAAATACCTTCCTGTGATAACCACGTCAAAGTGATCCAGCCAATCGAATATTTGAGAAGAAGCACTATCGAATTTTTTGTTCCCACAAAGGAAATTCATTACAACGTTTGTATAGTCCCATAAGCTACAAGATATAAGACATTACAATCAGTCTTTTACATGCTTCAATTAACTAAAGAGGTTACAACAAAGGATCCCCCACGAAAGGGTACACGATTGATGGGCAATCATGCCTTTGTTTCATAGGCGAAACTAGTACCTATTTGTAACCATGAATGTAGTGCGGCCAGAATCCCTAAGCATTTTAAGCATTGGTACAATTGATAAGTCCTCTTTAATGTACCTGAAAGTCGAAACAATTGTGAAAATGAGTAAGATCGGTGGCTCTGTAAGTTGAAAAGTTTGAGGGGTCAATAGAATTAATTAAGCATCAAAGAATCACAATTTGGAGAAAATCCAGGACGTGCATGAGGTAAATCTGTACTAGAAATCAGGAAACCAACGCCATGAGCATGGAAAGAAATTGGGTGGATTAATCCATCCAAGAATGAAATCGGATCTTGGAAATCATATGATTCAATGAAGAGAGTTCTCATCAATTATCATTAATGGTTTTCTTTCAAGTCAGCTATGGCACAACTATCATATAGAAAGTGAAGTATTTATTCGAATCATTTCTTACTTTCCAGGATCATCTGCAACCATTTGTTTCAGAGTTCCATCCCGATGGCATAAGTCAACTGCAGCACGTACATCTTTATACATCTGACAATAACTGCATGATCCAACTAAACATTAAACTCCTTAAATACATAAAAAACTGGTGATAGATACAACTTAAGTATCTAGAATGATGTTCAATATCTCAAATATTGAACATTATATTTTAAAAATAAGCTATAGAAGGAATAAAAAAATACACTAACTTCTTGGGAAGCAGTTCATTGGCAGACATGTCCATGTAAAAGAAAAAAAGGAAATCACCACAAAAGGTACACAACTCACGACAAACTTCAAAATGTGAAATCGTGATGTTATATTTGCATTCCTAACTCCCTTAGTTAGGAATGCAGTCTAACCTGTCCATTGCTTCTTCTGTTAGGGGATTTATAAATGATAAATAAAGATTTTTTTTAGTACTTGTTTTGTCCTGAAAGCAGAATACTCTTATTTCTGGCATAAAAAATAGTCAAAGAAAATAAACAGTTTAGCATTCAAGTAAATCATAGAATATTGCATACAGTTTCATGGCCACTCTCATTCTCCATTTTAGCGTTTGTTTTCTTATCATTACTAACACAACCAGACGTCGGGGAGGAAATATGATATTTCTTCACAATCGAAATGCCAAATAAGATGGTTGTTAATGTTTCAATAAAAACGCAGTGATGACCTTCAGGAGTTATAACTCCGCTATACATCTGTGTCCTCTACCATCAATCCTTGGATCCACACATGTAGAATTATGCACATGCATGTTTCCGTGACTAATATCATGAAATAAAAAATTATAAAGTGGACCATTATAACAAATATATAAGGAAATCAAATTCTACGATGGTAGTGAAAACATACTCAGCACCAGCAGGGACCTTTCCAGGATTTTTATCAGTGAAGTCAACGAGTTGGGCAAACAAGTAAGCTTCAGCAAGAGAGAAAAGGGTATCAATAAGTGCATAGTCAGGCTCATCAAATGAATCCCGAGTCAAGGTGTTCCCATATGTGGCAATTTTATCTTCTTTCGACATCTCTTTGAAACCATGGTATGCTAATTTGACATACTTGTGACGATCCATCTGAAAAAAAGATAATCTGTTTGTAAAAGAAAGTATTTTTTCAAAAAAAAACCACCGAAATATGAACATTGAAACATTTATGATAATAAACCCGTCAGAGTGATATCATCACAAAATTTGTAATGGTGCCAGACCCAAATAGGGTTAATATTGAATGAAAAAAAATGATTAACATGTATACATGTCTCTAAGCGAAAGGTAGGATATTCTTTTTCCTGATATGGAGAAGCGCTAGCATAGTTCTCCTTAGACAAAATTAGATGAAACCTGAGGACAGTTACCAGTAGTGGCGATCAGTAAGAGAAACGGCGTTGGGAGTAACAGATAAAGCATAAAGCAAATGTTCGTCCATATGGTAACTAGGGAATTATATCCCGCATATCCCTCCTTACCCATCCTTTAGCCGTACAACACAGCTTCCAGGTTCTGACACTTTGAGGCTCCAAAAGCTATCAATAATTTTACTCGAACAACCAATTGTTTTTTTCTTTATGGGTATATTACAGTTCCTCCCATCTACATATTTTTGTATTCTAATAGAGGATACCCAACAAAAGAAATTCAGTATCATTTGGAAATGTATCTTCTCTTGATGCTACCCATGCATCCTAACCTTTGTGCACGAAGGGATAATTAATTTTTCACTTGTATATAGATAAGTTAAAGGGATAGGTTAAATCTTGTGGTTAAATACATGGATCTATTTCACTCATGACCCATTGATTTTGGGTTAGATGATCAACCGCCTTTACAAAACACCATAGCCATAGACTTCATTCCTGGATTGTGTGCTCGACCTTTGTTATCCGCATGGTAGAGACTAAAAAAACTGTTCACACATCATGAAATTGGTGCTAGCATGGAACACATGTGAAAGGATAAATATGTCAATATATGACATACTGCGTCAATAATTTTTTGTTTATTTCTAGCATAGGCCACGTAGTATGCTTTGTCAACTTTGTGCAACTCCTGCCGAATTATACAAGTCCATTATGATTGCTTTCTAATCCTCAATACAGGTCAAGCAAACAAGTAGCATAGCTTAATGCCTTTTAAAAGCGTTATGCAGTATTGAAGGTATCTAAGAATAGACGCCAGGGTTAGGCTCCGTGGGTTTGAAGGCAAAAAACTCTATATGATCCGACTCTAATTTTTTTCATTTTCCAGGCAACCCTCAGTTATATACCAAGTCGGCCAACAATGCACTTCAGAATGTCACATTTATATCAAGTCATCGTGACATGATCATATCAGTATAGCATTAAAAACTCGACTAGAGACATCTTCAAAAGTATATATAATAGCATGATGGCGTTCGGGTGAAATGATAGATAAATAAACATGCATGCATGAAACGAGAACTAAAGACAGACCTTTAAGATGTTTCCCCTTTTCTTATCAAGAACGAGACCCCTGACCATGTATTTCCAATCAAAAGACCACTCTAACAGCTGCAATAATCGGAAAATATGAGTTCCCTCAAAAAGTTCTACCATCACCTTAAAGAAAAGTAAAACTTAAAGCAAAGTCACTTCTACGAGCATTGATTGGATCCTAAAAAAGATAGCAGGAGTCATGTGTATACATGTACATACATAGAGCAGAAGAATTTATTAAAATTTAAATAAAATTTCTGGAAATATCAAATAAATTTCAGTACGTGATGAGGAAAACAGAGAATGAAGATACGAGAACGCCTAAGATTGGCCTCCACTGCATATGTTTTATTTTATTTAGGCCATCCTTCAGTTCAACCTAATGGAAAGACATAGCATGCGCCTCCTTGCAGCTCCATTGTGACCGAGAAAGACCAAATGATGACATTTTTAAAGCGGGTGGTTTATTGCTTCATAGTTATTAGTTATTCCACCTGAAATGTGTCTAAGCAGGCTATGAAAAAAAATAACATTATAAAATCAAGTGGTCTTCTAGGACTCGAGGATAGGTGTGTCTTCCACCACCCAGAACTCTATATCCACTGAAGAACAGGTCCAGCAATAGTTATTTTGTTGGAAAAAAAGGATCAGAAAATGCTAAGGAATTATCATCGTTACAAAAACTTGCCCAATAAATCTAGGATCCTCGTTTATTATGAACTGGAATCCAAATCCAAATCCATTGATTTTGTCTAGGATTGAACCAAACTCACCAGAGGATAATAAAACTTACCAAATCAATAAAGAAACCTGAGCAAGAAAAGTGACAAATGGATGAACAAAAAAATAATGTGAATATGGATCGGGGATAGAATAGGAATGAGAGAGAAGGAATTTTCCAGTTCCCTGAGCCATCATCTGTGCATTTAACTACAAGATTAACCAATAAATAGAAGAGTGACAAATGGTAAAGATGATTCACAAATGAAAGGCACAGCAATCTGCAAGCAGGAAAAAGAACATGTGTTTATTAAGCTCAAATTCTCTGACTACGCACTGTAGGTTTCTAGTAGATAGAAAACTCAACCAAATGCTGCTGCACAGGTCTAAGTTCTTATCGGTGTGCTGAAATAAATTAAATGAAGAAAAAATTAGGCATTATTACACAACTGATCATTCTCCACACAACATCCAAAGGGCACGTTAATTGTCGAGAAGAGGCATAAGAAAACATTCTTATGCTCAAAGTATTTCATCAATGTCAGCCTATAAAATGTATGAAAAATGTTTCTATCATCTAGCTACAAATACTGATGTAAAATTGCAATCAGCGTTATTGTACTGGCCCAAACCAAATCTAGAAAACTACTGAAAAATAACTGCTAAGATTTTGTTTAAGCGCCATCATATGAGCTAGGAAAATGACTCTGGACTCAATGAAATCAGCCGTTTCCATAAAAATGCGGCAAGCATAAAAGCAACCCCCTGTAGAGAATCAAAATGTACCTCTGACAATCGATATACACTAGAAATTTTGAAACTGAGAACATGAAGGATTTGAACCGTATAAAAAACCATAAAAATCAACTTAATGCCACGCACACAAGATCAATACTTAAGTTGAGTAACTCACGAAAGATGTGAAACTTTTATTTAGCATCACGCCAGTAGATAAACATCAGTTTCGTCATTTCCATTACATTATCGGATTTGAATAATTGACAAAGGTGTAGAGTACGAGGTCATGGATATAGAATCAGAGGTTCCCTCTCTGTGGAAACATTCCATTTTATGGCTAACTAAAAAGTTTCAGATTCCATAAATGTCTGATACGTTTGAATTTCAAAATTCAGGAAAAGGAAGTACTATGTCCAGAAATAACGTCAAATAATAATTCAAGGCAGGGAATGAATGTTGAAATCATTTGCAACGTCATTACCAAGGTGAAAAATAGGAAATAGAACCAAAAACGAACCCATATGATCGCAGATCATAAAATCAGAAATAAACCAAACTATATAAAGTTAGATGCTAGAGAGCATCACTCCTCACAAAACATAACTGTAAAAAGGGTATCTGTAAATTCAGAGGAAGATTGAAAACCTGCTTACCTCTGAAGGATATCCCAAGTTGTAAACCAGCTTTCTGACAGTGCCTTCATAAGCTAAGGATTCGAATGTCTCAGGCATGTATTGCGCCAAAGTATAATCCATGTCAAACCCAACTGCAACAATATTTCTCATATTCAAGGACCTATTGCAAAATATTTGCTTTCCCATGGAAATGGTTCGGCCCCACTCAGGTGAAGACCATATATGATTTCCATGGTCTCCAAAATCACGTCTATGTTCCATCGGCACAGAAGAATTGCCACCTTCTTTGGCATCCATCCTAGCAACCTCCTGATCTCCTGGTAAGGATGCTAGAATGGCATCAGCCTACAATGAATACTAGTACACACATAAATATGCAGATTATAAAATGCAGAAAAGTACATGTAGCACATAATGAATATAACAAAGCTCAAAGCAGGAAAGGCTTTCAACAATATTTTCAAAAAGCAGGCAGCATCAAGCTGCAAGAAAAACCATCTCTTTGTCTGCGACTACAGAATTTTCAGCAGAAGCATGAAAACATAAACATACGTTATATGTGATACCAAAAATTATGTGAGCATAGCATGAACTAGGAACAGCCTAAAAAATCTTTGATCTTCAGACTTCGTGAGCTAAAGTACTTAATAAAAAACTCTTCATTACCCTTATTTCCTTTAATTCTCGTTCAGAAACCTAGAATCCAAATGTTACCATGTAAAATTCATCAACCTAATTATTGCATTTAGATCCCAATCCCCACCCAAGGTTAGGCTTAAGATTTTCAACCGATTTTGATAATATTACAGTAAAACCCAGCCAATAAATTTGAGGTAAGCATATCAGTGTCGAATTGGACTCCATACTCTACCAATTAATCCTTGGAATTTTTACTAGATGGAATTCAGTGATTTTAGTTTATACAAGAGACTTTTCAAACAAGTTGCTTCATCTTGATGATTGCAAAATCTTCCAGATGGAGCCCAAAGCCTTATCGAGAAAAAGGCAACAACAACAATGACAAGATGAAAAAAAAAACGTGTAAGATGTCGAGGAAAATATGGATTAACTAAGGAAATAAATAGAAAATGTGACTCAAGCATAAAAAAAACTCCCAACATGCTTAAAAACTATTATATTATGCTCTGAGAGGAATAACGATTTATACATATTAGCAACACACCAACTGAGAAAGCTACCGCAGTCTTGAACGAGAGCCTATACAGATAGGCCCTTAAAAAAATGAGGATGAATCAGATTCTCTTTCAAGCCTCGTACGAGGCATTAATACAGGTCAAATACTGGTCCAAAGAAAGTCAACATCCAGGGAGCATAAAAAGTAGTTAATAAAACAAAATAAGTCAAAAATTTGACAAAATTAACAACACGATATCTAATCCGCAACGGGACATGCTCCCTCCTTTGGATCTGAAAAGCACATTAACGACCACTATCTCAAATCACCAAGCATTACCAGAAAGGCAATAATTCTTACCTTTTACGGAGAGATGACGCCGGCCGCTAGGCAGAGAGCAGAAGCAGGCTACCTTGGGTGAAGATCGACGCCTCAAGAAGGTCCAGTCGGCGGCAGAACTGGAAGTAGAGCAGACCTCCGCGGGGGGCGCGATAAAGGAGAAACAAAACGCAGCGAACGGCCTCTTCGGAATTCGCATACTGCGGGAGTTAAATAGACACTTTGGGACCACCCGGCGCGAAGCCAGATAAGGAGGCGAGGTATCCGCTATCCCGCGGGTGCACCAAGTGACGGTGACGGCGGCCGCAGTGGTGGTGGAAGCTCTAGTGGCCGTCGCGGTGGCTGGCGACATCTACCTCATCCCCATTTTCACCCCCAAATTAGGTCAGATAAGGGAACAAAAGCAGTGGAAAGGGAGATGCGGAGAAGATCACAAAGAAAAAATTCCAGAATTATGCTTCCTGCAAGGACCAGATCCCTCGAATGAGCTTCCCGATCCCTTCACCAGCCTTCTCCCACTACTTGGGGAGAACAGCAATCGATCCAATCAATGGGGAAGGATCTCGCTTTCTCTTCCCTTCGATCTTCGATCTCCTCGCCGGTGGTGCGGTAGATCGGCGGAGGGAATGCGGAGGTGGCGGAGCGGCGTGGGGGAGGTGACGGAGGCGCCAGTTGAACTCGAGAAGGTGCGGCGAACTCGGGGATTATCGTAACCCTCGAGTGAGCCGACTCATGGCGGGAATTGGGGGGGGGGGAGAGGGGAATACCACGTGTTCTAACGGGTGGACCGGTTTATTCGACTCAGATTGGGGATTCGTGGAGAGGAGCCAATCGGTTTGTGATGCGTGTCAGCGCATTCGAATCAGATTCCCATCCAATCAAATAATGATGTTTGCACTTGCGCTCCACACTTTTTGAATCATCCGTTTCATGATTCGCACATGTACTGTGCCTCTGGGTTTGGGCACGTTCTAATTTTGTGGGGTCCACGAACATTAATATTCTTTTATAAATATACTCAACCGCCCACTATGATTCTGACAGCCTCCCCTCGAAGGAAGTCTATCCGCCCACTTGGATCAGCCTGGGCCGTAGTCCCTCATGCTGATCCAACGTCACCCTACACTTAAATTAGCTCTTAACTCATCAAATAAATAGTCTCCATTTAATTACTAAAAATAATAAATGCGGAATTTTAAAACATGGGATAATTATATTCATAGAAATTTGGAGCTGAATAAAATAGCTTATGATACTAATAATAGTATCGAGACTAATTTTTGCTCTTATGGTGCATATACTGCATTTATACTATTTATTTGACAAAGACAAACATCTGTGAGGGGTATATTAATAATAATCACACATAAAATATTGTAAAAATAAGTGATTGATGAAAAAAGTAGATCATATGTACCCAAGCCAATCATTTTTGAAGATGAAGGGACATAACTTTTCCACCAGCCCAAAGAGACTTAAAATCCTCTATGACCCCTCCAATCCTCTTGGCCTATGACTCAATATGAGGGAAATATAAATATTTATTAATAATTAAAAATTTATGACTAAATTAAAATAACTTTCCCCATATTAAGAATATTTTGTACTTTTGACTTGTTCTATTATTTATTTATATAACGTATGTGGTTCGAGCTTTAAAATGAAATTAGGATTTGTTTAGGTGGCCCATTAGCTATCAAAGCACAT
This sequence comes from Spirodela intermedia, assembly GCA_902729315.2. Classification (NCBI taxonomy): domain Eukaryota; kingdom Viridiplantae; phylum Streptophyta; class Magnoliopsida; order Alismatales; family Araceae; genus Spirodela; species Spirodela intermedia. The sequence continues at coordinate 3,512,664 of LR746270.1, read as the reverse complement.
TTTTTTCATAAGCTATCTTAGGAATTGCTTCATTTTATCTATGACGCCCTTCTCTTGGTATTTTCTATTACCAAAACTTACTTTAAAGGGATCTAAAAAAGCTATCCTATTTAAGAAGCCATGAACCATCTAATGATGATGTTCTTTGAAATGATGAGTTAAGGCAACATACCATAATCTTTTTGGATTCAAGGATTTTGGGTCTTGTCCTTGATTGATTCAAGATATGATTTATAATCTTCTAATTTCACTGTATTGAACTCCCCCCTTGAATTATGCTATGTTCTTAATGGAAAAATATTATAGTTCAAGGCATCAACTAGTCTCAATATTAGATTCATAGCTCTTGATCGAGTGCCACTAAATATTTTACATTATCTTGTTATTTCTACAATTTTTTAGTTTATTTTCCCCTAAGGGAGTGAGAAAGAGTTATCTTGAGTTTATAAGATTGAAGATGAACACAACAATTTATCTTGACTTTATTTTCAATAAGAGCTTAAGACGACGTTTGAAAAAAAATTCCACAAATGATTTGTTGTGGAATGTCAAATTTATGCAATTTTTTATATTTAGTAGCCTAAAAATAGACAAAAACTCAATTATTCCTTGCCATTTCAATTGCTTACAAACACCCATTTTTTATGTGCAGTACATATTTTTAGCACTTTTTGTCATGTAGTAAGTACTACATACTAGATAAGTCAACTATTTGAGTTGACTCATTTTCTTAGTATAAACCAAAAAAAAAAACAATATTTACCATAAGTTCTGCCACAACAAGTGGGAGGAGATTGCTGAAATTTAGGGTCAATCATAGGCAAAATTGATGATGATACAACATCCATTTTATGTCACATTTATCATATTTAGTATCTTAATAATGATTCTACTTTGTATGAACCTTCAAAATTGTTTCACACGATCAAATATTTAATCATTCTCATATTTTTCCATATTCTAAAAAAATAAGGTCTCACCATAGATGATGCAAGCACTGTTTAAACTAGCTATTAAGCATTCCCAAGTAGTAATCATGGAAATTATGAATGGTCAATTTTTTTACCATTTAAACCCCTCAAATATATATATATATATATATATTAACCTCATTGCAAAGGAAAAAACTTGTGTATTCATCCATTAATTCATTGACACGCACATTCACAAAATTTCTAATCATTAATTATGGAGAAAGTTGGTGTTCATTGACTTTCAAAGCTTCAAGCATTTTTTCTTTGAAAATATTAGAATTTTACATATATTTCCTTGAAAGGGCTTCAAAAAAAAATAAAGTATTACAAAAAACAAGTCTTGGGAGCAGTTAAATATTTTATTGAGTCATGAATCTGATGGATAGGTGAGCTGTGGCCTTTTGGTTGGCTTTCATACTATCATAGAGTTGGAAGAATTCAAGAGAGACTCTCTTAGAAGAGTTGAGTAGGTTGGGGCGCCAAACCGCTCAGGTTGCCAAATTTTGATTCACTTTATGGTCCATTTAAGGCAACCAATTCATCTCGGCCTGGCCCATCGTCACCACTACTCGTGAAATCAATATAACAACCAGTCGAATTTAAGAAAAACTCAGAAGAGCTGGAGACCAAGAGCCTTATTTGATGGGCAGATTGGCTCATCAGGGGTTGACTTTGGAGAAACCTCCCGATGCAGAGTGATCAATCGATGGGCGACTATTCTTATCTTCCAATCCCCAAACTTCGGACATTCTGATGTCATCCTTTGCCATGAGCTTGGAGAACTCCTCATGGTTGTAGGTGACCTTCCTCTTGCCTCCGAACTCCAGTGGTAGCATCTCAAGATCAAAGTGCTTCCTCATGAGCTCCATACTCTCTTCGTGCTTTGGGTAAACAAACTTCACCTTATCGAATGTCTTCGGGTCCAGGAAGTATTTCAGAATCTGAGAACAGAATCAAAGAAAATGATTCCACAGGTCAGCGCAATCTTTGACATTTTAGCTTTCTGGGTGTTGGTGATTAGGGGAGTCAACGTGTCAGACAAGGCCAGAGTCAACAGGCCTACAGCCCTTGAAGGGCTTTTTCTCCAGGCCCAAGAAGAGTCAACCCCCCACTCCTTGACACCCCAGTGAGCGACCAAATATCAATGAGAAGATAGAGTACTCACCTTCCAAAAGGTGCCAAATATCCTAGGGGGGTGGTAAAGGAATGCCGCATAAAGCCTTTCAGCATAATGATTCTGCAAAATATTCACCGCCTCCCTTGCAGTCTTCATGGGCACAGCTCTGCCCATCGACCACACAGTGAAATCTATCAACCACACCATCTGCTCCTGTCCTGAGGACATATTGAGGATTGCATTCTCTATGAGATACACCATATAGCGGATCTGGCCGTCATGTGAATCCCCGTTCTGTATAAGCAAGGAGAACCATAATTTCCATATTTCAGAATCGAAAAGCACATCTATAGACTATAGTCTATAATATATCTATATATATATATTAACTATATAGACACCCCAAATTAGTAATAAGACCCAAGTGTTCCAGTAATAACCATATATTTCTCAAAACATTCTAACCCTTTGATCTAGCAAGAACAGCATCTGAAAATGGCAAAAAGAGGCAGAGTATTTCATGTCTCCCTTTAAAGAAAGTTATCACACAGTTGTAGATGTAGATGAGCGCACCTCCACTCCTGGTCTTAAGAAGATAACAACCCTCCCCTGGCGATCTTGAAAGCCTGATCTGTAGATTTTCCCAGTTTTCCCTTCACCGGCCACTTCATGCTGGAGACAGGCAATGACCTAATCAGTACATCATGTTCTATGCTTTTACAGAACTTCAAAACCTACAGGGTAATGCGGATCTACTTTGGTCAATCATATGATGGGGATATTATGTTCCATTTTCTCACAATATCCTAAAGGATTTATTTCAGGCAATAATATAATTAATCCTTCATTCAATTTTCTCAAAAAATCTGAGAGATAGAGGCTGCGGTGGATCTAATATGGGCAATTATATAAAATACCAACTCTTAGAGCTAGACGGTACAGTGAGCACAGTTTAGCCAGCAATATAATCAGCATGTTATCTTCTATATGCTCAATTAATCTAAGGCTCAGAGGGTATGGTACTTATACTTTAGGAAATAATGTAATCAGCATATTATGTCATAGTTTCTCACAACGTCCTAGATAAAGAGGGTATTCTACCTAAGTAATAATATAATTAGAATTGTACCTTCCATTTTCTCTCAAAAGAAGGCTATGGTGCAACTAGTCAAATCGAAAAAAAGTATCTCTTTTATGCATATAGATTTTTTTTTGCAAAAATCCAAGAACTAGAAGGAGTAGTGGAGAATAATTTTGCCCACCCATCGGATTTCCTCTGGCTTATAAGCCGATCTCCATCTCAACGTATCCTCCAACATCTTCCTGGCCTTGTCGACATGCCAATTCCGGGCTACCAGGTATCTCCTCAAGCATGCATCAGTGCAGTACTTCAGGCTGCGTCCGGAGATGGGCCCGATCGCTGTCCTCAGCTCTTGTACCTGTCTCAAAGAAATCTCAAGTTATTGTCTGAAAATAGCAAAAAACATAGATATACCCATATATATTTTGTATAATGGATAAATATATTTTTTATCGCTATAAAAAGGACTAATTGAGCTTTAATCTGCCATTCTTAACTCATTGACCTTTTGCAACCCCATAAAAATATGGCAGATCATACTTTCGAAGCGGAACGATCTGCTCTCAGGAATGATAGTGTTTACCTTCTGGTCACGGTCCTCAGAATCATTTCCTGCTGTAGTATGGTTTCTGGACCCCCAGCGGAGCATGGTCAGTCAGCGATCACTGGATTTCTATTCAACCTGGGTGAGAATTTTATCCGGTGTATTAATTATTTATTAACATAAAATAATGCAAAATTTTGACAAAGTATAATCTGAGGGAGGATTCAGACTATCGCTTAGTCAATCCGAAACAGGAATCATTCCGAAAAATAGCGTGATTTTGGCAACATAGAAAACCTTGTGCCCCGGCCCTAATGATGCTTGTTTGAAAACCCATGGGAGATATCCCGAGAGTTGACAGTGTTCTCCAGATTTCTCGCAAATGGGCATCATGGGTCGATTCACCGGGTTGATGTCATAGGCCGATGCAAAATTTTAAATTTACTATAAAAAAAATCGCGTCAAAACAATCAAGAAAATCGCGTGACTTGGTGTTCAGAGGCACTCGTATGATCCCATCCATAACTAGGTCGACCACGAGTCAACCCCCTACAGATCAGTGCCCACGAAGTCTAGAATAACGTTCGGAGAACCAAAACCATAGATGCACAAACCCGGAGGAAGAAGACGATGGTAGCAATCAAAAACACAAACACCTGACGTGCATGACCACTGTAACCAAACAATAAGAAAGAAAGAAAAAACATACCAGGTGTGGGGGAGAGGATCTACAAAGGCTGGTGGAGGGAGAGCAGACGAGAGAAAGAGCAGCGTCCTCTCCGATTAATAACCATGGAGAGAGGAAACCCAGTGAGCTTCTCGGACATCCCTTCCGTCCCTCTTCCGGCGCCTACGATCATTTAGTGCGCTGTCCTCCGGGAAGAGCAGGGCGTCTTCTATGGACAAAGAGACAAAGACGTCCTCCGGCAGCCCGTCCTTGACCAGGAAGACGACCTTCTCGACACGGAGCTGCGGATTCCTTGTCCTCCCCGCCATGAAGTCCTTCATGACGGAGGCCGCCGCCCAATTGGAGTTCAACAATGGCGGATGAAGCGGTCCCAAACCGACGTCCCGACGGCGAAGGAACAGGTGGAGGCGGGAGTCTATTTCCCACTTTACAGCTCTGAAATCTTCACCGGATATTGGTAGGCCCATGCCTTTCAGTCACGCTCCACGAGAGAAAAGGTCCTTCTAAAGACCGCGTTTTTCGCCACTAATTATCGTTCAAGAGAACGATAACTTTCCTCTTATCTTTCTTCGCGTCTACACTGTTCTCTCTATCTTCTCGCGTCAGAAGGGTTACTGTAGCTACAGTCCGTCGAGTCTTGTTCGTCCTAAGTTCTCGTCTATTAGCTGATATACTCTTCTCTCGGAAGAGTCACAAGCGAGGTTGGCTGGTGCGGCGCCATCCATTCGTCGGCAGCTACTGTGATGTCTCCTGTGCAGAAATATTTAATTCACGATCTGTCTTCATCTCGCCAATAGTTATTATTTTATTTCTGCTCAATCGCCGATAGTTACTGTCTCGCGGAGGGATTCCAGATACCTTGAAAAGACGATTTTTTCTCTTCACGTCGGTTTAGCCGAGAAAAAACCCAGAAACAAAATCCAAAAACAAACCACAGACTCTTTGACTTTTTGGTTCACCGTTAAATCCATGTCTAGATTTTACTTTTTTTTTAAAAAGTCAACGTAAGCTGTAGATTGTGTATTTTATTCTGTATAAATGTTTGAATTTGTCTGCACTTCCGCCACAGCCACGTGTGCTGTTCTGGTAGTCATTCAATCCTGACGGCCCGTCTAACGACGGACGGAGATGATGCACCAAGGAGGATGATTTCCAGACTCTTCCGTCTGACGTCAGCGGGGTAACAGCCATGCCCTGGGCCACTTTCTCACGACCATTTTCCCGCCTTTCCCGTCGACTCTCCGCTTCTTTCCCAGAAAACCCTAACCCACCTGTGGGAAGATGGGAGGAGAGTAGTGGGTCAGAGTCTGGAGCAGCGGAGGGGTGACTGGGATGGTCGTGTGAGGGGTTGACAACCGCGGAGACTCGGCAAGTTGGGAGGCGAAGTGGATTGTGTTGAATGTCTGTGGCGGAACTGAAGGAGCGGCACGAGGCTGCGACAGCAGCCGTGGACTCACTGAGGGAACGGTTAAGGCAGAAGCGGCAGATGCTCCTCGACAATGACCGTATGATTTTCTCACGCGAACTCGTATTCCCTCGGTTTGCGCATTTCTGCGCCATAGATAGTTCAGTGCGCGTGTTTTCCTTCTTTTCAGTTGTTGGTTACTCGAGAACGCAGGGTAGAGCTGCCATCAGCTTCAGCTCCACAGATCTGGTTTGCTGTAGGACGCTTCAAGGCCACACGGGGAAGGTAGACCTCGGCGTCTCCTGATGGTTTGCTTTTGTGTACAAATCAGTGTTTTTTCCGTATCTGTTAATGCTGTCACGTAATAGGTATATAGAGATAAAGATGTATATTGGCATATTTTCTTTGTAATTTTCGGATGTTCAAGAATTATTTTATCCATACTGTTCTGTCCATGTTCTGTTACGTACACCTTGATTCTTAATGACTGAACAACTTCGAGAGGGCAAATCATCACTTACGAAGGGTAATTATTACTATTTATTCGAGCATTGATTCCATTCTCATATTGTACTCTCTCCCTGGACTTTTGCTTTCCATTACTGAGTGAAACGAGCAAATGACAGTAATTCCAAGTGAACAAACAATTTCAGGATTGGTAATTATGATAAAAGTGATTATTATAAGAGAATCGTCTTTCTGTGATTTGGAAAATAATTATGGCCAAAACTGGGATCATTTACTTCACAATTGTTGCTTTATTAATTTTGTCTTGAATTTGAGTTCCCACAGTAATGGGGCATATGTATGCATAGTACTAAAAAAAATGGTCTGCTTGATGAAAATTTTCGTGAGCAGCGTGATGAGGTTGTCCATTTTCTTAGGCTGACTGAATAATCGAGTTCGTGATTTCCTTCTATGCCTGTCCGAGTAATAGGAAGACAGGTTGATAATGGACTGTGCTCTGATGTTGGAAATAGACAGTAGGTATACATTTCCTTCATTTTCTGGATGACGTGATTTCATATTCCAAGTCGGGTTAGCTAGTTGTTATCGTTGATATTTATTTCTTCGTGTCCGAAGGAGTAGTAATTAAGGTATATTTATGGGCAGTCCTCTTATTTTGGTGATTTTATGCTTAGATCCAGGTCTTTCTTAAGTTAAACTATACTTCTGTATTCAGATATCTAGTTATAATTGCATAAATAATTAGTATATGGTTTGGATATAATGATTATACATATCATTTTCGCTTGCACTTATTAGAGGCTTGGTTTTCTCCCCAAAATTTAAGCTTTAAATTTTCTCCCCAAAATTCTGACTGAAGTTGCATGTATCAGGTGTATTCTTTGGACTGGTCCCCTGAAAGAAATAGGATAGTTAGTGCGTCCCAGGATGGAAGGTTAATCGTGTGGAATGCTTTAACCAGCCAGAAAACGCATGCCATTAAACTACCTTGTGCATGGGTTATGACTTGCGCCTTTTCTCCCAATGGTCAGTCTGTTGCATCTGGTGGTCTTGACAGTGGCTGTTCTATATTCAATCTAAATTTTCAGATTGATAGAGATGGTAATATTCCGGTAGCTCGATTCCTCAGTGGCCACAAGGGATATGTATCCTCATGCCAATATGTCCCCGATGATGAAACTCATCTTGTCACTGGCTCTGGTGATCAGACATGCATATTATGGGATGTCACTACTGGTCAGAGACTTTCTGTTTTTGGAGGTGAATTTCCGTCTGGGCACACGGCAGATGTATTGAGGTATAAGATCTGTCCCTCTGTCCATTACTGTGATGGGTTGTGTCAATATTTTGTATGCAACATGCATTTTGCATTTTTTTTTCTATACTTTGTCTCTGGGTATTTGCTTTATATGTTAACTCAGTTATTTTCGTCTTTTTTTGGGGGGAAAATTCATATTGAGTGTTTTCATGTGATATTAGTACTTTCAAAAAAAATCAACAGAGAAAATTGTTCTCTTGCCTTTTTTAATATATTTGAGAAAATATTTCCGTACATTGTTTTGGGACCTGGAAATGAATTGGCCATCATATGTTAGTTTAATTGGATCCTCCCTACTGATTGGGTCAATGTTGATGCATCATTCTAACAAAGGAACACTCTTGACTAATTGTTAGAAAATGCTGTCACATGTAAAAATAGTTTATATCACAATAAAGAATTTACGAACTTGAATATGGATTGAGGACCCTTAAGAATTAACGAGATGAAGCCTGATGTGTGAGTTTCGATGATGAAACCTATTGAATAAGTTTAAAGTATTAAGCTTGGTCATAATTCTATGGTACGAATTTCAATTGATAAGTTCATTTGACTAATTTATGTGATGAGATCTATTTGACAAGTTTTTGAGTTGACCCGCTTATGTCTTTGGGATGAGGCTGAAGCACATTCGTTGCTTGTGTAGGATACCCACTTAATAAACTTATGAGCTATATGTATGCTTTAATTTATGCCATTTGAGCTGCATAGCTTTGTAAAGCCACGCTGTTGATTAGATACATTCCTAGTAATTCGTGCAAGCTCATTATTATTGAGCCTTGTAGCTAGACACGGGATGCACATCAGATCTACAATCGCATAATGATATATTCAAGTATTAAAGTCTACGTTAGGTCTAATATACCCTTTGCTGTTACTGTGACTATCGTTCTTCTCCCCTGCTGTAGATATTATTTAAGCTGGATTTTCTGTGTGGGCATTACAAAATCCCTCTTGCTATCTTTTTTCACTTCAGCATCTCAATCAACGGTTCAAACTCAAAGATGTTTGTCTCGGGATCATGCGACTCAACAGCCCGGCTGTGGGACGCCCGGATAGCCAGTCGGGCTGTCCACACGTTCCACGGCCACAAAGGTGACGTCAACACCGTTAAGTTCTTCCCCGATGGCCAGAGATTTGGAACAGGATCAGATGATGGCGCATGCCGGCTGTTTGATGTTCGGACCGGGCACCAACTTCAAGTGTACCAACAACAGCAGCAGCAAGGAGACAACAGTGCTGATTCTCCAATCGTCACTTCCATTGCCTTTTCTATATCTGGAAGACTATTATTTGCAGCATATTCTAATGGGAACTGCTACGTTTGGGACACCTTAGTTGGCAAGGTACGCAGCTTTTTTCTCATATTCACATGAACGTTTATATATACATATATATATATATATATATGACAATGGGCCGGGGCCAGGCCCATGACTGGCAGCACGGCCCAGGAACGCCAGAAAACGGGCTTTTCCCTGGGCCTGTCTCAGATGAGCATGGATCTGGGCCAGACCTGGTTTCTCTCTCCGGGCTTTTTTTAGGCCCGATTGTTGAAAATCCGGGCTGGGCGTCTGTGCTTGCTGGGCTCGTTGACCTCCTGGGTTCCTTGGAGATTGATTGACTCTTCATCTTTGCTTCTTTCAGGTTGTGCTTAACCTGGGGGCCGTTCAGAACTCGCACGAGGGCCGGATATCTTGTCTGGGATTGTCTGCCGATGGGAGCGCACTATGCACGGGAAGCTGGGACAGAACCCTGAAGGTCAGCGCCCTCCCTCATAATTCAACCACTAGTTCGAGGAAGACCTCAACTCCTTGACAAGAATGCATTTTGGGCAAAAAAGGGGACCTTTAGAATTTCCTCCTAGTCGATAAATCATTCTGTCTTTAGAAGTCCGTGCGATTGCTACATCAGAGAAGACCAGAACTCCCGGATTAGAATGCATTCTGAACAAAAGAGGAGACATTTAGAATTCCCTCCTGATCAGCAAGTCAGCACTCTCCCTCATACTCTAACGCCTAGTTTAAGGAAGAACTCGACTCTTTGACTAGAATGCATTTAGGGTAAAGCATGGAACCTTTAGAGTTCCCTCCTAGTCAACAAATCAGTCTCTCTTTAGATGTCCGTGGGACTGCTACAACAGAGAAGATGAGAACTCCCAAACTAGAATGCATTCTGGACAAAAGAGGAGACCTTTAGAATTCCCTCCCAGTCAACGAATCGGTCTCACCATTCGAAGTCCTCATGATCGCTAAATCAGGGAAAACCTGAGCTCCCTGATTAGAATGCATTCTGAGTAATGAGAAAGAGTATTTCCTCCCAGTCCGTGAATCAGTTCCGCTCTTTATAAATCCATGTGATTGCTAGGTCCTAGAGGACCTGAACTCCCCGATTGTAATGCATTATGAGTTATCGGGGACCTTTGCACTTGCATTCCAGTCCATGTATTCGGTTTCTCACTCTTTAGAAGTTTGTGCTATTGCCAGATCAGAACACCCTTATCAGAATGCATTTTGAGGAAAAGGGGGCCTCAGGCTTCCTGCCAGTCCTTTCGTCAGTCCCACTCTTTTGAAAACTAAAATGTATGATTAGAATGCATTCCGTGTAGGAGAGGACCTATAAGGGTTCCCTCCTACTCCATGTATCAGCCTCACTCCTGAGAAGTGTGCGCGATTACTTGTTCATGGAGGACCTGAACTCTATGAGTGGAATGCATTCCAAGAAGGAGAGGGCTTTGAGGCTTCCCTCACTTCTCAGAAGCTTGCGCGATTGCTTGTTCCAGGAAGACCCAAACCCCGTGTCTAGAATGCATTCCGAGTGAAAGGGTCTCTGAGACTTTCCTTCCTAGTCCTTGATCAGCCTCATTCCTTAAAAATCCATGGTTCCAACGATTATAATGCATTCTGATTGGTAAGAATGGACGCCCCCACCCCCCCGGTCTCACGAAGAAGTTCATGTTTTCAGCAATCGCGAGTTCTGGGTAGGCGTGAACCTTCATTATTAGAATGCATTCCCTCAACTGCAACTGAGACATGAAGTTGGTTCTTGTTTGATTTTTATTGATTTCCCAAACTCTCTCTTCTCGCAGATCTGGGCTTTTGGTGGTCACAGGAGGGTGATGTAGTCTCTCTCTCTCTCTCTCTCTCTCTCTCTCTCTCTCTCACACACACACACACACACACACACTCACTCTCACTTACTCACTATCCCTCCCCCCCCTGAAGAGGCCCCACCTCTCCGGGGCTATTCGTCCACTGTATATGGTTGGCGTCACGGTGGGTTGGAAGCCGGGAGCTACATACTTGTAAGAATTCTCCTCAGACCTTCTGAAATTTCGGAGTTTAGTATCGCTTGTAGCTCTCATTCTCTAATCCATTTATTAGCCTATAAACTAACGCTAATCATCAGCTTTAGGGGAGAGATGGAGAATCCCCTCTCTCTCTCTCTCTCTCTCTCTCTCTCTCCCCCTCACTGGAGGTGAAGGACCAGCCTCTGCAGATAGAGTTTTCCGTTCCTTTTTCCAGCCCCTCTGCCGTCAGATTCCGAGAAAGTATTCGCGGTGTCAATTTGGGTTGACTTTCTGCCGTTGCTTTTCCTGTAGATTGGCCTTTTGTTGACTTTCTACCATGCCGCCTTTTTAAGCCGCCGTTCTCTTTCCGACGCAGGGTTTTTTGGTGCGATCGGGCTTTAACCTTTCATAAGGACAAAAGTCTAGTCAAAATGAGTCTACGAGATTGAGGGATCTTGAGCTAACATCCGATGAGAGAGAATGTCTTGAATTAGAAAATCATAACCAACAAGGAAAAATTAAAGCCTAGGAGAGATCTTTCATTACATGCTCAAGAAGATTATTGTTTTCATAAATTGTTTCGAATTTTATATTAATATCCTTTAACTCATAACTCTATATGCTTTTACGCATTAGCCGCCTATTCTATGCATGCCATTTTAATTTTTTTTGCATAATCCCAAATATTAATAATACCATTGATATAATCGAGTCTACATTCTTATTTTTCGTCCAATTTATAAATTAAATATTTTATTTTTACGAGTTAATCGGCATGTGGGTAGCATTAATCATTTGTTAGTATGTGATATTCGCAAGTATTTTATCGATCTGTATTAACTAGTAAAATTATATTCATCACGACTACAAAATTACTCATCCTTAACCATCAGGAGGCTACCGCGAGAGAGAGAGAGAGAGGGTGGTACTGGGCCGTATCTATTCAGAGGCCAAACTTGAGGGCGTGTCTGGGCCCACTAATACGTCCACCACCTCAGCTGATAGTTCGACATTTGACCCCGGACTGAGACAGGATTTATTTCGAGGATATAAAATTGGGAATAAATGGAAAGCCAGAGGAGAGGAATAATGCGTCTAGTAATAGGAAAAAAAAAACCACATAAGACAAACCCTCCGGCAAAGCAACTCTGCCTTCGTTTGATCAGGGGGAACGGCGGCGCCGACAGCTACGATCAGAAACCATCCAGCGATCGATTCATTGACTGATGGGGAGAACGCGTTGACTTACCTACCAAGCAAACGGCGGAGGTGTGGTTAAAATGTGATGATCAGCCGTTGACAATGTCGTGAATGGCTTCGCTGACGGAGGGATCGTCGGAGCGGACGGCGAGCTTCATGGCGACGTGCTTGGAGGCGTCGATGCCGAAGGCGAGACGAACGAGGACCTTCGCGTTGCCGATGAAGACCCCCGAGAGGAGGCACGTGTGGGACCTCGAGTTGTTTGGGACCACCTCCGACCCCTACATCCACAAGGATAAATAGATAGAGAGAGAGAAAGAGAGAGAGAGAATAGGAACTTGACGCAATCTGAAATCTGTGTGAAGAAAAAAATCTACAAGAAACGAACAACGTCCAGAATCTATAGAATGTGGAGCTTGGATCGTTGAATCCTCGAGGACTTGATGAGGCGACCCTCTGAATCCACAAGGATCAATACTCTCTTGGAATTTCGTATCTTGTGGATTCAAAGACGAGGGAGGGACTGACCTCACAAGGTTAGAGATAGAAAGAGAGGGAGCGGTAGAGAGGGATAGAGTGAGAGAGAGAAAGGCAGTGGGAGAAAGAAGAAAAGATAGATAGATAGAGAGAGAGACGGAGACAGAGAATGGTAAAGAAAGAGAGAGGGTCACAGATAGATACAGAGAGAGAGAGAACGATAAAGAAAGAGAGGGTGAGAGAGAAGCAACGATATGGATGAGAGAGAGCGTGTGAACGATATAGTGTGTGTGCGAGAGAGAGAGAGAGAGAGAGAGAGAGAGAGAGAGAGACCTCACAAGGGTGCATGCCAAGAACGTTGATGACGGCGGAGACAGCCTCGGAAAGGCTGTCCCTGGGGCCGAGACCATACTCATCGACGCGCTCATTCTCATCCCCCATGGCTTCCCAGGCGTTCCTGAAGTTGGAGACTGGAACCTTCAGCATGTAGTCTGCCGCCACGATCTCCACCTCCTCCAGCTGGTACTCGTCCTCCACCCCCTCCTCCTCTGCCTCCCCTGTCGACGGATCCACCTGCCACACTACCCAGTCAGCACCACCCACCACCACCATACCCTCTCTCTCTCTCTCACTAAAAAAGTGTTAAGAGAGATGATGATGACTGCCCTCCCTCCCAGTTGAGGAAAAGAAGAAGGGAAGAACCCTACCTAGCAAGTAGTAAATATTAAAATGGAGAAAAAGAAAAAAAAGGATTACCTCCTTGACGATGAACTTCAACAGGTTGGAGAACTTTCCAGCGCTGACGGCACCTTCGGGCTTCTCGAAGGCGACGAAGGTCTGCCCCGGGGAGTCGTAGGGCAGGCTCTTCAGGGGCCACACGGCCACCTCCGAGAACTCCTCAGCTTCAGAGGCATCAACCAGCACGGTCACCTGCAACCAAACAGAAACACAGAGATAAAGAGAGAGAGTGAGAGAGAGAAGAAAAAGGGTTAAATGAAGGACATCGCACCCGCTCCGTTAAAGAATTAGGTTTAGGGTTCCTGGCTTACATTCTCGAGCAGCTGCTCAGGGATGGTGTTGGTGCAGTTGTACTGGAGCACGACGTGCCCGTCGTAGACGTGCTTGACGACGTTGACCGAGTACTCGGTCTCCGCTTCTGTCAGCTCCACTGGCGCCGATGACTGCAAAAAGGGGAAACCCAAGAATTTTTAAAAAAAAATTCCACCCCAGTTTCATAATCCGAACTGGAAAATCAACCCATCTGTCTTTAAATGCTCCCAAGAACATGAGAGAGAGAGAGGGAGAGAGTTCTGCTGTTTATTGGGTGTTGACTGGGGGGAAAGAGACAGAGAAGGGCAGTGACCTTGAAGAGCTTCCCAAACGAGGAGAACTCAGGAATGGAGGACAGCAGCCTTTCGTATGCATCCACAGCCGATGTAGGCTTTGACGCAGGCGGCCCCAATCCAGTGGGCTTCTTACCCGCCGCCTTCTTCTCCACAAGAGGCTGGGACTTCACCTCCTTGGGCACCGAAGCTATGTCAAATGGCTCCTTAGAGACCTCCTGCGTTCGCATAAAAAATAACCCATCAGACCGATATAATTTAAATAAATCATATTCAATATAATATAATATAATATAACAGAATATAATACAAATGTGCGTATCACAGGGCCCACGTATTTCTGAAGGCTCGTCTCCAGATTGTTCAGTGGAATGCCCAGTGACCCAAAGAGGAATCCTTTGACATCTTCATCGGTCTGGTCGTTGGTGGCTTCCGATTCTCCGCTGGCAAGTGTGTCAAGATAGAGCGTGGCACGATCACGGACCTGGAACAGAGTGGAGAGATGAATTCGTGATGCAAGAACGAATGAACAGATGGAGAGCTGGATTCAGAGATAATCGGAGGGAGGGTCAGATGATGATTGAGTTCTCCGAGGGCCCCAAATAAATGGGAGGAGCTTATTCGAGTGGGTACCTTGCTTGGGGCATCTTTTACTATTTATAGGAACAAACAATGAGAGCGTCAGATAATGCTACAGAACCATTATTATTTATGAACGCATGAATGAGGAAAGATATCGGATTAGAGGTCTCGCATATTGTGACCATAGTGGTTTTTTGTTATTCATCGGTAAGAATGCATAGATGGAGTATAATTATGGATATAGATGATGTTTGACTACTTGGTCCGGGTTAACTCTCCAATCAGCAAAGATAAAAAAGAGCGGGCATGTGTGTAGCCAGAGCTCACCTCGTCATCAATATCGTATAAGCAACGCCTCAGAAGGATAAGAATGCGGGGCTGAAACATGACCGCACAATTTAATATATTTGAGTACAAGAAAATGAATAAAATAGAAAAATAATAGTATATATATATATATTTTTATTCTTTGTTTTATATATACCTTCAAAGAACCGACCAAAGCCCCAAACTTCGCCAAGGTACTCACTGCGGCAGCCCGAACAGTGGCGTTCTCGAGGATGACACGATTGTAGATGTACCTTATGTACTTACTGGGATCGGAAGTCTTTGGGCCTTCATTTCCAATAAAGTGAAGGATCTATAGAAAAGCACCAGGAAAACATCAGAAAATGGATTTGGTGAGGGACTATAGAAACATGATGTGAAACCCTACTTATCAGTCCTGTGGCATCAGAAATAACAAGCCCAGGCAATATAGGGTATGACTGCTGAAGGGATCTTAGCTATCAGGAAAACTCCAAGAAAATGACCCAAGTAGCTTCACAGAGCTCAGATGCGTGACCTGGCCCTTAGTGATGGGGGGAGGAAACGAGGGAAGGAGTGGGGGCATGTGGGCACGCCTGAGATGGTGGAGCGTTGGATGGGAGAAGGATAATGGAGAACTATGGATGATGAGGAGAACGTAGCGTCACAGAACTGTGGATGACCTTGGATGACGAAAGAAGAAAGATGACTGTGCGTGGGTAGCAAAGGCAGCAGACCTTAAATGGTGGGGGGAAGCGGGGAGGAGACAGACTATTGTCGGTGAGATGATATGCCCCTTGGGAAATGGAGGTGATGGAGGAAGAAGACAGCAAACCTCCAAGTTAGGACAGTGGAGAGGACAAGGAAGAAGAGCCTTAAGATTTATGTGCTGCATTGCCTTCCTCTCAGACGAGATTCATCTGAGAGGAAGGCAATGCCTCGTCAGCACCGTCCGCAACAGGTAACAGAGATAAAACAATGGAGGCAGGAAACAAGGTAGATGAGGCAAAATACTTCGACAGTGAATGGAATTAATAGAAGATAAATAAGTACCTGTGTAGAGAGGTATGTGAATTCACAGTCTTCAATGAACTCACACAGATGCAGCAATCCACTTTCTTTAGCATCAGGGATATCTCGGATGAGGAGAACAATCGAGTCAACAATTGCCTTTTTAAAGTCAAAGCCCCCCTCTTCTCGGAGAATATTGCTTAAGAAGCTCATCCTGAAATATGGTTGCACAAAGAGAAAAAAATGGCTTCAAATAAAGTTTTAAAAAAAACTAATATAAAAAGCGCGAATGTGGACGTGAATTGCTTACAGTGAGCGATATTTCAGCGGAAACTTCAAACATAAGGATCGAATAGCCTCAACAACAACAATTTTGAACTCATCAGAAATATCAGACATGAAATTGGTTATCTGCTTCATTAAACGATCTACACTTGATTCGTTGCCAGTTTTCAAAAGAGTGGTGATCGCGAGTGTAGCAATGCTCCTGTTTTGATCTGATATTAAACTCTCCATGTCTATATTACAGTTTGTTACAGCCAAAGGGTGTGCCATAGCCACCTGCAAGAAACAATAAAAAATAATTATCATTATGTCAGATCACAACATGATTTTTAGGAGAAGTCTACGAATCCATGACAAAGAAACAGAAATACTGTCCAGAACCGAAATAAAAGAAAAAGAGTTCGTCTTGAGGCAAAAATGAGCAACGGAGAAAGGGAAAAAAGCGACATATTTATCATAAGCACATATCTAAAACTTGGACTTGGAAAAAAAAGAAATGGAACATTGGAAGAAATGTATGCACATCATCCATCAGCAACACAGTAAAGATCAGGAATATTCACCAACAGGAACGTTCGACTATTTTCCGCAGATAAAGGTTTTTTGTCATTACCATAGAACTTATATCATTCAACACAGCTTTTAGCCTTAAAGGCTTCTACTAACAAGGGAAGAAAAGTGGTACGTTTCTTTTTTAGAACGTGATGACAGCACCACGTTCTGACTAAGGAAATGGTAGAGTACATAAATAAAAAGAACGAGTTAGCATTAACAGAAATGCCACTAAGGAAAATACCGACTCTATAATCTGTCTCACTAAGCAAGAACGCATTAGATCAGTTCTCTGGAATCCAGATAAGAATCTACGCCATGACAGTAGAAGGAAAGCGGCCAATCAGGTCCAGCCAAGAATGGATGGGTTCAGGAACTTGGTACGTTGCTAGATTACAGAAATTAAATGACAAGATATTTTTTTGAAAGAAAGAGATTGCAACCTTATTTAAAGTTCGAACAGCAGCAAACCGAAGAACGGGCTTTGATGAGCTCAAGAATAGTTGCAGAACAGTAATTGCAGGAGTCAACTCCCGACTGGTAACCCCATTTAACTCTGTTATTGCCCTTGCCGCTTCAAATATTACCATCTCAGCTTTCTGCCGCAGGGAGGCCTCCAAGAAATCAAAAAACGGTCGCTCTCCTGTTTGCGTACCTGATTCTCTTATCACCTGGCAGTAGAAAATTAGGCCTACCATTAATATCATTTTACCGAAACAATAATGCTAGCAAAAAATGATAGGAGCTTTCATCAACGAAAAACAGGCATACATCATTATGCATCAATAATCAAATAGTTCAAATAACCTGGCTAGTATATCGTATCAGAAGACACTGGGCCAAAGGTGAACGGACATTTCCTCTCGTCAAGCTTGTAACAAGCTTGCTAACAGCCAAGCGGTCATTCTGTCGTATCTGCAATTTCAGAGCTTGGTTATATTCCCAAATGAAATTCCTTCTTAACCTTGATACACAATATAAGAGCGTTTAAAGCTCTGGCTTGCCTAGAAAAGGGATGGATTTAAAGAAATACTGTGCAAAAACATCAATCAACTGGCCACCAATGTGCCAATGGGATTTTCATTTCCTTATAGGTACGTGAACAAACAAAGAATAAAAAAAATTACCTGGTGAAGAAGAGCCAAAGCATGAAACTGCACAAGGGCAGCCCTTGACTGGACAGCTTCCTGCACCTCATTACTCCATCGTTTGACAATATCAGGATTGGTCTGTTGAAACAATTTCAAATTGACCCTAAGGTGGCTGATCTATGAACATATCGATCATCAATGATATAGAATCAATAGAAATTACCTCCAGTAAGTGCACGCCACTGACAAGTGCAGCACTAGCAACAACTGAGTTCTTGTCAACTATGGCTTGCTTCAAGTATCGCTCAATTTGAGTGAGAAGTGTACCGTCGATTATTCTAGAAAGAACACGAATGGCATTTGCCCTATACATATCCGTCTTGCTATTCATGTCTTTCATCAGTGAGCTCGTGACAATAATAACCTAATGTAAAGAGGGAAGAGTCAATTCTGAATTTCCAAAGGCTCTCTATCTGGAGGAGAGTAGAACAGCGGGTTCTGAAGAAATATGGGAATGTTCCAAAGCCAACCTCATCAGCAGAAGGTGAGAGCTCCTTGATGATCAGATAAACCATTCTCCTGAGACCTGAGTCCTTGGATTGGAAAAGTTTGGTGACGGAAAAGAAAACTTCTGTTGCTTCAATCTACGAAAGTCCGCAAGAAAAATATGATTCAATCGTCAGAAAAATAGACTAAAAGAGCCAAGGGTATATAAGGATAGGAGGAGGTCGAGGGTTTTGTGGATCGAGTGTTCAATAAAAGCTGACCTTTGTAAAGGTTTCACCCTGATTGAGTAAATATAACAACTTCGTTATCACCTGTACACATAGAATCAAAGGAAAAAGGGAATGAATTACACCAAAAAAAAAAGGTTTAAGTCGGAAGAGTATTTCTGCCGTGGGATAATAGTACCTGAGAGCATCGCCTAGCATCCAGCTGAGGATCATTAAATACTCTAGCCTCTTGTAGGACAGAACCTTTTTCGATCCCTAGAAATGGAGAGTATTCCTCTGCAAAACGAACGAAGTTTCAGCTTCTTTATTCAAGACAACGGTTCCGGCTCACATCACACGGAGTACAGCGGATAATAAACCACGCGATCCAAGTCGTTAAGAAAGTATCCCTAGATCTAAACGAGTCTGGCATAATCCGAAGGATAAAAGGCCTAGAATGACCAGGTCCAACATCAACCAGTATAACTTCACGATGTAGACAAGTCCCCAAAACCGTCACCCTCAGATCTACTCGTGCAACTTCAGATTCAGATCTAGTAGGGCAATGGCAGAAGGAAAGGCGGCCCGATGGCGCCTTAAAAGGAAATGGATGCTCCAAGAAACACCGAGCATTACACTCGCGCGAATTTCCGCAAACGAAAAACGAAATCGCCACCGAGGCAGCAGAGATCGAAGAACAGAAGCAGAGAGGGGATCGGGATCGAGATCAGACCTTCGTCGTCCCGGTCGTCGTCCTTCTTCACCAGAGGCTGAGCCATGGCCGAGCCGCGGTGCCCTCCGAATTCTCCAGGTAGAGCGAGAGAGAGAGAGAGAGAGAGAGAGAGAGAATGGAAGAAAACTCGCGAGGTCGGGCTAGTGAGGAGAGTCAGATGGCTCTGGTTAGTTTAGGGACGAACCTTACGTTGAAATAACAGCTAAACTAATATTTCATTATTTATTAATATAATTATTTTATAAAAATATTTAGCCGTCGAATATTTAGTGCGTCGAAGTGCCCACAGAGAGCTGGGCTCAGTTTTTCAGGCTTTGCTGCAAAAACTAAGCCCGTTAAGAAAGAACAAGTCGGGTGGACAGAGCCCTTTCTACACTCATTTGGGCCTCTCTCTCTCTCTCTCTCTCTCTCTATCTCTCTATTATTGTGGGCTGACTCATTGTCTTGTAAAGCGCAGCCAATGGTTGATAGATCTAAAGACTAGAGAGAGAGAGAGAGAGGAGATGAGCAGGAGTTGACTGACAGTAGGAGGCAAATCTAGGGACGGACGCCACTTCTCAAGTCAAAGGATATGACAAAAGTGTGAATTTTACAGAGTAAACATGTCTATGATTTTTATCCTCCAAGTCTTGAAAAAAGTATACACCGGATTTTATGCTGTAAATGTGTTGTAAATTCCCATACATAAATTATAAAATAATTATTAATTATAATAATTCTAACATACATTGTAGGAGACAACTATATATCATAAAATATAGTAAATGTATAGTTACATTCTATAAATACAAAAAAATATCTCTAAATGATAAATCGATAATTATCACAGCTCATTCCGTTGAGGTGAAGAGGCATATGGCTAATTTAGTAAATAATAGCGAGGATTATTCTTGTAATTTATTTTCGGATTTATTTCAGGTAAAATGGGGAGGAAAATATCACACTTTGAATTTAAAGTGTATTAGATATATTAATGTACTATAATTTTCTGAAAAGTACTAAAAGAATAATATATTATATAAATTATCATAAAATATAGTGAAATTATATTTATAAATAAAGATAATATAAAACACAAAACTTCTCTAAATTATTAATTATCACAGATGGTATATAACTTTGATAAATAATTAATAAAAACTTCCGGTCCCGTCCGGCCCTGTCTCGAACAGAACCATCCGGTCCGGTCCGGTCCGGTCGGAGCTCTTTTTGTTCCAATGAACTGATCTTCCCCCAGAGAGACAGACCTTCCCCTTCCATCCAGAACCGCCGTAAATGGAGTCCCTGGTCGACGCTCTTGGCAACGCCTACGACGAGTTCGTCGCGGCGGCGGCGGGGGTTCTCGAGGCGAAGGAGTCGTCGGGGGGGCAGAAGAACGCCGCCACAGATGCCGCCCTGGAGAACTTCAAGCAGAAGTGGGAACTATTCAGGGTGGCCTGCGACCACGCGGAGGAGTTCGTGGAGTCCGCAAAGCAGCGGATCGGATCGGAGTGCCTTGTCGACGAGGCCACCGGCGTGGCGGCGGCGGCGGCCGTCTCGGGGAGGCAGGTCCAGGACGCCGGCAATGGCCTCCCGCCGATCAGCGCCGTCCGGTTGGAGCAGATGAGTAAGGCCGTGAGGTGGCTCGTAATCGAGCTCCAGCATGGCTCGGGCACCGCCGGCGCGCCCCATCCTCACTCTTCCCCTCCTTTCGACTCCAGATTCTCCGAGGATTCTGCTCAGTGAGGTATGTCTCGGTTCTAAGAGAGAAAACTCTGTACGGTAGCTTTTCCCCTCATAATTTAAAGAGAGTCGTCGGCTTGCAACATCATTGAGACATGGCGGTTCCCGACCTTATTAATCATCTCGATATAGTACTTTTTTTTCAGCAAAGAAAGGTTAGAAGGATACAATCCAAATCTGGAATGGGATCTCCTGTTTATCCATAGACAAAGTTCCTCTGCTGGAAGAATGATATAAAATCTCAGAGCTTTTTACTTGTCTCTTTCGTGATGCACTTGTAGCGATTGGGAAGATCTGTCACAATAGAGCTGCGCCAAATCAGTATCCAGTGGAATCCGTCTGCTGTGACTGTTCCCCTTTCTATTCTCCAGTTTTCCTCTTGGAAGTATTGCAGTAATCCCCTTTCAGCTGGATGACCCACCCATGCTGATCTAACTACATTCTTTAAATAAGCGTGGACTATTCGAATTTCATATATCATTCCTGACGCACCATGAATCAGAGTTTCAGTTAGAATGTGTATGTTTTATTGCAATCGATTCTCTATGCGTTCAAGAGTGCGCGAGCTATTCGAGTACTCTCTGCAGATCTAACCGCAGTTTCCCAACCTGCATACTTTTCATGTATCAATGGTTATTTTAAAATGATATAACTAATCTGCTTTCTTTTTTGGGACTCCATTTTTGTCTAAGAAGAAATATTCTACCACCTTTTTCGTCCTACTTTGCTCCTCTGTCTGTGTGATAATCTAGATCTTCGCCCCGATGAAATATATCATTGTTTTTCTCAAATTAATATCTGATAAATGGAGATATATTTCAATCAGAAGCATACACTCTTCCTTCCTCCCCAATCATGAGATCAAATGATCTCCATTTTTTAATTTCGTCCTCTTTGCGTCCTCTAATCATAAGCACTGCATGAAACCATGGTAATAAGTACTGAACTTGGAGCTGTTGAAATCCTAGACCACGCGGCTGCACACTTGGGTCAATCAGCGTTTCTAAAATCTGGAAACCCTCCTTTAAAGGCATCTGGGTTAACTGCAACCACTAATCCATCATCATTCACCCAATGGTTGTTTTTTTTTTTTTTTGGGACTAATAATTAATCTGGTTTTCATCGCTTGGTAATGCCGAGATATTATTATATCTCTTAAATCTTCTCTCTGTACCATACTTGCGAGAAAATCTGTTTCCTTTACCTAAACCCCAAGCTTTAGGTTGCCCTGGTTGAGTTCTAAGAATCTACTTGTGCTCCCCAAGCAAGTCATGAATATGTTTGGAACATTCCATTTGATTATTTGTCTTTCCTGTATTTTAGTAATCATCGTTTCTCATATATGGTGATTGTATGATGGTCGGCACATGGGGGGCGTAGATTGAGCTATTTCTTTGCAGATTTCGTCTGGCGATGGGAGCTACTGATCTTGGCCCTCGGTGGGTTGGCTGATCTAGCAATGTAGAACTAACTATATGTCGAAACATCTTGCTTGAATCCTTGCATTCTGATTATTTTTAAACATATGGTACGGATCAAGTCTCCGCTTCCCAATTTCTCACATGAATCAGATCAAGAAAAGTTTCCATTCCTGTATATATTTTACAAACATGATGACGTATGGAGGATTTAATCTTTCTCCTGTAAGATTACACCTCTAACTCTGGTTCTTGTCACATCACGTGGCTTGTAGTCTTTGATGGGTTCTGCTTCAACTGTTTCACTACTTCCTCAGTAAATATATTTTTTAATTTTTTTATAAATTAATTTGGCGTGGAATCCCAGAAGCAAATGCTCAGGAGCATCAAACGAGAGAGAGAGAGGGAGAGTTAGGAGGGCTCGGCCCTTCTTAGTTGGGTCCCACTTACGATTTATGACGCAATAATTCCCCATATTTAGTTGAACATCGGGAGCATCAAGCGTGAGAGAGAATTAGGAGGGCTCAGCCCTCCTTAACAAGATGCCACTTACAATTTATGAGGCAATAATTCCTCTTATTAGTTTAAGATCGGGAGCATCAAACGATAGAGAGGATTAGGGGGGCTCGGCCCTTCTTATTTATATGCCACTTACGATTTATGACGCAATAATTCCTCATGTTTAGTTGAAAGTCGGGAACATCAAACGAGAGAGAGAAAGAAAGAATTAGGAAGGCTCGACCCTTCCTTTTTATATGCCACTCACAATTTATGACGCAATATTTCCTCATATTTAGTTGAAAATCGGACCTGTTGCACCCGGCTGACTCGGTGTGACTCGGGCGGGTCGCACCCAAGTTCGGTCTCCGATCCCAGCCCGCCCTCCCCGTCCGCCGACCTGCTGCGTCGGACTAGGGTTATAAGGGGAAATGGCTCCTGTTGGAGACGCCAAAAGCCCTAGAGTGTCCCCGGCGAAGCTTTGCTCCGGCGACAAAGGGAGTGAGGGAGTGGGAAGCTGAGATCGAGGGAGGACGGAGGGAGATGGCGGAGCACGAGGGACGGTACGAGAGTAACGGAGGAGTTTTCCAGGAATTGCATCCTATGCAGCATCGGAGCTCGGGTTTCGATGCTCGTGGTGACTCCAGATCCCAGGTTCTCCTCTATACACTTTTTCTCTATTCTGCGGGTCTGATTTCTGTTCTCTCGAGATTTCCCTCCCCTCCCCGGTTATTTTGAAGAGAACGGCTCTAGGGAGTAGGATTGGTTCCTCGTGTGGCGACCGAATGTTAGCTATCTCGTATTGTTTGTTCTGTCGTTACATATCTGATGACGTCGGGGTCTTGGTTTTTCGTTTTTAATGCTTGAAGCAGTTCATAGATTGGAACATTTTTGAGAATTGTGTTATTTTTTTCCTCATTTGGGATCATCCCTTCCCATTTCTTAAGATAGCCACTTGGATAAACACTCAGGATTTTAGGTTTCCTCTCAGTGCTTTTTTTTAAATTTATTTCCTTTGTGATTCTTCTACTTCCACCGAAAAATGGCCTCTAGCTGAAATTTTGAGGTTAGGCTGCATATACCCTTATTTGTTGTGTTTCTTCAACAACAACTGAATTTCTTTATCCGTCTCTTTGTTTGCAATCTATCTCTTCGTGCCCGTATGTATTTATGCACTTATTTTTGATGATCTTCTCTTGTCTGTTTCTCTAGTATGTGTTCAAAGCCTGATGACTAGGCTTGTGATTGCAGTATGAATCTCATGATTCTGAGAGGGCTTCCTCCAAGAACAAAGATAAGGAAAGGGAGAAGGACAGAGGGGTCAGTGCTCGTTCGAGGGACCATGACAGGGACCGTGACAGGGACCGCGAAGGAAACAGAAACAAGGAGCGAGACAGAGAACGAGATCGGCACCACAGAGAAGATAGGGATAAGGCAGATAGAAAGGAGCGTAGCAAAGACAGGTCAGATGACAATGATCATCGCCGCAGTCGAGAATATGATAGGTATCACACCTGCGTCTGTTGCTCAAAGCATTTAAACCATGAAAGCCAATTCTTCTGTGATTTTAACTCAAAATGCAGTTTTTCTATCAAAGTACGAAATCGTTTCTTTTTGCTGTGTAGGATATCAACAACCATCATCTAAATTCTTTAAAGAATTATAATTTTCTCTGAAATAGATCTTTTGCATTAATCTTGTTCAGGAATTCTTTCGGATATAGGTTTTTTCTTCTTTGGTTCCCACATTATAGAGAAAGTATTTCTGTTAGAATGGATTGTAAATATTTTTGTTAAATAAATTTTGATGTGGACAAAGAATCACTGGTCCCTTTAGTTGCGGTTGCTGTGTAGGATATCAACAACCATCATCTAAATTCTTTAAAGAATTATAATTTTCTCTGAAATAGATCTTTTGCATTAATCTTGTTCAGGAATTCTTTCGGATATAGGTTTTTTCTTCTTTGGTTCCCACATTATAGAGAAAGTATTTCAGTTAGAATGGATTGTAAATATTTTTGTTAAATAAATTTTGATGTGGACAAAGAATCACTGGTCCCTTTAGTTGCGGTTGCTACCAATTGTTAGGCCTCAACAACTTGTCCTCTCTTAATGCCTTTCAATAAGCTTTTGTATCATCAATTCTGTCGTTTCTTTCATTGAAACTGAATAATTTATATTTTCCTTGAATTCTTAACCCGGTTTCTCCAGGCATAAGGATTATGATAGAGACAGAGAAGGACGGCACAGTCATAGGTCTCGTTCCCACTCAAAGAGTAGATCAGAACACAGATCAAGATCTCGCTCTCGCTCTAGGTCAAAAAGGTTAGCTGAAAAACTTTTGTTATTTATCTCTGACTGATAGTACCGTCAGTTTGTGGAATTTATTTTGGGATGGTTCTTTACGTTCTTATTCTTTATCATTTTATTCTATGTGCGTATTATTTTCATCAACACTGTCTCCACAAAGAAGCAGTTATGTATCATTCTGTTTCCTACCATGGGGCAATTCCATATTCTGAATTTTTGTATGTCTCTATAATCTTATCATTCCATGCGTACTATGCTTTACACATTGAAGGATTGTTCTTTTATGGTGGTAGCAGTGATGCTTTAAAATAAAAAACAGGAGGGTATCTATCGCAATTCAGTCTTCTATCTGCTGAAAGAAAAAAGGGTTAAAAGGTAATCGTCTTAGATGACCGTGGTGCTTCCTGATTCTTGGAGGTCTAATACTAGGGAGGAAACCAGAAAGCAGATTTATAGATTCAGGCTTATAGCCGATCAGAGGAATCGATCCTTCAAAGAATTGTGAGGATCAGATGTGCCTGCTAGTATTACCCAAGTTAAAAGCTATTTTTTTAATGTACCTGGATTCTTCTTCTTTTTTTTTTGGCAAATATCCTATAATGCAGCTGGTAGTTGGAGCATCTACCGCTCATTTTATCTGCGCAGTTACCAACATTTTATCTGCGCATGTACCACAGGTAGCTGGTAGTTGCTGCCTGATCTCCAGTGTAAATTGATGACGAACATTTCTTCATTAGATTCCCAGATATTACACAATACCTCTTCAGTCGATGGTATCAAGACAGTAGTTCACAAATAGATGGTCCAGAGTTTCATTTTGAATGCCATTGAGATGCACACATCCTTGCTCTGGCATGCGATTTTCTTTGACTTAATTTCGGACGTTCATCTCATCTCTATCCACGAGATATTAGGACTCATAGTTACATTTCCTGACTTTTACACAGCTTTAAGTTGATCACATTCTTCTCTAGTCTGCTACATTTCCTTCCTTCAGCATTCATTATTTCTTATCAACCTTTTCAATTCCTGTCTGTTGTTCTTATATGCAGCAAGCAACTGGACATTAAATTCATGTTAAAACTATAATCCTTTGGAAGTGTCACTCACGATTCCTATCAAATTTATCTTTTGTCATAAAAAAAAAGGTTACAGAATTAGGTGTATAAGTTCAACGTTATTTTTTTCCATTCTTGTCTAACAATCCTTATTCCATGCTAATTCTTTTTAGCATGCGATCGCCTTTGTCACTGGAAGAATTTTTCTGTCTTGAATTTAATGTGTTCAAGGATGCTTTCCCTTTCACCTTTTGTGGATAATCAATGAAAAGATTATTCTATTTTGAAGAGGAAGAATTTTTTATTCCTTCACGTGGCATTTTTTGGATTTATTTATTTTTTATGTTTTTTTAGGAGACTTTATCAATCAGATTGTCCAGAGTGGGTAGATGATTGATCTCAACATCTCTTGATCCCATTGTTTTTGCGTTGGGCTTCTCTTTTATAGTTCATATTGCCTTTTTTTTGTACCAAGTTGTCTCTATCCTGCCAAAATTCCCTCCAAAGTTACTACGATCTTATCATTCATGTAAGTGGATTAGTGGATTCTCATGCGTTCTTTCATTGATTGTGATTCTCATCAGATTTTCTTATGGCCTCACTTAATTTGACAGTTTCAATATTTTATATACGAGTTTGGCCTGTTGTGTTATGATCCTGCTAATCGTCCTTTTGGAAATGTCATTTTCTCATGTATAAAGGAGAAGCCTTATTTTTCGATTATTTGCTGATTATTGAGTCATCTGATGCAGCAAAAGAACCAGTGGATTTGATATGGCGCCTCCTGCTGCCGCATTGATACCCGGTGCTGCACCTGCTGGTATTGGTTCTTCATCTTTTACATTGATTGCGTTTTGACTTTTCTCCTTTTTTATAGCTAGATGAAGGTTCATATGAATTGCATTGGGTTATTTTGGTAAGCAATGTTCATTTATTCTTTTTATAAAGAAATTAATTTTTGGCTATATAAACTACATAATTTGGATGACCTGAGTTATTTTGTCTTTTGATCATACAATCAAATCCCAAACTGAGCGCCGTTTTTTGGTTGTTTCTTGTTTTTGGTGGTTTTTGTCTGCCTGTGTTTTTATGTTGTTGTAAGAAGGC
Source organism: Spirodela intermedia (assembly GCA_902729315.2). Classification (NCBI taxonomy): domain Eukaryota; kingdom Viridiplantae; phylum Streptophyta; class Magnoliopsida; order Alismatales; family Araceae; genus Spirodela; species Spirodela intermedia. Next base: position 3,485,375 of record LR746270.1, on the reverse strand, counting down.
AATTTTGGGCCACTTTTCCCACTGTGCTGCCAATGGGCCTGAGCCGACTACTGTAGCTTATATGTAGACGGAGCAATCAATGCAACGGTTTGATGGATCTTGTTCGTCTTCAACAGGCAACTATTGCCTTTTTTGGTAGTCTTACAAATATTTCCCTCACTACTTGAAAGTAATCTATTCCTTTCATCTTTTATAACTTCTGCTAGAGGGAAGGCGCTCTATTACATTGTCTTCAAGTACAAACAACTACATACTATATGATATCATTTCCCATTCCTTATCTCATGTTACTCATGCTTTCCCTTCAACACCTTGATTTGGTTATTCGTACAGTCCAAGTGCCCGGAGCTGTACCTGCTATTTCTGGAATTTTCCCAAACCTCCTGTTGCCTGGACAGGTATGTTCACATCCTCGTAGCCCCTTTCGCTTCCCAGTTTTGTTATGCTTTGTTTGATATGCTGTGTTTTCGTGTCAGTTCCCTGCTATCCCTGTGATGCCAGTCCAAGCAATGACCCAGCAGGTAGGCTGATCTCTTCCCTCTCTTCAAGTTGCCTTTTTTTTCGTTCAATCTCATCCTTCCTTTAGCTTTGACTCTGGTCACTGCAGGCTACTCGACATGCACGGCGGGTATATGTTGGCGGTCTTCCGCCTACTGCAAATGAACAGGTTCTCCATAAAATTCTTCCTTCCTTTCTTTCTTTCTTTCTTTCTTTCTCTCTCTCTTTCTTTCTTTTTTGGGTGGGATGGGTAGGCCCATCTTTACAGTAATCTCTTTGTTTTCATGTAGGCCTGTGTTTGATTCAATTGCCATCTCTCCCTTCCTCTCTCTCTCTCTCTCTCTCTCTCTCTCTCTCTCTCTCTCTCTCTCTCTCTCTCTCTCTCTCTCTCTCTATCTATCTATCCCTCTCTCTCTCTCTGCCTCTCTATCCCTCCCTCATTCTCTCTCTCTGCCTCTCTATCCCTCTCTCTCTCTCTGCCTCTCTATCCCTCCCTCATTCTCTCTCTCTGCCTCTCTATCCCTCTCTCTTTCGGCCTCTCTTTCTCTCTCCCTCTCTCTCTCTCTCTTTCGGCCTCTCTTTCTCTCTCTCTGTGTATGTCTCTCTCTGTGCCTCTCTATCCCTCTCTCTTTCGACCTCTCTATCCCTCACTCTTTCTGCCTCTATCTCTTTCTCTCTCACTCTCTGTGCCTCTATCCCTCTCTCTCTGTGCCTCTATCCCTCTCTCTCTGTGCCTCTCTATCCCTCTCTTTCTGCTACTCTTTCTCTCTTCTTCTTCTTGGCGTCTGCTAATTTTTTGCGTATTATGATAATCTCTATGACAGTCGGTGGCGACCTTCTTCAGCCAGGTGATGGCGGTGATAGGGGGAAACACTGCAGGCCCCGGTTTGTACTCCCTTCCCATTCATAAAACCCACCCACCCTGCTACTTTTCAATGCTCTCACTGACATCTTTTTATCTTTATTTTTGAAGGTGATGCCGTCGTTAATGTATACATAAACCACGAAAAGAAGTTTGCCTTCGTGGAAATGAGGTCCGTCGAAGAGGCCAGCAATGCCATGGCTTTAGACGGCATTATTTTCGAGGTAGAAAACCCACCTCCACCGTTTGATCCTCCCTCGACGGGTCTGATCATCTCACCTGTTTTTATTTATTTATTTAATAAACCCAGGGAACCCCAGTGAAGGTGAGGCGACCAACTGATTACAACCCCTCGCTGGCGGCTGCTCTCGGCCCGAGCCAGCCAAACCCAAATCTGAACCTGGCTGCGGTTGGGTTGACCCCTGGGTCGGCCGGTGGGCTCGAGGGGCCGGACCGGATCTTTGTGGGTGGGCTCCCATACTATCTGACGGAGACCCAGATCAGGGAGCTTCTAGAATCATTCGGGCCTCTCCGGGGGTTTGACCTGGTCAAGGACAGAGAAACGGGGAACTCGAAGGGCTATGCCTTCTGCGTCTACCAAGATTTATCTGTCACGGATATTGCCTGTGCGGCTCTGAATGGGATCAAGATGGGGGACAAGACTCTCACTGTGAGGCGCGCCAACCAGGGCGCCGTCCAGCCCAGGCCAGAGCAGGAAAGCATACTGTTGCAGGCCCAGCAGCAGGTTGCTCTTCAGGTAAGTCCATCTCCCTCTCTCTCTCTCTCTCTCTCTCTGTGCCTCTCTATCCCTCTCTCTTTTTGCCTCTCTCTCTCTAAGATTGGTGTTTGCAGAGGGTCGGACTGGGCCTCAGCCTAAGTAAAACCTATTCGCGTTTCACCTTTCCTGAACCATGCATATATATATGTCTAACGTATTTATTTTTTATAAATTTTTATCTGATGTTCCAGAAGCAGCTCATGCTTCAACCAGGCACGCTCCCCACGAAGGTCGTGTGCTTGACGCAGGTGGTGTCTGCGGATGAGCTGAGAGACGATGAAGAATACGAGGACATCTTGGAAGACATGAGGGGAGAAGGTGGCAAATACGGTAATTTTCACCTCCTTCGTGCCGATGTCTGAAGATGGTTCCTTTTTTATGTTGGGTGTTCTTGACTCCCTCCGTTGACCCAGGTAACCTTGTCAACGTGGTAATTCCCCGCCCAGGTCCGAATGGCGATCTGAACCCAGGAGTCGGGAAGGTCAGCGCTTAATCAATTTATTTTTATTTTTAAAAAATATGATGTTTCTCCTTATCATATGCCGCCCTCCGTGGTGAAATGCTAATATTCTGTTTAGTTTTTTTAGCGCATGATTTCCCTAATTTTCTTGAGCATATTTTAAAAATAATTATAGCCTTTTTTTCATGGGGGCTGGCTTTCTACATTATAAATAAAAATAATTCATATTATGAGAAGATGGTGTTTCTGAGGTGTTAAGTGCCTTTTTTTTTGCCAAATAAAAATATCATATTAAAAAAGCCTTAAATAAATCTTATTTTTTGGATTTAATCTCCCTGACCGTGGCCATAGACCGGGTGTTTCTCCTATTTTTTTCATGGGGGCTGGCTTTTTTTTTGCTGAGAAAATTTTGATTTTCCTGAAATAACCGGGTGTTTTTTTTTAATATAAAATATAATATTTATCCTCTGACAGGTCTTCTTGGAGTACGCCGACTCCGACGGCTCTTTAAAGGCTAAGATGGGCCTCAACGGGAGGAAATTCGGTGGGAACCAGGTGGCCGCAGTCTACTACCCCGAGGACAAGTTCGCTCAGGGCGACTACAGCTGTTGACTTCCTGTCCATAAGCCATGTTCCCCTCTCTCTCCTCTTTCTCTCTCTAATATTAATGCGTTTTCTTTTTCTGTAAAATGGAATTTCTGTGGAAGCTTCGTTTTCCGAGAGATTTAGAAGCATTGGTCATCTAACCGGTGTCGATCGCGTCTGTTTGACTTCTCCATGCTCAGGGCGGCTGTAGCTGTTGACTTCCTCTCTCTCACACTCTCTCTCTTATCGACCCATGTTCTCCTCTCTCCCACTAAAATTAATGAGTTTTCCTTTTCCGAAATATGGATTTCTGTGAAAGCTTGGATTTCCGAGTGATTTAGAAAGAATTGACGATCTACCCGGTGTTGACCGGGATTGTTTGACCTCTCATGCTTACATTGACTTTGGAGAGAGAGAGAGAGAGAGAGAGAGAGAGAGAGAGGTAACAACGACGCCGGTGGCAGTCGGTAAGCGATTTCGCACTGGGCTGGGTCATTTTAAGAAAATGGATGAAATTGGGCCCAACTAGATGGGCCCATACTGGCTCCCCGTGACAGCGTGAACGCAGAGGTTAGAATGTCGCTTTCCACGTGGGCCCTCCAGCGCGTTGCTAGTCCACGAATCGAATGCGGGGCCCACCTTCACGCTGTCCGTTATTTGCCGTTGTTCCTGAAAATCATGAGGCCACAAGAAAAAACCCGGGAAATTGGTCTCAGCCGTTTGGATCTGTTCGTAGTGGGGTTTCTATTCGTCTTTCTTCCTCCCTTCCTCCGGTCGCCTTCTTCCCCGATTCTCTTCTTATCCAAGCCTAGCCTCAAGTTCCATTGGCGGCCGTCGCCGACTGCAACGGGTCCCACCTCCAGCTCGGTCTTCAATGGTGTTTTTGCCTCTTCCCTTGGCGGGTGATCGAGGTGACTGACTGGATGGATTATTGGCGTTGATAGGGTATGCTCCGAGCTCCTCATCTCCTGAAGGTCTGATCGATTTGGCTGGTTGAATGAACGCTGTTTGATGGATCCCGTTCCGGTGTTTCTGACGGCCAGGCTTCGGTTGGCTGGATGGTGATGATTGTGGTACGAGATCGCTGGGGGACGTCTGTGGAGTCTGACTTTTGAGGGATTCGGAGTTGGTTGGATATGGAGGCAGTCCGTCGCGTCCGGGAACATGACCTCCTCGGCCACGCTCCTCGCGATCCGTTCTCCGGTGAGGAGGTGAGGCAGAGGATTGGGACTGATTTCAGCGACGTGTTCGGCGGCCCGCCGAGGCGATTCTCCCTCTGCGAAACGCGTAGCAGCCTTGGAGAGTCGGTGGATGATTCTGAGTCTGGGGGCCGATTGGAGGTAGAAGATGCTGGCGAGAGCAGCCAGCTATGGTCTCCGTCCTTGGCCGAGAAGCCTGTTTTTGGAGGGTTCAGTAGTCCCGCCCACCGGAGGCATTTGGGCGACGACTTCTTCAGCGACATTTTCAGAGGCAACGAGTCTCCATGTTCCACCCCAAGAAAACTGGATCGCGAGCGCTTCGCTTCCACCCCGACCTCGAGCTTTCTCATCCCCAGCCGTCCTCTCCCTCCCACGGCAGACATATTCGGTGGAGACCCATCTACTCCGAATCTCAGGTTCATAATATCCTTCCTTCCCTCTGATTATTCTTTTCTCGAACTCCATCGGGGAAATAGGCGTAGTAGTCCTTTCATTAATATAGTCACAGAGGTAGAAGACTATGCCGCCGCGTTTTTTCTGTGAATTCTTCGTTGATTCTGCTTTCCCTGAGGCTTATCATCTGATCGGACCTTTACCCGATGAATTTATGTTCTTCTGGTCGTTGTATTTCATTCAGTTCTGCATCTTGTTCATTACTTTCTCCCATTTCTTGCTCTGAAATCCACATGTCAAAACTTGAAACTCTCCAGCTACTCCTCACGGCTAGCCAAGAACTTCGACTACTCGCCAGTCAGCTCTCCCACTTCACGCGCTTCACAGAAGAACGAGGAGAGCACTCCGAGGGCTTTCGACGTTCCCCCTCTCAATAGTCCGAGCCGGCTCAACCATGCGACGGACGGCCTGGCCAGTAACACTCACAGAGCTCCTCCCAGCCATCGCCCAGCAGAAGCCGCCGATGTGCCGGCCGGTGACGGGACCAGAGGAGCTGAAGAGCCCCCGATGAAAGAAGACAGTAGTTCCAAGGATAACAGCGGGAGCGACCATCTGCATTTTTCCATGTACAAATGGGCAAGCAAAGGAGTGACGCTCGTCATGCCTCCTAACCTCAAGGAAAGGACCAAGGGTCGAAGCAGGTTAAGCGGTGTCTACGCTCAGGTTTCACAGCAGCCGGATCTCCCTCTCGACAAAGAAAACTTGCCGCAGGGAATCCCGACCTTCCATAATCAAGGTGAACCAGACAAAACCCTGTTCGGCAACCCTCCCCCGGCAGAGAACAATAAGGTTGCCTCGCCCAAAGAAGTTGCAGAGGTTCTACGCGACATTACCGACCAGTCAGGTACAGTCCCTGTCACTGATTTTAGCTGTCACTTATTCTCTGCACAAATTGGCAGAAGAACATGAGGATCTGCTTGGTGAACTATAATGGTGATTCAGATGATGCTGGTGTATGTGGGAAAGACGGCTCTGGTTTCTCTGTGGAAACGAGGAAACCTGGATTGAAGAATCTTCGTCCTCTGATCGATGATGACGTCGACAAGGAAGGTGAACTTACAGCCCATCATCAGGATGACTTACTCTTTTTTAGCCTCTTGTACCCCATTTTTATCTTTTCTCTTTCAGGAAACGAAGATACGTCCAGGCATGCAAAAGAGAGAGAGGGTATGGCGACTGACGTCAGGAGGGCGACCAAAGGCACTGACAGCACTGCAAAACCCAAGCAAGGAACAAGAGAAGATCCGGCCTCGGATAGTTATGAGAAGACCAACCTGGCCTCACATCGTCCAGTCAGAACCAAAGGCAAGGTCAAAGAATCCGTGAAGAACTTTGAAGCCAGGAGGCTTGGCCTTAGAGAAAATATGAAGGGAAGGGTAGAAGATCGTCCAAGTGCACAGGAGGTCAAGGAAGATGAAGATAAAGGCAACTACGAAGCATCATCCGTCCCTGTTGCTCCAGTATGTGTAGCTACATAATCTTAGAATTAAAAATAAAGAGTATTTCCACTGTTCCCAACAAAGAGGTATCAATTCAAAATTTAGACAAGTAAAAATTTAGTTTCTGATCTAATAATTGATCTTGTTTATGCAGACTGGTCAGAATTTGAAGGCAGAACGAGCGGACTCCTTTAAAAATTTAGGCGAGCAAAAGCTGGATGGCTTTTTCTCAGAGATGGACAGCACCTCGGTTACATTCTCTGGTCAGTTCTATGTGCTGATCATTTCTGAAATCGGAGTGTTTTAGTCTCTAATATCTGCAATACAAGCACTACTGTTTGAATACCAAAGTTCTTGTTTCCCTGGTCTCCCATTAAAAAACGAGGTAATTTATTTTACCATTATATTTGAAGTTCATTTAGAGGTCACCAGTCATAAAAAGCGTGGTAATGTTTTATGGTACATTAAAACTTTCCCACGAGTCGTTTATCTTGTGTACGTAGATGTGCCTCTGCTGAAAATATTTTGTCATGAATCCCCGTCGCCTCTTCCTTCTTTGATGGAGATCAAATGTTTCAAATGTTTCAAATGTTTTCAATAAAAATTATAAAATATGAAAACATTCGCGAATTGGAATATTAATTCTTGTTTATAGATATGAAATTATATGACTAAAGTGGGAATGCAAGGTCTTTTTCTTTGGTGGGAACTGAATATTTCAGATAGTTTTGATAGAAATTAGAAAATATAAAAAAATCCCACCTGGTTTTAAATATTTTCGTACAGAGAAATTTATTCCGCTAATGTGTCAATTATGTTTTCTTAACATAGATAGATGGGAGTATTAAGCTCAATTTGTAAGTTGCATATTCATGCCAGTAACCATTGGGACATTCCTTTCTTCCCACTAAACTAAGATCTTTATAGCTTTGATTCTTCGTAATGAGGAACCGAGGATGTTCCTCATCCATTAAACACTTGCTTACCCTAGGCTCTCACGCATTTCATATAACATGGCTACTGATGCTTTGTTTTTTGCCTTCAGACACCACCATAAATAGCCTGGACGCCTTCTTCTGCAAAATAGAGGTTACAGATTTTGAGCATGTTGAAGATTGCTTGGTATGCCATCCTTCTTTCTCTTCAACTTTATAATAATGTGTGTGCCTTCTTATTTTTGTGCCTTATCTTCCACGAGGCTGGAGTACCCATATTTTTACTCTCAGAAAAGGCCCAATAATAATACATTACAGTTCTTACCTATGGAAAATCATTAATTTACATTAAAAATATTACACATTTTCTCATGTTTCTTGATTTTCATGCGGCTCGGGGGTGTTTTTCAATTTTTTAATGTTTAATTATAGCTCTGTTCCTCGAGATTTCTCACCGTTGACCAAGTCGGTGATATACAGACAAGCATACTCCTCCCTGGGTTTATTTATGGGTCAAAGTTGATACACTCCATTTTACAGCATCCCTTTTATGGCCCCCCACCTTGAGAAGCCAGTCAGTGCCTTTCTCAGAATAACCTTTACCTACTCTTGCGTTTGTACAATTGTCTATGTCCAGTTTAGGAGATCTGACAGAGCATTCATGCTCCATTGACCAGAGTCTGAAGTGTTTCCATATGGTGTTGTCTCCTGTCACCCAGTGCCCAAGCCCCAAGGGTGGTCTATGTTGGAATCATATTAACATACGCAATTCAATTTCCTATGGTATAATGAAACGAGAATCATACATTTTTCTGACTGATTACTGTTAATGTGGACTGTTGAAACGTCCCACTAAAATTAATTTAAAATGAGTTAACAACATATATTCAGTATGTTGTCAACTCATATTTCGATTAATTATTGATGGTGTGGACCATTGTGCTGTCGAACTCAGAATTAAACGGCAACAAGTGGGGGGTAGGTCAACTTTTAGTATCATAGATTTATTTTTTTCCCAAACATAGAATGTGTATATAATTAGAAAATAAGTGGGGTAGGCCAATTTTTACTATCATAGATTTTTTTCCCAAACATAGAATGTGTATATACTTTGAAAATAAGTGGAGTAGGCCAATTTTTTACCATTATTAATTTTTTTTTCCCAAACATAGAATGTGTATATAATTAGAAAATCATTCTAATCATGAAATACTTTTCACGCTTACTATTTTTTTCTCCAGTTTGAAGATTTATCACAAGAGCATAACGAAGCTACAGAGGCCGACTTACATCAGGAAGAAATAAAAGTAAGATTTAGATCTCATCAAGAAACAGTGGACCTATTTCTGCCGTGGATTTTGACTAATCAAGGGTTGGTCCATTCCTTTACTTCAGAAATCGGATGCTAAAATACTGGAGTGGTCAAAAGGCAGAGAGGGGAACATTCGATCGCTGCTTTCTACACTGCAATATGTGAGTACAATGCATGTGGTCAACACCGTGTTTCTGCTGCATTACTCATGTGTTAAGGTTTTGGATAGCTATATGTAGTAAGTCATGATTTAAAAACCCATGAATCTGGCTTTCCCTATAAACTATATCTGATCTCCATTACAAGAAAATTATCAGAGATGCTTTTGATGTTCATCGATCATGAAATAGTACATCGACAAGGATTCATATATTGTCTAAGATCATCCGACTCCTGTTTTCTGCATCTTATGTTGAATTCACAGCGGATATTTAATTTTTCCATAGAATAATCAGGATTTTTCCCTGAGAAAGTCAACCCATGGTCACCAGAAATAGTACAGAATCGTGATTTTTATCTGGGCAATAATGGTCTCAATTTTGTCCTTCAAAATCATACCGGAGTTTCTCTCTCTTCTCTCAAGGTTCTGTGGCCTGGGAGCGGGTGGAAACCAGTCCCACTGGTGGACATCATCGAGGCGCCTTCGGTCAGGAGGGCATACCAGAGAGCCTTGCTGTACATTCACCCAGATAAGCTGCAGCAGAAGGGCGCTGACATTCATCGCAAGTATGTTGCCGAGAAGGTCTTCGATATCTTGCAGGTACATCTCTATTCTTTCCCTCCAAAGCAAAGTAGCGGCCTTCTTCTGTGTTTTATGACTCTCTCTCTCTCTCTCTCTCTCTCTCTCTCTCTCTCTCTCTCGCTCTCTCGCTCTATCAAATTTTAGAAGTCAATGCAGGCCGGAATGACCAACCATTCTCTTTAATCTCCAGGATCTCTCTCTCTATCTCTCTCTCTCTCTATATATATATCTATCTATCTACCGGTTAGGATAGCCTCCATATCAAATTTTAGAAGTCAATGCGGGCCGGAATGACCAACCATTCTCTTAAATCTCCAGGATAGCTCTGATCTCTCTCTCTCTCTCTCTCTCTCTCTCTCTCTCTCTCGCTATATATATATATATATGTATCTATCTATCTACCGATTAGGATAGCCTCCATATCAAATTTTAGAAGTCAATGCCGGCCGGAATGACCAATCCTTCTCTCAAATCTCCAGAATTTACACTCTTTCTGCTTCATCTTTATAGTTTTGCTCTGTTTTCTCTCTTTCTCTCTCTCTAGATATGTATATGGGTAGGCCCCACATCAAATGTGAGGAGTCAAACGGGTGGTCAAAAGTAGCAATCTTGTGATGGGTTCCGTGCACGGAATTCTTTCTATTTTTCTTTTTATTTCCCTTGCATAAGCGTGAGAGCATCATCCCTCTCGCGCAAATAATCAAGATCTCAACCCCTTTCGTGGCTCCCCCCTCACAGGAAGCGTGGGACCACTTCAACTCCCTGGGCGCCCTCTGAGATCGCGCCACGTCGCCCCATCCGACTCCCATCGAACGGCAGGTACAATAAGATCCTAGCTCCTAAAATCTTCTTTATCATTCATTTCGAAAAGGCCTAATAACGCTCATTTTCTTCAATTATCCCCCCTGTAAATATGTAATATTATCGTATATTATCTGCCCAGATTGTGGAGGATGTGATGGGAGGACCCCTAATCGTCTTGCTTTTATCTGTGATCGGATGATCTGGGCTCTTAGATTTTTCCTCGATTCGGTCCCCCTTGAATCCTGATCCGTTGACATCCCTTTTGACCCCGGTTGGAGTAGTTGACCACAACTCCAGTCAACTCCTGGGGAGTCTTAATGGGCTGGTAGAGTTTAGGATGGTCTGCACTTTCCCGTGGCCCAGAGAAAAGCCCGGAAAATAGGTCCTGTGAATCTCCAGAGAGAGAGAGGGAGAGAGAGGAAGCAGGGGTATGTGGGAGTAGAAAGTTTCGGGCTTTAGAGATGAATAATATTGAAGAGAGGGTGGATAATTTGGAACGTTTGTTATTAATAATTTTGATGTGAAGTAGCTCAGACCAGCTGACTCCGTGGAGATTTAGAACGATGCCAAGTTCTTCATGAGAAACTGATTAAAGAGGGCTGTCTGGGTATTCGTATAATCTAATTTTGGCAAAACTTGGCTGTTTACAGGTTCAACATCAACGGCTGATGATTGGATCGACCAGGAGAGCCTGAAATATGAATTGACCATTATAACCCCTCTGAAAAAACGGTTACTTATATGAACTCTCCCTCTCTCTCTCTAACGCATAATGGTCACCAGCTAAGCATCATGATAAACCACTGTTGCGCTCCTGATTACTCTCTCTCTCTCTCTCTAACGGTGTGGTCACCAACTAATTCTCAAGAGAAGTTAAACGTGACGTCTCTCTTTAACACGTTCTATTGATCACCAGCTACCCATCAAGAGAAATTACTATTAAGCCCTTAGTAAGATGTGAGCCCCGGTCTCGGATAACAGAATTACGGCAACAACCGGGCCATGATAACATCAACTGGGTCCAGTATTCATGTGGTGGACTATGGATTTTGAAGATTTGGCCCACCATGAATTCTTGGCCGGCCCAATACACGGGGCCGGCCAATCAAAACCCCCAGCGAGCTCAACCGCGATCTACCGGGCCTCAAGAAAGCCCAGAAATTACCACCTCCCCCTGGGCCCATCCCATACAAGCCCACCCGGCCCATTAACACCCGATGAGACGACACCTGGCGTGGCACATTCACATCTGAAAGAGGAAAGAGAGAAACAGAGAGCGAGCGAGAGAAAGAGAGAGAGAGAGAGAGAGAGAGAGAGAGAGAGAGAGTGGATGATTCGGTCGACAGACAGACAGCAGAAGCCTCAGAACGAAGGTTTTCTGTAGACGCTAACCATGGTATTCTTTCTGTAGATGACGATCAGGACGACGATGCCGATGACGATGATGATGATGATGAGCCTCAGACGCAGCACCTGGGGAAGTAGATCTGGCCGACATACCCTCCACTCATGGCCCGCCTCACGTTGCTCTCGAAGAGCTTCGGGTTGCTGCGGAGGACGGCCGCCGCGTCGTGGTTCAGAGGGTCCTCGTCATTCGGGTCCTGCATAGAGATAGAGATAGTTAGAGAGAGAAAGAGAGAGAGAGAGAGAGTTTGGGTGATTAGGGTTTTTGCCTGAGACGGCATTGGAGTAGGAGGATTCAGAGAGTAAAGGAACCAGCTTGACACAGCTGTCTCGAACTGATGAGGTTATCGATCATCAATACCTTGAAGAAGTTTCGAATGGACCCACTCTAACAGGATGCAAAAGCGTGCAGTTTGGGTGATTAGATGTAGATTACGACCCAGATTGACTCGGTTGAGCAAACCCAATTGGTTGAATCGATTGACCTGGGTGATTCAACCCACATCGCAAATCAATCACAACTCGATCACACAATTTTGGGTGATTTTCAACGAAGACTGACACTCAGATTGACTCATAAAGAGCCAGTCTGAGTTGGATTAGGGTTTTCAGAACATGACCGAGGATAGGTTCGTCGCAAATAAGCCTCTTAAAACCTTAGCTTTTCACGGAGGAGAAATGCCAGCTGACTGCCAAAATCAGTATGTAGGACCCAATCCGGAGTTGACCAGATAAAATCAAGGCTAAAGGCCTAGGAGATTCAGAAAGATACTCAAGGTCAACCCTTGAACCCTGAACCCAAAGGAGGAGCAGAAATATGAAGAGCAGCTAGAATTGACCATCACAAGATCAAACCAGAGGGGTGGGGCTATTATCTGCAGAGAGACCCCTGACATCCGACAAGTAATTCCAGATGAAGATGAATGAATCCACGTAATTCCACTCCATATATGACTTTAATGAGCAGACGAGAATAGGATTTCATAGATAATGGAATAGAACAGCCAGAAGAGGTTGTGACTGAGCCTAAACGCAAATGGGTCGTAATTGGGAGTGGTTCCAGATGTAGAGATTCAGAGATAAATGAAAATTATTCATTCAATCCGATACAGGAACCAGATCCATATCCAGAAAAGTTTCCCAATGTGAAAATAAAATCGGATGTCATCATGATCCAAGGGGAAATAAAATAAGGAATCTGAAATTCTCAAGGAACTTAGAATTCGCAAGAACAGGCCTATGATCCACGAACGATGTTCAAAAAATTAAACACGACCATACTTTTCTTTGGATTCGTCTGAAAACGATCCTGCTTTCAGAATTATCCCACACAGTCGCATTTTTCTTCCTCAGATCTTGTGGGATTATTGGAAAAATTTAGGCTTGAGAAGTCAAATGCGAAGCCCATCCGTAGAGGTGAAGCCACATACCATGAAGAGATGATTCAAGCCGTAGATGACAGTGTTTATGTTGAGGACGGGCTTCCAGTCTTCTCGAAGGATGTTCAGGCAAACGTTTCCTTCTAGGTCAATGTTAGGATGATACACCTTCATCAAATATCGCAGTGAAATATATAAGTAAGACACCGCAGGAATTCTATAAAACAGAGATCCCGTATAAAACAAACATAATTACCTTGGTCTTGCATTTAACCTTCGGTGGCTCGTATGGATAAGAAGGAGAGACTTGGAATGAGAAAACAAACATCCCACCGCTAAGAAGATGAAAACGATCATCGTCACAGTCGGTTCACAAGAGAATAAGCTAGAATAAGAGAGAGGATTGATATATAGCAGGATAATGAAAAAAAATGTTCATATATGTAAATCCACTTCTTTTAAATAAAGTCAACTTAAATCCTGCTGACTACAATTGATCTTGCAAGAGGGTATAAAGTCACCAGTAGAATCAACAAAGCCATAAATAAAGAAGCAATGAATAACGAAGGTAAATTCTCCGTGTTGTTCTACAGCTCTGAAAAATGATGGATACTCAAATGAAAATAGCATCACTTACAGATAATATCCTTCATCTGGACGAACAACAACTTCGAAATTCATAAGGTCGTCCTTGCCATTGGGAAACGATATGGTAGTCGTCTTCGGTAGGTTGAGCTCACTGATATCTGTCATTGTATAATTTTTATTTTTAGAATGGGATGAACAAATTTAATAATGGAAATCCAACGAGAAAATGTAAATGACAAGATGATTGGATTTATTATCGCAGTAGATGGACTAGTTTCAGTCCAGGAGATAAAAAACCTACAAAAATTATAATTGTAAGAACACCATCCCACGGAAAACAGTGAAGTTTCCTAAGATAGAAGACTCTTTTTAAACAGAATTTAACAAAAGTTTAAAATATACTGGAAGATTATTTTATAACGAAAATTCATTTCTAATATTTTTCGATCCAGGATCATAGCGTTAGAGAACCTTTATGAAGACGGAGTTCCCCAGCGGACTGCTTCTTGCCCACAGGTCTTCCATTGGCGTTACCAGCATCATCTTTCTTCTGGTCCTTTATTTTGAAAAGCTTAATCATCTTTCCCTAGAAAATAAATGAACTCGCATTATCAGATATTTAGCACATGTATAAGCAGATAAAGAACTCAATTCTGCATTAATTACACATTTACAACTAAAATATGAACCTGTCATCCGCTTAACAAGATAATAAATTATAATATACGCTTCTTAAAGTCAAAGATTATAATTCTGCATGGATTCAATATCCAGCAAAGAGTACACAACTTTTTTTACAAACATGCAATTACTTGTGAGTACCAAATGTGTATTAAATATTGTACTCAATTTCCGCGAAAGAACAAAAAATAAAATTATCTATATATATATATATTCGCAAATATACAGTTACTTTTAAGGAATAAATGTGTTTTAAAATACGTATGTCATCACAAGACATCCTCCGGGTGTTCCAGGCGATTATCAAAGATAATTAGTGACAAGTTGAGTTACAGCGAAGGCACTTAACACAACATCAAGATCTGTTGGATACAAAGAGGTTTAGCGTATTTGATGCATAAAGGCCGCCATATAAACAGTAGATATGAATCCCTGCTCTGTGGCAAACCCCAAAACTGGCACATGGAACAATAGTTTCTTCATCTTGTTTATAGCTATGCATCGACAATACACAACGGCATTGTAGGTCTACTTGTAAATCCCTGAACCATGTCCCAAGGAAATACATGAGGACTAAAATACTATATCTCTGGGTTCTGCTAGGAAACAAGAATCATCTTCTTAGAACCAGCATCATAGTTGAAGAAAGAACAGGGAAGGACCAATAAATATTTTGGAAAGCAGTCAGAGCTGGCGAAAAATACTTGCGGGAAGAGAAAGATCTTGTCTGAAACGGAACTTAGCGGGGAGAGAAGATTGAGGTTTTTTTATGAGATCTCACTGCATCGTCATATTTAGTTTCATGACTCCACTACCTTAGTATAGTTTCATGGCACGAATGGACCGTCTATTTTACTTTTCCCAAAACATTTCTTACACCAAATTTACGTCTAAAAGTATCTTGGCACGCTTCATATCACAGACGTTACCGCAGACTAGGGTTAACAATCTGTCTCTCGTGTTTTACCCCTTCTCTTATTTCGCTCTTGTTATTATTCCTGGCCAATACGCACCACCACAGTCAAACTAATCTAAATCAGATCGCAGCTTTCAAGATGGCCTGGAAAGCAAGTTGACCTGCAGCAGGCCTTCGGCACAAGAAACGAGGGTTTCACCTAGGTCCGACATCCCACCAGAGAAAGTATGATCAGAACACTGGGATTTGTTTCCCCGTAATGAGACACCAAATTTATAGTGAAATGTCTGATGGCGATGAAGAGCACTCTTCTCGTTCTCTATGGTTCAAGAAATTGATAATCCCAAGAATAAATCAGCATGTAGTTATTATGATATAGAGAATTTTACAAATCTGCTAAACCTAGAACACGAATTCACAAAATAAATGATCGAACAAACTCAGAATCAAGAGGATAACAACCAACTATACTGACAAACAGATAAAATATCCTCCTCGGAGGAATCAACAGACCAGGTGAAATGGCCGACGATGGGTTGACAAAATTCCACGACAACCTCAAAAGAGGGACCGAAAAGGGATTAAATCGAAGAAAAAATCGTCCAACCACGCCGGACGGCGGAGTTTGCGTAGGCGATGGACCGGCCGTGAGACTCAGATGGCGATTGCGCTACTTTCCTCTGGCAACTCTGTTCGTGGTTGCTTCGGCGGCCGTCCTGCGAATATATCCTCCCTTCAGAGGACGATCGAGAGAACAATGGCAGGGCCGACACAGAGATAGAGAGAGAGAGAGAGAGAGAGAAGCATGACGTGATGGGATTTCCTTTCTATTATCTTATGTCCAACGGAGGCCTGTCACCTCGATCAGTCAAGTCTTAGACCCTTGGAAAATGTTTCGATTCAATAAATACCAGGCAATCTAAAAATTTATGGCAATACCTAAAAATCACGTATACAATTTTAATCTCATTTTAGTTTAATGATAAATTACTCCCTCTTTTCTTCATCTTATGCTAAAGAACCCTACGTGAAACACCAACTCTCATTTTTACTCCCATAGAAATGTTAATGATAACATATATAATATTTTTTTTAAAAATAAATATAATAAAAAATACATATTTCTACCTCTTTCCCCAGACTCAATATTTCACAGAAAAATAGAAAAACCAAAATAATTGTGCAGTTTAAGAGGAGTCAGATATTAATAACCAACAGGGTATTTATCTGCTAATACATTGCGGCCTATTTTACAGAAAACCCTTGAAAAATATGAATTTACTTACATCACCAGCAAATTATTGGTTGTCATCAGCCGTCAGATATCGACGAGAGGTCTCCGGACTAGGCCTGACATTCTTAGGTTTTTCTGTTATACCCTTTATAAAGTTGAAAACTACATCTAGGTCCTACATATAAATATTATTAATATTTATGCCATGAGCTAGATTCAGTCAAATCCCCGAAAGGTACTTCCAGATGGCCCTTATGAAAATTGACGATATTTGGAAGTTTCTGGAATAGGAGGGGGGTGTATTTATGCCCGAGAGAGAGAGAGAGAGAGAGAGAGAGAGGAGAGAGAAGTGGGCTATGAGAATTTGGTCTGGACCCTATTTCTATATTGGGCCGCAATCAATTTTAATGAGTTGGATTTTAAAATATACATATATAAAATGGTTGAAATTTAAATGGATTTTTTAATTTGATTTCCCGTGTGATTTATTTTAAACTGCCTAAGAATATTATATTTTTCTGGTAGAATAATAGGAGCATTTTCAGGAGGCAACGACGGGAGAAAATATCTAATTTAAGGTTTTTTTAAAATGTTATCCATGATTTTTGATGTGGGGGAATCGGATTCCGAGTTTCCCCTGCGTTTGGATAATAGGAAATGGGGTATCTCGTAAAGCGGATTCGGGCGGTCTTGTTGCACGTCAACATCGACAAAGACAGCCTGGCCGGGCCCATTATTGGGCCATTTTCGGATAACAGGATCAAGCAAATGGGTTCGGCCCAGGATCGTTAATTGGGCCAAGCCACACCCGAACTAAACCCGGGCCGGGCTTACCGGCCCGTTTTGAAACCTGGGCCGTCCATTTTTACCCCAAAGGATTTAGACTTCCTAATCCTATTTTACCCGTCATTATGTGATAAATAACGAATTAAGAAATTTCGAGGGGTCAAATGTAAATCATTGCCTTTGTGTATAGTAAGATGGTTTAATCCAACCCATGTTACAGACCCCTCTCACGGGAATGCATGAACAGGCCTTTCTGAGAATGCATTCGTGAAATGACGGGTGATAAATGCTGGACGAGCGAATCCATCTGGATTCTTATTCAGGAAGAGAGGGACTGATAGATTTCCATGGGCCACGGAGCACATATTACGCCATATTACCAGGAACAGAATGAACAAGCGATTGATTTGAACCGAGAATGAAGGAAGACGGAATCAAAGGAATGAGAACATATTGCGCCTTTCTGAGAATGCATTCTCATAGACGGATTAAAAATCTGAGATGCCGAAAATGGAATGAGAGGAGAATGAGGCAGAACCAGTAACTGAATGAACAAGCGATTGATTTGAACCGAGAATGAAGGAAGACGGAATCAATGGAATGAGAACATATTACGACTTTCCGAGAATGCATTCTCAAAGACGGATTAAAAATCTGAGATACCGAAAATGGAATGAGAGGGGAATCTGATCGAATCAAGAGCAGAATGAACAAGCCAACCAATTTGAACTGAGAATGAAGGGAGACGGAATCGATGGAACGGGGAAGAGGATGAACAAGGATCTTAGAAGCGGGAGGGAGGACTGACCAGATCTTTGTGCAGACGGAGATCAAATCGAATCTGAGATACTGAAATTGGAATGAGACGGGAATCTGCTCGAACCAAGAACAGAATGAACAGGCCGATCGATTTGAACTGAGAACAAAGGGAGAGGGAATCAATGGAACGGGGAAGAGGATGTGCGGGGATCTTAGAAGCAGGGAGGGAGGACTGACCAGAGCTTGGCCGATGACGGAGATCAGGCCTTCGCTTGGCCGGCGCCGTCGGGACGATCGTTCAGAGGCTGAGCTTCTTCGTCTTCGGCGCCGGGAAGGGGTGGATTGTGCTGCTCCTGCTTCTCCGCCTCCATGGAAGAGCTGTAGAAGATCATCCCGAGCACCGCAAGCATCATCCCGAAGACGTTGTTGACGGTGAGGGCCGAGTCGAACAGCATCCAGCCGAGGATGAGGACGCAGAGGGTCTTCGTGTGGCCGAGGACCTGGAAGGAGACGGCGGAGAAGCGGCCGATGCAGATGTACTGGCTCGCGTTGCAGAAGACTGCTAGGGTGCAGGAGAGGAGGATGAAGAGCTGCGCGATAAAAAAAAACAGTGAGAAGTGATCTATGGACGTTGAAGTTCCCAGATACAAACGGGAATGGATGGGGAATGTTCTTTGACTCTAATTGTCTGACCAGACAATAAAAAGTTAATACAATCTTGGTCAACTGACCAATTCTCTGCGAGCTCCTTGTAAATCGAGGCACTCATCCGAGTTCTAAAGGGACGCGACGACTAATCTAAAAAGTCAATATTTTGTTTACTGAGTGTGCATGCTATTTACTAAATTCAGAAATAAACAGCATTTGGGGAGTCATGACGCCTTCTCTATAATTTTATGAGCCATGAGATTATATTTTTTAAAATAATCAGAATATGTATGTAGTAAATTCAGAAATAAACAGCGTTTGTGGGGGGAGGGGTCAAAATTTCTGACAGGTTTAGGAGATTGAATAGAACATGCGAAGAAGTAGGGAGTTGACTCACGATGGCCCCATATGAGAAGTCGTAGTCTAGAAGGAGGTACCCATTCAGGAAGTAGTCCGCGAATGGGCCCACCAGAAGCAGTGAAGCGGCCTGGATTGGCGCAGTATTGCTCAAGAGCTCAAAAGAACCGATGCTGTATTTCTTCTGCAGTGAGCCGATCATCTGCAACATCAGCAGTAAAGTTGACGTTTACAGCCCATCAAGAACGAGAGATAAAGAACAGTAATAAGCACGAGATGCCCATGATTAAAAGGAAGAGAAAGCTCTGTTTCGGTAGTCTGAAGATAATATCTCCTTCCCCTGCCACAATTCAATAATTGCTGCGGTTGATGATGGGAGAGGGAGTCCAGCTTCCCAAGATCTTATCAGAATATAAACCATGTAAGAACAGAAAAATGTGCCTTCTCTAACACAATTTTTCAGCTGATTCGGTTGATCATATAACATATGATGCCTTCTTACTGAGGAAATCTGAGCACTATCTCCACAATCCTCGGAGAATTTGATGCAGAAAAATACAATGAAGAAATAGATCAAAACATAAAGGAGAAAGAGGGCCTCCATGTTGATTTCATCATGCTATCAAGAAATATTTGGGTTCCACTGATTCAGTCCAATAACATTCAACTGATAATAATTAACTTCTTATATGACAGGATCATCTGGGTTGAGACCTGGTTCTAAGAGGCGGTCGATATTGAGCAATCGAAAGCTAGTCCTGCTAATCTTGCAATATCTCGACGATGATGTGAGCATACTAAATTTGAAGAAATGAGGTTAAAAAATGGAAAGGAACAAGATGTCGATGCTCACAATCTGCTGCAGAGAAGTGGAGAGTACAGCCACAGAAGCACAGAGGAGCCCCCTCGTATTAACTTCTAAGTCAGTAACTGTACAGATGCCCACGCCGAACGCTACCACGAACACGGACATGATCACACGTCTCGAGTAATTCTTGTTGTGGAGAAGCCACTCCAGAAAACATACGACTGGTATCATGCTCAGCTTTGAGATCTGCACGATTCGGGCACGAGGGATCGATCCATATGATAGGAATAAAAGGCGGTGTGAATTTCAGGTTGGATTATAAAATTTTTAGAGGAGATGGACCTGGTAGAAGCCGACAGAGTTCAGCATCAGACTGAAGTTCATCCCGGTTATTGACAGATTGGCGGCGATGGAGAACCGCAAGAGCTCCCACAGGGGAACCTGCTTGGGAGTGGAGTACCCGGACTTGGCTGAGATCCACCCAACGAGGGATGTGACAGTGAAATGGAATCCCGTCAACGTTGTGGCTGCACAGAAGAAAATAATGGCGGAGGACTCGTCAGATCGAATGGTAAGATTCACATCCGATCGAATTCGATTGCAATTTAACGGAGAGATAGATAGATAGATAGAGAGAGAGAGAGAGAGAGAGAGAGAGAGAGAGAGAGAGATAGATAGAGAGAGAGAGAGAGAGAGAGAGAGAGAGATAGATAGATAGATTGAGAGAGAGAGAAAGAGAGATAGATAGATAGAATTTAGAGAGAGAGAGAGAGAGAGAGATAGATAGATAGATAGATAGGTAGATAGATTGAGAGAGAGAGAGAGAGATGATACCAAAACGGAATCCGTATCCGCTGGGCGCCAAGAGCTGCTTGTTAGCCATGATGATAGAAAGAGAGAGAGAGAGAGAGAGAGAGAGAGAGAGAGAGAGAGAGAGAGAGAGAGAGAGAGAGAGAGAGAGATGATACCAAAACAGAATCCGTATCCGCTGGGCGCCATGAGCTGCTTGTTAGCCATGATGATGCTGACGGAGCTGATGATATTCATAGCCCAGGCTCCCGCATTGGAGACCGCGGGCGTCTTCACCTGGCGCATGGCTCCCTCGCCAGTCCGTTCGCCAAAAGAAGGGGGCTGGAGATGATAAATCCCCCCAAGGATAACAGAGCAGGGGGATGGAATGGAAGGTCTGGCACGATGAGGAAGAAGACCGACGGCAAATACTATTCTGCCGATTGAGACGGGAAAGTGTTGGGGGCCACTTATTCTTCTCCGTCAACGAGATCGCTGCCAAGTTCCGCAGCATATCCCTTCGCCGGCGACGGAAAGTCATGGTGGACCTTCGAGGACAGGGAACTTCAGAGACTTCCAGATAGCGGAAAGTGAGAGGTCGGGGTGGGACGAAGAAAGAAGACAGACATCTCTGACGCGAGAGCCGGAGAAGAAGAAAGAGACCATCGAAGATCGGTCTGCAGTGCCTCGGAACCGCTCTAGCTCCTACTTCCCTGGCTGGGGGAGTCGAAGAGTGACTTTTGAGAGGGAAGCGTCGGAAGTTTAACTCGCGGGACACCGCATCCCAACCGTTAGTCCCCTGAAAGCGATGATCCGACCGTACGGTTATATGGTCAACGCCTAGTCCTCACCTTGGCGGCACAAAAAAGGAGGGAAAGTCCTCAGCGTTGACTGAGCCAATGTAGCTCACCGGTAACGTTGCCGCCACACGTGGTCAGCCAAAAAAGCCTAGTTGTCCCTCTCTCTCTCTTCGACAATTCTTATTAGTTTAATTAATTATAAGTTAGTCGTTTTCTTCGAAAAAAAATTGGCAATATTTTTCATAGGGAATTTGTTCTGTCTCCACCTGTCAGTCAGCCCTATTAATCCCATGCCACGTTAAACACGTGCTAAGGGCCACGTCATTTACTCTCTCTCTCTCTCTCTCTCTCTCTATATATATATATTTTTCAACCTTCCCCGATCTCTCTTCCATCTCTCTCAGACCGACCAAGCTCAGCCCACCGAAGCAATTAAAAAGAAGCGGGAAATGGATATCCACGTGAATCGATTCCGCCAAATGGAGTCCTCCCTCAGGGAAATCAGATTCCTTCTTCTTCTTCTTCCTCGAACCACGCACACAGAGCAGAGCACAGAGAGAGCTCATCTGCAGACGTTTCCGAGCCAGAGGAGGAGGGGGAATTGAGCGGCGACCAGGGAGAGGAGGAGGTAGTTGAGCCTGCCGCCATGATCGTAGCTCCTCCCCCCGCTGAAGACGATCCTCTTCATCGTCTTCACCAGGAACACGCCGCCGCACAGGCCGGCGAACGGGAGCACGAGGTAGAAGGCATGGCGGGAGAAGATCCTCGCTCCGACGGCGATCGCCGCTCCGGCGAAGGCGTAGCCGGCGTACGCCACCACGTCCAGAAGCGCCGCCTCTCCGCCGCCGCCCGCAGAGTAGATCAGCCCCTTCAGGAGGAGGATCTGGAGCAGCCACCCGATCAGGCCCTTGGAGAACTGCAGAGTCAGCGCGTCGGGGCTGAACCTGTTTAAGATCGATCGGATCAGAGAGGAGACTCTGCCGGTTCTGATGATGATTTTTTGCTATTTCTGGATGGAGGAGATTTATCCTACTTTCCGCAGAGCCCGAGGGAGAATCCGGCGAGGACGAGGTAGGTGCCGAAGGACATGAGGGGGATGTAGAGGTCGGGGGCGTTGACGTCGGAGATTGGGGGCTTGTAGGAGATCCGGCCCCCCATTGGCTCGCTGATTCTGGTCCAGTGGCCCTGTGTGTAGCAGAAATAGCAAAGATGATGCGAGAACAGACGCAGAAATTAGCAAAGATGATGATTTGGAAGGGGGGGTTGACCCTGTAGAGGAAAGGGCAGAGTATGATCTTCAACTTGTTCCTGACGTACTGCCCGTTGACCTGGAAGTAGTATTGAGGGTCGGAGAAGTAGCTGCTTATCTGTCCATCATGAGACGAGGAGCGGTGATTATCAGTAGCTTCAGATGATTGTCTCAGAATCAGACGGTCCAACTCAGACGATCGATTATGTTTCATGAAGAAATGAACAGCAGAGGATCACAAAAGAGGGGATGAACATACGTTGCTTTGCATGAACTCTGAGCTTGATCCCAGGAATCTCCCTCCATAAGAACTCAGTCCCTCGCGAATGAGTCCAGAGCCTGGTCCTCCATAGAAGGCGTTCCCAAATGGATTAGATTGGGGATTCGAGGGTGGCTTCTGCATCCCCGAATGGCTTCCGAAATTTCTATCCATTCCCGTCAGAAAATGTGATGCTTTAGGTTGAGCAGCCTGGTTCTCAAGGATCTATAAACAGAACAACAGAAGAAATTAATCTCCAGAGAAGAAAGGATGCGGGCCATTTTTGCCTTTATCGGATTTTTTTTATATATTAAATTTACAAGGAAAAGCCCATTATGACGACATTTTCTTAACCAGCTGACAAATACAGGCAGGACAAATTCCCAATGGGGAACTTTCAACTAATTTTTTCCTTGGGATCATGAAGGACAGTTCTAGATCAGTTCTTCCCTTTTTATTTTCCACATTAATCGAACAACCCACATGAAGGACAGTTCTAGATCAGTTCTTCCTTCTTTCTTTTCCACATTAATCGAACAACCCACATGAAGGACAGTTCTAGATCAGTTCTTCCCTCTTTCTTTTCCACATTAATCGAACAACCCATATGAAGGACAGTTCTAAATCGGTTCTTCGCTCTTTCTTTTCCACATTAATCGAATCCAAATGAAGGACAATTCAGGGTACAGTTGCTCCTGTCATCATGAAGGCCATCCAATGAAAATCTTCAAAGGCCACCAGCCCCATGACGAGATGGAAACACTGCAGCAATTATCTAGAATCTTTAAATGAAGAGTCAGGTTGTTTATCCTGGGGGTATATCGGACTTCATTAAACCAGGAAGAGTTGAAAAGGAAGCTTCAGTCGGCTGAGGATAATTATAACAACAGAAGCTAGTAATCAGAGAGCCTTAAACGAATTAATAAGTGTGAATATATCATCAAATAAGTTTTTGATCTTACAGCATTATGAAAGTGAACACCTTATTTAACATGCAGCGTGGTTATGAAGATGGAATTGTTTATCAGATTAAGAGCATTTATTATTAAAAAGAATTGAGCGCAGAAAATTGTAAAGATTATTTTTGATACATTGTTCTATAGGTTTCACTCCAAAAGATTTCTTCTGAATCAGAATAAATAACAGGCCATGATTTGTATCTTTTTTTCATTAAGAAAGGAAGAGATGCAAATGCATAACAGGATAGAACTGCTTAATTTTCACGCATAAAAGAGAGATAACAACAAAGATTAGACGAGTCGGGAGAGGAGACCATAGTTTTCTATCTCCTATTGGAAGATTTTTTGTCAACTAATGAAGATCCACAGGTTGTCTCCAGTATGCTCGGATTTTCTTATGAATCATCGAATTCTCTGTCACAGCAAGAAACAGGGAACAAAAAAAAGAAAGAGAGTCGAACTCTGTGGCTGGCTCAAATACGAATTTGTTTAAGAGAAGACGACGAAGGGCATCGGCGGCGAGCCACAAGATTCTAAGATACCCTGAGCACAACCTCTCAAAAATTTCCACAGACGGATCAGCGCAGATTCTGATCGACATATTCAGACAATACAGTGCAGTGGAGCGCGAGAAAATCACTAAACACACGGACTGAACGCCTAAAAAAGGATTGAACAAAAAAATTCTACGAAGAACAAATGCTTCCTGACGTTCTAGGATACTTTGAGCACAACCTCTCATAAATTTCCACGGACAGATCACCACAGATTCCGATCGACATATTCAGATAATACATTGCAGTGGAAAGCGAGAAAATCACCAAAAGCCGTAAACACACGAACTGAACACCTAAAACAAAGATTGAACACGAAATTCTGCGAAGAACAGATGCTTCGTGATGTTCTAGAGGCCCCAGACAGCCGTCCCATCTATAGGCCGATAATTTGCCTATGCAGCACCCGGAGAAAACAAAGAACAAGGCCAAAATACAAGCAGGAATTAGCGAATTCATACCTTCCGTGGCAGCGAAGCAGAGATCCGACGAGCGGAGGCGAGAAGATAATCAGAGATTTAGAGAGAGAGAGAGAGAGAGGGCCAGAAGAATACCTCGAGATCTGGCGGCAGAACTGGTACTATCAGCCGCAGTCACACGTGCAAAAGATCGCGAAGTCTCAGCCGCCTGACTAACAGACTTAATCGCACGTGGGAAGTTTGTCGGTACCACGTCGTATCCTCACCGCGGAGTACCGTAGGTTCTTCTCCTGAAAACGAACTCTGGATTCAGAGTGGGCAAGGAGAAGAGACCGCCTTCATCTAGCTTCATGGAAATTTCTTCTTCTTCTTCAGCTCTACATACTACCCTTCGATTCAGCAGCACTTCGAGGATCAAATTCTTGTCAGCTGTCGCTGCGCCGCTGGTGGTGCCTCCGAAGCCAAGGCTTCCACCCTCTTTTTCTTTGGATGCCAGCAAATTCGGTCGAAACTGTGGAATTCCCTGGGGAGTTGGAGGTTTCAGGCGGAGAGATTTGAAAAAATCTCCCGTCCTCCAGCCCCAGGCCTCAGGAATGGAGTCCCCCGGGACCTCCAAGAGTGGCGGTGTGGACATGAGAATCGTGGCGGGGTCTGCGATCACGGTTGTTCTGGCGGTTGCCAACCGTGTTCTGTACAAACTCGCCCTGACTCCCATGAGGGAATTCCCCTTCTTCTTGGCTCAGATGACGACATTCGGGTAAGTTTTACCGTTTTTTCCCGGCAAGTGTTCTGTGTGTATTAGGAATAGCTGCTGTTGATGATGGTTCTTGATGAAGAGTAGGCATTTCTGTCTCGGACTCCGTGATTAAGTGGTTAATATATCAAATCCGTGTTAGTATAAACCTTCTTTAATCTACTGATTCGAAGCTGAAAGGGGATTTGCATCTCCCTTCTCTGTATACCGACAATAGGATACTTGTCTGTATAAGTGAAGCTCCTCAGAATACTCATCCTACGAATCCTTGTGCGCAACTATTAAAATCTGTGTGGTAACTTGGAACCTCCCCCTAAAGAGAGATAATAGCTAACCATTGTTGATGAGCTCATTCATTTTGATCAAATATGGCTTTTTAGGTGCGCAACTGGGGCTCCTTTGGAGTTTTCTCCCTCTTTTGGAATATTTTTTTCTTGAACCGTACGAATATTGGAAAATCCAGTAATTAACGCCCACTTTCTCTTTGTGTCATTTCCAAAGAACAGCTCAAAAAAGGTGTGTTTGTCAAGTTCGCACTTTAAATTGCCTAACTGCGTTGGCCTTGTTCCTTAAAAATCCTGTATTATGTGGGCAAGACTCCAGCGAGTGTGGTTTCAAGGTAAACAGGTGCTTTTGTTTCTTGGAGTTGATAGGTTGGCATAAAGTTCCGTCACTCGTTCTTCCATTCTTTTAGCTTGTTAATATTATTTTTAATGAAGGGCAATGACCGAGAAGTCTGTGGTGATGAATAGTTACCCTGATTGTTCAACGTCAGTTCAGATGCCCTTGTTTAGCTAGACTATGTGATGCTTTTTTTTTTCCACGATGAAGAGGACTTGGAATCTTAGTTCATGCGTATACTTTCCCCAACACGAACGATTTTCTTTCGTGCCAAGTAATATCTCTATGTCATTATTTTATAATTTTATCCATTTTGACACTTAATTACCTTTATCCTTAACAACTGTCATAGTCCAGTATCATGTGGAATTCATTGCATCAGATGTTCATACTCATCACTGAGTCAACTCACATGTTTCTTGGGCAGGTATGTGGCTGTATACCTGTCAATTCTATATGTTCGTTATCAGTCTGGAATTGTAACCAAAGAAATGCTTGCGCTGCCGAAGTCTCCTTTTGTAGCTATTGGTATTCTAGAAGCCCTCGGAGTTGCAGTTGGGATGGCTGCTGGAGGTATTTTACCTGAATTGTGACGATTACAGGGATGAAAAAGACACTCTATAGAATATATATGTTGTACCATGATCCTATATAGATAAGTGTTCTTTTTCATTCTTTTTTTTGTTGGGGGAGGGTTGCTGATATTCGAAACTGACAGCCACCTTCTGAGCTTCTCAACTTTGTTGCGTATCAGAGGCAAATATATCCAGGGTGCAAGTATCCAAGGAGTACCACCATTGAAAACCATGCCTCGTGAATTATTCTGAGGATGAAATTCGCTTTTCCTGTGTGGCGATAAGTTATTTAGTAGCATTCCCCTATCGATTTATGTGACTCGTTGGATATTTACGAAATATCTGAAAAACATTTACTATTGGAGTCTGATGCCATCTTAGGTTCGTTTCGACTAAGAAATTTTTTTTATGCACATATTATTCAGCCACCCATGTAAGAAACCTAGTGTGAAGACGAGCAAAAAGTCTTCTAGGAGGTGTAACACTTATTTCTTTTTTACTTTTGGCTAATTACTAAATTTCTTCTACAGCTATGCTTCCAGGACCATCAATACCCATATTAACTCAGGTAAGTTTGTCTAATTACTTCCAGGAAAGACATTAACGGTTGTAGAACTTAGTTTTAACTGACAGCGGTAAAGCCCAGCTTCTTAGTTTCTGTATCACAGTTGTTCAAGAATTAATCAAGTGGCCACATGCTATGATCAACTCCAAAATATTTATACAAATAGAAAAATATTGACCTTAGGGAAAGGGAGATATCCAAGGATTTTGATAGAATTTCCAAGGATTAAGATATCCGACCATGATGGTTTTGATAGGATTTCCAATGATTCAGTTATCCAACAGAAAAAGTTGTTAGTTCTATTGATATCATTATATAGGTTCATCAAGCTGGATGGCATAGAAGTATTTTGTTACGTGCTGTTTTATGTGAACAATGTTATATCTTTCCATATGTTTCAAACAAGTGATGATCTTTGTTGAAATAGTATAATACTAGAAAGACAACAAAATTCTGCCGTTATGCAGTCAGGGATACTCCACTTTTCAATCATTTGTTTAGCTTGACGGTGGAATACTTTAACATGGTATAAAAAATAACGAGTATTATTGGATTGCATGCACCTCATTTTTGTTGTCCGCATAATAGTATACATGTATACGAAGGGACATGTTAGAATAGTCTCAAAACGAAAATACAAAATAATTCATTTTCTTGATATAAAAACTGTAGTTATATCATTTCCAATTGGCTTTGAGTTGAATGGCCATATAATTTGGCAGTCATATTTACTTTGAACCATATAACGACTATACAGGAATTATAACAGAAAAAATCGCATTAAAAATTAACCAAAAAATTAGAACTTAACGAAGCATAGAATGATATGAGAGTTCAAAATTTTAGTAATGTTCAACCCTTGACATTTGTACAGAAAATAAGATATACGTTGCAGAGTTTGTTAATAATGCTCTGTTTCTTTGGAACAGATTAGAGAATACTATTAATATAACAGTGCCATTTGGTTGGGTTCTAATTTCTTCCGATTAGAAGTGACGCCTTGAATGGCAATGCTGACTCTTTTGGATCATGGATTAAGTGAATACCTTGTCTGCACTATATGCTAAGGATGTACCTCCCTTTGCAGGCATTTTTGGTGTGGCAGCTTATTTTTTCTTCTGTTATTTTGAGAAGAAAATACTCATTCAACCAAATCCTGGGGTGCCTGCTGGTAGCGGGCGGTGTGATTGTAGCCATGTCAGGGTATTTTCTAGAACCTTTTGATTTCGGTTATTTACTGGTCTATGTTTGAATTCGTCAACCTTCCCCATGCCCATTTCGGGGATAGTCAACCTTCTCAGGACTAACACTGGGCTCTCTTCAATAATCACATTTGATGCCAACTCCCTTTTTTTTT
Source organism: Spirodela intermedia (assembly GCA_902729315.2). Lineage (NCBI taxonomy): Eukaryota > Viridiplantae > Streptophyta > Magnoliopsida > Alismatales > Araceae > Spirodela > Spirodela intermedia. Next base: position 3,456,847 of record LR746270.1, on the reverse strand, counting down.
CTTCCATGTTGTGTTTGATACAGCGGGTTGTCTGATGGTCAACTCCTCTCCGAAGCAGAGTTTTTTTGGCCAGCTTTAATGATAGCTTCAACTGCATTTCAAGCTGCCGCTTCAATTATCAAGGTTATCACCCCGTGCTCTTATTTTTTTCTGGTAAATCGACGCAGATGATGAAAGAAATGAACTCTAAGCCACTGCCTTTGACCTTTACAAATCCACAGGAGTTTATCTTCATTGATGCTGGAAAGCGTCTTCAGGTATCATTCATTTTATCTGTTTTTTTGGAAAACTCTGGTTGTATTTCATCTTCAAACTATGCTGATCTTGATTATTATTCACCGATCATCTTCAGGGGAAGCAGCTTGACATATTTGTCGTCAACTCCTTCGGATCTGGGTTTCAGGTGACCCTACTACTCTTAGAAAACAGTATCCATCTGGTTTTCTGATATATTGGATCTTCAATGTTCACTTCCTCCTCTTCTTCTTCTTCTTCTATTAGTTATTAAATTACTGTTTAAATAAACCTTCAACTTAGTTAATCCATTTTTCTTGATTCTGCAGGCTCTTTTTGTTCTCCTGCTTCTTCCTTTCCTGTCAAATCTAAAGGGAATTCCCTTTGCCGAGCTCCCTGCATACCTGAGGAGTGGCGCTGGGTGCTTTCTTAACCTCGGCACTGCAACGGGCAAGTTTTCTTCATGGCAGCTTTTAATTTCTTTAGCCTAATCGAGAAAATCTAGCTAGTTCAGAGGGTGGCGATTTTTTAAGGAATATTACATCACATTCCGCATTGATTTCCATACTGTGTTTATATCATCATTTACATGAATTTAAATCGTATTTTTAATTAAAAAAATGATATATGTATATTATATATTAAGTATTATATATATATATATATATATTTGAAGGATTTTGCTTTCTTTCTCTTCAATGGAAGAAATTATTCTGCGTCTTTGTTCATATCTATGTTGAACTATCGCAGGCTGTGAAGGAGCCCCACTGTTGCCCCTCCTTTACATGCTGGTGAACATTACCTTCAACATATCGCTCCTCAGCCTGGTGAAGATATCATCCGCCCTAGTCTCCTCTCTCGCAGCCACCCTGTCAGGTGCCTCCCCGCCCTCTCTCTCTCTCTCTCTCTCTCATGCATCGATGTGTCAATGGACTGACAGGCTCTACCTTCTTTGCAGTTCCGATCGCCATTTATGTTCTGTCCCTCCCTCTGCCGTATATCCCTCGGGGAGCAGACTTAGACGGGTTCTTCATGGTGGGTACGGGAGTGCTTGTGCTGGGCCTGATGCTCTACAACCTTCCCAAGCCAGACAAGCCGTCCGACCAGTCCAAGGCCAACTGACCCCACCCCAGTCCCACCAGGTGGGGATTTTTTAGAGAGAGAGATTGGCCCATTCTCTCGCTAGAGATGGGTTGTAATTTGTCACAGATGGGTCGCCTTCTTCAAGTCATGATTTTGCCCCAGTCGGATAGCTTCTTCTTCTTCTTTGACGCATTTTCTCGTACATCTTAGGCTTGCCCCCTCCTTCCCTCTCTCTCTCTCTCTCTCTCTCTCTCTCTCTCTCTCCCCCTCTCTCTCTAAGGAATTCCAGACAAGTGCGGAGGGTCGAAATGGGTCTGGGCCGAGGCCCATTTGTGTCTAGTCTGATCTACACTGGCCCCGGCCCTTTGACACCCCCTCCGAGACCGATCCTTTCACTAGTATTAGATATTTCTTCGTGAAAATATTTATAAAAAAAAACTCATCAGCCATCATCCTAGAGAGAGAGAGAGAGAATGGAGGGTGTTCAAGGAAAACAGAAGAATGGAGATCTGGCAGAGAGAGAGAGAGAGAGAGAGAGGTCTTCTTCTGGTTTTTTTAGGTGTTGACAGGGGGTACAGAGAGCTTTTTCTGGTTTATTGACTGGAGAGAGACAGAGAGAGAGGAGGGAGGAGGAAGGTGGTAGCGGTGCCTCTCAGAGCTATTGGTGAAGCAGATAGGGGCCAGAAGCGGGGAGGAGGGAAGGTGAGTGGCGAGTCCGACTCGGCCGATTCGCCGCATTGACCTCTCCCGAGGCGGCTGACAGGCTGGCTAGTGGTGTACACGTCACAGAATAACGTCATCATTTGCGTTTACTGTGTATAATTCAGTAATTACTAAACAACCCTCAAAGAGAGCATATTTAGATTTAGACCGGGGCATATGTATCGATATTTATGTTGGTAGTAACTTTCAGTGGAAAAGAAGGGAAAGTTTCCCTTTCCCGCCGTTCTGCTTGGCGGCGCCCCCTTCCCCCGCAAGCCAACGGCTAGGATTTTCTAGTCGGAAGATGATAGATATTTTTAGAGACAATGGAACTGGCGGATAACCTTACCTGCCACCGGAAACCGTCGGATCCATGTTCCTTCCCCGGAAAACCGTCGGATTGGCCTTGCACCGTCAGCTGACGGCGGTATATTTTCTCTCCCCGTTATATCCAAACTTAGATACTGAAATATCGACATTGCCACTGAATACGATCTCATGGAGATCCCGATTGGACCGAACCAAAAAGAGGTCCACACCTGGTTGAGAGGGACTACTCCTTTCGATCAGATCACAACCGTCCATCAAGTCGGATCTCGAAGTAGCACGTTGGATCTGCATCGTCTGATCTTAGCTACCATCTTTACCCCATTTTTTCACGATAACTTTTTTTCATCATAATCAAGAAATTACTCCATATAAAAATAAACGTAGCATTATTTATTTTCTAAAAATAATATCAATAAAATAATGTGCTGATTAGAGCCCGAAGGCAAGCCCATTTTCTTCGTATTTCTCCAGTTCGGGCCGGGCCCCCCCCACCCCTGCAGTCTCACACAAACCGACAAGGTTTAAATATTATGATACTTTAATGAAAATGGAGGGTATTAATGTCATTTAGGGATCGGGACGTGACCCAATGCCGTCGTTTACAGGGGCAGGGCGAACGGAAGGGAAGAACTGTGGACGTGTCACTCTGCCATTCGGTGTCTAGAAGACTCCAGGATTCATTACAAGATAAAACCGAAACGGTCACACTCCTCTCTCTCTCTCTCGCGCTCTCTCTCTTTCTCTCTCTTCTGCATGTGTGCTTCTTCCCCAGCCTAGAAAGTCTCAATTCTCCTAATTATTTGTCTATTTTTCCTGCATCAATGAATCGGAAATTTGGATGGCACATTGCTTGATCTGAATCCATCCGATCTGGGTTTTAATTCCTCTGGTTTCTGCGATTTTTTTCCGGTTGGATTCTGGGAGAAGGGTGTAGAGGGCGGGAAATGCTGGAAGCTATGGAGAGCCCCGTCACTGCCGGGTGCGTGCAGGTGCACAGCTGGGGAGAGAGCAGTGAGGAGGAGCTTGCGGTACTCCCCAGGCACACAAAGGTGGTGGTGACGGGGAATAACAGGACCAAGTCGGTGCTGGTTGGCCTGGAGGGCGTCGTCAAGAAGGCCGTGGGGCTTGGAGGCTGGCATTGGCTGGTAATTTCTGAGAGAATTCTGATCCTGAACGGATAATGCGGCGCTCCTGATTGTAATTTTGTATCCTCCTTAGCTGATCAAGGGGGCTTTAATTAGCATTTCAAAGTTTCTGGGCGTGATACTGTGGTTGTCTCTTGATCTTGGCGCTTTTCTGGCTATGGATTGAGAAGCATTTGGGTTTAATTTCATTTCAGAGTCATTGAATTTCGCATTTTGTAGTGATATTCATTGGTGGCTTACCGATAATTTTTCCTTGGCGATCAGTTTTGAAAACGGTTAATTTTCGTTAGATTCAGCTAATAATTACGGACTCTGTTTCTAAAATGAAGTGATCGCTACTTGCTTTTCGGCCTGGGTTTTCTTCATATTTAATCAAAGGTTTCTTTATTCCGCGGTGATTCTATCTAGGTTTCTTTCTTATCAATGGTTCCGCTCGGTCAGTTCCGTTCGGCAAATTCGGCTCTAATTTTTTAGGCATAGTGTACGTGCATTTTAGGGTTTCTATTTGCTTTTGCATGTTATCTGATTCCGGCATTTGATCAACTGACTTCGAGTTTGACATGAGGAATTTTTATTATTATTCTATTTCCTGGTCTGTTGCCACTGTTCTGCTTGTATCTTGGTAAAGTTCTGCAGTTGATTTCGTAAAAGTGATTCACTTCTGTTTTGTTTTATTGGGTGCTGATCTCTTTCTCAACAGTCCTTGCTAAACCATTGCTTACATTTTCTTCCCTTCTTTTTTTTTTCCTTCCACATGCAAATTTCGTAAATTTTTATATATATATCATGCGTCCGTAAATGTTATTGTTATTGTTATATCATGCAAATTTCCTTCCACAGATCGCTACCAGATGCATGTTCTGCTCTCTTGTTCTCCTGTTTGCATCTCTTCACCATCCAGGTTTCAGCCTGCGAGCCACTGAGTGCAGTGAATTTTTTGTATCAGCAGCTGGCTGTTGGTATTCTTGAGCTCTTGCTGTTTGAATCATTGGAAATTTTTCTACAAGTGGCTTAGCTTTTACCTAACAAGCCCTTCTCTTTCCAGGGGAATGTTTCCCCGCCATTACTTCTCCCTCTTCAATGACAATGTCGGTTGAATAAGGATGGAATTTTTCGCTCTTCGACCACCTTGTGCATAATTTACCGCGTCATATCTCATCTCGACTTGTGTGCTTTCAGATATCTCTATTTGGGTTCTCGTCTTCCAGATTCTTTACCTTCTGTTCTTAGGGACTTTCTATGTGAATCATTCATTAGATGGCCTCTTTTAAGCTTTCCTCTTTAAATCGTGGAGCTTTCTTTTCTAACTATCCTGCTTGTAGAATTCAACCGTTAGGTAGAATTTAATGCCAACGTTTATGAAGGTTTTGGATCTGGGCTTTCTGAATGTGCAGGTTCTGGCCAATGGTATTGAGGTGAAGCTGCAAAGGAATGCACTCAGTGTCATTGAAGCCCCAACTGGTCATGAGGAGGACAACGAGAATGACTATGAAAACATGCTGTGGAATGGCTCCGACGTGGGTTAGTCCACCGGATAGCTTCGATTTATTTCTCTCAGTGCTCTCTTGATTTCTTGTGTAAGCTGTGGCTTACAGAATCTCTTGCACGGGTGAAGTAGGGAAGATATCTGGGATGATTCTCTGATCTTTACTAGTAATGGCAATGATTCAAAATGAATATCTAATTGTGGGTTCCTGCCTTCAGAACTAAGCCATGCAAAAGGAATTTTCCTTGTTTATGCATAAATTCTCTCGCGGTCTCAGAGAGAAGATGGAAGTAGATTTTATTTTCTAGATCGCAGATGTATCTGCAAGTCATTTTACGACATTCCTCTCCCTGTTTGTACTCCCTGCAGCATCGGATGACCCACAGAAGCCCCACAGACTGAGACACAGATCTCACAGGACCGTTGGATTAGCTAACAGGATCCTCAACCAGTCTCGCCCCTCTGATTCACCGTCCAAGAGCCCCACTTCGCCGGTTAACCCTGCTACGGTGAGGAATACTTCTTACCTGACGATTTGATCTTCTTCTGAATATCATCTTGCTTCTTGTTCTCAACTGAAGAAAATCATAGCAAAGCATCTCTTCACAGGATTACGTATAAAAAAATCAACTTGCGGACAGGAGCGATGGATTTCCATCTAATATCTGATTTTTAATTTGATTATTTATATGGTTTTTTTTTTTCGGGTGGATGTTACAGAAAGTGGACCTGAGCAAGCTAGAAACAACAGCCTTGTGGAGATATTTGAGGCATTTCAACTTGGTGGGTGCCTCTTGAATCATTCAATCCTTGCCCTTGTTTAACAAAGTTCTCGTGAATTTAAATTATCTAAATCACAAGTTCAGTCGGAAGATTGTGAGAGTGTGATTGCTGTTTTCCCAGGTGGGTGCCGATCCTAACCCTTCGAAGGAGCAGTTGATTGACGCGGTTCAGAGGCACTTCATGTCACAGGTCTCTCTCTCTCTCTCTCTCTCTCTCTCTCTCTCTCTCTCTCTCTCTCTAAACGTTTCTATCTTTCTACCTATCTATCTATGGACGAAATGGGCGCTGGATTGACTGGTTGTGATGTGCATAAAACCAACTGCTTTACTTGGAAAAGCAATTGGATGAGCTGCAGGTCATCCCGGGATTCATCCAGGCGGCGAAGAGACTCAAGACCCTCTGCAATTGACAGATTCTCAGCCATGCATTCCGAGGGCTTCCCAGTGCTGACATAGTGAGGCCATCCTACCCCATCTCTCTCTCTCTCTCTCTCTCTCTCTCTCTCTCTCTCTCTCTCTCTCTCTCTCTCTCTCTCTCTCTCTCTCTCTCTCTTTCTCTCTCTTTCTCTCTCTATGATCTTCCTCCTGTAAAAGTATAACGTAACCTTGCGGCCCTCTCTCGATCTAGCTGTTCCCCCTCTGTCTTCCTCTCTCTCTCTCTCTCTCTCTCTAGACGTATCGGTACCTGTGGCTTCTTTCTTCGTTGTAAATATCTCAAACATGTGTAGGATCGATGTGACCCTTTGATGGGCTTGGAGCACCGCACCTGTACATCCTTTCTTATTCCATCTCTGCCGTCAAATAGACATCGGATGGGCCTGATTCTCTGGGATTCTCGAGAAAGATGCTCGCGTGCCGTACTACACTGGTTAGAATAAGAAGCCTCCCCCAGCTGTTGTCGAGCGCGATCGATGTGATCTGGTGAGCCCTCTGATGGTCCACCGTGTGGACGGCGGCTGATCCGGAGAACCCGGTGGCCGATCTTGGATCTTGGGAAAGGACAAAGATCTCTTCCTCACTGTGGCGAGCACAGAAGTCAGCGCCGAAAGTGCCAGTCAACGATGGGAAAACGACAATGATGCAACGTCAACGGGCCGGGCCGGGCATTTCCATGTGTCAGGCCCGGTCCGGATGGTGTTGAGGCCAACCGAGTAAGCTTTTCTTTTGGAAGCCTCTTTTTGTAAGAGGTAAAGGTAGGGAAATCTGGCTGAGGCCCAACGTCTACTGCCTTTGAAGATGGAATTGGTCAAATTGGACTAGTGGAGGGGAGGGGTATTAACCCCAAGTCCCTCTATACGCTACTAATAGGTATTTTGAGAAGTTACCTACAAAAAAAATTAATGACATCAATAGATTAATTTTACTGTATTGATTATGATCATCATCACATCCCACTACAAGAAAGATATATTTTCTTCGAAAATAATGCATATATTGAGTTCATACTAAGAAGGGCTTGGATGTCATTAATTGACTGGCATGTAGCAGGATGTGATCATCATCATCAATAAAGTTATCATCTATAGTGGTAGACAAGGAAATTTTTGCCTAATTCAATAGGAAGAATAGACTAAGTCTTTCATGTTTGATAGGGATAGAAATCATCGCTCGTGATCCATAAAGTAATCATATATATATATCTCTATATATATATATACATCCATAGACTCATTGATTTTATAATTGCTCTCATTATTCTAGAAGGTTATTATCCATGCAATTCCAAGTAGATATGATCAATCAATGCTTTAAGATTGATGTTACAACCCCTTGAGACTTCCTTTGTGGCTTGCATGGTGCATTAGCTTTTAGGAAGGTCAACTACATGCATGTTGACTTCAACGAGTTCAATCGTGGAATGAATTTTAAGGGTAAAATGGGTTTTTGATGTGCTCAACTATAGGAATATTTTTTAAAAAAAATTAAAATCATAAAATCGAGTGATGGGAATTGTATAACATTTTTTTATGCCTAAAAATGGAATAAATTGAGCTTAAAGACTCCTTATTTCCCTTGCTTTCTAACATGCCAACTGATGTGACTTTCAGCAATCCCTGATTTGTTGGGATCAGGTCAAGTGAAAGTAAAGGTGAAAGGCAGTAATTTGTTCATTGCAACTACCAGTCAATGGATGTAACTTAGGCTTTATTTGCTTGCTTCTATGGTCAAAGACCATCATCGATTGCTTTCCGTTGTGTCTTAAATAACATATGTTCTCTTTTATAATGTGCCCATGAAATCTTATTTTTAAAAATAAGATATTTTACATAACTTAAGAGAGAGAGAGAGAGAGAGAGAGAGAGAGAGGGGGGGGGAGGGGGGAGGAGGAGAGTCACACAATCACACTTAACAAAAATGTTTGGCTAACTCATAATACTAGAAGTATCCATTTGTGGCAAGCTTACTAGCAGGTGGAGGGGACAAAGAGGGAAGTATTTTCTTGGGTAATTTCCAAAGGTCAACTCTCTTACAATCAAGCCATCATACGCCACTTTCTTGTACAAGTCACGAGAGATGTTGGTTGACTTCACCTTGTAGACTTGGGTTTCTAGACGCCGAGAACAAGTAGATTGAAGCATTGAATTTTTTATTATCAGGGATGGGAGGTTAGAAGGTTAGTTATGAGGATATGAATTGATGACATGTGCGATCTTAATTGGGATATTTTATTTTTTTCAAGAAAAATGCGTAGGAGAATAAACCCAATTATAATTAAATAAAATCCCTTGAATGTCTCATATTTTCTCCCCGACCCTTCCCTGAAGAGGCGCGTAAGTGCATGCACCCCCTCATCACTGGCTTGTGTCGGCTTTCTTCCCTCTAAAAGTTGGGTTGGAAGGCAAAAATGGGTGTGGGCAATGATTTAATTTAATCAAAGGTGATTACAAAAAATATATATTATCAAAGAGGTGGTCTCTCAAGAAGGGCACACATTAACAATTAGGAGGAATAAGTGTCCATATTTATTATTGACTGGAATAATGAGGCTTTGAGGAAAATACCACCAACTGCAGCAAGCGACACGTCTCTTCGGAACGGTCGTCTCCTTTCTCCAACCCTCCTCCGCCTTCAAAAGCCCACGCTGCCGGGAAAATCCCCCTCCTCCACCGCCAGATGTCTCCGCCGTCGCCGCCGCCGTCGCCGTCGCCGCCGCCGACGCCGCCGCTTCGTCTTTGACCTGGGTTCCCATCAGAGGCGGCCCACAATGCAGCCACGTCATCCCCTTGTTCCTTCCCTTCACTGCGGCGAGAGCGCCGACGACTTGGAGTCCTCCTGGGAAGACGCCACCGACGGCGGCGCCGCCGCTCCGCCGCCGCCTCCCCCGCCGGCTGCCGTCGCCGACGACTCCCACCGCCCCATCTCCGACATTCTGGCGGCGGAGGCCTCCCACTTGCCGGAGCCCGGATACTCCGACCGCTTCCTCGATGGCGGCTCCCTCGACGCCGCCGCCCGCCTCGATGCCGTTGACTGGATCTTCAAGGCAACACTCCCTTTCTCCCCACCCATTCCCCCGCAATCACGGAGCCCGTTGACTTTATCCTTCTTGATCCCCCCGTTGACCTCCACCGACCAGGTGAACGCAGTCCACGGCTTCCCGCCGACGACCGCCTTCCTCTCAGTCAACTACCTCGACCGGTTCGTATCCTCACAGCTCCGGCCGGTGAGCCCACTTTCTTTCGGGGAGGAAATTCACAGCCTTAGATTATCATCAATCAGTCAATCAATCAATCAATTATCTAATTAAGTAACCTCTTTTGGGGTTTGATCCAGATTCTCGTTCCTCTTTTTGGTTCATGCAATGTTCATGGGAGGGAATTATTTTGCCTTAACTACATGCGCACAGATGGGGGTGAGCTGGACGTGGCGGCTGGTCGCGGTGGCCTGCCTGTCGGTGGCGGCGAAGATGGAGGAGACGGCGGCGCCGCCGCCGGAGGAGTTGCAAATGGCGGGGCCCCAGTTCGTCTTCGACTCCGCCGTCGTGAGGAGGATGGAGCTCCTCCTAATGACGGCCCTCCGGTGGCGCATGCGCCCAGTCACTCCCTTCGACTTTGTGGGATTCTTCTCCGGTATTCTCTCCTCCGGCGGCACCGGCGCCGGCCCCGCCTCCGACGTTATACTCGCCACCCAGCGCGGTAGGCGGCGCCGCTAGAATCTACAGTTCGTGTTCTCTGCTTTATTCTTGTGCTGTATCTGTTGTTTGTTCGGCAGTGGCGCAGTTCATTGGTCAACGGCCGTCGGCCATTGCGGCGGCCGCCGTGCTCTTCACCGGTGGGGCGCCGGCGGAGGAAGAGGGGCTGTCGCGGCTCTACGAGGTGGTCAACAAGGTGGTTGACTTCCGATATTTAGTGAGTTGACCTGTGTATCCTCATCAGTGCTGACTCTGACCGGATTGAGGCGCCGGCACAGGAGGAGGTAGAGGTGTGCCGGCGGCTGATGGAGGAACATTTTCCGGACACCTCTCGATTGCCCAGGGAGCCCAACAGCCCGGCGGCGTCACCACCCACGAAACGGCGGAGATTCAGATAACCAGACGGGAAAAAAACTCTCTCTCGTTATGTACTCTGGGGCATGCTTTTTGCTCACATTTAAAAGTCATAATTTGGTATAAATTTTTATAAAATACCTGAAACCAATAACCCCATCCGATCCTGTCAGCGCAGATAAAGGAAGGGCATTGACGGAGGCAGCGGTTAACTTCACTCGCGAATAACTGTTATCCCGAGGGCGGGGGGGCACAATTCTTAATAACGTCATGGCAGAGCACCGTTGACCTCGTTCATTGTGGGACCCACCTACGGAAAACTCACCCCCAGAAGAAGACAAAAGGCAAACGTGAGGAGGCGCGCACGATGGGGGGGGGACGGTGAAAAACAATAGAAAAGTCTGTCAGATGATTTGACCGTGGGGCAGTTGGCAGCCAGCTAGACCGGTCAATTGCTGCCGTCCACGTGGAGACTTCCAAAAATACCTTAGTAATGTTGACTGACACATCTATTTTCAATCCAGATTTATCTTTATTTATTCAATAAGATATTAATTTCGCACTATCTCTTGACCCATTTTCCATCATCGGACCCTCCAAAAAATAATAAACACTAATGAAAAATCCTCTCTCTATATATATAAATAATTTGAAAATTGATACGATTATTTGTACATATATTTATGAAATGAGGGGTATCTTCCTGAGTCACATTAAAAAAGATTCCCCCGCGGGCAGGCGAAAATAAGTGAGATAATTAGAAAATGTGGGAAAATTCCGAGCACCCGTGACTCTTGGAACTCCGGTCAGAACAGAGAACGCCGTCCAAATGGAGAAGAATCGACACCGTCGACTTCTGTGGACGTCAACGGCCGACTCCCCATACGACCTATCAATCACCCCCCCAATCCAGAGACCAATTAGGTCAGGAAAAAAAAACGGAAATCATGCTTGCGTTGACTTTTATTAGGGTTTGTGTGAGAGAGAACGGAGGCAGGACTTACCTTATTTAGAAGCGGTAGAGCATGCTTCTCCCAGGAAGACCACCACCGTGAGGAGGACCCGGTCGCCATGGCCCCCGCTCTTAGCGAGCTCAGATAGTCACATCTGTCCGGGAAGCCCTCGAGGAGCAGCTGCATCATCAGGTCAACCCTTCATAAGCCCTAGAGAGAGAATGAATGCTCACTATCGCCAGACCAATCTGGCAAGGCCAACCTTTGATGAAGCTGCCATAAATATGGTATACGGAAACACAATGCCAAGTAAGGGAATGGGCAGAAGGCGAGACTGCAGAATCGTGGAAGGTAGAGAGGAATTGGTTGCTCATATCTACCTTCCCAATATTTTTTTAAAAAAATAAAATAAAATTGAGGCAGTATTTCAACCAGTGGACGACTGAGACCTCATGAATTTACCTGATTTAGAATGGTTGACCAGGAAAGATAGTATAAATCCGGGCGTGCTTACCAGGAGTTCATCGGCGAGTTCGGATGAGGATGAAAAAAGGAGCCCATTTTCCTCCACTTTCACGAGCTCTTCGATGCTTCCATGTTGATTCAGATATTAAAAAAAAAAATGATTTGAAACTAAGAACAACAGCCGCCGGAAATTTAATATATTGGGGAGAATATGAAATTACCAAGAGAATGCGGCAGCGCAGACGGGCAGCCCGCACCCAAACATGTCCACAACCTGAGGTCAAATAGTTTGACCAGGTCAAAGCCTGCTACTTCGGCCTCAGATAATTTGAGCAGGTCAAATAGTTTACCTTCATGGGAAGGTCTAAACCAGATGAGGAAGTGTGGAGAGACACGCCAAGATCAGCAGATCCTGCAGAATCAAGATCGTTGGAAGGAGCAAGTTGGAGGAAAAACGTTGACTTCTTTTAAATCATGTACAGAGAGTTTTGAAAATAAATAAATAAAAAATACCCAATAATAGTGGATAGTCCTCAGCTGACAGCCACATCGTACGAAATGCAACGCGCCTCAGTCTCAGTTTCCTTATCTGTCCCTCATATTTTTCTCTCTCGGGCCCTTTTCCTTCAAGCAAGAGATTGGGTTAGATGACCTAACCATGGTCAGCAGAGTCTAAAAAGGGCAGAGAACCAGAGTTTACCAGTGATGATGAAGAGAACCCTCGGATACAAGAATCTGCTCCCATCGTGCATACCATTCCAAAAGTGGCTGTCTTCAGCTGCGTCAGACTCATTTAAAGCTGCGGAAACACGCCTATCATACATGATCGCTGCTTCCAGAAGTATGCTGAAGTCTTCATCTGGGGTCCTGGAAACCCGGAAACCACATGAAACACGGATTAGCAACAGTTTTCTCCTAACAAAACCAGATGGAGCTGTGGTTTTGTAGTCAGAAATAGTAGTTGGCAATCTTGTCAATGAACCCATGGACGTGAAGATCTCTCTCTTCGATCTGGGGAGAGCATTGTTGGGTGAGGGTGAACTGTCTGTCTAGTGAAAACTTTGCCGGTTCAAATCCAGAGTGATAATGAACAACAGTTTTCCAAAAGGAGAATTAAGAACGATTGAGAAGAATTAAATCCATTTCCAAGCATAATTTTCTCCAGTTATATTCATAGCTAAAAGCATAGCGGTGGTCTCCGAATGGTTGCAGAGGAGTCCCCAAGGTGACTGATAGCTTGGTAGCAATCTGAGAGCCAGTGATCCTTTTTTGGTCAACGAGTTTACTCAACCATGTGGGTAGAAATGATGCAGGCACCGACATGTATCAACAGATACAACCACTTCAGAAACCCCAAGGGGACTATGAGCAGGTTTTCCTCAATGTTTAATGCAAAGATACTATATATAGAGGGTGAAAATTCCCTAGATTGACAAGGTGCAGCAATACTATCCATGAAGAAGGCCCAAGAAAAAGTAGCTCACCAGCTTGTACTGCTGATGACAAGAGCAGGCCTATTTGGCTTCAAGGAAATGGCACTGCCAACTCTCTCAGTGAAGACGGTCTGTTCTTGTCTCACAGCTCTACCGCTGTCAGCTGGACCCTTAGACCCTGTAAAAACGATTAAAACGTTATAAAGGGTCCCTTTCAGAAAATGCATTGGGAATGAAAGCTTAAAGAACCATGGAACTCTACCGGGATTACCAATGCTAACACAATCACGGATGCCATTTGGGTGGCTGAGATCATTCTCTAACCTACAAAATAACTACCAGGGCTCCAAAGGTTATGCTTCAGAAATTAGAGAGAAGAATTAACCTCTGAACAGAAGAAACACAGCTGGGTCACCTCATGCTTCTCCTCCAGAGATGTTGGATGGAAAAATTCAGGAGGATGATCGTACAAAACTGTTGCCCTGGTCGTGTGAGGAGAAGAAATATGGCATAACTAAACAGAAAGTTTGGCAGATGATTGAAGGAAAGAGGAATTCATTCAGAGCAATGATCTCACTTGATTCCCCAATTTTGTGCCAGTTCATGCTGCATGGCTTTTGTGACGCAGAAGCATCCATCGGCCATCTTCCCAAAGAACCTCTCGAACCTGTCAGAGCGCCAAAGAGCTGAGATAGTTTGAACATTATAGGAATACGTTGTTTCTCCAACGAAGCAATTAAAGTTTACGAGAGGATACCAGAAATAGATCCTCACTATCACATGCCTTCTCCCGTGAGATAATGCCAGCAAACTATAGCCAAAATTGTGCCAATCGACAATAAATTTAGACCTCCTTGACCAGCTTGCCAATTTTACGGCAGCTAATGTTGGAACTGAGGGAGGATTCTACAAGCAGCAAACAAAAAATTACAGAAAACCAAAGGTACTATTTGACCAAAAAGAAAAACAATAATATTTATAAACAGTGTTTTTAAATATTTACATGCTTAAAAGAAACGAGGTTCCAATCAGAGGAATTAGCAGTAGAACGCTGCCATCACAAGTGGTCTTAAAGAGAGAAGAATGCAAAAATTAAATGACAATCCAATTTTTAATTATCCATGACATAACTATTTTAGATAAAGAGCATGCCTATGAATTATTTTTTTTAATGTCATACATATAAATAAAGACACATTAAAAATAATTTCACAAGAATAGCATCGAAGTTCGAAATCAACCAGTTCCCTAGTAAACTGACCGATCCCACCAACTAGTCCAGTTGTCGTGATTCTGGTAGAAATGAAATTATTTAAAAAAGGCTTGACTTCGTGCATCATGTCCCATCTACCGGTATTTCAGGCTATACATCTACTGCAATAATATTAATTCCATCAAAGAAAAAATAGCCATTTAAAATGATAGTCATGGATGTTTAGGTGCCAATTAACGGAAATCAACCACACAATTAAACCAGTTTCTGACCACGATCATCAACACAGTTCTATTCAAGAGAGGGGAAATTCTTATCGGAATGAACATTTTGCATGCATTGACAATGATTTCACAGGTCTCTGCAACCATTGTTCAAATAAAATATTAATATTCAAGTGGTAAAATTATTAAACTGAGGCATCACCTGCACAATATATACATCTGGACGAGGTATCTTATAACAGAGATACCAGACAAGTATGAAAAATTGAATTGTTGCCTTCAGCAACAGAGCCACTGACTTTGACACCGTTGATAATCCTCGGAGTTGTATGGACTTCTGCATAAAATACCAAATAAAGATGTGTCATTTTGACAAATTGAGGCGCGAACAAGATGACAAAAACATTTCGATCGGTACCATCGTGTGTAGATGAATAGACTTATTGTCTCTAAGAGCCATATGTGGATCAGTTCCTGCACTGAGTTTTAAAAAAATTAAGCTATCTTAAACATTTTAGGCAGTTGTAAAGTACATATTAAGTCTGTGGTCAGCAGACATTAAACTGCCTCAAACAGTTGGACAGTTGTAAGGAAGATATCAACTCTGTGATCAGCAGAAATGTACAATTTTTACGAAAATGCCACACAGGATAAAGATAATGAAGGCTAGTACAGTGGTTAATGAACGTAGATGAGAATTGCTACCTGAATGTTTTGGCAGTGCACAAAAAACTCCAGCTATCATATAAACGTACTATAATAAGACTCAGTGTTCCCGAACTTGAGTAAGACGCAAGCGTCTTGAGTCAATAGGTAGGGTCAACTACACCAAAGTGTAAGGGCCACTATCTAAGATATTAGTGGGCTTGTTTGTTCTATTGAAATACTGAATTGAGTGAAGCCGTCTTGCGTTGCATAACAAGACTTTAGGGTCAAGGAAAAGGGGAGGTCCAAATTCCGGGGCGGAGCCGTATGACGCGAGAGTGTCACGTACGGTTCCTTTGAGAAGGGTGTGATACCACACAGAGCAATAGGTCGAATTACTATATAAAGAAGACTTGTAAACAAAATGACTTTTTGTTCGAGTAGGAAGATTTCGGTTTTTATCGTTCCTTCTCTTCGATAAGAATAAGTATTTGAATAGCAGTACTGCGAAGTTCAAATATGATATCACATGGATGTAGCATAACAGTTTCCACCATGTAAAGTGTACTGTTGTTGACAAAAAGCTTTGGCCATGCTTGAACAAAAGCGATTACCATTTTCAAGTGCCGTAAGAATTTTGAATAAAGTACAGCAGATATGAAGAAAATAAAAGGGCATGCACGGTAGAATGTCGCCATTTCAAAATATTCCACGTAGGCATATAAAATTCCTTCCCTGTCAGTCTGATGTCCACAAAGATACATAAATGGTGGCTTCATAAACCACCAAAGGCAGATATTGATATTTTCTAGTATGGAGGTGACGCTGAAAACAAGTTCAAAGGGATAATCTATGGATGAGACCGTGATGAAAAACCAAGGGAACAAATTGGATAAATACATAATGCTTTTTGGCCTGGAGAAGGACAAACCTCTGTTACAAAAGTTAGCAGAAAGGTTTCAGGAGAATTTTAGTTGTGGCAGAGCTTAACACTACTTCCAAGAAAAAGAACAGCCATGAATTGAAAACATGACAGAACGTATAGACAAAGAAAATCCTTAATTTTCATTTTTCTCCATTTATAATAAGATCATGTGTCTTTCTTTGTAAAGACAGTCATTTCTAGAGTGATGAGGCTGAGATGGGCAAGTTTCATCTCTCTCCACTGTGATAATTTATATAAATGTCTCCACATCACTGGTTTACTAAAAAACTAATTCCAGAAACCAACTTATGTTGGCACGCCGTGAATGGCTAAACTCTGCAACCTGGAACTCTCCACCATGGGCCAGAAATGTTCAAATAATTCTGTAAGGATATCTTGAACGCACCCCGATGGTTAGCATTTCTGTTGCACCGCAACAGGCAATACCCTCCGATATCTTAATATGAGTCTTCACTTCTATTTGGTAAATAATTATGCAGGATATCCTGAGCATCCCCTAATGCTAGTTATCCTGTTGCACTACAACAGCCAATTGGCACCTATTCCATGAAATTAGCACCCCATAGATATTTGTCATAGGAGACAGGGTCATCAAACTGATCCGCCTGTGATGTACAACTTTTTATGGATATATCCCAATTTGCTGAATAAAAATTGTGAGAAATGTAAGAAATTAAAATATCTTTAAATTGTAGATGCGTGTGCATATATTTACACTGACAGTTGCAATTGTTAACCCTGTGAGAAGTGTGCCACACACTCGACAAACATTACTCATATTTCTCACATATCATTCGAAAAAACTGGTTCATTTATTTATACCTTCTTTCTTTTTCAAAATCATGAGAAGTGAATAAGAAGCACTCACACCACCTCGGATGGCTATAAGTTTCTCAAATTAGGGTAATTGTCTCGCAAATGTTCAACAATTTTCTCTTTCCAACCCTCATGATATCAGTAGTTCCTTGGACTTTGTTTTACAGATAAATAATGTCACAAATATCATCACCATAATGATCCAACATCCCTGCAGTTATCAGCCTATCGATGAAACATATCTCAACATTAGGCTTTTCATCCACATGTAATGTATACACAAGTGAAATTCTATAAATCCAGCTCCTCCTATCAAAAACTGGTCCACGATTGTTCACAACATTGCATGAAACAAAAAAAATAGGAAAAAGAATTTCAAATGGCATATATGCAAAAGCAGGATTGTGTTTTGCACTTTCCACAGGACTAACAAGACAGAACAAAACATCAATGCCACATCTAAGGAATAATCAGACAAGCCTTCAATGCCTATGATACATGAATTCATGACTGGCAATGTTTCAACCAGGAAGTTGAAGATTGTGAAAACATTACCCCCATTTGCGACAATATCCACTTCCACATGAGCCTGCATGATTGATAGATAAGACACACTTGAATGAGAAAAAAAGAAATGCTGAAACAGCGAAAAAAAAGTTAAAATGCATAGCAACTAGAAAATTCTTAACAAAACGACATTTTTTAAACTGGCATCGAATAAATAATTGAATTCCCATCATTAATGCCACCAAAATAATTGTTATTTATGAAGCATAAACCAAGGGCTATTTGCATGCCGCTGGTAACGTGTGAGAATCAGTGTTGTTTAAGAGTATGCTTAAATACCACGCGAAAAAAGTATTTCCAAAAAAAGAAGTAAAAGCCCAAAGGAAACATTCACCGCTTTCTCACTGGTTAATTCAAGAGACTGTGAATGAAATGGATTTAAAGCAGAAATACGCTGAAATGTCGAAATAAAAACTGTCTAGGAGAAAAAAATTAGCTCACTTTTCGCATCATCAAGAAACTTTAACTAAACATAAAGAATCATTATTATCAATTTCATAAAGTGGTAGAAAATACGGTTTCATAAAGAGTTTTTAGTAGCATGAATGTCTCCAAATTCTCCTATAATTTTAGCCCATGTTGATAACCCATAAAACACACGTGCCTTATACATTTCAGACAGATATCCTCCCTCGAAACCAACAAACATTCACCATCACAAGAAAATCTATCAATAAAAAGAACTCACGTGCGTCCTCACAATGAAATAAAATAAACTCAATGTACATCTTAATTCCATCTGTAGTTACCTCGTTCTCTATTCCTATTATTCTACTGACGACATATCATAGGATCAACTCAACGGATTTTCTAGCCAGCGATGATTCAGACTACCAGAAGCTCCTCGCATGGCTTTCATACTAGATTGTACCAACAAACAGCCAAGCGCCTCGCAAGAGAGTGAAGAAGCTCTATTCTGAAAATTAGACGGTGCTAGAAGCCACCCATTTCAGATGAATTGGAAATGCATATGGAAGAAATGTGCAAGTACGGGACTATCCAAGAGACGTATTAAAAAAAAATCATGCCTCCTTCCAGAGGGTTCCTAGCTCTCAAACTTTGCCCCTGGACACATCTTGTGGAAATTTTATCGTTCCAGACGTGATCTTAAACCGAAATGAATATTAGCATTTCGATCGCCACAATTACTTTTCGAGACTCACCCTTGATCAAAACTCAAAAATGAAGGAGGAATTTACGCATCTGTTCGTGCGTAATATCTCAAACTTTAGACGTATAAACTGCACAACTGCGTCCTCGGACGACCAAGAAAATTCAAAAAATTCAGATACGTTACAAGTTTAAGCGAAATTTACGGTCATCCAAATTCTTGGTCAGAACTGTTCCCCCGAATCCCTCTTCAGGCCTAAAGTAGCGCTCCCCTTTTCGACAAATTACCAGGTGAAATCAACGATGAATCCATATATAAGTGAGGCAACTAACCTGCTCCGCTAGCGACAGCGCATGGTACTGCATCCGGGGGCTCCTGCCGATGTCCCCGAGGACGACCACCGCCACCCTGCCTCTCTTCGCATCCATCCCCAACGATCCCCCTCCCGAGCTTGAGGAGAATCCCAGTACAAAAGCGTAGATCGAAGAGCAAGAAAACCCTCGAAGAACAAGGTAAACATCTACGTGACCGCCATCGCCGAGGGCGATGACTTTGACCTGCGACGGCTCGAACAATTAAGACCGTCGGGCTCGAGCCAGAGAGCCCAGGCCCGGCCCAGCCCATTCGGATAAACCTGATGGTCCGAGGCTTGAAGTAACCCCGGCCTAATGTCACCTTGATGGGACCAGGGCGGCCCGGCCCGTTAAAGCACCGTGGGCTCGGGCCTGTTTTCTTTTGTTAAAAATCTGGCCCGGCCTGAGAGGCCCGAGAGACCATCACGTCTTTTGGCTACTTGTGGAGATTAGTGTGGGTTGCATCTGATTTTTTCTATCAGATTAATTTTAATAAAAGCCTAAAAGAAGGAATATTATATGAAGTAAAATATATGATCTAGAGAGGAATAGAGGAGAGAGCGAGCAAGTAGAGAAAACGGCAAATATGGTGGATCATAATTTGTCTTCATTTATTAACATTTTCCTTTGATGCAAAACTTGATAAATTTAAGATAACTAAATGATGTCATAAAGTCTTTTGAAATTTAATAAATTGATTAGGGAAATTTTATCTCAATAAAAAATTTAGAAACTATATCATTAATAAAATGGCAAAGAATCTGTATATATTTCATTATTTCATATAATGTGTTATTTATCATAAATATAGTTTTCACAACTATTTTTTATCATATTTTTTTGGGTATATTCATGTATGTCAACATCTTTTTAATTAGTATAATTTATTAGGAAGCTAATGGAACTGTAATGCACTAAGCTTTGGATAATGTTAATATCATTGTCTCTTACATCTTTAAAATCCATAACATAACACAAAATCCAAAGTATAAAATGAACCCACTAATATTTTTCTTATTATTTATAGTGTGCTTAATCACTATAAATAACTTAAATAAAAAAATTGGTCAAGATGATGAAAAGAAAGACAATCTATCAATCTTAAAATTATGATAACACAAAATATATTGTAAGTTTTTCTTTGAGTCAAATACATCAGACCACCAAGTAAACTTCTATAAAATATTTGTATATTATTATAGTTATATCCTTAATACATAATTGGTCATTAATATTTATTAAAATATAAAAATAGTTTAAATAATATATATTATATACTTTTCTTTTAAAAATGAATATAATAATATAAAACTAAAATAATAATAAAAGAATCTTAAATATGTCATATCAATTTGATTTTTCATATAAATCTTGTTGATACCCTTGGTTTCAATAATTTAAATGAATTTTTTAATTACGATTGATTTATTAAACACATCATGATAATTTATTTTACACGCTTCAATATCATGATAGATTAATGATGTTCAGTATAATTCTATAGTTAACAAATGAATCATATGAGTTACACATTTGAGATATTCTTCATGTTGAAATAATTTAGCATTATATTATTATAACATAATTAAAGAGAGATATGTGTCAATATGTGCGACGAAATCTTATGTACAATCAAAAAAATACAAAGTTACTTGTGATACTAGAATACATACATGAGAGATGTGAGCTAACAATAGAAAAATAAATGAAAAATCAAAATGCACAATGTCTGGTGTGAGATTCGAACTCAAGACATAAGTTATGAAAATTAAAAAAAATCATAACATAAATATTTTAATATTATGAAGAACAAGATAATTGTAAAATTTAAAATTGAGACCTCAAATTTACACATTAAAAAATTGATCAGAAAATTATAGAGTAATATTAAATGATCAATGACTAAAGTAAGAATCAAAATCCAATCATACACAATAGTTGAGTTGGAGTGTTTGCATAAAGTTCTCACAAAAATAGAAAAATATTCACCACATATTTTAGATGGTGACACATCAGCTCCATGCGTGGAGAAAATGATAGAACAAAATGATCTACTTTGACTCAACCTCAGAAATGAAAATATCTATTGAATTATCACGAATTTTTAAATTAAAACTTCGAGAATGAAATGTAAGAGAATTACAAGTCTCGAAGCAAAGAACAACCAAAGGTATATATACCCTAGACAGTAACACATTAGTAGAGTATAAGAACAATATGACAAGACTAATGACTATATTTGAGCTCAATCATTGAAGTAAATACATCAATTGATTTGCTACATATCTCTATACACATTACTAATGATGACTTACATTAGAGTATAAACTTTTAAACTAAAGAATGACCAAAAGTCAACAACACAAATTATAAACAATAATATATCATCATAATACTTGAACAAAATGGTAAGCTTAACGACTACATTTGAGCCAAACTCTCAAAAGAGAAAATATCTATTTATCTATTACATATATTTAGACAAAATATTAAAAACAACTTATATGATAATGAAAAACTTCAAGTCGAAGAGTAACTGAAGGTCACTTATACGCCACCAAAGTAACTTGAAGAACTTTAAATTTGTTTAATCATTCTCAAGTGTTGAAAAGACAAAGAGATGTTGGATGATAAATGAAACAAGCTTATGAAGAATCATAACTAATTTAGAATGATGATATATTTCCATCTTATCTACTAAAGTTCAAGTGAAGGTCAAACTCCATATGTAAAAAAGAAACTACCATGTACTTCAAATGAAGATATAAGAGCTTCATCTTTTGCTGACACAATTGTGGTGATTTAAGTTAATATATTGAAATGAAGGTTGACTATCTCTATTAGGTTCTAAAGTAACATAAGTGGTGATGAAAAGAGGCTTAGGCTAAGGCACATAGTGTTGAGAGTAAAAAATTACTTATGAAAGATGCGATATATGAAGAGACTAATGTATTGACCTAGGTATATAGTGTTGAGAGTCAAATCTTATGAGAGGTGTAATCTCTGCATAATTCATACATAAGTGTTTGAGCTATTAATCTAATGAAATTATTATTTTTTTTTTGAAAGAAAATAATAAAATCCTATATGAATGATCTTCTAAGATTTACTGTAGTTTAGGAATAGTGAACTAGTATAAAAACTAATGTCCATCATAATTATGAATGAGAGAAAGAGACCAGAGTGACCCTATGTAGACATAATACTTAAATGAACTTGTACATATACTTGAGACACTATGTAATAACATGTGTTGACATACACATGCAAACATGATAATAAAATATAATTAAAAACGTAAAAAAATAATTAACCTCCCCCCTATCTTCTTAGTGTTTTACTTAACCACATTGAACCTAACAAATCTTAAATTCATGTATCAAAAAAGTATTCTATTTTTATTTTATTTAAAATAAATGTTTTAATTTACTCATGTAAAAAGATTGAGAATGTTATCATTTGACATACCTACAACTAATTGAATCAACTCTTTGTGAAAATCATTACACAAGTTTCTTCATGTGAATCCTTTTGCTTCAGCAAGAATCTACATAATAAGAAGAGATCTAAAACAAGATATATTTCAAATTGATATCAAAATGAGGGAAAAAAATATATTTCAAAGGAAAATAAAAGAGGGATTAAGTAAGTATAAAGAAGTAAAAATTCAATATAAAACTTAACACATAAAGTTTTCTCAAAACTCGTAGGTTTCAAGTTAAACTTAAAAGGAATAAAAAAAGTAGAGTTAGTGGCTGAAGTGGGCCTTCTCAATTCAACATAAAAGTTTGTGAGTAGTACCTAACTTCTTTAGATCTCCCCCTAAGCCCTACATAGGCGTCCACTAACTTTTCAACATCTGTTGTGTGGAGAGATAGTGGGTCATCTTCTACACTAGTGACTAACATTTTATATTGTACTTAGTAGCCTACTATGCAAACATCATGGGACTATTATATTATAAAATATAGTCTTGTGAGTAATTTATTTTCGTGATTTCTATAATTCAAAAATTATTATTATTTGTCTTAGTTATATTTACCAATACTTCTAAATTGACACAATAATAGTCTTTTTGTATAAACATATTTTTTCAAATAAATAAATATTTTAGAAATTAGAGTAGGTATTAATCTCACTTGTTTACGAGTTATATGATGGTTAAAAAATATTTTCACGTAATTTAGGCATGTAAAAAGTATCTGAATTAGGCTGGTAACATCTACACAAACAGGGTTGTTATATTAATATTGATATATATATATATATGACGTCATCATGAAAAGTAGGATACTCTTTCGCACAGATGCAAACGAATGAACGGTCAATGTAGATCTGGTGTGCAGGCGGATGCGTCTCGCCCATTTCAAGTAACTTTTTAGTGCGTTTCACTGCGTCGTCGCCAACGTGGCAGGAAATGGGCAGAACCGAAAAACGTGTCGCCCTCTGGTTGGTCCCCAGATGGTCAACAAGAATCTGAGCTTCTCTTTTGCCCTCGGCCATGGGCCAGAACGGAGAATTCGTACTTCGATGGCTTTTCACAGAAAAATCCAATTTCAATAGCAGAATATGCCATACGCGTCCATAGGCTTATAAAATGATGCAGGAGACCGTGGATTGGTTAGGCTTCGGCCACCGGCAGTATAATCCGTCTTTCCGCGATGTCTCTTTGCGGCAGACGGAATATATGGGGGTGCTTTCTTTAATTTACTTCAACGTCGTAATAATAAAAATATAAAATATGCGGGAGGGCTTAATTAAAAAACCCATTGAAAAAAATTGACTCACCTGTCGGGAATTCTTCGAGTTTTCTCACCAACGGACGGTAGATACTGAGGACAGTGCATAGATGGGACCCACCTTCAAAACTCTACAGCACACAGAATGTAATGGCGGGGCTTTATTTCATTTAATTAAAGCCTCGTAATAATACAGGCTATCGGGCAAAAACATAGTTAAAATAACTTTGAGGTTTTAGATGAATTTGAAATTTATAGGAGAGCTTAATTAAAATATATATTGAAAATTTTTGACTCACGTGACGGCAATTCTTGGGAGTTTACCCAGAACGGACGGTCGTTGATCAGGACAGCGCATCGGTGGGCCCCAATGCAACTGCCTCCCTTTTATTCCCCTCGGTTCGTCCGTCGTTGCCGTCTTCCTCATCCATCGTCTTCTTCCTCCCTCTCCTCTCCCCCGCTCGCCGGAAGCGCAGCCATGAGCTACTACAACCAGCAGCCGCCACCCGTCGGAGTGCCTCCTCCACAAGGTAAGCTTCTCTCTCTGGCTCTGGCTCCCGTTTTTCAGGCTCTGTGGATCTATCGGGGCAGATCTGATGGTTTTCAGAGGCTCATCGTGCTTTCTCTGTTGTGTGCTGTGAATTAGGGTATCCTCCGGAAGGTTACCCCAAGGACGCATATCCACCGGCGGGGTACCCGCCGCAGGGCTACCCGCCGCAGGGATATCCCCCGCAGGGGTATCCACCGCAGGGCTACCCCCCGCAGGGTTACCCTCCGCAGGGTTACGCGCAGCCTCCTCCGCAGAAGCAGAGCAATAGTCCATCGTTCTTGGAGGGATGGTGAGTTTCCGGCATCCCCATTCTCTGTCTCCTTCGCGCACTGTCTTACCTCGTCTCGAGCCGGCACCCGTCGTGGGATCGCGGATCCGGATGGTGATCGTGGAGAATGACGGCCGTCGCCGACGGATCCGCTGAGTCCTTCCATTTTCACGGTGTTCATTCATCAATCGAATCCTCTGTTTTTGGCCCTCGGCGCAGTTTGGCTGCTCTCTGCTGTTGCTGCCTCCTGGATGCTTGCTTCTGAGACGTGCGAGAAGGACCAGAATCCCGAAGAAGACATGATGAGGGAAAGACAGGAGCAGCATTTTCGTATGTTCTCGTTTGATCCACTATTTTTTTCAGTAAGAAAAACCTCTGCGGTTCCTCCGCCGGATTTGACCCGCAGTCGGAATTACTTATTATCTGAATTCTGGAATTCTCCCATTGTCGCCGAGTGACTTGTTTATTTCTTCGTACTTGAACGGATCCTTTCAGATCCCAAGAACGGCTCGTCTCGATTGTTTTTCTTCCCAAACTTGATCTTGAGCCTCTACTAATTTACCCAAAAAAAGAAAAAGAGCTCCGAATATGCTCTTCAGGATCTGATCCAGCCGCCCCATCAGATCCCAGTCGGAGCTGATCTTGGGAAAGCATCAGAAAGAATGAAATCTAGGGGCCCCAAGAGGAGCAGACGGAGTTCAAAGGACCATCCGCATGGGCTAGGGTTGAGGCCATGAGGCATAGATAGTAAGCCTCGTCCTAATTTTAAGAGTTTTGACACGATCAAATTTTTATAGTCATACTACACTTCGTGCATGTACGAGATAAATAGCCCATGATTGAAAGTTTTCATTTTTCTGCATTGGTAAATCCTTTTCGATTGATTATTAGGGTATCATATTCAAGAACAACGACTGCCAATGATTCAAGTGGAGCCCTACTTTTAACCATTAATTTCCTTTTTTGTTAATCATTGTTCGATTGATCTTAATAGATCTACTCACATTAGAGTGAGACCATCTTCACATTCATGCCCTTATCTCTTTGTATCAATAAATCCAAGACTGTTCTACCAGTATCGCATTGATTAAAATCGTGTCACTCTATGATGAGCAATAAAGCCAAAGCATTGCGATGTTACACGTGTGCAAATGAACAAGGGGCGGCACCCTACTAATGCGACTAATCCACCCGCTGCCGGCACACCGTTGAATACATTTTTAAAATTAAATAGTTATAAAATTATTTGTGATTATTTTAAACACAGTATACAAATATAAAGACTTTAAGCATTAGAAAAATCCACTTTACTTTACTTGAAATAGAAGGAGAAAAAAAAAACACTATGATGCAGCGACACGAGGAGCCATCTTACAAGGAACCCTTTGACTCCGTAGGTATGGTCTAAATGCAGAATTTCACTAGACCTTGACATTTGAGGACGGTTATACACGTGACGAACGGACCAAAATATCCGGTGAAAGTCAAATTGACACGTGGGTAGTTCACTCTCTACCAAAGCTGTCCTCAGAAGAATCCGAATCCTCAACGCGGGCATATGTCAAAAGCTCTTAGCTACCCTCTCTGCCTGCCAGCGTTTGGGCGGGCTTTCGCTATCTTGTTCATCTCCATATGATGGTACGCCGTGCCCAGCATGAAGGATCACAGATTGCCGCCGTCCCCGACCACCGACGGCGGCGCAACGCCTCGGACAAGGCATCGGACGAACGGGAACAGAGGGTCCAACTCACCAACGTTCCCTGTTCCATGTAAATCGTGCTCGATGATGTAGATTTTCAGGTCTGACCTTGGAATTCGATGGTACAACCGGAGACGAAGAGATCTCCATGGAGGGCAGCTCTTCTAGAGAGTGAAACTCGGTAAGAGCGCTATTGGGTCCCACATTCATATTAGGAAGTCAACGGGCTGAGACCGCCTGGCTCTGGCCTCACCGTTGAGGGGCCAGGTCCAGCTCTGATACCCGGAGAAGATCCATGAAGAAGTCTCCTACATTATTAATCTTGTCAACGAATAGTGAAAGAGATTCCAAGGAGAGGAACACATTACCCGAAAAAAAACCCACGTCCAGTTGACATTCTACATCAGGAGATGCTTCAGATTAGGCATGAATTCTATCGTTTGCAAATCGGGAGATAGATAACACGACAAAAATTTGTAGATAGAATGAACGCGGTGATAAGAGATTCAGATGATCTTGACAAGATAGAGATCCACTACCGTTGACCTTTTGCTTCCGCCGAAGACACCTCATTCCTGCATGTTTTCAGACACGGACGTCAAGTTCATTTTTGAGGAATCTGGACAAAGGGAGAAAAAAAAAGGAGGATGATCATGAGAGTCGGTCAACGGTACATGAACTGGCTGGTCATGAAGAAATCTTATAGACTCCACAACTATGGTTGACTTTCATTCGCACCCGACACGATTTCTTTTTAATGATAATCCAAAATCGGCTGGGTCAGCCTATTTTGGGCTGTGGTCAACCCAGAACCATCCAATTGAAATTGCGCAGAAAACATCAACAGGTGACTCAGATTCCAATCAGGACGTAGAAGATCGGATGAGATATATTACCCTGAACCTCTTTGGAATGCGAGTGGCCTCTGATTGAACTCTCGGGGCTTCCCTCCTCAGACGGCCTGCAAGTGATTGTTGATAGGTTTGACTACTTTCTTCAAGGTGGCTTCTGGGTGTTCTTTCCTCAAGGATCCTGAAGAATCCCTCCCTGTCCCACGATACTTCATAGTCCGATTTCAGACGCGATCCTTCCTGAAGAACAAGCCGGTCAAAAAGGGTAACTAATTAAGACAATAAATCGCGCAGGCGCAGAGAGAGAGAGAGAGAGAGAGAGAGAGAGAGCAATAAATATTATTGTTCTTTATATTTTCATCAGTCTAT
Organism: Spirodela intermedia; assembly: GCA_902729315.2. Lineage (NCBI taxonomy): Eukaryota > Viridiplantae > Streptophyta > Magnoliopsida > Alismatales > Araceae > Spirodela > Spirodela intermedia. Next base: position 3,429,400 of record LR746270.1, on the reverse strand, counting down.
CAACATTTCATCGAATCCAAAGTTTTAGATAAAAATAAGCAAAAGGGCTTAAGTTCCATCTCCACCTTATGCATCGAACGCCCACAGAGAACCTTTGTTGCAGCACAGAAGTCGCTATAATCCTCGAACTGAACCCAGGCCTTGCAATGAAGTCCAGAGAGAAGATCTCCTTTACTCCCTTCGTCCTTACCTGAAGCATCGTCGCTAGCTACACTAAGATTCCTATTGCATCAGAGGGAATGAGTCAATATGCAGAAGAAAAAAAGATGTACCTGGTACATGGCCGATGAATATGTGAACCATATCGAAATAAATAAAACCAGAACTGCAATTGTCTGAATTTCTGAATATCCTTTGAATTTTTTTCGGAAAAAATCTTCCAATTGAGGAGCATTCTTATGGTGAGGACAAAGGATGGAATGGGTAGGTAAATCAGAGAAATATCAGTTCAGAACACAATTTTCCCAATAATTTATTCATAAACTCCACATCATAATTATAATCGGATCTATTTCAAGAAAATATATCTGTTCAGAACTCAATTTTCCCAAGAATTTGTTCATACACTCCACATCATAATCCTAATCGGATCTACTTCAAGAAAATAGACAAGTCCAGAACATATATTTTTTTCCTAAAACTTATTCATACACTCCACATCATAATCATGATCATCCCATCAAAGAAATGAGTGAAGTGGCGTAGGTAGCTGTAGGCTGGTAACCCCAACCCGGAGAAGGCGTTCAATGCATCACTGCCCATCTCTGAGCAAAATACAGCTAATTAGGAGGTTGCCCTAAAGCACAGAAGAAGCCAAGAAAGACTGTAAGCACAAGCATCAGAGTGACCTGCGTCAATCTCCATAGTCAACAGCCATGAATTGCAGAGCACCTTCCCCCTGAAACTCACCTTCCATGCTGGTTACCCACACCATATTTTCAGTGCTAAGAATCACCAGGAGCAATCTGAGACAGCACACTGGTTCTAGCTCTAGGACTGTAAGTTAATCCTTCCCTCAAGGTAAAGTAAGGGGCTGATTAGATTTCCCAAAGATTTCTTTTGTTAGTCACGATGATGACCTTATGATTCCAATAGATATGCATAATTTGATTTATTATAGTGTTTTTTTTCCAGATATGATCGGTTTGAAGAGTTTCTAACTCAACATTATAAACAGATGATCGCTTGAAGGTAATAACTACCGAAATGAAATTATTGATTTCTTTGATACAAATAAATCAGAGAAAAAGACGATCTACGGGCGATGAAATGGTTCTTCGCGCACACCTGATCTTCCCGAGCACTGAAAATATGGTGTGGGTAACCAGCATGGAAGGCTTAGACGACACCCGCGGCTCGGCAAACCACCTTGAAGGCACCCCTGCAACAACAATAGTGTCGGGTCTTCGGAGAGCGCCTCTCGAAGAATACCCTGAGAACCGTACGAACAGAAGAAGTGATTCCACGGAAAATATGAAATCAGCGAAATTCCGCACTCAATTTAAATAAATCCGTTCTTACTTGTTCCCAAAGGCTGGGTGGAGAAGAAATCTTCCCAGGATTTTTTCAATTGATCGAAATCGTCCGACGGAGGGATCTCCACGGTCAATCTGAACTTCACGCCCTCGATATTCAGCTCGATCCCGTCCGTCTTCCCCACAACGGAGTCCCTCCACTCGAAGAACCTCCTCCGGGGAAACTCCCCATCCTCTTCTTCTTGTTCCCCTTTGCCCCTCCTCCTCAGGTGATCCAAATCCCGGATGAAGAGGGCACCGGCGGCCACTGGCTCGCTGCGCTTCCGCTTGTTGAGATCGGGGAGCTTGTGGATGGCAAGGTCTTCCTCAGGGACGGAGAGCCCGATCGAGTCGTGGAGGAAATCCAGGAGCGCCCTCTTGAGCTTCCACTCGTCGACTGGCCTGACGGACGCATCGGAGCGGAAGAAGCTCAGAAGGAGCTTGAGGCGAGGGCAGAGGGAAAGCCCGCCAACTCCCAAATCTATGGCCTCCGTAGGCGGGACCGCCTGCAACTGCGGCCTCCCGTTGGCCCTCTTCTGCTTCATCTCCCTCCCTGGAAGACGGAGAGAAGAAACTCCGCTGCCGCCGCCGACGAGGTTAACGGCGTCGGCGCCGCCGGGGAGGAGGAAGAAGGCTAGTTTCCTCAACGTTCCACAAGAAAATATTTATTTCTGTTTTTAAAATTTAAAAAATATAAAAATTTTGAGTGCAAAAATGGACATTTTTTTCTCTAACCCTAAAAACATTAAATTTTTAGTCGGAATTTGGAAATTTGGGAATTTAGGATAATTTTATCTTAAAAGTAATTGATATATTTTAATAGACGGGATGGAATTGTTTTTCTTTTAAATAGTCGAGGGGCTTGTTTGAGAACCAAAACAGTTACTATCTCTGATCGCTGTATTGAAAAGTAGCATCTTTAAGAGGGGTTAAAACGAACTTTATTTTTTAATTAATAACCTTTTATCTCTATAAATTACGCGGAAGGGGGGAATCAACTTTTTAGGTGTATGCCAGCACGATTACGCTTCTCCTCCGCTTTTTAGAAACAATGAAAATTTAATGGGGTAATATGAAGTATAACCCTATGATTTTATTATTTTATGTCAATAATTAGGGCCGTATATTTTCATTTTTTCATATCAGGGGTTTAGTGGGCTGGGCTGAACACCAGCAGCACTGCCCATTTTCGGTGTTATATGGTTCCGGGCCGGGCTGTCCCAACATGGCCAACATAGGCCCGCCCGGCCCGCGGACATGCCTAGCTGCCACGTTGTTAATCCATCTCTCCTTACTGAACAGGCCGGAGGAATCGGGCTCTATGGGTGGGAAAAGCCCGAACCCACTTAAAGAGCCCTACATGAAGTGGGAGTTCGGAACTATAAATAGTTGAATCCAGTTAGGGTTTCCGCAATCCCCTTGGCGGCCGATTCTCCTCGTCGAAGCCTGTCGGAGCAGCCGCCGCGGCAGCAGGAGCAGCCATGGCCGTCGGGTGAGAACCTGTTCTAGCGCTCTCCCCCTTCTGGACACCTCCTTCGACGTTCTCTTACGCTGCAATCACTTCGATTCTGATGTTGTCACTGTGTTTTTGGCAGGAAGAACAAGAGAATCTCCAAGGGGAAGAAGGGCGGGAAGAAGAAGGCGTATGTTATCGTCAAAGATCCATAGAATCCGTCTATGTTCACAGTTGCGTGGTGCCGCATTTCGATTCTACGTCTCATTTGTGCTTTTTTCTTATGGGAACCTCTGCAGGGCTGATCCCTTTGCTAAGAAGGATTGGTACGACATCAAGGCGCCGTCGGTCTTCAGTGTTAGGAACGTTGGGAAGACTCTCGTTTCTAGGACGCAGGGTACCAGGGTCAGCGTCTAAACCTTCCTCCACTCTATTGCAGCACCCCAAGTTATCCTTAGTCTGTGCAGTTCTTTTCCTTCATCGTTTGGTCTTGTGTGAAAATTCTTTTATATGTGGTATGCCGGCGGTGTGGATTTCTTATCTGGAAGAGCATAGTTCACCGTAGACATAATCAACTAAAGGGCAGTCAGTGAGTGAAACTTGAGAAAAGACGTTCGTCATGACGATATGGACTTCTTGTCTACATCAATTACCAATAAGTCCATGGAGCATTATTTTGAAACATCTTCCTTATTTTTTGGTGTAATTTTTATGGTTGTTACCGGTATGTTTTACTAGACACCCTGTCTCGTTAGATCTCTCCTCAAATTTGTCTATTGGTTGATATCAACCACAATTCTGATTCAGGTCCATATCATTTTCTGGACCGAATTTGATTGGACTATAACATACTTCATCGCTCTATATTTTGTAACTCCAGCACATCACCGATTATTATCTTATTCTTATGCTACTATTAGCTGGATTATTATTGTCTGTTTCATATCATTTTTCTAATCTTAGGCTTGATCACCGCGCAGTCACTCAAAAAAAGACGTCAACAAAAATAAACTATTGTGTAATTTTCCCCGTTTGATTCCCTTAGTTTTATTTCAGACTGCAAGTGACGGACTGAAGCACAGAGTGTTTGAGGTCTGTCTTGCTGATCTTCAGAACGATGAAGATCAGCACTACAGGAAGATCCGCCTCCGTGCAGAGGACATCCAAGGGAAGAATGTCCTCACCAACTTCTGGGTATGAAATCCTGATAATTAGAACTCCCTCCTTAGATGCTAATTCTCTCAGGTTTTCTAACGCCACTCAATTCTGCACCGAAATCCTACGCGGTTATCTTTCAGGGCATGAACTTCACCACCGACAAGCTCCGATCCTTGGTTCGCAAGTGGCAGACATTGATTGAGGCCCATGTTGATGTGAAGACAACCGACAGCTACACCTTGCGGTTGTTCTGCATTGGGTTCACCAAGAGACGCCCTAATCAGGTCAAGCGCACTTGTTATGCCCAGTCCAGTCAGATCAGACAGGTGTGCTAGACTTCAAAATTTTGTTTTCTTTTTATTTATCAAAAAAATTCCCCTGTTCTGAAATGGGTTCTGCTGTCATTTCACTGTAGATTCGTCGGAAGATGACTGAAATTATGATCAACCAAGCCACATCTTGTGATCTGAAGGAGCTTGTGCAGAAGTTCATTCCTGAAGTTATTGGGAAGGAAATTGAGAAGGCGACCTCGAGCATCTACCCCCTTCAGAATGTTTTCATCCGCAAGGTCAAGATCTTGAAGGCGCCCAAATTTGATCTTGGGAAACTAATGGAGGTAAAAAAATCTCCTATATGTCGATTCTTTATCTGAAAGCATATATCTAACTAGTGAGTGATTCTTATTTATTGATCTGTAAATCTCCTTCAACCCTTTGAAATCCATGAAGGTTCACGGCGATTACTCCGAGGACATCGGGGTAAAGGTTGAGAGATCCGGAGAAGAAGCTCCAGTAGAGGAGACAGAGGTTGTTGGGGCCTAAGATGGAAAAGGGCACCGCGGAGATCACACTCTAGAGAATTGTGACCTTGCCTTATGTTTTTCTTTTTTTTTTTTTTTTTTGGTTTCAATTTTTGAAGTAGTTCACGGATGCCTTCTTGAACCGTGATTCAATCAATCAACGCTTTGTCTTCTGTTTCTACTAGGGTTTCATTTAACTTTATCCACTCAACCTTGCCGCTTGTGGTTACGTCATTCATCATCAAAACCTAAATAGAATTAGGGTTTGTGAGAACACGGTTGCCTATGGAAATAGCGACTTTGAATTGCATTTTTGAATCGATTCAAGTTGCAGACTTCAAATTGGGTTCACGTCCACTCTGTCGAAATCATTGAAAGGTTGACTTTGGATACAATTAAATTAAAACAGTTGGTGACCGGATCCTTTGAAGGACCTAGGCTGAGATCAGCCAGCTCCTTTGATATTACTAGTAGGGTTGACTTTAGAGAATTAAACGGAAACAACCTGGTCACCGGATCCTTGGAAGATCTAGGCCTAGTTTGACTCAGATATGCCTAAAAGGGTCTGACTTTTGACCCAGATAACGACCTAAAGAAAATCGACCCTGCTCATCGATTTTCGTAAAAGGGTTGACTTTTGGCGCAAACGAATTCACTTTGGCTGGTAGCTGGGTCATCGGCATGCCCTGGTTCAGATTGGCCTGGTCCTTCAACGCCAACCATCCAGTGAATGCGTCTTTTGATGGTGAAGGGGGAGAGAAGTGAGGGCTGAGCCCATGCAGATATTAATATTTTAAATATTTATAAGAGATAGGCATCAGCTCCAAAGTAGAAAATATTTTTATGATATATTCACAGGAATCTGGTAGTGGGGATTTACTTAGCAACACCCAAAAAAAGAAAGAAAATAAATAAATAAAATGTTCAGCAACAAAGGTTAAAAACGGCAATGATGATGGCATCGATGCAACCCACAACCTTAAAAAATGATCGGAATAAGTGGCGGCGGAGGCTCTCGCTGTTCGATCAGTTCTTCGACTTGGAGTGCTTCACCAGCCAGTCAATAACGGAGTTGATGTTGGTGGAGTTCTTGCAGGAGATCATGAAGTAGTAGACTTCCCTGTTGGTGATGGACTTGACCCCCCTGTGGAACCGCCCCCCCCCCACCCAAAAAAGAAGATTAATATGGATAAAAAGAATAAAGAAAACCAGTAAATCTTTTTTTTTTCTTGAAAATCTCTGGTTGGTTACATTTGTTCAGCAAACTCCTGTTTAGAGAGAGATTCGGGCTTGTCGATCTTATTGCCCAGAATGAGGAGAGGGATCCCACTCAACGATGGTTTGCTCAACAGGTCGTGGAGTTCGCTTCTTGAGATGGACAAGGTCTCCCTGTCTGCCGCATCAACAACATACCTACGGAGATACAGAATACCGAGTTATGTTTCTTTTTTTTGTGCAGATAAATCCCATGCTCAGAGAGTAATAAAAATAGCAAAGAAGTATCATAGGTAGCAGCTGAGATGTGTTTCTTAGTGAAGGAAGAACATATGGTCAATAATCCCAGCACAGCGAAAAATAATCCCCTTCAGTAGAGAGAGAGAGAGAATGGGCAACCGGTCTCCGAATGTTGTTCATCTGGGCAACAACGTTCCCTGAAATTCCTGCTGGAAAAAATGGGTAAGCTCAAGCAGGCGTTTAGAACATGAACTGGTATAAAGTGGCAATTTAACGTGGATTTCGATGTGCTGACATGAACGGACTAACCAGATCAGTGGGCTTGATTATTTACGATCAAACCCAGATAAGCAAAGGCTGTAATTGATCGAAAGAGTAACAATCAAGGGAGTTGAAGAAAACCCAGGATGTAATCCTGTTACAGTTTTAAGAACACTGGGGTTGACGTTTTTAAGCTCTCTTGAATGTCTGGATAAAAGTTGCAGAGATAGAAACAGGACGAGGGAGGTTAGCTACTGATCAAGTCCCATTGCCAACACGACCGCATGTAGGATTATCAAGGTCCGAACGTAAGAAAGAAACTTTGTGATTATATCAACAAAGAAATAAGTCTATCTACCAAATCTATGTCAAGATGCATCACACTAAAATCTAGGGGGCAGTTCAGAAAGAGAGTCTGCTAATCGTCTTCATTTTGAGCCATCCAGCTCAAACAGAAGTAAGTACATAAGTACTAAAGACGAAAGCATCCGTGCAGATCCCTCAATCCTGAAAAGATTTTTATCATGAAGTGTTATCACTGGTCGGATTAAATCTGACTGAATGAAAGGAAATAGTAATTTATAAACACAACTTTAGATAAATTTTCGGGAAATAATTGTGCTTGTCACATGTCATCAAGTTTTAAATAAACTGACTAAGATAGTGAAAAAGAGAACGGGAAGTATTGAGAGCAGATTTTTTATCTTTGACACATTTCTTTCCAGCATTGCATTACCATTCGCTTTTGCCCTTCTTACAAATATCACCAAAATAATCTTTAGTGATTCCATTTATATCGGCAGACATTTGAAGACATTTTACAATAATAAAATAAGTTCAACTTTTTTAGCATAAAGATTGGATATATATCTTAACATGGTATTAGTGCTACGAATATGTAAAACATGTCCTTGTGTATTTTGCGTATTATGTAGAGATAAATCCTTGACATTATTAGTCACTTGGTATCTAATTAGTACTTTATAATATTTCCTAATATATGTTTAAAAGTAGGCTTCGTCTAGGAACTCGTCCAATGCTTTTTCTTGTTGCAAGACAACAAGGACGTGGATTGCTTAATCATCTCGACAGCCTTGATTTCATCTCATGATAAAGAACAAGGACATTGTTCATTTTTTCTTATCTAGGTACCTATTAGACTGCATTTAAGTCTTAATTTTTTTATAAAAATTCTTTTGATTAGTCAAGTGACGAAGTTAATGAGCAACCAATGAGGTATATCAACCACAAAAAAACAGCATGATGGCATTTTCCAATTTTCTTCATTTCATATTGTTGTGGGAGATATGAGAGCCAAAAAAAAGAGATGTAACACAAGTTCAGGGAACATAACATCGGTCAAAAAGAATGGATCATGCCATTTCCTTGAACCAACGCTTAATTTTCCAACTGCACAGCCGTAGACTAGTGCCAGACAACAAAACCCATCATCTCAATGCCCTCATCTTTTCTAGTGGTTAACTAGTCATAGAAGCAGTTCTCTACCTTGATAAAGCAAAAGAAACTTCTCATCATTTGACTGCAACTCATGAAAGTGACATGTTATATCCTTAATGATGCTTCCTGCTGACGACCATTATCTCTCGATATGTATCCACAATAAAAACATCTTTCAGACTTTTCAAGTCACATCAAAATCCATGAAATGTTCTGAACTTACTCAACCAAACCATCTGATTGGATTAAACTAAACCATTACCCCTGACTATGAACTAATCCCATGTTGCAACTCTGTCCTCAATTTCAACAGTCTTCCGAGGTCAAAAATCCAATAACCGAGGGGGCAATTCCTGTAAGCTAAACCTCATGTTGCAACTCATTCATCTGGACTGCAGCAGGATCGTAATTCCAAAATTGTCATCATCCAGGTGTCTTTTCCTAAGGATTGGCCAGTCCTAGAGCGTCCGTCGCAAGCACACTTCAAAGACAATAATTGATGAGAGATATCGTAAGGGAATTAAGTAAAATATCATGATATTTAGTATATCGTGTGTTTCTCTATATAATATTATTTTCTATAATATTGTTCATTAACGAGACATGGAGAAAAAAATTACTCAAAAATTAAAGGATGAAAAATAAGTGATATTCATGAAAGTAACCGAGATAACGGTAGGAGACCTACACAATGGCTGAGACAGCACGGCAATATCGTTCCCACATACTGCGAAATCTGGGCTGCCCTCCAAGATCCCACAACTTTATTGTAACGTTACCCTTGGTGACTTTTCTCATATTGAATCCAACCTGTATACAAACATTACAAAATTCAAGTCCAGTTAGAGAAAATTCCTTTCGCAGAGCAATAACAGAAAAAAAATCATGTGAAAAATATTCAATGAAACTGCGATTCTCACAGTGGGAATCATGTCTTCACTGTAGCCACCAGTCTGCAAAAGAGACAGAGAACCCCATGATTGTCTCAAATAACTAAAAGACGCACTGGATAAAGAAAATGAAGGCTGATGAACATACCGCAATAACATTAACAAGGGATGTCTTTCCTGCATTCTGAAGTCCTATCAAAGAAAGTTCCATTTCTTGCTTGAAAAAGAGGCTATAATAGAAAATCAACATTAGATAACAAATGGATGATCTGTGATTTACCACTGAAACAAACAAAATGAGTAACAATATTAATGTCATAATGTTAATAAGCGGGCATTGAATAGGGTTCAAGTGGAATCGAAAAGTAACTCCAAAAGCCAAGCATCCGAGAAAGGAAAGAACAGGTCTGTTACTTAGGTGAGAAGGCGAATTGCGTTCTTCTTCGAAGTTCAAAGCTCTAGACTGGGTGGTCAATGAAACCGATGCCTTGGTTGCAGTGATAGTTATTTCATTACCTCTTTTTATCGTAAAATTTCGGCAATAGAATAGTTAAGCAATCACTGTCATAAAACCGGGTATCGTTGATCACTTGCAGAGTATTTGAAACAAAAGAAAAATAACTCTATCATTGCGACAAAACCGCTCCATAAGATTAATCCAAATACATTAATCAATTCAACGAATCCCCCGATAAAACCGTCGCCGGAACAGTAGGGGGAGAAAATCTCAACGGCCAACAGGATAACAGCCACGAAATCCAGAACCATAAAATCTTAAAAAACGGCCGAAATAAGGCACCACCCCACCTGCGCAGCCAGTTGAGGAAAGCTTCCCAGAGTCCCATGGGCGGCGCTGGCGACGGAGAAAATCCCAAGAGAAGGAACAAACTAGGGTTCTCGCCTCTCCGTTCTCTGTAACGGAAGACACCTCAGATCCGATCGATCAACTCCACGGCCTCCCTCCTCCGTCCTTCCCCCGATCCTCGCCTTCTCGGCGGCTTCCCCTTGTTGCCCGCGAGTAGCAGAACCGTAGAAATCCCAGGCTCTCGGATCAATCATAGTCCTCCCCCGTTATATATACATATACACGCAATTACTTAATTAATTATTTGTACCCCTAAAAATTTATTCATTATCCATTTCGTCCTGACGTCACTTTAATAAAATAATAATAAATAAATATTATACCGTCATAAAGCTTGAAATGTACATCTCTGATGCGTGGCGCGAGGTAATTCGACATAAAAATTGACACTTCTGAACATAAAATAATTATTTGTATTTATACCTTCAATCGTACTTTTGGGCAAAATATTGGAATTTACTCTTATGTCCTTGGGGGGGGGGGTTGCGAAGCCGGGATATATTATCCAAGTAGGTATACCTGGAATCCTATAATATTTGTACTTGCATCCTTTGCGGGGGCGAAACATTTGAAAGTACTCTCAAACCAGGCAGAGGTGGGGGGGGAAGTTATCCGAGTTTAGTGGGCCGAATTATTATTAATGAGCTCAAATTATCCGACGACGTTCGATAGAAAGTGGGCTAATCAATTAATGGCCCATAAGGAGGAGACAAGCTCGGTTCTTCCCGGGTCGGGTTTGAATCAGGGCAGAGAAGGAGAGAGAAAAAAAGGGATTAATTTTAATAAAGTATAAAGTAGTACAAACTATTTACGGACCAAAAAAAAAAAAAAAAAAACCAAGAGCGGATCATGAGCGCCGTGGTGTGTATCGAGGCTTCATAATGCTGGGAAAAGACTGTCTCTAACAATGGATTAGCCCATAAACATCACAAGAGATCTCCAATGAACGACTCCAGAACATCTGTGAGAACAGGAAAGGGAGGGAAAAACCCAGTCAAATCTTCTCTCTCCCTCCCCCCCTCTTTCTCTCTCTCTCTAGAGTTTCTGCTTCTGCTCAGCTCTCTCTCTCTCTCTCTCTCTCTCTCTCTAGAGCATCTGCTTCTGCTCAGCTTTCTTCGAGTAGCCTCTACATAGCTCTTCTCCCTTCAGCACAAGGGCAATAGAAGTCAAACGGGAAAGAGCCCATCAATGTTGACCCCGGCGAGCACCTCCCTCCTCCGCTACTTCCTCTCACAACATTCAGCAGGAAAATTCTCCAGCCTGATGCCGTAATCCACACAGATTTTTCTCACCAAGAAGAGAAATTTTTGAACTCACTAGAGACGCCAAGTTTTCTCTTCTTGGTTGACTCCTGCTGCTGCAGCAAGCTGCCGCCACCGCTGACCGTTTGATCCTCAGAGGTCTTTAACTTCAAGTACTTCCCCACGCCGCCACTGCCTGGGGCCGACCCATTTGCTCTAGTGCCCGGGTTGCTGTACCATGAGCCGACCATATCCTGCAAAGTTCCAACTCGGAATTCAGACATTATTGTCTCATAAAGCAGCCAAAAATGGAAGCATATGGTTTGGGACCCACATCCTCGGCATCGGCAGCTTTCTTCTTCTCCTCCTCCTTGGCGCGCTCTTCCTCCTCGTCAGGCTCGGAGTAGGGATTTACAAAGATGGTCACGCCTGTGATCTTGATCTCTTGCTGCAGAAACAGAGAGTTCAGTTCTAACAAAGGGGTTGGGTTCTTCTGGAGGTAGCTCCGAAGGATATATATAAGAGCGGTCACATACTCATCATCAGAAATGAAATCTGTGTTGTGAGAAGCTTTTTTCTTCCCACATGACCATTCCATTAATACCTATGCGGCACTCTTGGTTTATTGATTTTATTGAGGCATTTATTCATGGGAAAAAAATGCATTTGTGGTACTATAAATTATTTATGATCACCATGAAGAAAAGATGAAAAAATTGTACCTGGTCTGATTTTTTTAAAAAAATTTCCGTTGATGTTCTTATTTTGACTATTTTTTTATTTTATTTCTATGAATGTTAAAAAGAAGAACTTGGATTGGTATAATCCATGGTTTAAGCTTATATGCATCATAAAGTACAAATTCTGGGAAGAACCAAGATTCCAGATCTGATATGGGACGATATAGCCAAAAATTAAATCAAAAAAGTTTCTTTTCGTGAGAAGATAAATATCTTTATTAGTTTTTTTTGACAATTATGAGTTCCAATTTTTATTAATCTTTTTTAATCTTGGTATTTCTTCTAAAACAAAGCCGGAGAACTCTACAATCAAAATATTTTCGATCCAAATTTTTTTTGTCTCCATGTAGACTAGATTCTTCTCCTAGATAACACCAAAAGTAGCCCAGTATAGAAAGAAACTTCCTTAGAAAGCAGATACCAACTAGAACTGAATAAGGAAAAAGGGAAAAGAATCACTGACCAGGGGGCGATCGCTGTCATCGACAGGGACTTTCTCCATCGCTGCAAGGGCCGTCAAGCCCCCGACCACTTTTCCAAACACCGTGTGCTTGTAGTTTAGATGATTTGCAGACTTGTATAGGATGAAAAATTGTGAACCATTCGTATGGGGGCCGCTGTTCGCCATACTGACGACGCCCCTTTCTGAATGAAGCAACTTGGAGTTCACCTCATCCTTGAAGGGCTTCCCCCAGATGGACTCTCCTCCTTTGCCAGTGCCCGTCGGGTCACCACCTTGGATCATGAAATTCCTAAGCAGGAGAAAAAGATCCTTCCATCACTCATACAACAGAAGATGATTATATCACTGATGAAAATGAGGGGAAGATTTGGCACTTGCTCAGCTAAAGATGCGGATAATGTACCTGATGTTCCGATGGAAAACAACTCCGTTATAATAGCCACGCTCACAGAGTGTGATAAAATTCTCACATGCCCGTGGGGCTATGTCGCAATGGAGCTCTATGTTCAGGTCTCCATGGCTCGTGTGCAACTGAACATACCCCTTCTTCTTTGGGTTCTTCTCAACTTTAACGTATTCATATTCATTTTTGGTGACAGGATCATATGAGGTAGATGTGAAAGACCTTGAGGCAGCTCCCGTGGTATATTGGCTTTTGACCTGAGAATCGTCCAACCCCATGACCCAGAAGTTAAGAAAATGTTGACCAAATAAACCCGATGATATGGTCTAGAGTTTGTGTGGCGGGCTTACAAGCTTAGCATTGACAGGTATCCGTTCACCCGCCATGTGCATGGCTACCCGGGCGGCGGTCTTCTCACTAGAGCCGGCTTTGGCTGCTGCAGCACTTCTCCCATGAACTGAAGCAGATGCAGCATCCACAATGCTGAAGCCTTGAGCAGGTTTGGGTTCTCCTTTGGTCTTCGTTTTAGAATCTCCAGTGGTTTCAGTCTTTGAGGCTAAAATTGCAGCCAATGCAGCGGCTCTCTCTTTCTGAGCTTTACTTCCACCTCCACCATGTAATGCTACTTCTTTTCCGGAATCACTTTTCAGTGTCTTCAGCATTTGTTTGAGATCACCGGATATATTTATGTTGTAGGCTGGATCTTCCTTCATTCTCTGCAAATCTTCGGGGGAGGGGAGGGGAGAGGAGAGAGGATAAAATTATCGTCTTCATGTGAAAAAATTGATAGAATTCATAAAAAAACCAACAATCAAAACAGTGTACCTTCGTCTTCAACAGTCAAACTATTTTTAATATGATCGAAGTCGACAATAACTTTGCTGTCAATTGCATTTGGATTCTGCAGGAAAGCGTGGAATTTTATAATTAAACTAGCTAGCTACGGTGTAGAAACGCGCATGAATGTGACAATTAATTTAGTGGTCACCTGGATGGTTATTAGGTCATCTTTGGTGAAAGGCTCATCAGTGAGCAGCTCCTTCCAGTTCTTGGTTTTGATATTTAACTCTTTGATTGCCTGAACAGAAACAATAATCAATGGAGACTGAAGACGGAAATAAAATAAAAAAGGGAGAAGAAAAGTAAAAAAATGGGAACGAACCTCATAACAGAAGACATTTCCTGTGGTCTTCACTGCAACTATGTGCGTATACTCTGTAAAAACCTTGTTCAAAACTGGACAGTGAAACTCACCTGTGGCAACATCAATACCCAAAAAACCAGTCTGTGAGGAAGCATATTGCTTGGTTTTCAGCCGTCCAGGGACGTGTTTTCAAAAGTTTAGCTTTCTAGTCAGCAAATCAAATCTATGAGTTCAAAAGCTCCGGCTAGTGAAGCATGGCATGACTTAAAAAGTATCCATTAACGCATTTGAGATTCCAGACGAGAAGACAGGACCTCTACCTGATATTATTTTACTAGTTCTTTATGAGGAAGCCAGTGAATAATGTAAGCTAGTCAATGGTTAAAAGGTGAGTAATACACACGCAGGTAGAAAGCGAGGAGACCAGAGCATCCGCATTTTTGTTGCGCTCCAAGGAACCCGAGGAGATTCAAAAAAACTAGAACCATTTGTATGGTTCAGAAGCAGTCTTCAGACGAGAATGGGGGATAAAACGCCCAACCCCGAGACACATTTCATGTTATATTAACATCAACAAGTCACCAGGAGGGACGACAGCATGTGTCACAGGTTTCGGCGGAGTTACAGGTTACATAGCTTAGAAAAATAATTAGTAAGAATAAAATGTCTCTTACCCTCAGAATTTTTATGGAAAGTGAGGGGAATGAGATCCTGGGCCTTGAGATGTGCTGCAGTGATCGGATGCTTCCCGTACTTCCTTATATACGGGATTATATTCCTACAACCAAATTCCCAATCCAATCAAAATCGTTTCACCCGATATAAGTCCAGAGCCCAAATACCCTAATGATGTCGCAATGGAGATCACTCACAGAACATCGAACACGAAGCCATCGGCCGTGCAGACGGGATCCTCGAACGGAGTGAACGTGATTCTTCGAGGAGGAAGAACGAAAGTCAGAGGCAAGGATCAAGATTAAGAACAGAAATAGCATCTGGAATAAACCTAGGGTTGAGTTCCTGGGGACGAACGAGCAGCAGTAGAAGGGCAGGCGCTTGAAAGGTGCCGCAGATTCCTTGGACTTGGCCCCGCCCCACTCGGTGGCCCACTCCGTCTTAGTAATGAACATCCGATCCTTGCTGTGCTGCTTCTTACCCATCTCTCCCCCCTTCCTTCCTCCCAAGCCGATGGCGGCGCCGCCTGCCGGAGCTCGTTCTTCAGTTGATCTCCCCCGAATCAACTTCCTTCCCACCGCTGACGGCGAAAAATGGCCCGAAATAAAAAAAACCTCAGCAGATTTATTATATATTAAGGCCACCGCCTTCATCACTTGGTCCCTTCATCTTTCGACACGTACCCCCGTCCAGAGTAAAACCCCCCCCCCCATCTTGACCGTTGCGCCTACCGGGCCTCCGGGCCGGCCCATATACAGATCGGCCAGCTAGCACAGGATTATCGCAAAGTCCGTTCATCTGTCGACACGCGTACCCATACAGAGTAAACCTACGATCATGACCGTTGCGCTTACCGGGCTTCCAGGCTGGCCCATTTACAGCTCGGCCCGCTAACACATTCTGAACAACAAAATTGGACGAAAGAGGACGATGACAAGATGAGGGAAGGGAAAAGACATGGCTCCTCCTCTCTCCCTCCATCTCCCACCGTCGCTGTGGAGGGGCCCTTCTCCCTCTCCGGCGGCGCTACGGCCCCCACCGCCGCCGTCGCCGTCCCCGTCGCCGGAAGTTCCGTTCATCCCGACGATGGCAGACATCGTGGCGGCCTCCCGGCGGCAGAACATGCGGCTGGAGCTTCAGACTGCGGGGCCCCTCTTCCGCGTGATTGGGACGAGCACGGCGGAGGGAGGGACCGAGCTCGGCAGAGCGGAGGGGATTCTCCGGCCATGGACGGGCGGCCTGATCCTCCACCTCGACTCGATGAAGATGTCTCCGGCGACGCTGCGGATCGAGCGGTCCATCTTCGGCCTCGGCCTCTTCATCGGCGCCGCCGCCGTGCGGCACGGCTTCGACTCCGGCTGCCGCAGAGCGGAGCTCCTCGCCATCAACGATTCCGATCTGTACCACTCCAAGGTAACGACCGAGTCAGGGTTTCTATTTTGGGGAAGGTTCTGGAGGGATTCTCACGGAAAGGGTGGACAGCTGGTCAGGTTCTACACAAGGATGGGATTCAGGGTGGTGCGAGAGGTGGAGGGGTCGTCTGCAAGCGATTTGGCGGATATGTTGGTGTGGGGAGGAAGAGGGACGAGGATGGAGGCCGCCATTGAAGACCTCCTGCTCAAGTGGGGGAGCAAGTTCCGCCCTCCTTCTCCGAGTTGATACAATTCCCCTCACAAGAAATCGTCGCCACAATATTATTCTCTCGTGAGTCTCTCTCTCTCTCTCACACACACACACACCTGTAGAATATCTAGTGCGCATGCTTCCATTTGTGGCAATCGTTGACTTTTGTTGAAACACATTTTTGGCAAAGTGACCACGGACCCACAAGGATCACGGACCAAAAGTCAAATGCAAGACTAAAGAGTCGCCTATGATTTTCAATCTTTTTATCCAGTCGCGTTAATAAATTAAATTCCTATTAACGAGCCATCTAATGGGTTTGATTCTCTTTCTTACCCAAAATGGCAGCAATATCTTTATTAGAATCATCTTCGCATTCATTCTAATGTAAATAGAACTTGATAGATTATCCAAAGTAATTGTAAAAATAAATAAATGAGGCATGCACAGCGAATATGGGAAATTTTGATGATATTTAAAACCTATTGTGAAAAAAAAATAGTGAGTTTAATCCTGGTAAATTTCCTAACAATCAGGACAAAATCTACACAAGTTGTGACATTGCTCCTTTTCCACGTTTAGAAAAAAAATATTATTTCGTCTTTATTAGAATATTTGTTGAATTCAATGTCCAAAATCTCAACAATTCCATGTCCTGATTGATCAGGAGAACTATGCTTTCATGACTGCATTAATCGCAAATCATTGCTTGTTGCTAGGATTTATCTGAGCTTTTTAAAGAAAAAATTGGAAGCATGATTGATATTATTTTACTTAGTAATCATGCTAGAAACTCTTGAGAACAAAAGAAAAAATAGAGAGAGACAAGATCATCTCCTCTAAGCCTCGAAACACTTTGGTACGCTAGTGGATGGCAGCAATGAGATGAATGAATAATTTTGATAAAATACAAGGTTTTTATGTGATATGTGAATAAATCATAGCGTACGACGGTAGGCTCAAAGGCTTTCATGAAATCAATAAAATGGTATCGTCTTCTAGACCCATCTAGAAAGAAATCAAATTATTAACAATGGTGACAGGAATTTACGAAAAGGAGGGGAAATTCTAATCAGCCCAAAAAGGTAAAGAATAAAAGAAGGTTTTTGTGTGGGGGGAGAATACTTATTGAGGAGGATGAGAGGAGAAAAACTCACCAGAAGGGAAAGGTGGGGTCAGGGCTCGAGGGCGAGGGAGAGGCCGATGGTGGGGTTCTTGTTGAGGAACTTGGTGTCGAGCTCGCCGGATATGGTGAGGACGCTGCCGCCGGGCCTGAGGCGGTGCTGGAGGAGCGCCGCCAGCTTGCCGCCGTCGTTGAGCTTGGCCTTGACCCTGGTGGAAGGGTCCAGCTCGTAGAGGCCTCCAACAGTGAGAGCGTTCTTGTTGGTGGAGAACCGCCGGGTCACCTCCGCCACGGCGGCGCTGGCATGCTGATCGTCCAGGTGGTGCACGTAGGAGGCCCTCAGCGTGTCCCCTTTTTCCCCTCTGACAGCACCACCACCAGAAGAAGAAGAAGAAGAAGATCATGATGATGATGAGGATGAGGAGAGAGAGAGAGAGAAAGGAACGATGAGGTGGGGGAGGAGGGTATGGGGGGGGGCTCACAAAGTCAACGAGAAGATGTAGTCTGGTTTCTGGAGGCTGAGGCCGGCGTTGTACTTAGTCAAGGTACCAGAGGTGGTATCGAAGCCAGCCTCGGCGCCAAAGACGATGCCGTGGGATCCAACAGTCCCAGAGAGGTCAACGGTTGGGGACGCCCTCAAAGCCACCGCTCCAGCCATGCCCGCATGGTCGTGGAAGTACTGCACTTCCACCTGGACAGACAAGCAGGAATAAGTCAACGCGGGGGAACCCTATCTCTTAGAACCCTAATTCCGATTCCAAAATCGGAGATCATATGCCATGCCATGGAGATGGATCCTCCATCTTGGGGGTCTGCTCACCTTGCCGGAGTTGTAATCAGGTAGCCTAAATGTTGTAACCGCCCTGGTGAAGGGTAGAATCTCTGAAAGCGTGATGGTTGACGAAACCTGTTTGAAAGACCGAGACGGCTCCTTAAGAGAGGCGATTCGTAAGATTGGAAAGAGGGGGAGGATAAGGGGGAGGCTTTTACAGTTGACTCCGTGTCCACTTTGACTTCCACAGTGGTGTTCTTGTACCTGTACTGTGCAGTGATGTCGCTGCTGTACAGCCCGCCCTTCTTGACCGAGTTTGCTGTAAGCCCCTGCGATGGAAATGATAAACTAGGGCATATAGGATCATCCGGCTTCTGGCTAACGGATAAAACCAGTACATTAGCCATGATAATATTCTTTAAAACCAGATACAATAGAAAGAGAAAGAAGATTTTCCGTGACTCAGTTATTGGTTCAGTAAAGAAGAAGAAGACACCAATTTGTTTCTGTTTCGCAGAGCTGTCCCTGGCTGTTTTTTCAAGTGATTAAAGATAAACCATATGAGCAGTGCATACATTTCATATAAGGGAATTGCTAATCAATTCCGAGCAATTGGAATTTTTCAGATTAAAATAAAATATTCGTACAAGAGGTGAGTGTTATTTAGTTTCTTCACTTTTTTGCATATGAACAACGTGCCAGAAGACAGCCACCGTACACCCAACCGGAATAAATGTAATGAGATGGTCCTAGCTGATGACCAAGCTAAAAGTTGAACTTACACTTCAACAGTCGAGAAATAACGTATTTTTTGAGAAAGTACAGGCCATCAGCATTGAAGGTAAATTTAATCAATCTAACGCCAGTTTTCCCTCTTTTCGTGGGAAAAGGAAAATCTGAGAGAAGGATAAATGAAAAAGACAGAATTTCGGCGAAGTAAAACTTCAAACACTATCAATTGGCATCACATAAAGAGAGGTGAAAGCTCTCCATGCGGCGATAAAATAGAGGACCACTTTTTGGAAACCTATTGACTTGACAGTAAACGATGCATGTGAGCTTTACTTAAGTGGCATGGAACCCCATATCTCATCAATGATACCTAAATGGGACCATCTGGCCAGTCTATGCCAATACCGTTCTCATTTTTTTTTAATGGATCTCTGCTGAAATTACAGTGGAGCTCTGGATATAATTGGTGATTTGAAAAAGATACGTCATTAAAACCAATCATAATCTCACCCCAAATTAATCAGCATGTCAATTCCAGGATGACATGACACATCCCCTGTGTTGCAGATATACTTTGTAATTATACTTGCCATATGATATGATGAAAACCAGTCAGCAGAAGAAAAGGCAAAAGGGGATTTAAAATAATATAACTATCATAACAGCAGAGTAATTAGGTACTAGGCCCACATTAATTTGATAACTTGTCGAACGCACAGCAATATAGGATTTCTGTTAAATAAATTATCAAAAGTATGAAGGTGAGTCAATCAACTTTTTGTTTTTTGTGAGGTTGAGACTTAGAGAAACTCAATCTGTAAGGTCCAGATAACTCAGAGAAGCTGATTTTGAACAGTGGATATGGAAACGTTCTTGGAAAAACTTAAGTGTTAACTGAAAAAATGATTTAATGACATAACGTTATCCATACATCACGCACAAGAAAATTTCCGCAGTATCCAACAGCGAAAGAACGTGTAAATGTTTAGAATAGAAATTGAAATGTTTACCAAAAGGAGATGCATTGAATGGCAGCAAGAAACTAATATTCACAAGAAAAAAAAAGAAAGTTGATCAGACAGACGCACATATCTACCAATAAATACTTGGATGGACATAAATGTGCAATGCGCAATCCAATGAGACGAGACACTCACGAGAACGAACAGAAATCAATAGATGATTATACACAGCCATTACGGTCCATAGAATACTCATAGTCAACAGATTAGGTCAAGGAGAGACACAAAAATGTAACTGGAAAAATAAAATTTCCCATCTTGCCAACCAAGGGAGAAGAAAAAAAAACATCTATGCACAGTTGAGAGTAGACCCGAAATGATTAAACAATCTACTCCATAAAATAATGAATACCCACTCCCACAAACCACAGCAATCACAACCAGCCCAACAGTTAAACTAAAACGAACTCGACTCTAAAGTTCGCCGAAAAAAAAATTAAAACGTCATTTGCAGCCAGCGACAAACTCAAGCAAAGTCTCAAAATGTGCTGTTCCAGAACGACAAGACAACTCGGTCATTCAATAAATAAACAATGCGCCAGCGGAAGGAGAAAACCAATGCCAGACGAGACGACTCCACAGAATTTGTTCACAAAGCTTCGACGAAACTTCGCGTTAATAAAGTCAAGCAAAGCAAAAATCAATAACGGATGAGCAAGGACCGATAAATCGTACCAGTCCGGCCGCACTACGAGTGAATAATCTCAGCTTCTGGTCGTAGCTATAGTCCTTGTCCAGAATATCTGAAATCAACGCCCACATGAGAGACAAATCAGAAAATCACCGTTGATAGCTGAAAACAACGAAGATGGCTGAATTTTGATCCGAAAATACATGAGCTAGAACCGAGGCCAACAAATAGTCAAAATCAACAGCACGCTAACCTCTCCCCTTCTTCCCGATGTCGGAGAACAGCCCGGGCCCTTTCATGGCTGGAGTCCTCCACGGGAGAGAACCAGGTGAGCACTCCAGAGACAAGTTACGCGATCCAGCCCGCCCACTAAGCAAGATTATATACGCCAATCCCCGCTGGCGGGTCGCTGTTCCGCAGGATCAACAGAACATGCCCACTAGATGCCAAAGTACGTTACGATGACGTCAGCCCTGAACCAGCAGTGTCGACACCGCCTCTTCCCGCAAGCGATATAGTACCACACCGTACGCTTTTCCTCGCTCTTTTCCGGTGGGCCGAGAAGGCCCAAAGACGGTGTTGTGATGCCACTGTAAATTATTTGTTTCTTAAATAAATAGTTTTTATAATTAATTATTTTTTAAATAATCCAGCACTAGGCTATGGTGCGTCGTGGTGCCCCCCCTCGCATTCACAGTATTTTGAGCATCTGGCATTGGGCAAAGTGTGTGAATAAAAAAAATATTAAATTACTCATCATTGATATTTTCCCCTTGCATTAGTTTACGGACAAAATCTTCACCATCTTCGTGATGGGTGACGTCACTGTCGTCGTCTCCCGAGAATAGCGCTGTCGTCGTCATTAGTTTCTTATCTTTATTTATATTATAGTTTCTGACTTATGACTCGACCAGCTGTGACCCAGCATGCAGACACCATTCTAGTAAGAGAGAGAGAGGGACAGAGACAGATTTTTTATTTTATTTTTTAATCTCCCAAGTTGTCGGTTAGGGGGCACCTCGTAGGAAGAGAGAGAGAGAGAGAGAGCAGAGCAGTAACTGTGGGAGAGAGAGAGTAATTGAAGGGTCCTCTAGGTATTTTTATCAGATATAGTAAGAAATAAAATAAGCAAGATACTTTATATAGCATGGCTTCCAGTAGAGCGAGAGAGGGTTGTAGGGAGGGGGAGAGAGACAGATATGGGTGTGGGGTAATTTTAATAAAAGAATAAAAGTACAAAATAGTTGGATAATATACGATTGACCGTTGACGTCTAACTATAGGGGCGCTCGCTTATAAAAAGTGTACTTGACCTGACATATAAAAAATTGAATTTGTTCTCCTCTCCCCCTCATTATTCCACATATTATGCTCATACACTATTTTTTGAAAAGTTATTATTTAATTAAAATTTTTGGCAGGATATGTCGTCAATGACATGAGGAGTATTGACGCAAAATAATTTACTTGAGGGTAATTTTATGTGTTGTACAAACGGGGGGGTATTTGCAAATATCCCCCTCATTTAATATCGTGTGCAGTACAGGTGGGGTGATCGTGGTGGTTTCCACGTGTCTGTCGGCGGTCAGCGCCTTGATGCCACGACCGGTGCGGCACCGTCAGATATTAACGCCACTCCCGTAGTGTCCCCCTTCCCGCCGACGGCCACGTAGGTCCGCACGTGCGCCTACACCATGATTCAGCCGATGTGAGGAGGGAACGCACGTGCCGCTGCCTCGCGGGGCCCACAACCCTCCCTAAAGGAAAAGCATCTCTCTGAGCCTCATCTCTGCAGTTGACCTCCTCCCCTTATTCTTCTTCTTCTTCTTCTTCTTCTTCTTCTTCTTCCACCCTCAGCCTCGCTCTCCTTCCACAGGAGAGCTACAGGGGTTGGGTCGGGAGAGAATGGAAGATGGGATGATGGAGAGCTACAGGTATATGGATCGCACCTTTTCTGAGTCGTCCGCGAATTCCTCCGGAGCTTTCAGCGATTTCGGTAGTGAACGATCCGGCGAGTTCGCCCTCAACTCGCAGATCGCACACCGGATCATCGCCTCCACGGCGGCGGAATCCAACTGCTCGGAAGGCCTGGAACGCAGCCTGGTCGCTGATCTGGAGTCCGACTCCGTCGAGGCGCAGCGCCGGGCGGCGATGGAGATCCGACTGCTCACGAAGTGTAACGCCGATAACCGCCTCCGGTTCGTCCGAGAGGGAGCGGTGAGGCCGCTCGTGTCCCTGATGTCCTCCACGGATCCTCAAATCCAGGAGCACAGCGTCACGGCCATCCTGAACCTGTCGCTGCGCGACGAGAACAGAGACGCCATCGCCGCCGCCGGCGCCATCAAGCCGCTCGTCCGCGCGCTCAAGTTTGGCACCGCGGCGGCCAAAGAGAACGCCGCCTTCGCTCTCCTCCGCCTCAGCCATATCGAGGACCACAAGGTCGCCATTGGACGGTCGGGCGCCATCCCGCTCCTGGTGAACCTTCTGGAGACGGGAACACTCCGCGGGAAGAAGGACGCATTAGCCACCCTCTACACGCTCTGCTCCGCGAGGGAGAACGAGGTCCGCGCTGTGCAGGCCGGGATCATGAAGCCTCTCCTCGAGCTAATGGCCGATCCCGACTCCGGCATGGTGGACAAGGCCGCCTTCGTCATGAACATCCTGGTGGTCTCTGGCGAGGCCAGGGCCGCCGTCGTGGCCGAGGGAGGCATCCCCGTGCTTGTGGAGATCGTCGAGGTGGGACTGGAGAAGCAGAAGGAGATGGCCGCCTCCGTACTCCTGCAGATCTGCGAGGAGAGCGTTGCCTACCGTAGCATGGTCGCCCGCGAGGGCGCCATCCCTCCCCTCATCGCCCTCTCGCAGGCCGGTACTACCAAGGCCAGGAAGAAGGTAGTACCAATCATCGTCGAATAGTGAAATTAGTTCGTGGCTCGGCATTTATTTCATTTTATTTATATTTAATGACTCATTTTAATGTAATTTTTCCTTCATTTATTTTTTATAAATATTTTCATTTATTTTTAAATTTTTTAATAGGGTTATATATTGTTATTTATTTATTTATTTGTATTGGATTTATTCTCCTGGTGCTTCTAGGATGGATGAGAAAATTGGGGGGTAGAAAATGACCTTTTTTTTACAACAAAAAAATCTCAGGCGGAGGCGTTGATCGGGCTGCTGCGGCTGGCGAGAGCGGGAAACAGCCGATGGACGGCGGCTGATGGACCGGATTAGGTCGATCAAGCGGCTCCCCGCGCAGCATGGTCCGACGTGGCGGTGAACCCGTAAGTCCTCTCTCAGCCATGTGTCGCGCGGTGGGTAAGGAGGGCAGGAATGTAAATAGAGTGAGAGACGACGATGAAATCGTCATTAGTATGGTATCATAGGTCAACCTGATATCTCCCTCTCTCTAACATCTCCCATATTCTGCTGCTCCGATTCTCGCTCCACGGGCTAATTCTCCCCTGCCATCCTCTTCGGGAGGAGCTGTTTCCTAAGTTTCTTCGGGTTTGCCGCCAATCAACGGAGGGAGAAGAAACCCTGACAGCGAATGGTATAGTTTACAAAGGTGAAATACATGAGACATATATATATATATATATATATAAATGTATACGTGTGGCCCGGAGGGGGGGACGGTTGGTGCCGACATCGAACGCGGCCGCTGTCTTTGTCAAGTGGCCTTCTCCGTGAGTGGACAGACGACATGAACCCGACCGGTGGTCTTTTACGATTCTTCTCTAAAACCATCTGCCGGGTTTCTACCACGCAGTACTGAGCACCACTCATTACTTTACACACAAACACAGAGAGAGAGAGAGAGAGAGAGAGAGAGAGAGAGAGAGAGAGAGAGAGAGAGAGATGACAACTGGATTACCACGACGCAAGACAAAATGGACTCCCACATATTGGGCCGGCCCATTACGAGCGAGAGACACGGGCAGGGGCTTATCGACGTACGGGCTGGGTGTCGAGTCAGTCTATCTGGGAACCCCCCCTCCTGTGGAGTTATAACTGAAAGCCATTGGAAAGATAAAATTATCAGGAAATAGTAAAATGCGACCCTCTGACCACATCTGCCTCGTTTAGAGCCAGCCCCGTCGTTGACCTCTCCCACCTGCGCCCATCGCAAGATGATAATGGAGGGAGTGCAAACGGCACGATCGAACCGTCCAGTGACTTTCTAATAAGGACACAAAAGAAGGCGCATCTGGACCCCCACTGGTGAGGACCAAGAGCTGACGGATCTATCCTTCACGTGGGCCCCATCTATTGGCGAGGCCGCAACTTCCAATGGGGCCACGGGACAACTGGATCATGGCACCCATCGGGCGCCAGCGGAAGTGACGTGGCAGTGCGGGCCCCACAGAGTCAACACTAATGCAAGGCAGGCGAAGCGACCCCGGATTAAAACCACTTATAATACATTAAAAATCAAACAGAAATTCTGATAAAACCAGATTAAAAAGTGGCACAATTTCTATTTTTAAAAAAGGACTATTTTTCGTACTCATCGATTAAACGAAATCATTTCCATTTCACCGAATTATATTTTCTTATTTTTCATTAGCCCGATCGAAAACTCTCCCTAAGTCGGCAGATTAGAGGCGTAAGAGAGAGAGAGGAGGAAAGCTTGGGAACAGGGAGCCCAACCCTTGCATCCTCTCCTCGGGCTGGGTCGAGAAAATTTACCACCTATCTCACTCTCTCCCTCTAAACAGGAAAGTGAGACGGGACGCCCCCGCAGAGAGACCTGAGGAGCTCCTCAGCAGCCTCCAGCCTCCGCCTCCCCTGCTCTTCCCCTTCCTCCGCGTCAGCCAGAGCCTGGCCCACCAACTTGTGGGCCTCGTTCAAAAACCCGCACGGTGGGGCCCCCTCCGCCTCCGCAACCTCCAAACTCAAGAATCTCACGAGGCCGAGAACCAAGTCGAAGTCCCCCGCCCGCAATCCCACCTCCATAGCCTCCACCAGCACCGCCCCAACGGCAGCCAGCACCTTCGGGTTCCCCTTCCTCAGCAGGGCCGCCGCCGCTCGGAGGAGCCCCACGATCGCCGGAGGAGCGCCTCCGCCACCGTCGCCATCGCCGGCGAACTGGCGGAGCTCCGCCGCGCCGAGGGATCGGAGCCAGAGCGGGAGATGGGTGGGCTGAGTCGGTGGCGGCGAGTCGGCGGCGAGTCGGGGGGAGGCGAGGGCGAGGAGGAGGTCGGGGAGCCATGGACGCGCCGTGGAGAGGCGGAGGGAGGCGGCAGCGGCGAGGTCGAGGAGGTCGTGGGCGAGGGAGGAAGAGTAAGGGAGGAGTGGTACCTGATGGAGGGGCTGGTCGGCGGCGGCGGCGGAGAGGAGGACATGGAGGAGCTTGGCGGCGTAGGTGAAGGAGCTCTTGGCGAAGGGGAAGAGGGCGGCGGCATTGTGGGAGGTGGAGGTGAGGTGGCGGAGGAAGGTGGAGGCGAAGAGCGGCCAGCGGGGATGGGAGGGGGGGATCAGGCGGAGGGTGGCGGCGTCGGCTATGAACTTGAGGAGCGCGGTGGAGACGCGCACCACGCCGGAGATCGTCTTCTCCTCCACCTCTCCGGGGGGGTTGTCTTCTGGATCGGTGCCTAAGATATTAGAGATGAAAAAAAAATTAGATTTTTAGAGAGAGAGAGAGAGAGAGAGAGAGAGAGCGAGATGGGAAGGGGCGCGTTTATTTACCTGGAACTGTTGGGGTGGAGGAAGCGTTCAGAGTTTGTCTCCTCCGGGACCTGGTCAACGGGGCTGACCCCTCGGCCCCTTTCCGATTCGAATCGGCTCCATGGAAGAGTGTCTCCGCAGAATCCAGCAGGCCCTCCAGCGTCTCCTCCAAAGTCAAACCCTGGAGCCAATCGATACAACATTATTTCAATGCAGAATTTAATTGAATTGAAAAAAGAGAATTCATCAGGAACAAGAAGCATTGCGCCCGATAATTCAACGCAGTAGATACATTTCCGCCTCTAAATTTGGAAAACAGTTCTTGTAAGGAGAGCAAGCTTACTAAAGATAGCATCCGACCACAGGAAAAGCTAAGCGGATGTGTTCACTGTTTGAAAGAGAAGTCAAAAGGCCATGGAATCTCACCTCCCGCAATGAACCAGAAGAACGCGGCTCGCCAGAGCTGTCGGTAGGAGGATCTACCACTTTAGTCAAGTCAACGTCCTGAAGAGACCTGTACAAGGAAAGAGTGGTGTAGGCGAGAACAGGCAACAAATCCACTTGCTCCCAGCTCGCTGACTTTTCTATAAAGACCCGAGAAATCGTGCCCAGCGACGAGGAAACCGATTCCAAGAATGGAGAAGTCAACATGGCCGTCCGAGTCTCAGTCTCTGCGAGGAGATCCTTCACTTGCCAAGCTGCTGCCGCAGCGACGGCGCAGTCTTCAGAACCAGCCAAGAGAGGAAGATCCGAGTTCTTCGAGGTCGTCTTTTTCCTCGTTTTTTCTATCTTCTTCTTCTTCTTCTTCCTCCCCGACGGCAGCTCCAGCTTTTCAGAGATCCTGGAAGCGGCCATTCGAAGGATGTCTGCCAGAGCCCCAAAGAGATCATTAGACCGACCATTAGAGACCATAAGCCTATGAACCCTCCGTATCTCAGCTTGCATCTCCACCTTCCCAGTTAGGGAAGAACAGTTCTTGATCAGCCGCATGCAGTTGTCATGAAAGTCAACGAGGCCGTCAGGGTAAACGAAGGACGCAATACTTAAGATGGAATTCTGAGCTCGGACGGATGAAATGGTGGATAGCAGAGACTTCAACGTTTCCTTCGAGAAAAACTTGCAGAGGGTCGCCTTACAGGCTGCGTCGCTTGACAAATCGCGGCAAAGGTTGGAAGACGCCGTGAACAGGCCGTCAATCTGACCAGGAGTCAGATCCTCGGAGGAAGAAGTGGCCAGGTTGAAGCATGCTTTGACGAGTTCTATGAGGGACTTTGAAGATGAGCCCTCCAGCCGGGCGAACTCGCAGAATCTCGCCCCGGCAGCAGGAGACCTTTTTACCAGAGCAATGAAACGATTGCAGGCTTCCTTCGTCGTTACTTTTGACGGAAAATAAGAGGGCATTAGCAGCGATACTATTTTCTGGGCAACAATGGGATGATCATTGGCCAATGAAGATAACAAAATATCAAGATCCACTACCTGGGACAAACAAATTGTGGGTGGGTCAGAGAAGAAAATGCATTCCAAAAATGGAAACAAGAAATAGTAATACGTGCATACCTTATTGAACTGGAAACTCCGAATAGTTTTAGCTGCCAGAAGGAGATCACAAACGTGCATGCGAACAGAAAGAAAGGGATCCAGAAACATGAATCCAAGTCTTGGAAGTAGAACTTTAAGAACTTCAGAAGCTTGTGGGTTTCCGAGTAAATATGCGATGCCTTTCAAGGTTGATAGTTTAACATCATTGGATGCATCATGTGAAATATCATCGATGATCTTTGTTAGCATCTTGGTTATTGTGGAAGATGGAATAACTTCCCAAAACAGATAAAGCACACGACAACAGCCTTCCACTGCGACAGATCGAATATCTGGTGAATCGTCTGCTAGCAACCTTTCCAATAAAAAAAACTGCTTCTCGAGCAATTCGTTCTTAGCCTCCCTGGTAACATCAGGGTTTTCAAGGGGGAACATATCGATAAGCAAGTGCAGTGCATTCTGACGGACATTTGAATTTGCAACCTGAAACAATTAAATCGATGTTCGGTACTCATTATTAATATGATAATAGTGTTCATGGACCACTGCATAGTAAAGCTTTCATTCTTCAGGTTGCGGGAGAGTTGTTACAGGATGCATACTCGGAAATGGAGTAGTTCTAAAAGCTTACCGTCAGTAAATAGAAACAGTTAACTACTAATCAGTACACGAAAGTCGTAGTAAAAACTTACAACCATCAGTAAATCATAAAATTATATAATCCGTTTCTCTGAAGTTGTCAGAGAAACGGATTATATGGAGTGATGTTCAGCTAAAGGAACTGACATTCAGAAGCAAGCCTCCGATTCAATAGCTCATAGTGGGGAGAGAATGGTGCAGGCAACTTAAGGATCCCTCTTCATAATTAGACTCTTTTGCCATCCAAAATAGTTGAATAAATAAATAAAATGAAAAATTGTGCATAAGGTTGAACTGGTGGATGTAGGGATGCACATTATCATTTCCAATGCACAATTTTGGCATAATTCTTCAATGCCATAGTTCATCAAAGGGTAGACGTTTGGAGAGAAGCAATTAGATGGATCACTACACCCAAAAACAACTAAAATATGTTTTGATAATATATTTTCATGATGGCCTTCTAACCAGATTAAAGATTGTCAGTTTGAAGGGATAGGAATCATGATAAGTTTATCTGACAAACATTAATGTGGTAATCTGCTTTTTCCTTCTTAATGTGGTAATCCGGTCGGAAATTATAATGCTTTTCTCTCCATAAAACTAGAAAAAAGGTATTACAGCATAAAATACTGTTACCTGACAAACAACAATATTTTATCCATTTATTTACTGTCATTTTAAACTTGCGCGTGAAGGTAGGTGTTCACTAGAAACCTCCAATTTTGCAAGCGCTGGCCTAAATATGATTGATTTTAGTTGAATACTCTTCATAGTGCGATATTTACGTAGAATAAATGCATGACTTCTGTAAACACAGTATGAACTGACACTATATTACTTGATTTAAAAGACGAGATCACTGCTCGGTCAACTTAAAAGAGGAGACATTACTTCTTGGCAAACTATGATACAACTTCAAATTACACGAGCCTCTGGTCAGATTGGACAATGAATTACCTGCAGGGACCGGAATAAAACTGGCTCAGCAAGTCTAAACAGCAGCTTATCTACGCCATCCGTTGCCCTGTTGTCAATGAACCCTCTCAATATTCTTCGAATGGAGTTTGCAAGCGACCTTGAGCTTGCATAGATTGCTCCCTCAATAAGCGATTGAAGGAACCCGTCCTCAGTTTCCGTTCGGAAAGAGTCTTCTGAATGCTTCCAAAACCTAAACAAAATATCAGCATATGCCTCCAGAACTGTTTTTCTTCCGAATGGAATCTGGGACTTGATCAACGCAAGAGCCTCTTTCAATAGCTTGCCATTCAATGTCAGCATAAAGGCAATAAATCGCCTACCCTCGTCAGTTTTAAGGTACAGAGGCGTGATCACACACCGAAGGAGGAGCAACTTCAGGTCCTCGATGCTTTCATCGTGGAAATCAAACAACAGAAAGGCATCTCTCATTGCGTAAACCCGGTGTACATACGTCTTCTTGTTCATTGTCAGGGACCTCGAAAGCAGAAATGGCAGGGACTGAGAAATCAAAGCTTCCCTCTCCGGGAGCTTCTCTTTCCACCACTTCTCGCACAGGCTCGCAACCTCCAACAGGAGCTCGTCGTCCGTCTCAAAGAGGATGAGGCAGTCGTGCAGAGACCGTACGCAAGGCAGGAAATCGGGTGGACTAAAGCTCTTCCTCGGATGTGAAACGCAAATATGAGCGATGCAAGCATACCTCCGAATGTCCCTCAGTCGAGCTAGTGTCTCGGCCTGGCTAACAGGCAGTTCCTCCGCACCATCATTGCTCGGGGAAGGCGAACTCTCCTCCCACCGGCGTACCCGCTTGACTGGCGGCGAACGCGAGGAGCGGTCTCCATCGTCTCTGGCCTGCGATTGGAGGGAGTTCCTGAAGCAATCGAGGCTCCTGGAGAGGGCGAGGTGGAGGGCCGCAGGGAGGGAAGTACAGAGATCGGAGGAAGGGGTGATACTGCAGATCAAAGCTTTGAGGGCCGATTTGACTTGCTTCGATTCCGATTCAGAGGCAGCGGCCGCTAGAAATTCCTCGGCTGAAGATCGTAGAGATGATCGAAGCCTCTTCTCCATTCTGGGAGCCTACCGCTTGCCGTCGCTCTGTTCGGTCCTTCTGTGGATCCCTTCCCAAAGGCGGGAAAACAATCTGGGGATCTGAATTTAAAAGCCTGTGGCTCCTCCCGCTCATTGAAAGATGGATGATCGTGAAAGGGAAGACGAGATCGTCATCATCCACCGTGCATTCGGTGATCCAGTGTCACGGGGTCTATCATCATATGCCGTCAATAATGCGTTTAAAAATCCTGTCCGTAGATCTCAAACGTACGATAATGCAGATCTCGGCCTTAATTTTTTTAAAGGAAAAATCGTTCAGCTGACTCACTCCTGAAAATCCTTGCCGTCCATATTTTACCAAACCCGTTTTTGTCCAACTATCGATTTGCTACGCGCATTCAATCATCGTACATCTCGAAACGTACGGCAATCTAAATTCCGTCCTTAGTACTTTTTAAAGGATTAAATTTAGCCCCCTTAATCTTTCCCTTTTTGGAGGTTATACGCGAAAATTGAAACCGTTTATCTAACTCGCTCATGAAAATCCCCGCCGTCCATTCGATGGCCTCATATTTTATCACTCAATTTCATCCGTTTTATCGATTTGAACATCTACCCGACGTCTGAGAGAGAGAGAGAGAGAGAGAGAGA
Organism: Spirodela intermedia; assembly: GCA_902729315.2. NCBI lineage: Eukaryota > Viridiplantae > Streptophyta > Magnoliopsida > Alismatales > Araceae > Spirodela > Spirodela intermedia. The sequence continues at coordinate 3,398,448 of LR746270.1, read as the reverse complement.
GAGGGAGAGAGAAGGAGAGGGGGAGAGGGAGAGAGGGAGAGAGACAGAGATACAGGAGAGAAGGATAGAGAGAGAGATAGAGAGGGAGAGATAGAGAAAGATAGAAGGGTAGAGAGAGAGAGGGAGAGAGAGGAGAGAAGGGTGGAGGGAGAGAGAGAAAGAGAGAAAGAGAGAAGGGTAAAGAGAGCGAGAGAGAGAGAGAGGGAGAGAGGGAGAAGGAGAGAAGGGTAAAGAGAGAGAGAGAGAGAGAGAGAGAGAGAGCCAAGTGAATACTTTCATAACATTCATGAACTGTAGACTCCTCAAGGAATTCGGGCTGTGACTATTACCGACCAGAAAACCTAAATACACAATAAAGGAGAGGAAAAAAAACAAAATCTGCCCGCCACAAAATATTCGAGAAATTTCTGGGGGAAGAAAGGAAACTTAGAGAGAGAAAACGGAGAACAGCTGATGAACAATGAGCTATAAAAGGAAAGCTTTTAATGATGGGCGGGGGCTAATGGCTGTGAACGAGAGGAACAGTAGAAGAACCGGAACTTACTCACTGGGGCTCGTCTATGGGGAGATCTCCGCCGAGAGCGCTCTGGGCCAGTCTGTAGTAGAGAATCCCCATGGTCGCCATGCACGCCCTGAGGAGGAAGCCAGAAACACCCCCACCAGGTGAGGCTGTGAAATGACCGTTGAAAAAGGTTCTAAAAACAGAAAAAAGGAAAAATCAGAGGAATCAAGATCCGAGTATTGGGGATGTTTGCTCCCCCACCCAGTTTGGGCTGGTGGATGATGACGACGATGACCAACATCGGACATTGCCAAAGTTGGAAAAATCAGAGGGTTGAAAAATGGCAAAAAATGCTAAAAATGGTCAATTTAATCTAATAATCCAATCTAAAAATGGAAAAAAACAGAGGGTTGATTGGCAATCTAATTTAAAAATCTAGATCAACAGGAGATAAAATGAGGGGTTGCGGCGAGAGCAAACATGATGGCGATGGTCAACAGGATCTTCCTGGGGTCCATCCTCGAGGACCTCTGATGCCGTGACCTCCCCTCGGGAAGGTCGTCGGCAGCGGTAGGCCCATCTTTACGTGGCGGTGCAGTCACCGGAAGAGTTGGGAGGGCGTTTGACCAGAAAGGTAGCAACAGCCTCAAGAACTTGTGGCGAATGGGACCTGATTGAGACACCGGAGCAGTCAGATTCCACTTTGATGCATAACCGAGAGAAAAATATCCACAAGAGATGCTAATTTAAGTCATGTATTTCCTTCTTTTTTAATATATATATATATATATATAATTGGAAGAGTCAAAAGAGGGTGAGTTGCCCTGTGTAAAAGAGTAAGCAGTCAACACCCCCTTGTCCATCTCTCTCTCTCTCTCTCTCTCTCGCTGTGTTTCAGATAACTTCGGTTGAATCCCAGAATGACGATATTTTACCCAAATTAGAAAATGGAAGTCAATGGAAATATATGAACACAAAAGCAGGCACCATCAGTGACTCACATGTAAATGAAGCTTGGTGATGGGAAAAAAAAAATGAAAGGTTACCCAAACAAATATGTACTAAGGTTTCTAATGACCAACTAGATCGATCAAGCAATCATATAATCACCGGAGTACACCGACCACCATTTTCTCAGATAAATAGCAAGTTCAGAAATATCTAGCCGTAACATTTCATATGATCAGGGTTGATAGGAATATAAACTCACCTCTTCGACTGTACTTCTTCTGGTTTCCATCTTCATCATCGGCATAGTATGAAATTTCAGAGCTCTGTCTGTCCGCATGATAAGAACCTTTTCTTGTGGTGGCACCAGGCTGCAGCATTGAATGCCAGAAATAATAAGAAAAAACTAAAGCTATACATAAACATCTATATATATATATATAGATATATATATATTTCTATTTCTGTCATGAAAGAGAACAGCCTTCAACGTTCAAACATCACCAGTAATGATTAGGGAAGGTTAATAAGCTTTAGGATACCACTTACAACGGGACTGGCGGGCTTGATGAAATTAGGCTGGTGATCTCGTGCGAACTGGTTTCCCAGAGGATCTGGGCCTTCAATCTCCACAATGCCTGGCTCTGAGAGTTTGGACGGGCCTATACCAATTATGGAAGGGTGTGTGCTTCAGTTCGATGTTTTGGGCTGTAGGATCAAAGAAGTTCTCACCATTTTTCTCCAGTTCCTCAGAGGCGGACACACGCATGAGTGGGTCTGATGCGAATGCTGGAGGAGGGGAACGGGATTCAGCAGAGGGCAATGTGACCAGATGATTTCCAAATATATTTTTCTCCAAGCCACTCTGTAGTTGAAACGCAGTAAGAACGAAAAATTATTTACTACACACAAAATAGGCAATAAAAAAGCCTGAAAAGGAAGTTTGACCATCGCATAGAGATTTTGAGATGCTAGACATCCATTTAGAGAATCACCCACAAAGTCTGGACCATGCTTTTGTCGCCATTGTCAGGATCCAGGAAATCTTGAATGAAAGAATTGTGACAAAAGTCAAAGGGGACATTTCTGTCATTGACATAATTATTCTTTCCAGGGAAATAGCTCCCCTCCTATCCTTCTTATCGTAGCTGAACAGTTTTGTTTTCAGATGTTTTCTCCCTTTCTGATTACGCTTTTTGTCTCTGCCCCATAGTCTTTCTCCTATTTATTGGGTGCTTGCTTTCGCTGGATATTTGACATAGGCTTCTAAACAGCCTAGAAATTCAGGAGAGTATTCCTGAAACATTGGAGGAGTCGTGGAGTAGCTGAGATCGACAATGGATACTTAAAGAAGATCAAAAAATTTGGCGGCTCATCCTACCTTTGGATCAAACCAGAGTTGCCTAATAATAAAAGGGAGCTTATTCTTTGATATTCAGGGTATTAAAGCCTTACCATAGTCTACACTATGTTCTTGAGACTATTTAGAAGTTGCATGGTGGGTTTTATTTCTTTGAAAGATCAGTGATCTTATAATATTCGTAACTTAGATATATATGCGGTACTCTTGATCATACCACCTTGGGCACCCTTCTAAACTCTGGTATTGGCATTATACTAATATCAGTGTTTTTCACGTTCCTTGCAGACAAAAAAAATAAGGGAAAATAAAATATCGAATGAGTCTCTCACCATGTTTAAAAAAATGTGAAAAATAAATATGGATTGATAAATTACCTGAATTATTGCTTCCTTCAGTTTCGTGTGGAGGAGGGATTGGGTGTCTTTGAAATTTTTAGGTGGCCATATCTGTTGAAAGCCAAAATTCATTAAAAGTGAGCCAGAAAATACAGAAATGAAATACTTAAAATATCAAAAACGGGATCCCACGCACACGCACCAATTCATGACAAGACCACAAGACATCAGGCTACTTTCTTTCTTAAAATGTCTAGTTCTTATCAATTTTAACCAGTCAGATGAAACGACATTAGAGTTTGAACAGATGAAATGACATTAGAGTGGTAAAATTACCAAAAAAGCCTTCTGCAGGAAAAATATGGATACAATTGGGCGGGTGGAATAAGCAACAATCTTTTAGAGACTGACGTAACAAGAGAATCAAAACGTCATATATCGGAGAACTAATGCATTTGAATGCAATCCCCTCTGACATTTACCAAATTATTATAAAAAGTCATTGGAGTCCCTTTTCCACTCATTCCTCGAAATACAGAGATCGGTTTCTCTTATATTATCCTAAAAAAAAATCCACTAGTGTTAATAAGAACAAGCACAAAGAAGGTTATGGTCACTCTACAGCACAAAGGCTAAAGAACAAGCATCAAAAGAAGGATGGTGGAATCACTGCGCTAGTACCCTTTCCTATGCACTCCCACCACAAAGAAGTTTATACATCCCTTGTTGAAGCTTCTTTAAGGTAAAAAGGGAACCATTTAAATCCTTTTCATCAGTAAAGGACACCATACAGATTTAGCCCGTTTAGCTGTCCAGCTGCTCCTGCTATCTTACTTTTCCTTCAGACAACTCCCTAACATGGCATTTCCACGGATTGTGCCATAATATTCGTGCTTCTCCTCTAACGTGACATGGAGGGACTGTTCCAGGTCCATCAAGGAAGTTATTCTGCCTTTAAATTCAAATGGACCTCTATGAGCCTACTAGTGATACTTTCCTATTCTTACTCAATGCAGGGAAAATTTTGAGGTGATATTTTAAATTTTCTCCATGACATAGGCACCTACAGGGGTATTGTGAGGGCCTTTGTAAATCCTACGCTCTTCTTCCCTAAATCGCCCTGGTGGTTTCGGGGTCCTTCATCTCATCCTAGCCACAACAGATGCCAGATAGAAGTTTTAAGGACTTTATCAAAGTAGAGTTTTTCTCGGTGGAATTCGCAGAAAATTTAGCTCTCGCTCAAAATAATCGTTACTAGGTATCAGTTGTGAGATTTCAGGTTCCTTTTTATAAACAAAATATGCTATGGGATGTAGAATATATCCGCTTAACAATATTGTATATTGCAGAATATCCATAATACTGATGGAGCCAGATTTCTTTTTTCATAGTTTGATTTAAGCTGATGTATTTTAAAAAAAAAAACCTCCACATGAAAAAGGCTCCAGTGAAGCACAGTATGGATACCAGTCGAGCATGTTTTGTAAAAAGACTGTATGAAAAGGAAACATCAAATGTTAAACTTCCAAATATCGCACTTACAGGAGAAGAGCATTCAGGGCAAATATATTCAGCGGGTGCAGTCTGAGGTGGGAATGTTTGAATATGAGACACCAGGCATTTTGTATGGATGACATCTGAAATAAGAAAGAGTATTGAGATTCTTGAAACACAAATCGTCCATGTCCAACAACAATATGGAATCATATATGAATAAAAAACGTACGCAAACAACCCAGTCGAGTAGTTTGAGGATCTTTTTCGGCTTCCAGATCATCATGACACATGGAGCATGTGGGAGGCCAATCATACTCTCCATCAATTACCCATTCAGAGTAGGTCCGGACCTAAAGCGGTTTGAAGGGAAATCAAAGAAAAATGCCATTAAGAATAGCAGTCCAAAGGAGATCACCTATTAATGCTGACTGTAATAATTTCACATGATGAATGCTTGCATCATAAGATTCCCAAATTCAGCCGGAAGATTCAAGTGTCTTCCAGAAAAATGTGACTTAAAAGTAGACAACGCAGGTAAAACAGAACGATTAGGGCATGAATTTTAAGACAATAACGATCATTAACCACGGACACGATTTTATGTTAGTCTTACTTTTCCTTATTTATTTCTTTAATTTTATACGGACTCTAAAATGTAAAAAACGAGGATAAATGAAAATGAACCTTTAGGTCTATCTGATGGGGAATGACTAGTGTCAAGGCCAAGTGCATGAGGCCAAAGTTTTTTACCTGTTCACACAGGAATCGTCTTCTCCTTGAAACAAATACATGCCTTAACCTAGAAGATATCCTACACGCCAATAATAATCACGAAACTTATATCGAGTCCATGACAGATGATTGATATTTCCTTTCCTTGACTTGGTTTCGATTGGTTCACCTAGCATCACATTTAATAGCGAGCTAGACACTTAACGAAACAATGTAGTACTATTAATATAGACATTGAGCTATCCTTGGCTGCAATTACCCAACACATTTTGCTGGACTGGCAGCTACCATCCCATTGATGCAGACAAAAAACGAGCTGGGCTTCCGGCCATACAAGTTAATCTGATTTGAAGACTCACACTAATTTCACGATTCTAATGTTTAATATCTGAGTCATTTATTCAATCTATTTACGTTGGACCAAATCAACATAGTTTATTCCTCCATGAATCCAGGTAGCATATCCAATTATCATTCGGGATACTCACGACACAATCACGTCTTATCTTAATGACTGTCAGTATATCACTCCTTAAACAATCTTCTTACAAGAAAAGACAGCATTTCATATTTGAATACATCTAAAGGATCACCATATGTTCTGTTACCACCTCATCAGGTAGTGATGTATATGCTGTACGAGATGCAATATTTAGTGCTTCTTACATGCATAAGAACACTTAGAGAGTTTTAAAATGTGAATAACTCTCCGAGGAAATATAACCAAAAAACCCATCCTTAAATTGTTTAAGAAAATGCTACATAGCATGAGGATTTTAGCCAAAAAATGTCACAAATTGTCCTCGAAAGATTGTCCTAGTTTGTCCAAGCTAGTACTTTAGAAACCAACACTGGCAATAAAACTAAATGGATGATAACAATTGCAAGGAACAATATGGGTTAAGCATAGAAATCTCATTTTTTTCTCCGCATGAACTTAATGAAGTACGTAAGCATAGACAATACTGATGCATAGAAACCAACACTGACAGTAATGAACTTAAGAATCTTTGTGAGATTTGTAAATAGATTCACCAATACAAATAGTTTTGAAGCACGTAAAGTTATCAAGAGATGTAGCCGATGCAGCTGATATCAACGCAAAAAAGATAATTTAAATACAGTCGTTCAATGCAAGTAGGTTTCGGCAGGTACCACACATAATTTGTGTTCTTGAAAGCAAATGCATTCGCCGCAGACTGGAACCTTGTGCACAAAGCAGTAAAGCTTGGTCGCCTAAAAGCCGAAATTTCAAATTAGTTAATAAAACGAAAAAAATCGAGCACATGATATGACATCTAATAAATCAGAAGAAGAAAATATAAATAAATCTCTACAATATAACCTAAACCAAACATAACACACAGCTATGAGAAATCATATATGAGGATCCAAGTTATTTCGTAGTCCAAAACTCTTTCCGTTAAGTGGAATAACCATTATCATTATCAAAGTTAATGGGAGCCACTTTTTAGCCCAGAAGCTCAATGGTCAAATTTTTCCGGTCTGAAAAGGAAATCTTTCCCATTATGTAATTTTACCATTGTGACAGTCATCTAAGGCGTAACACTGGAAAATACAGGTTCTATCTATACCAGAACCTGATCGAAATCAGACTTTGCTACGATAACACACCGGTCTCTGTCCAATTACCAGCCTACACACAGGAATCTCTGAGCGCGTGTTTTAAGATGTCATGCCCCTTTCCTTTGGCAGCCTAAAAGAACATTCTATCATCTAACGGCAAGGATCCGTTCGTCACTATCACCTCCGTTCACCAACGATGACCAATATTTCGAGAGCTCGGGATTCGATTTTCTTCCCTTCTCTTCATGATCCGATTGAAATAAAAAACCGTTCCAAAGAATTATCCCTCAAATGATAACCAATTCACCCGTTCCTCTGCCAGAGAAGCTCCAAAATAGATACGGATCGATTCGGGTGGGGAAGGAGTGAGCCTTTACAATACCTTGCGGCATTTGCAAACCACCATCCGTACCACAGCCGGCTTGGAGATGAACAATCCGACGCCAAGGTCTGGTAGAGGAAGCGAAGGCGGAGACCGCCGCGTGGAGATGCCGGAGGCCCGGAGAGATCTGGGAGGGAGGTGATCGTGGGAGTTTCCCCAACCCGAGTCGGGGTGAGCTGCAGAGAAGTAATGAAATACACCCTTCTTGAACCCGGTTTTTTATCAGGCCGGTCGAGATCAGAAGACCGTTTCGACTAAGTAAAATAAAAATATTTTGAGGGACGTTAGGACAGTACACTTTTATCAAAGGTTTTTTCTTAAAAATGATAGAATTGGGGTCCGAAAGCGAGGCGGGGGCTCAGCCTAGAGAATAAATTGTGTCGATTACAAATTATAAAATTGGGCGGTATAATCAACATCTTTTCGAGTATAAGTCTAATACCATAATTTTTGGATACTTGATTATAATTTTCATATTTATAAGGTGGTTCTCTAAAAGCCACCTCCGTTGAAGCCCAATTTTTCTCGGGTAGATTTCCCAGTGACGTTCGACTCCGAAGACTTGGTGGTTCCCCTGGGTACATCTGAAATATTTTTATTTTAAGATGAATAAATGGAAGCGTGCAATTTTTTATAGATAATTTAAAAAAAAACAGATGTCGTTCGTAGATATCCTTCGGGCCCGACCCGAAGATTCGGCCCATTTCATCTTGGAAGGGACAACCGAAGAAGATTCCTGGTTTCCCGCTCGGAGGTAGACAAGAACGATACTCCTTCCAGTGGGGGAGGGAGAGAGAGTAGCCGCCGTGAAGGCTCTCAAACGTCATGGATGAGGTGAGAGCCACGTCTCGCTGGGTGGCAAGCCGCGCTTCTCACGTCTCCATCGACTCTTCAGGTTCGTCGTCATATTCTGTTTGATCGAAAATGCTTGAATCTAGGTTTTTTCTTCGTGTATTGACGTTTTTTTTGGATTTATGGTTTTTATATTGATTCTGAAGAAAATTAGAATGATGCGAGATTTGCTCTGAATAGCCGACAGTGTCATTAATCGTTTCTACGAGTGGAGTGGAGTGGAGTGGAGGGTATATTGAAATATGGTAATGGATTAGGGAACGGGGACATAAGACGTCGCCGGGTTTCCTGCAGCTGATGTTTACGGCGGGCGTCTACTTTTGAAGCGTCTAATTTTAGACATCATTCTTGCGTCCGAACGTTGGGAACCAGTTTTGATATATACGAGCATATTCTGTGAGGATCATTTCGTAGTCCATAGAAAGCGGTTCGATGCCTACGGTGGTGTGACCCTGTTTTTGTTTATGTTTCTTTTTTAATCGTGGAAGTCGAATTCGGGCGTACCTTGCGTTGAATCAGTGAAAGAAGAAGCTTACTCTTTTCTCTGTTGTGACATGTGGAGCTCTCGAAGTTACAGATCGTTTATTTTAATTTTACAAATGTGTGTTTACTAAATCTTCTTCCGTTATCGTCGTTTGCAATTAATGTACTTATGATACTCCTTTTCAGTTTGGAACATTATTCTGATCAGAATATCACATTTGCAAAAAGAAAATTAGACAATATTGACGGAGAAATATTTTTCATCATTTCGACCTTTTCAGCACTCGCAAAAGTGATCGATAAGACTCAAGGTTCAATTCCAAAAGTTGAATGGGATTTTGAAGGGATTCACTATTTTGATAATGGGCCGCTAACTGTTCAGTACTTGTTTGTTTTGGATGCGCTGAACTTCTGCTTTTGGCCAGGTACGTTGCCTATCAATAATTGCCTTGACTTTCTTGACTAATCTCTTATAATATTGTCTATTTGGGTATATTTTTAGGGGAATATATTGGAATGTTATACAGCAAACCTTTTCTTAACGTAAATCTTTTGTGTTAGTGTTGGGGATTTATAGTGCTTAATTGATTATTCAAATGGTTTAGCGTTTTGACAAAAAATATACTTTAAGGCTACGTTCACGCACCATTTAACTCATTGAAAAATCAACCTTTGGACTTTTGCTCCAAGCAACTCATGCGTATCCCAGTCTGTGGAATTATTGGCTTGTACTTATCTCATCGTGCCCTTGTCTCCAGTGCCACTTTAAAAAACCTTTGATTCAACAGTTAATCTACACTTCTCTTTGATAAACCAGCATTCATGCGACATCATTCCTCATCATCCACTTCATAAGGAATAATTATGAGAATCCACTGGGAGACATCAGTGAGAGATTGGATTCTAGATTAGATGTGTGCTGAGGAACATTCCCCATCTTGTGGTGCATAAACTAGCTGCAAAATATTTATAACGTGTTGAATAGTGTAGATTAAAAAGATAGCCAGTCATGTTCCAAAAAGACACCGATGCGGCATCCTGGACGAGCAGGCTTTAGGTGCGATGGGTCCAGACGACTTGGTCGCCTGTTCTTGCAATATTGAGTGTTTGACTTCTTTGAAGAAATTTTCGATTTAAGGAATGTAGAATGCATCAGTCCGCTGACATTGTGATATTAGATATACCTGTAAGTGTGATTTGTTCTTCTGCACATCTGCAAGTATACAGTTCGCATCCGAGGTCTCTTTTTCAGATTTCTTGGATCTCTTAAACTCTAATTTATTTCAGAGTTTTACTTCTTATCACAACATTTGGTATCGGAGCTGAGTCAGTCAGTCTAGGTATGTCGAAGTTGCAATCAAGTTGGTATGAATTAACTTGTCTTTCTAGGACTGGATATCTTTCCAGCCAGCCAACCTGTTGGGATAGGTGTGGAATGATTGAAAATAGGGAGCATGGTTATGATATATCTAAGATGCTTTGGCTTTCTTGCCAAGTTTCCCAGTGTAAGTGTTAACCCAGGAATTTGCTTGTGCCATCCTAATTTAGCTTGATGAAGATCAAGGATCAGTTAAAATGGTTTTTCTATGTGGGCGTTTTCTGGTTTAAATTTTCTATGGCCCAGTATGTCTTGGTTAAAATAACCAACCCAGAAGTATTTTCTCCTAGCAGACAAGGACTTGAACTATGACCATTTGGCGTTGGGCCTCAGGGATGCTTTGTGGAATGATGGCTCCGCTCTTGATGCTGATCGTCTTCAAAAGTATACCGGTATATTCTTGCCATATGTTCTTCTGATGCTATGACGTGGTCTAGGAATGGAGCGTCTCCTTTTTTTCCTTTTCTCTTTTAATTTTTTCGACAATGAAAATAACTAATTTGCAATTGATTTGGATTGGCGTTTGGCTCATGACTATTATTCGTTAGTAAGGAAAGTGATAATTTCTTTTCAGGCTCTCAATTGCGTGATTTACTAAAGTGGCCCCGGCCACTTCCCTTAGAGGAGGAGCGTGTTCGCTTATTGCATGAGGTACCACGTTTCGTCCTCCTGTGCTTCTTTCGGATCTCACTGCTCATTCTCGACATATTTTTTAAGTAATTTTATATTCCAGGTTGGGAATGTTTTGGAAAAACGTTTTGAAGGAAAAGCTGCTAACCTTGTGGAGGCCTGTGGAAAATCTGCTATGACTCTTGTTTCACTTATAGCACAGAATTTCCCTGGTACCTTTCGTTTTTATTTCAAAACGTTTTTCTTTAAGAATTAATTCTATTAGACGGTAAGTGATGATTCTGGAAATTCATCTGCTACTGCTGTTGGTAAATCATCATTTTTATCGTTTTCCTTGCCTTCGTTTTACAGATAGTTTCAAACTTACTTTCCCATTGTCCTTGTAATAGAATGGGAGATGATACTAACTGAGATCTGAGTTTCGAATATAATTTATTAAGAATTACTCGTTTCTATTAGGAATGATTGAATATTTGGATTGAGCGATCATTTGCATGTTCTTTCTTCTGTATGGGAAAATCATATTTCACAGAATGAGACTGCTCTATCCTTGCATTTTCTCTTAAGATAATAAATCATCACCACACCCAGATTTCCTGCCAGATTCATGGTTAATATAATTTTTTATCATTATCGAACAAAAGAATGCGGTCATCTGGATTAAAATTTCCCTGTTTTCCATTTATAGCCACGACCCTTAAATCTATCATGGAGAGTGCAAATTAACCTTTTTGTGCCCTTTTTTTCAATGTTAGGTTTCCGAGATCATTCATTGTACAAGGGTCGCCAGATCTTCCTATACAAGAGAGCTCAGATATTCGCAGCAGATTTATGGGGCGCCTTCAAGGGTCAAGGATACGGTCATTTCCATGACGTGAGCTCGATTACTATATTTGCAGACTACATCGTTCCAGCCGCACTGAGGCAGCTCGGTGTGCTGATGTACTCTGCAAAGTTGTCGGATGCCATTGACACCCAGAAGGAAATCCTCTCTGGCAGCGAGGAGGAAGTCGAGCTCCGGGCTTGCACAATCCACGCTGTAGAACTGATGAGGGAACAGATGAAGTTGCAGTTCGGGAAACAGGTGAATATTACATCTGGGTCCTCTTATTCTCCTCCCGCATCCCATCCTTTCCATATATATTTGAATTATCTCTCCGAAAAAAAGAATAATACTCTAATTGATTCTTTTGTGGGGTCCAATCTGCAAAAAAATAACCTTGCTCTTGTGGGATTGACGATGGGCAGATTGTAAACTATTGGCCCATCGGGCCGTCCAGACCAGGCTGGTTTTTAGCTTAGAATGAGCTGATCTGAGATTAACCATACTATATATATAATGATCTGAGCTTCTGAGGTCTCCCGGTTCCATCTATGCTGGCCCTGACAAAAATACTGAATGGCCTGATACTCGTAGCTGGGATTATTTTTGCCAATCCTGAGTTAAATCTGGTGCTTTTTTGGGTTCCTGGAGTAGAGATAATGAACTATTTTAGGAAAATAAATAGGAGTCGACCTTCTTTTGCTCAGGTTTTGTTCATATTGGGGAGGGATGGGGGGTTAGTCTGATTTTAATGATGGCCCCTCACTCATGGGTCTGTCTAACACCGATTTTTATTTATTTATTTATTTATTTATTTATTTATTTATTTATATATATATTGGGGATCCCTTGCTATTCCCGGGTCAGGTCTGGGCCCTCATCGGGTTTAGTCGATGGGAGAGAATTATAATTTTACTATTTTAGGAAAAGAAATCCTCATGCGGCTCATGTTTCTATTTAGTTGTTTGGGGAGTGAGTGCAGCGGTTCATTCTTTCCGTCAAATTCTACTCCTCTGACCACGGTTGTTATTATTATTTTTATTATTGTTATTATTGTTATCCTCAAGAACTCTGTCAGAATGCATTTCTTCCGGGCAATCTGACGATTGTATGATCCTGTCTGGCAGGTGCTGAGCATAGACATTGATCTCTGGCTGTGGTCCTGGGGGGTTCGGACCCCATCGTTGCCCCATCACCGCACCCTCTCCATATACTACTGAATCGCTCTGCTGATCCTCTCTCTCTCTCTCTCTCTCTCTCTCTCTCTCTCAAGGAAGGAAGGAAGGAAGAAAGGAAGGGGCGGAGATATCGGGGTTCGACCACGGCCCAATAAGGATTTGGGGCGAATTTATTTGCTTTAGAAACTTGATATTTAGGCCCAAATAGATAACATTGAGTTCTCGTTAATCCAGCCCATGGCTTCGTCATCTGCCGCTCTAAAATGACATCCGCTCGTAACTTAGATCTTTTTTCAAAATTAAAAAATATTAATGATTTTAAAAATGCGTGGCGATATTATTTACAATAATTTTCTCTCCCCCCATCCAATTCGCCGATCCCACTCGGCTGGGGATCGGACCTTGCGATGACTTGCTCATCCAATGCCACGCCCGTTACCTTAAATAAGTAAAAACAATTATTTTTTATATGGACATTCACTGATGGATTTATATATATATATATATTATATGGTAGTGAAAGACGTGGGCCAGGCCCAATCGGAAAGAGCCAAGGGACATAGTACCAAAGCCTACTAGACAGGCTGGGTGGGCCTGACACGTGGTTGTCCAAGCCATGAGACACGTCTTTGTGGGCGGGATTTTTTCCTTATAGAAACGTGTGACCCAGGCCCAACAAAATAGAAAAGTACACGTGACTAAGCAAACCGCGCCACCCAGGCCCAATAATATAAGGGTAGGGCACGTGACGAGCCAACAATGTAGGCCCGGGCCCATCCCGGCCAGGCAGACAGCTGATGGAGGTCACCCGTATAAACACAAGAACACATCCCCCCACCACCACCTTCACTACCTTCCAACGCCGCCAACCTGCCTGTCTCTCTCTCTCTATCTCTCCCCCCTTCTCTCTCCTTCCCAAGTAAGACGGGAAACGTTGCCTGCAGTTTCAGGGAGAAATCATCTCCGCTTCCCTCGCCGAGGCGCACGGTGGCGCCACCGTCTTCCTGGCCGAGGTCTCCGGCGGCGCCTTCTTTATGTGTGTTCGCATGTGAAGCGGAGCGGCCCCTGTAAGAGGCGGCGGTCAAGACGGTCCTCCACGGCAGCGCTGCTTCGCGGAGGGGTTGGGGAAAGTGGGGGTGAGCGCGACCTCCACGGCGGCGAGAGAAATGCAGCGGCGGAGGATGGCCGAGACACCGCCGGAGAACTTTCCACGACGGCGAGCTTCAAAGCGGCGATCGCCTACAGGCAATAGCGTCAGCTGCAAGAACAACAGCCGACGTCTCTTCTACGGCTGTCTTGGGAAGTAAGTTAAGGTTGGTATGTATCTACATCTTGCCAGCCCTGTGATTTCTTCATCCCCTCTCTCTCTCTCTCTCTCTCTCTCTCTCTCTCTCTCTCTCTATCTATCTCTACTCTAAGGAGCAGGCGACTCCGCAAACCACGCCGGAGGGCCCACCGCACAGTGGGTGCGGAAAGTGGAAGACCCTTTTCAGATCAAGAAAAGGAATCCATGCCTCCCCCTCCCTCTCTCTCTCTGGACTTCCGGCCTCGGCTTGTAGGCCCAAACTAGAAGGCAAGTCTGTCAATTGGGGGAACTTGAATATCAATGGGCCCATTTCTGGGTTTGGGCCGAACTCAAGGTCCAAGCCCCGAAATGCCATCACACCACAGACAGATACGAAGGTCAATGGTCATTGACATGTCAGGGCACCCGGGGCTTGACTTTTTTAGTCTCAAGCCCCAGAAACGGAATTCATTCAACGGGCCAAATTTCTATTCCGGGGTCTGAACCTTAAGCTCGGGACCGGAAATGGCATCCTCTCACCACAGACAAAGTAGGAGAGTCAACGGACCTATTCATCCATCGGGCTTGATTTTAATATTCAAGCCCGGAAACAGCATCCATTCATTCATTCATTCATTCATTCATTCATTCAACGAATGAATAAAGAAATTTGGCCCGGAACAAAAGCCCGGCAACAAACAGTTCCGGCCCGCCTTCGCGGGTCAACATGACCAAAAGATCAAAAAATCCAGGGATCCTCAGTCAACCCATGAATCTGGACAAGAAAGCATACCAAATCCACATCCATATTTACACATTCATCCCCCCCTAAATCAGCCAGGAAGGGGTTGTTGCGGGGGGGGGGCACTCGTATGGTAAGAATCTATGCACAGGAGAGGAAAATGAGGCACAGTAAATGTTTCCTTTTTAAGGAAAGGAGCATAGCTGAAGCTCTCACCTTTGGACGAGCTCTTTCACCTTTGGACAAGCTCTCTCACCTTTGCCGCCATGGCGGTGGTTAGTGAAGCCATTCATAAGAGATAGAGTGGGAGGGGATTCACATCAGCCCGGGTAGCGTCTCAGCTGCTGGAGGTGAGCCCGCAAGCTGCACTGCTTCACCTGTTTTCAGAGAGCCCGCATTAGAGGATCTCTGCACTTTTGGGTCCTTTGATAATCCATATCAAGATCATAGTGCACTTACGTATATATATATATATATATATATATAGTAGTAATTCTAGACAGGAATCTGTCGATTTGACTTTTAGTAGTGCAGGGAGTCAATATACGATCTGGCAAGGGCTTGAAATCAGATACTGTTTATTAATTGATTTTGGGAGGATTGGAGTTCTTCCTCTCAAATTGACTTTGTTTCTGTAGCAACCAGATGGGGGGACCAATCATATGGATTATCTCCAAGCTTCGAAGTAGTTAGTCAACGGTTTGGGTTCTTCATGGGTTAGAATTGGGCAGGAATCGACCGGTTTGACTTATATGAATGCATGAGTTAATCTTTGATCTGGCCTAATTATGGGCCGGAATCGGATGATCAGATCCTGATTTTGGGGAGGATTGAAATTCCTCTCAGGTTATGAGTTGACTTCTGTCATAACCAATATGGGAGGGGGGCTAATCTTACAAATTACCGGATGTTAGGTCAGAACTTGCCTAGGATATCACCCAATTGAGGACTGTTTCTCTCTCAGAATATTCATAGTTTACTTCTGTGTTGACCGACATAGGGCTGTTCTTACAGAACATCCCCAAACTTGGAAGAGTGTCACCAGGGAAAGGAATAGATCTACATAAGCAGGATTGAAGAGATCTACATATACTTACATGAATTGCTGCCATGTTGCACAAGAGGCTCCTCGATTCTTCCAGCATAGCCCCTTCTTGAGCCGCTAGTTTCAGGAGCTCGGACACCAGGGACCTCGTTTGTTCTGCCTGAAAGATGGGAAATAAATAGCTCCTTTGATGCTTGATTTGGCAATAAAAATGATGTAAATGGATTTCCATGGAACAAGAAACCATGCAGAGAGATGGGTCTCAACAGATTGCCGAGAATCGGAGGAAACCCTAATCCCCCCCCCAAATAGAGGATTTCACCAGCAATTAAAGAAAGGTGGACCAAGGCCTGTTTCTATTTACAGGCCTGATTCTTAGACCCAAGGCAACAAAAATGCTGGGCACACCACCCAGGGTACCTGGTGAGCCTGCCCATTGACCAGCCTACACAGCTGCTTTTAGCGATGTAAAATGAATGTGCCCAAACTGGCGTAAACCATCCATGATCAAGGCAGTTGTATGTCCAGTAGACCACGGGTGCTGCCTAGATCTGATTCATTTTTGGGAGGATAACAGCTAATGGCATGGGACTGTGATTCTAGGCTTCTATGGGCTTCTAATATTAGCATTGAGATGATATGTCTATATATATACCTTTCCTTAATGATACTGCTAATGTGGAGATTCAATAAAAAAAATGATTAAATAATCCAACATCAAATAGGTCTGTAAAGATCAGATAATATCAAATAAGATCAAGGCAGTTGAATTCTATATCCTCAGCGTGCCTGGTTAGAATAGAAATACCTGGTTCGTGAAGACTATTCACAAAACACATCTTTTAGGAAAATTGTAAATGTGGATGTCTGTAATATATATTATCTTGTATTTTTTTTAGAGTAGTCAGTAATACATCAGTTAGCCTGGAAGGGAATGATCATCTCAACATAACGAATTCTTCTGATAGAAACCAAAGTGGAGCTCTCACCTTTAACAGCACTGAGTAAACAGAAGACCCAATTGCCTGCATCACATCAACAGCTGAACCAACAGCATCTTTGATATCTTGGATATTTGCCTGCTTGAAGGGGAAAATTTATGAAGTGCCAGTAAATGAATTGATATGGCGCGTGAAGTCAATTTTGACGGAGGACAAAGAAAGCTTGAATGCACAAACCCTAGCTCCACTGACAACTGGAAGCCGGAGAATGCTAGCTTCCAATGCTTCGATGCCCCCACTTAAAGAATTTCCATGTTCTCGATCCATAAGAGACCACTCTTCCAGATAAGTCATCTAAATATATCAAATAAAGAGTTTCAGATGTAGAAAGGAAGCATTCAACTTGATACACATGCCAACATGCTGTTCAATTCGGTCCATGCATCTAGCTGGTTGACATTTTCCAATAGAACACGCGTGTGTGGAATACAGAATTTTCTTTAGTATATTAGAATGTTGTCACAGAACAAACGAGAAATGCTGTTTTTCGTTCGTTCCAAAAAAAAAAGCTAGGATTACATAAGCATTGAGGAACATACAGAAGATCTGAGATGGTCAACATGTTTCCAAAGATAAGGAATGGCTCAATATTGTCCAGGGTTGTCACGTACCACATTGTCGCAGTAAGAAGAGAGATTTCCTGCCCCCTCCAGTACTAATTTCTACAGAATTTGGTAATCCCCCTTAAAATTTATAAATAAATTTAAGTTGTTATTTTCCCTTAGTTATAATGATATTTGCAGACCCATTTATTCTACTAGGATGCGCATGAGATCGCAATCTGCTAGTACATAGTAGGAAGAAACGTTGTGTTAGGCCAGTGAAATTCCTGCTTCCAAAAGATAACTTATGTTCAAAGAAGATGGATCATCTAAAGTAATTGCTCCAAAATCCCACACAACTCTGAAGACTTGAATGGTATATTGCTAGAGAATATTGCCAAAAGAATGAGAAACTACCAGTCATGTTAGAAATCATAAAACATGTGTTCGTCACAGATTTAGTTTCAAAAACCCTGAAAGCAAAGGTGGTACAGATTAGATAAGCGCGACTTGTGCAAATCACACGGGCCAGAATGATGGTTTAATACACAGATTTTCCTGGTTTAGCCAGTGGTGGGACCCTTTGTGGTGGGTATTACATTGGGTAGAACTACGGAAGGAGAGAGAAGAAAGAAGCCTACCCTGGCTGTCACAATGGTCACAAC
Organism: Spirodela intermedia; assembly: GCA_902729315.2. Lineage (NCBI taxonomy): Eukaryota > Viridiplantae > Streptophyta > Magnoliopsida > Alismatales > Araceae > Spirodela > Spirodela intermedia. The sequence continues at coordinate 3,380,478 of LR746270.1, read as the reverse complement.
TCTGCTCATTTCCACCATTGCACCCAGTCTACAGGGTCATTCTCCTTCTCTTTTTTAATTCTTCCTCTCTTTTCTTTGTTCACTCTAATTATTGTGTTCAATGGTCGATGCTGAGGCTGCACCAGATGGTTATATACCCCTGAACTCCTAAAATATTTTCTGACTAAAACGGTGAGAGATCTCACAACAATTCGCAATACCAGAGTAAATCACATGCAATTCGAACAAAATGAGCACCACATCAGCAGATCCATAGGTGATTTGACCTCCAACCAGACTGATAAAGCCATAGGGTAACCAACCCAACTAATCACCACACTGGTGCGAGGTTTGAGCACTGAGCCGATTCATGTGGATCAGATCAGTAGTATGTTAGAGCCTGATTTTTCTTTAATTGATAATATTGCTTTCATTTATAGAGTAAACTAAGTCAACCGGAAATGGTCAAAGGTTACTCAAATTTTGAACACAGTTTCTATACTCTCTCACATAGGACAGATTTTGACAACAAGGGAAATGAGACGCTTCAGTAGTTACCTTTTTTAAGTCTGAAGATTATGGGCTGCCAAATTTTTTAGATAAGCTATCCAATACTCATGATAACCTGCACTATAGACACAATAATGTAGTCCTGCTAAGACTGCTCTCACTGATTGTTTAAGAAAATGCCACCAAAGAAATACATTTTCATTTTGGCACTGTATGTATAGTGATGAACAGGCTAATTCTTCCCTTTAATTCAGTGACAATGAATGTAATTACAGGGCTCGTATGCAACTGCTGCAGAAAAAAATCAATCGTGTTTCAACATTTGTTCTATCAAAATATGGCATAATCCTCGAGTATCCTTCTTCATTTCTTATGGATAATTTTGAATAATAAATTGTAAAAATATTGAGCAAGAGAAAACTAGGAATAAGAAGAGAACATTGAAGTTGCCACAGACCATGTTCCAAAACGCAATTTGTAGGAAACTATACCGAATTTACATACATAACAAGGTTATACAACAAAGAAGGACATGAGACTTACTTGCTCCTTCAGGAGAGAACCTAGCTTCATATTTCGTCTCAATAGATGCAGCGTGATCTTTTTAATTATGACAGAATCACGCATTTCTGTGGCAGTTATCCAAGCACTGTGGAGACTTTTCTGGCACAAACAAGATAAGTTGGTCGAAAAATTATTTATCTTTTTAAACCAAATCAGCAGAACACGATATGATAGAGACTACAATGTTTCGGAATCTGTTTTAACAATTACACAGGAGAATCCACAGAAGATAATCCATAAGAGTTCCAAAGATATATCAGTGCAAAACATTTAGTTCTCACAGTAAAGATGCCATTTATCTTCCAGAAATACGCAAGCTCCACAGAACGTAAAGTTTTCATGCTTTGCTAGGAGGATTCAATCATCTTCATTGCAATATATTTAGTATTCTAAGATTAGTTCTTAAAAGAATTACATAAATTTGGATTGATTGATAACACTAGTACCATCAATCAAAAGTCAATCATGAAGAGGAAAACATTTCTACAAATGTACAGTCCTTTCGACAATTAATCATAAATAGTTCTTCATAGAACCCAAAGAGATAGGAACAAGGGAAAAATTCCACTTGAGACTATTGTCTACATATACAATACCTTAAATCATCGATAAACTATGATTCTAGATAAAGCATGGATGGCAATGTCTTTTGTGTACTTTTAAATGAAGCTACCGCCACCTACTCAGAACCAATGCCCCACCATATGGAACATTCACTCACGCCTCCCTATAGTAGCACAGGAGCAGACTCACTACATAAATGATAAAACACTGGAGATTTCCAGGAAGGAACTTGTTCGAGTACATAGAACAGACAGATGCTCACATAAATGACGTGATCAATTTAAAATACTAAAATAAAGTCATAGAAATAAATGGTAATTGTGGGTTGGAAAAAAATGACAACTAATACAATGCAACAGCAAGGTAGAATGAATGTCAACAGAAGACAGCAAAACAAAGAGAATAATAAAACACTAAACTACCTCTGCAGCCACGATCTGTACAGACAGCGATGAAGTTGCTCTTGCATTCACATATCGCCACTGCAGATGACGGTTATGAAGTAACCTTAATAAATGTGCTTCTTCAATTCGGCTCTCACCCCTCTTTCCTCTCCGGAGGACCTCTGCAGCAAAGTTTATAATGGAAGGTGCATTGCCTGGCTGACCCATAAGCACATCATTGCTTCTCATTCGTGAAGGACTTGCCATCATCCTTGATGGAGATGACACAGCTTTCACCGGGGAAGAATGCCTGGTGGGACCGTTGATAGGAGATGAAACTGTCCTCGGAGATATAACAGGGCCATCGATCAATGGTTTCTTCACGGGCATAAATCTTGGCGCGGCTGTAGCCCTGGATAGAGGTGTTAATTGCGGCAAACCTGAGTCTGACAAGAGGATGGTCCTGCTGTTTGTGTCCTGCCAAAACCTTGCTGGCACACTAATGCCATGGGGGATGAAAGGGGTACATGCAGGAGCAGATGAATTATGAGCTCCTGAATTGCTCCCGGAGGAAACACTATCTGTGTCAGAAGATGCAGACAGATCACCAGCATCATATGATGCATGTCTAGCCTCATCAAATGCAATAGAATGCCGCATAAAATTTTCAGTTGCAAAAATAGATCCTCCCTTATTCAGAGAATATTCTAAGCTCTTTGTCAGTGGGTTGGAATTGCTACTGTGTGCTGCGGGCCAACGGTTGTAGTCCCCAGACCTTGAATTCTCTGTTTGAGGCCCAATGCCACCGCCTTCCCCGCCACCAGTCATGCCATTTCTCATTGGAGTAGCTGGATACCTCCGACGATCTGGGGTGGGCTTCCTTGTGGAGCCTGCGGTATCATTCTTAACCCTGCTAGTCTGGAAGACGAATGATTCCCCTTGGAAGGATACAGAAAGGCTCCGCGTTGTCCGGAGGGGTCTGCTTGCGGAGGAGATCTCCGTGGTTACGCAATTGTTGGACCTGCTGGGATCCAGACGTGGAGCAGCAGCTCGAGTCCGGTCAACGGATTGGGAGCGCTTGGCGGTAGACGGTTGGAGCACCGTGGATGCAGTGGGAGAGGGGCGAGAGGTAAGAAGGGGAGACGGGAAACGCCGGGAGGAAAGCGCCGTGGAAGATGAAGACAAGGAAGATGTAGCAGAGGTGGCAGTTGCCCCCGCGGATGAAGCTGAGGTGCTGGTGGTAGAGGAGAAGGAAGAACTGTAGGAGGAGAGGTACCTTGAGGTTACTTCCTTCGTCCGGGGCCGCCGGTAGGAACCGGCATTGTCCTTCTCGGAGGGAAGGAGAGGCGACCGGGTGGGGTTGGGGAGATCTTCGTGTCGGACGCTCGGTTTCTTGGGGTTCCTCGCGCGGACGGCGGCAGTGGCGGAAGTGGCCTGAGTTCCCGGGCTCGCCGCCACCATGATCTCCCTCCTAGAAGAGAGATCAAGATCTACCTTCTCTCTTCCCCACTCACTGCCCTCCCTCCCTCTCTGACCTTCCTCCTCACCCAATTTCCTCGCCTCAGTTGGCTCTGAAGACGATCTCCACTGCGACCAGGGGCACCATCACGCCTGTGGACACCGGATCTGCCGTCCGCCGCCTGGGATGCCAACTGGAGCAGAGGGGAAGGAGGCGACCTTCGCGGCCACGTGGAGAGAGCGAAGTGAGAAGCCGCGGCATCAGAGGACGTCCTCGTAGCTCTGCACGTCCCCTCCTTACTCTGCGCTTCCCGCTGAGCTCGGAGATGCCTTCGGGGGGAAGCGGGCCTTCCTCTGCTCAGTACCCCGGAGAGTGGATCGGAGGAACGAGAGGGACGGGGTGATGCTCCGACCTGGCTCCGCTGCTGCCGACGCGCAGAAGAAATAAAAAATTGAAAGCAACGATTTGTGTTAAATGTCGGAATGGGCCAAACCCCAGCCCGAAATTCTCAGCCCATTTATAAAGCCCCTCTCTCTCTCTCTCTCTCTCTTTCTCTATCTCTCCCGTTAAATATTCGGCCTGCCCAGGGTGGATGGATCCCGAAGTTATCGGCCCATTACTAAACATCTCTTAATGGGCCGACTCAGCCAAACTGGTCCGCCCATTAATTCAGTTGACCTGCCCAAGCGGACCGATTATTAAACCATACAAAAAGTAGGACAAATAGATCATAGAATAATATCTGACTTTTCAGGACTCTCCACAAATTAGAACCAAAAGTCAATTTTCTCAAGTAAATTTTTCTAAAAATATGATCAAATACATACATTTTCCAACTCAATGTATCTAAGTTGGATTTGTTGGTTCCCTCAAAGGCTAGCAAGTATATCAAGACCAGGGATAATTGGTTTTCTACTAAATTTTTATCATTTTTGTATGTTTTTAAGCTATATCTGAGGACTATAATTAAATTGATTTGACACAATTTTTACTTGTGTTGACCCATGATTTGATGGGTTGATACAATATTTAACTTGGTCAACTATTGGGTTTAAGCATTTATAACAATGATTATGAAAAAAAAAATTGTATTACTAAGAGGAAAAGTATGGAAATAATTTTATAAACATGAGAGCTAACTATATTATTGGAAAGACATCAATAAGAGATACAAATATAAAGAAACTTGGCCGGTGGGAACCAATTGATTTGTTTTTTATGATCTCTACATTATTAAATTGAATAAGGCTAAACTGGTCAATGCTATAATCCTATGACTATTTCTACTTCATATGGCAAAATTTTAGTGGCAATATTTTATTTCATTGGAAAGCTGAATTGAAGAGGAATCTAACATAGAAATTGAAAGATCAAAATTCATTGGTTTTGATTCAATATGAGTTTTTTACAAGTTGTAAAATACATTTTTTATGGTTATTTTTAGGCACAGCGTAATAAAGTCTAGCAATTGTTGTAGTATAACATATGGCTAGATAAAATCAAGCCATTGAGGGGGGACCCATCCCACTATGAAGAGTATAAATAAGGACGTCTTGGCCAAAATTATGGTTAACAAAAAATATTGAAAAATCAATAGATGCTGCTCAACTCTTCATTCTCCTCCATCGTCTTTGCTTAACTAGAGACCATACATTTGAGATTATTCAACATCAGCCAATCCTCAAGATTTGATTACTTGTGTCCCTTCATTCAAGCTGACATCAACTATGAATCTCATAGACATTGGTAAAAATAAAAAATGATTGATTTCTTTGTGTGCTTCTTAACTAACTTGTGCTATGTTTGCAACAAAGTTGAAAAGCTTGCTAAAAGCCTAGATTCTAGTGGCCTTAAATCCATGCACAGAGAGGCCTTCCTCTGCACAAAGCATTCCGGTGAAAAACAAGGTGGATGAGTAAAGATCATCAACCGGCTCATCAGCAGCAAAAAACAAGGTTGTGATGATCTTCCAGCGAAAAAAATAGCATTGACTTCTTTCTTCCAGGGGGTACTATGATTTAGGACACATATAGCTTGTGAATTGTTCTGCTGAATAGTCAACCCCTAGGGGGTTTTGCTAAAATAAGGTTATTAGAGCATTAATACCAACATCTGGAATAACGTATTCTTGGAAGAGGAATAATAGAGCCCAAAAGTAGTCAACCTTGGGAAGTGGACATGAGCTTTGGGTGGGCCAAACCACTATTAAATATTTTGATTATTAACTAAAGTAGCACACTAGTCATTCACAATAGTTAGAAGGATGCTTGCATGTGACTCATAACTTTCAAGAGTTGACTCATAGCTTTGGGTATATATTTTGTTAAGTGATGTTATTAGAGGTTGACTCAATCCCTTGATGTAGTACATAGTTTTGTTCAAATTTGATTTATGAAGTTTGGTCTTCTTATACATGTCAATTAACATGGTCTGATCCCTTGCCCTCCCAAATCAATTCAATCATCAAGTTCTTCTCTTCAATAAGTTAAATTATCTCTAAAGTTATATGGAAATCAATGGTCCTTAAATTTATGACCTTTACACATATTACAACCTTCAATCCCCTCATTAATTTGTTCTCAAAAACCTTCCATAGTACTTACTTTATTAATGTTGTAATTAGTTTCAACTTATGTTTGACTTCTATAACTATGTCTTGTTGCTTAATGTCCATAAATCTCTTATAGAGGTTATCTTCTTGTGACGACCCAACTTCTTGAATAATTAACTCTTCAACTCTTTTCGTGATGTAAAAGATATCTTAATCTCACCCCATATAAATCATATTAAAGCTTTATATTTGAAGCTGATGCTTACAATTAATTATCATTCTACCTCTAATAATTAATTAATTGAAAATTTTAATTATAACTAAAAATTTTAGTTACTTTAGTTGACATAATTAAATATTAGTGTCAAATGTCAGCTAAATATCTATAACTCCCCATCACCCATCAGGCCAATTACTTCTACTAATTTAAAAGCATCCATTGTATACTATGTTGAATATCTTCTCTTTGTATCTTCCTCAATTTTTTCTCATTTCGAGTACATCTATCTTTTGATTTTTTCTCACATCTATCGCTAGCTTCAACTAAATATCCTTGTACCAAAAGTTTACTTTGAATTTCTTCACACACCTCATCTTTTGTCATTGGATGTTCACTAAAAATTGAGTTAGGCTCTTCATGTTTTGCTCCAACATCAAAAATCATTGTAATTTTTTTTGTATCTCCTCTATTTCCTTTTATGTGCATTTTAACTTCTCACCTTTGATTTGGGCACCATTAATCTCCACACAAAAAAAAATAATATCAATTTGATATGACACTGATTTCAAATGATGAACATGAGAGAAATTAGGTCAAAGAACAGAAAGATAATAGGAACAATAAAAAAGAACTTGCTAAAGATGATTAGGTTTTCTATGAAAAGTATTAGCCATCTAATAATTGTATGAGATATCTCTCATCACTCAAACCTAGATTATTTATTTTTCTTGTTGTCTCTCTTTGATTATATATACATTATAACTATTGTTAAAAGCCCTCTTACAATCTAAGCCTTTGCCTTCAGCCCCTCCTAACATACGTAATACATGTTGGATACCGATCACAATAACAATTTGAATTCTTCTTGAATTTTTAGTCAACTCAAGCCATGCTCATGTATAAAAAATATATAATTCTATTATATATAAAAAAAATCAATTTTAGTTAGTATTAGTCTTAAGTGTGTTTTTATAATCAGAACATTATTTATTTAATACTATAATATTTTTGTGTTGTCAAGTTATGTCACTCATCACTCGATAATGTCATATATCATCATGATTTGGACATTTTTCAAACTTGTGTTTGATTTTTGTCATATGTCCCTTGTACAATTAACTTTTTATAAGTAATTAGTCACATTTCAAAGTGCTGTACACTTGTTTACAATTCATCATCTCTCTCTTTTAAGTTATAATGAGTTGACATGTTGAATGGATCTTTACGTTTGTCTCTCTTTAGGTGCGTTGTCACACTTATTGAGTTGGCATACTTTAATAATGAGTCCATAGATGGGTTGAAATATTTTATATTATCCACTTAAAACTTATATTTATATTTATTTCCAGCTCATTTGATTTTGATATATTTATTGACATCTCATTTTTTTCATTTGAGTCCTGAAAAATATATTTCTACAATAAAAAACCTAGATCTAAAGATTTGAATATCAATTTAGAGGTTAGTAGTATGTACTGATATAATTCATAATAATTTTTTCATGATGATTCCAACAAGATTTATTGAGCTTGGATTTCCAAGCTCTTCTTCCTATAACCAGTAAGTGCCAACTCTAGGTAACATGAACCCCATATGAGACACCCTACGCCATGACTTGGCTTAGGATCTTCTTTTGAAAGACCTAGCGTTTTAGAAAATACCTAAAATGGATTGTCAGATCCAGCCTATTTGGGCCTAGTGTGGCTCTTCATATGTATTCTAACGTGTTTGAGGGTGGTAGCGAGAGA